>CM051456.1:96551254-97199874 GCA_028274465.1 Plantago ovata | reverse complement strand
AAGTAAGGACACCACAGCAAAATGGGTTGCTGAACGGAAGAATCGTACCCTGAAAGAAGCCGCAAGAACAATGCTTGCTGACACTGAGATAAGTGAGGCTTACTGGGTTGAAGCGATTAATACCGCCTGCTATACTCAGAATAGATGTTTGATTACTAAGGAATACAACAAAACTCCTTATGAATTGTTTGTTGGAAGACCTCCTAACATCACTCATCTAAGAGTATTTGGTTGCAAGTGTTTCGTTCTTAACAATGGTAGAGAATACCTAAGAACATTTCAACCAAAGGCAGACGAAGCGATATTTCTTGGCTACTCCTTGCATAGTAAAGCTTACAGAGTTTACAACAAAAAGGCACAAAAGATTGAAGAATCTGTGCATGTTGTATTCTACGAAAAGACACAAGGTGTGCCTGCTGAAGAAGAAATATCAGAATGTATGAAAAAGCTAATCATACATGAGCAAAGAACTGAATCTGATGCTAGGCAAATCAAGTCAATTGAACTAAATGATGATTCTGACAATGATTCTCCTCCCCCGAGTCATGACAAGATAAATATAGTTCACGACAAAGAATTTCCAGCAAAAGATGCGGTTGCTCCGGAAGTTGCTGAAATTACGCAATCTCCAGTGCCTGCTGATGAAATATCTCAACCCAGCAATGCTGAGCAAGCAGTTGCTGACGATCAAATCTCAGCAGAGACACAAATTCCCAGTAGTACTGAACAAGTACATACTGAAGAGTCACATGCTGATGAGCAAACATATCCTGATCCAACAAACAGGAAACCTGTTAATAAATGGATTAGAGATCATCCCTCTACGGATATGATTGGCGATATTAATAAACGCCAAGTGACTAGATCCAAAGCTACTCAAGGACTTGCTGAAGAAGCAACTGTCGTAGAAGTAGAATCTTTATTCTCTTGCTTTGTTTCAGAAATTGAACCTAAAACCATAGAAGAAGCTTTGAAGCATTCTGAATGGATAAAGGCAATGCAAGAAGAATTGGATCAATTTGAAAGAAACAAAGTCTGGAAACTTGTGCCACTTGCTGAAAATAAGAAAGCTATTGGTACAAAGTGGGTGTTCAGAAACAAGCTGAGCGAGTCTGGTGAAGTAACAAGAAACAAAGCACGCTTAGTTGCTCAAGGTTACTGTCAGACTGAAGGATTGGACTATGATGAGTCTTACGCTCCAGTTGCAAGATTGGATGCAATTAGGCTTTTCTTGGCCTTTGCTGCTCACAATGACTTCATTGTTTACCAAATGGATGTTAAGAGTGCATTCTTAAATGGTGAACTTGCTGAAGAAGTCTACCTAGAACAACCCCCTGGCTTTGAACTTCCCTCAGAAACCAAGATGGTATATAAGCTTCAGAAAGCTGTATATGGTCTAAAGCAAGCACCAAGAGCATGGTATGATACCTTAGCTAAGTTCTTGCTGGAAAATGGTTTCAAGAAAGGTGAAGTTGACAAAACTCTTTTTACCATGAACCATGATGGTAAATTAATCTTAGTTCAAATTTATGTGGATGACATAATTTTTGGATCTAAGGACAAGCAACTTTGTGATGATTTTGCCAAACTCATGACAAATAAGTTTGAAATGAGTATGATGGGAAAATTGAATTATTTCCTAGGGTTGCAAGTCAAGCAACTCAAAGATGGAATATTCATAAATCAAGCAAAGTATGCGAAAGAAATGCTCATAAAGTTTAGGATCAAAGAGGATGAAAAACCTGAAAAGATCCCTATGAGTGTTGGTACCAAATTGGGCTATACTAAAGAGGACAAAAGTGTTGAAGAACACAAGTATAGGAAGCTCATTGGTTCCTTGTTGTATTTAACAGCAAGTAGACCTGACATTCAGTATGCTGTTTGTGTGTGTGCAAGATTCCAATCGGATCCAAGAGAATCACACTACAAAAAGGCAATTAAAATACTGAAATATGTTAAAGGTACAGTCAATGTTGGATTATGGTATCCAAAAGATTCTGGACTTGAATTGGTTGGCTATTCTGATGCTGATCATGGTGGATCAACTCTTGATAGAAAAAGTACCTCTGGAACTTGTCAGTTTTTGGGTACTAGATTAATATCATGGTTCAGCAAGAAGCAAACGTGTGTCGCCAATTCATCTACTGAATCTGAATACATTGCAGCTGGTTGTTGCACAGCTCAAATCCTATGGATTCAGCAACAATTAAGAGATTATGGTATTTCTGCAAAGAAAACACCAATCTTTTGTGATAATACAAGTGCTATTGCAATTACGCAAAATCCTAAGTTTCACTCTAGGACCAAGCACATTGATATTAGACATCATTTCATTAGAGATCATGTGGAAAAAGGTGATATTGAGGTTGTGAAAGTAGGTACTGAAGATCAGCTTGCTGACATCTTTACCAAGCCCCTACCGGATAATAGGTTCGCAATGCTAAGGTATAACCTTGGATTGATTGAACTACCTCAATAAAGGATACACTTGGCAGAATGCTGAAACAGGTATTCAGCAAGCCAAAGTATTCCTGTCCAAAAGACCAAGTCACTGATTTCTTCTAAGAAATGATAAGTCACAACATGATTGCTGAAACAGGCATTCGGCAAGTAATTCCTTCAAAACAGGTATTTGTTAGGAAACTTGATCACTTGCTGAGACAGGAACTCAGTAAGTGAAAGAACTTAAGGATTGCTGAGACGGGTACTTAGACAATCAAAAGATACTGAAACAGGTATTCAAGTATCAAAGGAATTTTCTGAAACGGGAATTCAGAAAAAGAGCAAAATCTCATCTCTCAGATTTTACCAAAGGATGTCTCAATTGCAAAAAGAATTTACTGATACGGGAAATCAGAAATATCTTTTAAACTTAGAAAATATGAGATATCTAAGTAAGGGGGAACTTTCAGCAAGTAGCTAGATTGTTAATTCAAACTCGCTGAAAAGATTCTTGTCTATTTCAGCAAGCAATCTATCCCTTATTACTCGGTAAAATCAATTTGTGACGTTAAGCTGGCACAGATAAACTCGCAATAAATCATGACATGAAATTCAATCGTGGCCATTGATTAAAAGGAGTTATTAATCTAACGGCTAACAAAACAAAGAGAGAGAGTGCTCTGACGGTTTTAGTTAGTGGGCCACTACGCATTCAATGCAAAGGCTCCACTATCTCCAGTGTTTCTCTGTTTTACCCTTGCTGAGAACTCAAATCGATTGAGTTTCTCACACACCAGAGACACTATATAAAGAAGGAGTTAGAGAAATGACAAAATTCTTTAACTCACATTTCCTTTCTCTGCAATTTCTAGCCTGAAACTACTGTACCTCCGGTCAAAAAGCAAACTATCTTTTTCGTACAATTTCTTGCTCTATATAAAGAAATGGCTCCCAAGAGACAGTCATCTAAGTCCTCAAAATCGTCAAAGGTTGACAGTGCTGAAACACGCATTGCTCCGGTGACTGCTCCGGTGACTTCTCTGACCCAAGACACAGCGAAAGTTGTGTTGAAAAACGACCGAATCACTGTTAAAACCTATGCCTCCGTCATATCTTGACACTGCAAAGTGTGAGATGTTGATGCAATGGGGAGGGTTTGCAAAAGAAAAGTACATTAGGTACTTTTATGAACAAGAACTTGATGACCAAAATGAAGAGGCGCTTGAGTTCATCAAGCAGCAAGGCCTCATGAACTTTATCTCTGCTCGCACTAAGCAAGTGAGCATGATTGATACCATGGAGTTCTACAATAATGCAGAAATCCAGTCCCTTACAGACAGTAATGGAGTCACTGAAAAAGTGATCCTTACTTATGTTCAGAACACGCAAATCGTCCTGAAATGGACTGATTTAGCGGAGATTTTTCAGATTCCAACCACTGGAACTGAAGATGACGTCACTGCTTCTGACGAAGAAATTGAAGCTTTCTACAGTGACGTCAGAAATGCAAAAATGAAGAAAGGCGAGATAGCTCCCGTGACTTGGACAAAGCACGTTAAGAGAAAGCATCTCTGCCTTCACTTGGTCTAGTAGCTCTGCTACTGATTAAAGTTCTTGACTCCCAAGTTGGAGGAATTGACCAAGTAGGCCTGAGAAGATGGCCATTGCTGATGCATATCCATGAGAATAAATCGGAACTTAACTGGGCTAAGTACATTTTCAACAGGCTTGTTGATTGTGTTACTAAGTTTAAGGTAAAGGTAGAAGACAACAAGGTCTCACCTTCCTTTCCAGTTATGTATGGAATCAAGATATGCTATATCCTTGAACATTTCAGGATTCAGCTAAGAAACCCATTGCCAATCAAGAAATCTGTGTGCAATGTGGGAAGATCTTTCTACAAGCAGAATGTACCTAAGATTGCTGGTAAGAAAACCAAGAAGACAACAACTGCAAATGTTGTCAGCACAAGCCAGCAAGAAAGGTATACAACAGCTGCAGATGTTACCACTCAGCAACTTAGAGATGAAACTGCTGTTGGAGGTGGTAACACAAATGAAACTGCTGTAGAAAATCAACAAGGTACGTGTACAAGAGCCGTTGCTGAAAATGCAACAATAGATGACTCTGGGAAACTGGAGAAATCTAAAAAGAAAAAGAGGAAAGCTGATGATGACACTCAGACTGCAGCGTCATCAGCAAATCCCGTACCTAAGAGGAAACGGACAAGTAACAAAAGAAAGAAGACACTGGCTTCTCAGTCAGTCCCCAATGTCCAAGACTCCTCAGTCAATTCCCAGACAAATGCTGAAACGCATTTGCCAGTAGATGTTGCTGAAATAATTACTGAAACATACATCAGCAATGTTGAAGTGTTTGCGGAAGCCTTCAACAATCAACTTAACGTTGATAACTCTACTGAGAATAGACCACAAGGCAGTGGAAATGAAATTCCTGCCCAAGTCCCAGATATCTACTTTGTAGATAATCTAGATGATCAAACCATGGAACCAGTAAGCAACATTGCTGCTGATCTGCAAAGAGCGGCACTTGCTGATGCTGCTGAACAGATGGTTGCTGAACAAGCAACTCATCAAGTTGCTGAAACCCAGCTTGCTGATGGACCAGTTGCTGAGATAGCAATGGTTCCTGTTCCTGAAGTTGCTGAAACTCAAGAAGCATTATTCAAAGACGCATCTCTTGATGCTGAGAATACTGGCCCAAGTTCACCCAAGACTTCAATTGACAAAGTCCAGCTTGTACTGGAAGATTTAAGCAAACAAATGGAGTTGGAGATTGAAGAATCATCCAACAAGTCAATTGATCTCTTCATGACAAGCAGTGAGCTTAAAGGTCAAGTTGCTTCTGCTCAACTTGTCAATTCAGAGACAAGGGAGATTGCTGAAACCGCACAGCTTTCTCAGTTAGAGCAAACTCAGAAGTCTGCTGAAGAAACAGTCCAAGAAGCTGAAGAAACAGTTAATGCTGAAAGGACTGAGCCACAGCCCGTCCTTCCTCAGCAGGTAGTTAATTCAACCATCAGTAAAACATCAAATTCTGAAAATTTTTCTTTTGCTAAAATTATTCTTTCTCTACAGACTTCTCAAGATACAAGTCAGAAGTTTGTTGAAGCCTCTGAACCAGAACCAACACTCCCTGCTCAGCAGGTAGTTAATAATTTTGGTATAAAAACTAAGTTTGACAGCTTACTACTTGTGTCTAATTTTAATTTATTTCAGGATGAACAAATGGAGGATGCTACTCCAGCTTCTCATGGAATGGAAATTGTACTACATGAGCTTGCTGACTCTCAGCAGGTAAATCATGTTTCAGATTTAAACTCTAAAACAATTCTCCAAACCAATCCTGATCTAAATAAAATTCTTTTTCAGGCTCAAAAGAAGACCACTGAAGTGGTACTCATCACTGAAGATCAGCAAGTAAGTTCTGAAGAACTTTACTTGAGCTTCAAGAGGACAACTTTGTCAAGAGTTGCTAAGTCCGTCAGCAACTGGCAAAGATATAGGAGAATGGACTTCTCAGATCTTCACCTTCATCTCTCAAATGAGAAAAAGAGATCTTCACTGCTGAAGCTCGAAACATTTGTCCACTCCATCCTTCCTGACGAAATGACATATTCTCAGCAAATGAGTTCAAATCTGATTGCTCAAATCAGAGAGAATATGAAGGCCAAATTTAAGAGTGCCTCTCCAGCTGAACAAGCTGTGATGCTCAAAGGCTCCTTTGTTCCTGTGGTGGCTGATCCCCACAAACTAACTGAGGAAGAGGAAGTGACAAGTGTTGCTTTGTATAAGCACGTTGAGCTAGTCATTTTGACTGATGATGAAGAAGAAGAAGAAGATGAGAACATTCCCACTGATCCCAGTGATGATGAAGGGAAAGATTCTAAGGACAAAAAGGATGACGATGATGACAATCAAGGTCCAAGTCCTGGTGCTGGTGGATTAAAGTTAACAGTTGCTGAAACTAATCCCTCTGACAATCAGCAAGCTGAACAACAACAATCTCAGCAAGAATCTCAACCTCCTCCTGCTGCTGCTGAAAATCAAGCACCTGTACAAGGTGCTGATACTGAAGAAGAATACGCCAGAAAAAGGGCTGCCTTGAAAAATGGCAAGAGTCCAGTTTCTGATGCCAAGGTTACTGAAGAAAACCTTGAAGATGAGGATGAAGAAGATGAAGATTACCAACGAGCTCTACAAAATAGCCTCGTGATCCATGCAAGGCATACGCAGGATCTGGAAATTGGTGAATCTTCAAGACCAAAATCGAAGGAAGTTCCATCCCTTCCACTTACTACTGGCGCAACTCCAGTTATTGAGTCTCAAACGTTGCCCTCAGCAACTACTCAATTAAAACTAACTACTGGCGAAACTCCAGTAATTGAGCCCCACACTCAATTAAAACAACTATCTACTGGTGAAACTCCAGTCGTTGAGTCTGAAGTGTTGCCATCAGCAACCACTCAACAAAAAGGAAGTGAAGCTACTGACAAAGGCTCCAAAGTTGCTCAACTTGATGAATCAGAGGATGATGACGACTTGTCAGAAAATGATGATGATCAATCTAAGCGAGACCCAAAAGTCGTTCAGATTCCTCCTCCTGATTACATCGATGATTTAGACGATGGACTAAGAGCCGAATTGCTGACGCGTGATGATCAGTTTGCTTCTGAGATTAAGGTTCATTCCTTAACACCGCATTTAGTGCCGTTCCCAAGAGTTGAGGAGTTTACTCCCAGAATTCTAGCACTAAAGCAAGTCCATGATGCCTGCAAAGCTGAAGATGAGGCATTGCTTGCTGAGAGCCCACTTGACATTGGAAAAATACTGGCTACAGTGCTGAGACGCACTACAACTTTGACAATAGCTCAGAGAGACATAAGTCTTTATCACAAGAGCTATGAAGAAGATGTAAGTCAGGCGCTCAGGCTTGCAAAGACTGCTCTCGTCAAAGCTCAGAATCTTATGGATGAGAAGGCCGCAACAGAGAAAAGACATGAAGAGAACATGATGAATATTCAAAAAGAGTTAGCAACAATGAACTCTGACCAACAGGAAATCATCATGAAGTATAACAGCCTCAACACTCTTGCTGAAAATTGCAATGAGTTTTATTCTCTGCACATCACTCCGATGTTGCAATCCATGTCTAAGGGGGAAAAGAAGTCTAGAAAAAGCAATCAAACCCCTCCTACTCCTGCTGCTGATGCGCCACTTCCACTAGAACCTCTTGCTGAAAGAGAGCAAAGTTCTAAAAGACAAGCAGAAACTGAGTTAAATTCAGCAAGTACCAAAAAGAGAAAAACCGATGCTGAAACTCAAGATTTCTGTCACAATGAAAGTCATCACAATCTGAATGAAGATGATGAAGAAGATGATGACAATCAAACAATAGCTCAAGCCATAAGAGCTAGACCCTTAACAGCCATAACTCCGTCTGGCCACTCAAGGCATTTTTCGTCTGACTCTTCAGCAAGAGATCAAGACAATGCTAAAACAAGAAGAAGAAGGCAAAGACAGGAAGAGAAAAGGCTGGCCAGCATTGCAATTGGCTCCGGCATTGAATATACAAAGACCAGCAATGATGAAACCACTAAGAATGTGATCAGAAACATTCATGGTTGCTGGATCCTAAAGCTGGAAGACTTGCTGGTGAATGAGTTCTTTCCTACAGCCATTTTGAATCAGATGTTCAAATGGATTGATATCAAGGTCCAAAGAAAGCAAAGGGAAGAATCCCTCCCAAGAAATATTGCTGGGAAATGGTTGAATCTAGAGGTCTATGTAAGAAGAGTTGCCATTGGTAAGACATACAAGCAAGAACCAAATCTGATCAAACCACCTGGCATCGCTTACTATGCTGACCCGGTAACAAAGAAACCTAAGAAGAAACTTGGATTGATTCCTTATGAGTACTTCTATCTTACTGCTCAGGATCAAGAAGAAGATCTTCTCTGGTTAAGAAAGATTCATCCGAGAAACATTTCAGATACACAGCTTCTCCATGCCAGCAATTGGGGCATGCATTTGTGGGTAGTTAACTACATGGAAATGAATGCTGAAAAGCATCATCATACTGCCTGCATAAATGCAAGAATTCTTCAACTACAAGTCCGTAGGCTTCTGGAAAACTACGAGAAGGATTGTGTTGAATTCACTGCTCTTGCTGAGAAGAGTGTAAGAGAGATTCTGAGAAAATCCTCTGAAAGAGTTTAAGTCCCTGCAATAGTTTCTTGTTAAAGTTTTTGTTTGCTGATTCTTTGTTATCTATGCTTTCTTGTAAACTTCTGAATGATAACTTTCAACAATGAATTCTTTTTGACTCTTATTGGTTTTTGATTATGCAACTTACTTATGCTTACTGTTTATTATTTCAAGTATGCTTGCATTAATCATCTGATTTATTCAACATCAGAAACCTCTAAAAGGGTAACAATTAATTTAGCCATGGATTGCTAACATCAAAAAGGGGGAAATTTATTAGGAAACTTGTAATTTTGATGAGCAATTAACCATGCTAAATTAAGAACAGTCCAGTAACTAGTACTCTTAAGGTCCATAGGAATTTAGAATTTTAAGGACATTGTAAAAGAGGAACGTTTGCTGATGACTTAGATAGGTGTTAGATAAGTTATTTCTTTAGTGTATGACGTATTTTAATTTCTGTAAAGAAATTAATTTATTGACACTTTGGTGGATGACGTACTTTAATTTCTGTGAAGAAATTAATCTATTGACACTTTAGCGTATGATGTATTTTATTTTCTGAAAAGAAAATATCTTATTGATGCTTAGCTTTGATGTATCTTATTTTCTGAAAAGAAAATGACCTATTGAAGCATTTGCTGAAGATGTATTTTGTTTATTACAAACAAATTATTGAAGCAAATAAGAAACCGGTAAGAATCTTGAAGACTTTTGAAGATCTGAAGACTTGAAGACTTGAAGACTTGAAGACTTGAAGATTGCTGAAGACTGGTAAGGCACGTGTTGCTCAGAAAGTGAAATTTTCAGCAACAGCATTGCATAAGTGAAAATCTGAAAGACAGAGTAGGTTGTGCTTGCTGAAACTGAGAATGAACACTTGCTGATGAACATATGTGACCTCTTGCTGAATGTACGTGTTTTTGCGCTCCAATGTTACTGTTTGAATTCTATTCAAAGGTGCATTTAATGCAAAGCTTACACACAAAGGACACGAAGACTAGAAGACAAACAAAGGTTGCTGCTGAAAGTACAAAAGCAAGATAGTGACATGTTAAGGAACAAAAGCCTTAGGATTTGAAATTCAAACGGCTCCTTACTTGCACTATGAATAGAGGTCATCCGGCAAAGAGTTGAAGGGTGTCAACAACGTGATCAAACTCTCACTTGTGCTTAAACTCACATACCTTCAAACACTCTTACTGCCGTTGATCCGTTCCAAGACTTAAAGCTTGAAAAAGCTACTTGTGAAAAAGTAGAACAAACTCGGCTAAGAAATTAGTTAAGTGTTCTTTCTTTCAAACAAGAACAAGTCTTGACACCAGAAACAATCAAACTTGTTTACTGCAAAGTATTCCAAGTTGTGTTTCTTAGATTACTTGTTGTAACTGAATAAGTTATAATTAAGTTATCTCACCCCAAAACTCTCTAACTGAAAATACACCCTTTCAGGCGTGATATTCAGGGGGAACTTAATCGAGCAAGCTTTTGCTGATTAAAAGTACCAAGTTTGTTGGAGAACAAGGTTGAGTTCTCTAGTTTAGGTTGGAGACAAAGCTAGTGTGCTTTGGTTTCTGTTGAATCGCTTTAGATAGGAGATTGTAAGGAACCTCAATCATATCTTAGTGGATTCAGTCCTAGAAAGGACAAAGTGGATTAGTTGGGAGATTACGCCACTCTCAGATACCACTCTAAAAGTGTTTGTGTGATTTACTTACTGCATTTAGCTTTCAGCAAATTATATCTGTTTGTACACAGTCACTCACATCACTTGCTGAAACTCTTTACTTGCTGAAAAAGCACTTATCGTTTCAAAGACTTCCGCTCTCTGATTTTAAGTATCAGCAAACCAAGCTACTGTAAAGTAACTTACGCTTGCTGAGAAAGTTAAGTATCAGCAACCTCATTACTGAAAAGTAATAAGTACTTGCTGAGAAAGTTTTAAACGACAAAAAATTTGAAAAGACTATTCACCCCCCCCCTCTAGTCTTTTCTTGTTGTTTAAAGGGACCAACAGTATACCATCTTGATTTCTGAGGGAAGTTCAAAGCCAGGGGGTTGTTCTAGGTAGACTTCTTCAGCAAGTTCACCATTCAAGAATGCACTTTTTACATCTATTTGGTAAACGATGAAGTCATTGTGTGCAGCAAAGGCCAAGAAAAGCCTAATTGCATCCAATCTTGCAACTGGTGCATAGGACTCATCATAGTCCAATGCTTTAGTCTGACAGTAACCTTGAGCAACTAAACATGCTTTATTTCTTGTTACTTCACCAGACTCACTCAGCTTGTTTCTGAACACCCACTTTGTACCAATAGCTTTCTTGCCTTCAGCAAGTGGTACAAGTTTCCAGACTTTGTTTCTTTCAAATTGATCCAGTTCTTCTTGCATTGCCTTTATCCATTCGGAATGCTTTAAAGCTTCTTCTATGGTTTTAGGTTCAATTTCTGAAACAAAGCAAGAGAACAATGATTCTACTTCTACGACAATTGCTTCTTCAGCAAGTCCATGAGTAGCTTTGGATCTAGTCACTTGGCGTTTATTAATACCGCCAATCATATCCGTAGAGGGATGATCTCTAATCCATTTATTAACAGATTTTCTGCTTGTTGGATCAGGATATGTTTGCTCATCAGCATGTGACTCTTCAGTATGTACTTGTTCAGTACTACTGGGAATTTGTGTCTCTGCTGAGATTTGTTCATCAACAACTGTTTGTTCAGCATTGCTTGATTGAGGTATTTCATCAGCAGGCACTGGAGATTGCGTAATTTCAGCAACTTCCGGAGCAACCGCGTCTTTTGCTGGAAATTCTTTGTCGTGAACTATATTTATCTTGTCATGACTAGGGGGAGGAGAGTCATTGTCAGAATCATCATTTAGTTCAATTGACTTGATTTGCCTAGCATTAGATTCAGTTCTTTGCTCATGTATGATTAACTTTTTCATACATTCTGATATTTCTTCTTCAGCAGGCACTCCTTCTGACTTTTCGTATAATACAATATGCACTGATTCTTCAATCTTTTGTGCCTTTTTGTTGTAAACTCTATAAGGTTTACTATGCAAGGAGTAGCCGAGAAATATCGCTTCGTCTGCCTTTGGTTGAAATGTTCTTAGGTATTCTCTACCATTGTTAAGAACGAAACACTTGCAACCAAATACTCTTAGATGAATGATGTTAGGAGGTCTTCCAACAAACAATTCATAAGGAGTTTTGTTGTATTCCTTAGTAATCAAACATCTGTTTTGAGTATAACAGGCGATATTAATCGCTTCAACCTAGTAAGCCTCACTTATTTCAGTGTCAGCAAGCATTGTTGTTGCGGCTTCTTTCAGGGTACGATTCTTCCGTTCAGCAACACCGTTTTGCTGTGGTGTTCTTACTGAGGATAACTGATGTTTTATTCCTTTTGAGGTACAATATTCAGTTATGTACTGGTTTACAAACTCAGTACCATGGTCTGTCCTTATGACTTTTACCTTGTCATTTTTCATGACTTCAAGCTTTTTCAGCAAGTTAGGTATTTCAGTCTTGGTTTCAGATTTGTGTTTGATGAATACTACCCAAGTGAATCTTGAATAGTCATCTACCACGACTAGACCATACTTCTTACCAGCATAGCTTGTTGAAGAAGATTCAAACAAGTCCATGTGCAAGAGTTGTAAAGGTTTTGTAGTTGACGGTACTGCCTTGTTCTTGAAAGAATATTTGGTTTGCTTTCCTTGCTGACATGCATTGCAAACACCATCCTTCTTAAAAGTAACCCTAAGTAATCCAACTACAAGTGCCTTTTTAGACAACTTATTCAGCGTCTTGAAAGTTTAGATGACTTGTTCGTTTATGCCATAACCATGCTTTTTCAGCAAGGCAATCATGATCTGAGACAAGGCATTTTTCAACAATTGCTGAAGACCAATCAACGGTGTACAAGCCTCCTGATCTTCTTGCAATCATTATTACCTTTTTAGTCTCGAAATATATAAGTTTACATTCATCACTTTTGATTTTGATGAAGTATCCTTTGTCAGCAAACTGACTCATGCTGAAAAGGTTAAACTTAAGATTTTTGACATAAAGAACTCCAGTAATGGTTATGCATCCTAACTTCACGTCACCATAGCCTTTTGTAGAACCGGAGCCTCCACCAGCAAACCTTATTTTTGGACCTTTAGACCACCGTCTATAGTTTATAAGGTTATTCTTGTTGCCGTCATGTGATTTCCACAACCACTATCAAAGTGCCAGATTGCATCGTTTGTCTCCGTGGCTGAAGTCTGCACAATCAAGAGCAAACAAGTTAATTATCCAATAATGGATGTCCATTAACATGTTCAAGAATGCGTCCAGTGGAAACCCAAGTCTTAAGTTTTTCAACTTTGACTTGTTTTCTACTTGCTGAGGAACTAGGAGGTTTGAGCTGAAAGACTTTTGACTCGTGCTGGTCAAATCCACTTTCTGATGTGGTGTCTTGCTCGGTTGACCTTTTTGCTGAACATACTTTTCAGTAAGTTCTTTTCTAGCAAGGTTCCTTCTAGCCCTAGCATTAAGAGTCTTTTCAGAACTCTTAGGCTTGATTTTCTTCATCTCTTTGAAGTATCTTTGCTGACTTTGCTTATACTCATGAAAAAGTTGACTTTGCTTGGTTTTGAAACCGAGTCCACTTTTCGGAGAATGCTGAGCTTTTGTGTCAGCAACCTTACTTGATTCAGGTTTGTCAGCAAAGGTCTTCTGATTACTTTTAGTAATCTTGCTTTTAGACTTAACAACTTGCTTTTCAGCAACTTGTTTGGCGGGATGCTTCACAACATCCTTCTTCTTTCCAGTTTGCTTCTCAGCAACCTGTTTTCCTTTTAAAGTCTTGTTACTTTGAGTAGCAACAGCGGGCTTTATGGTTATAGGTACTTGATTGCATGTTTCAGCAACCTTAGATTGACCAAACTGATAGAGTTCTGGTAGACCACTATCAGTAGCACGTACAAAGGAGATTGGTGATTTATCTTTACTCAAGATTTCTACGTCATCACATTCATACATTGCACCTAAACCTTCTTTCTGAGATGGATCTCTCAAGTAAGAGTTTAATTCAGTCAGCGTATTACTTGCGTCCACATAAGATTTGAAATTGATTTTCATCTTTTTCATCTCTTGGATTTCAGCAATTCTAATGCCATTTGAGAATTCTTCTTTGTAGCTTCAACAATCAACTTCTTAAGACGCCTTATTTCAGCATCCTTCTCTTCTGTCTCTTCCTTCAGCAAGACGTACTTTTCAGTAGTCTGCTTGGTCAGTGTTTCAGCAATCTGTAGTTTCTCTTGCTGTCTGCTCAGAGTTTTCTCAAATCTTTCGATTTCTCCTTGAATCTTGTCAAGGTCAATCTCGTCTTCACTTTCTGAGTCTGAGTCAGAGGTAGGGTTGTTTACCTGACCGGCCATGAGGCAGAAACTCGTAGTTTGACACATCTGGATAAGCTTCCATAGCTATTCCACAAACTTCTTTGCCAATCTCCACGTCTAGAGTGGCTTCTTCATCGTCAGTGTCTGAACTTTCATCCTCACTGTCTTCAGAGCTAGTATCAATACACAATGCATCGATTTTTGCTTGAAGCTTCTTCTTTTCTTCAGCAATAAAAGCTTTTTTGAACTTCTTCTTCTTTTCAGCAGATTTGCCTTTCAGCAAGGGGCAATGAGCTTTGAAGTGTCCTGGATTTTTGCAGTAAAAACATAGATCATTTCCAACTGCTGGTTCTTCTGATGAAGTAGCTTGCTGAGCTTGCTTGTTCAGCGAGCTAGTCTCATTCTTGTACTTATGGTAGTTGTTACCAAGATGCTTTTTCAGCTTCTCTTTTGCTTTTCGCCTTTCAAGTTCCTTGCTGATAAATTTCTTCATGTTTTTGACAACCAAAGAGTTTTCATCAGTAGGCTCTTTTTCATTCTTCTTTTCAGAAGATGACGGCTTTGCAGCAAGAGCAATGTTTTGCGATTTTTCAGCAAATACATTTTCTCTTTGCTTTGTCTCATAGTTGACAGTAGCAAGATGAGAGAACAACTCTGTTGGTGTAATGTCTGGCATTCCTTGATTGTAATAGAAATTCTGAGTGTGGATCCATTCTTGATTCAGACTTCTGATGATAGTTTTCACTTTCTCAGAATCTGAGTAAAGGTTTCCAACACCCAAGGCTGCCATTTCACTAACAAGAGTTGTGAATCTGAAATCCAAGTCTTCCAGTGACTCGTTTGTACCTTGCTTAAAGTTTTGAAACTTTAATTTAAGTACTTCAAGTTTGTTTTCCTTGGTTTTGTCAGATCCAGCACAAAGATCTTGAACCATTTTCCAAGCTTCCTTTGCAGTCTTAGCACCCCACAGTTTGCACTGTATGGTATCCGGAGTTGATCGAATGATGATATTTCTTGCTTGGCCATCAAGACGGAATCTCTTAGCTTCGTCAGAAGTCCATTCCTCTCTTGGTTTTGGCACAACCGTATCTGATGGTTCGCCTAAGATAGTTTCCTTTCCAGCTTCAGTGGTCTTGTGAGGGAAACTCCTTTCAACCTTAGTGATCTTGATAGATCCATCATTAATGACGGTGACTATCTCATCACTAATGGCCTCAAGATGTAGCATCATGTTGTTTCGCCATTTTTCGTAATTTTCCAGCTTCAGCAAGGGAGCATCTCCTAAAGACATCCTGTCAGCAAAGCACTACCAAACTGATCAAGTGAGAGTGATTTACGGAAAGCACATAAGGGGATCTAGGTTCAGTGCTGAAGGTTAAAGAACCTCCAGCTCTGATACCACTTGTTGGTCCCTTTAAAAACAAGAAAAGACTAGAGGGGGGGGGGTGAATAGTCTTTTCAAACTTTCGTCGTTTAAAACTTTCTCAGCAAGTGCTTATTACTTTTCAGTAATGAGTTTGCTGATACTTAACTTTCTCAGCAAGCGTAAGTTACTTTTCAGTAACTAGGTTTGCTGATACTTAAAATCAGAGAGCGGAAGTCTTTGATACAATAAGTGCTCTTTCAGTAAATGAAGGTTTCAGCAAGTGATGTGAGTGACTGTGTACAGACAGATATGATTTGCTGAAAACTAAGTACAGTAAGTAAATCACACAAACACTTTTATAGTGGTATCTGAGAGTGGCGTAATCTCTCAACTAATCCACTTTGTCCTTTCTAGGACTGAATCCACTAAGATATGATTGAGGTTCCTTACAACTCCTATCTAGAGTGATTCAAACAGAAACCAAAGCACACTTGCTTCGTCTCCAACCTAATCTAGAGAACGCAACCTTGTTCTCCACCAAACTTGGTACTTTTAATCAGCAAAACTATGCTCGATTAAGTTCCCCCTGAATATCACGCCTGAAAGGGTGTATTTTCAGTTAGAGAGTTTTGGGGTGAGATAACTTAATTATAACTTATTCAGTTACAACAAGTAATCTAAGAAACAAAACACTGAGTACTTTGCAGTAAACAAGTTTGATTGTTTCTAGTGTCAAGACTTGTTCTTGTTCAAAAGAAAGAAAGAACACTTAACTAATTTCTTAGTCGTGTAAATTCTACTTCTTCACAAGTAGCTTTTTCAAGCTTTAAGTCTTGGAACGGATCAATGGCAGTATAGAGAGTTTGAAGGTATGTGAGTTTAAGCACAAGTGAGAGTTTGATGACGTTGTTGACACACTTCAACTCTTTGCCGGATGACCTCTATTTATAGTGAAAATAAGGAGCCGTTTGAATTTTAAATTCCAAGGCTTTTCATCGTTAAGATGTCACTATCTCTCTTTTGTACTTTAAGCAGCGTCCTTGTTTGTCTTCTAGTCTTCATGTCCTTCGCGTGCAAGCTTTGCATTTAATGCTTATTTGAATAGAATTCAAACAGTAACATTGGAGCGCAAATGTAAGTACTTTCAGCAAGAGGTCACATATGTTCCATCAGCAAGTTGTCAGTCTCAGTTTCAGCAAGCACAACCTACTCTGTCTTTCAGACTTTTACTTATGCAATGTTGTTGCTGAAGTTTCCACTTTCTGAGCAACATGTGCCTTTGTAGATACCAGTCTTCAGAAATCTTCTAGTCTTCAGATCTTCGAATTCTTCAAGTCTTCAGATCTTCAATATTCTTCAAGATTCTGAGCGGTTTCTAAATGCTTCAATAGTTTGTTTGTAAAAACAAAGTACATCGTCAACAAATGCTTCAATAGATTATTTTCTTTTCAGAAAACAAGATACATCATAAGCGGTAAAACCAACCTATCTAGCACCTATTCTAAGTCTTCAGCAAACGTTCCTCTTTTACAATGTCCTTAAAATTCTAAATTCCTATGGACCTTAAGAGTACTAGTTACTGGACTTTCCTTAATTTAGCATGGTTAATTGCTCATCAAAATTACAAGTTTCCTAACACATTACAAGTTGAGCATCAGATTTTGGCCAAAACGGTATGAAGGCTCTACCAAACGGAGGTTTGATGAGTCTATGGATGATGAATTCTCATGTTTCAAGTTTAAGGGAGGAAAAATGGCATAAGTTGGCCCTTTGTGATGGGATTTCACTCTTCTTCCAATTCAATAACAGAAAAATACTGGAAGAGTTAACACATATAATGTGTTATGTTAATCTGAGATACCACCGCAATGTCTGTACCACCGCTTCAAACACCGACTAATCTACCACCACCTGGTAAACCACCCGATCTTAATTGGAAAGATGTACTCGTAGGTAAGTAGGATGTCGTGAAGGATATTAGTTTATCAAAGGGATCATATGTTGATACAGAGAGCAAGATTGATCAACAAGATACTGAGCTAAAATTTCAGGGAGCTTCTAAACATGTGTACTTTCGAAGCCGGCTGGTAAATCTTGATAAACTGTCTGTGTTTGATGAAGAACAAGCTCATGTTCAGGTAAGTCAATCAATTCCTTTTCTTAAATTTTCTGAGAAGGAACTAGGAACTTGGCATAAAGGATGGGAGAAATCCTTGATCATTCAAACGGTTGGACTATCAACATCCATTCCAAATATTGCTAAGCATCTCCAAGGAATCTGGCGCACACAGAATCCTATTCAAGTTAGAGACATAGGTAAGGGTTTCTATTTTGTCATGGTTACAACTTCGGAGGAATTTTGGCGGGAGGGCCTTGGTTTATGTTTTATCATTATCTTGTGGTGGCGTCCAAATTTCAAACCATAGTATGGGCTTGTTAATTCTATGTTTGTTTGGATAGAACTGCCTCATTTGCCCATTGAATATTATAATTATGAGGCACTAAAATCCATTGCTCATATGTTAGGGAAACCGGTAAAGATGGATGAATTAACAACGGATGGTAGTAGGACTAAATTTGCGCATATGTGTGTTGAATTAGATACTTCTAGTCCTTTACCTAAAGCGATAGAGCTTTGTTACCTTGTTTAACTAGTACCCTATGAGATTATAGTAGAATTTTGCTACAGTTGCGGGAAAATTGGTCACTTTCCAAATGCTTGCAAGAATAAATAGAGGAAGTTTGAAGTTGAAAAGCAGAAACAAACTTTGCAGGGTCAATCTTTATCTGTTGTGGTTGACCAAGCTGGAGAAGTGGAATTGGGCTGGTAGATAGTAAGAAGAAATATTCAAAGGACCAATGAAGGTATTGATAAGGGAAAGAAGACCCAACCCAATAAAAATGTGTATGGATCGGCTGGAAATATGCAAGGGATAAAAAATCAACATAGTAAAATAATACAGGTAAAGTTAGTGGTTTACGGAAAACTTGGGAAAAAAGCAAATCAAAACTCTATTGGAAACACATAAAATACATAGAAAAAACAAGTACATGAGGAAAATCAGAATAAGCAAGATAAATTGGATCCAAAGTTGGGCCATAAGGAAACCACACTGGAAGTTGGAAAGGCCAGCTACAAGAATTAGCAGCTTACATGGAGTTTCAAGTTTCAAATACTGAAAAGGAGATTGTAAGTGATATAATTACACAGAGCAAAGATAAACGTGATATATTAGAGGCCAAAAAAAAAAACATAATGACATGAGTATTGAGAAAGGCAATACTCACTCAGAAACATTACTGCCTACAACCGTAGGCTATGGAAACAAGGGAAGTGCACTCAAGTGCTTTCATCCACTATCCCACCGCCCACTAACACTCCAACTCCCCCTTTTATTTACCCTTCTTCATCCTCTCACACAACAAACCCTAATTTTTCTCAACCAGCTTCTCACAATGGCTCCCAGAAGAAATATCAAACAAGAGAATTCATCTGAACCGGTCTGTCATCAACCAATCAACCACCCTGAAACCCGATCAACAATAGACAGGGGCCAAACTTGTCTCTGCCTAACAATCAGGCCAACACTTCCAATGAATAATGTCTAAACCCAAGGTCAAGTTCAACCCATTCACTCTACAGTGAATCAGCTTAGTTTGGGACCATCAGTGCCAATTCCAGTCGGAATCCCATTGACTCTTCCTCAATCCCAGGTTCTGATACCAGGAATTCCGAGCACCATGGTCACAACTGTGACCACAGTGGTAGCATCGGTGCCGATGAAGTACCAGCTGTGTCCCAGGTCCCGATGATTCCTCCACCGCCATTGATGGGGCCAATGTTTGTGGGATACACTCCAATGAGGGCTCAGACTGTTGCAAGGTCGATAAGCTACCAAAGGGGGCCCACTGAAGGGAAACTCACAGCTCATGCAACTAAGGGCAACGGTGCCGACTTGGGTGTGGAGACAGGTAACCAGGGGTGCGACCAGCAGATCAGTGCCAACCCCGAAGATGATGGAGTCTCACCAACATTTCCCGCCTCTGAGGACATCAACGGTGAGGGGAAGGGAAACCAATGGACATGCAGGGAGCTCTGGGGTCAACATCAGTGGGGAGCAAGTGACAGGGCCATGCAGAATGGGCTACAGAATCATGTCAATCTGGGTCAACAAGCAAGTCAACATGGGCCAATCCCAAGTGGGTCGGGTGGAATTCCTGCTCTAAGCACAGACTCAATGACTTTGGCAATAATGGGAATGGATCCGACCAGCAACAGAATCTTTCCGATCACTCGCAACACTTACAGGATCGTGCCTCTCAATGACGACCCTCTGCTGTTTCAGGTTTCTCGCAACTCAGACGTGATCTCGCTGCAGTATTGGAAGAACAATTTGTATCAAGGGGAGGTTTTGTTTCGACACACACAGTACCTGTTGCCTTGGGCAAAGGACACGTTTCCAAATGTCTGTCCTCGGCTGGTGGAAAACGTTATAAATGGGATGGAGAATCGAGAGACAGTGGTCTTGTACCCGACCCTTGAAACATCAATACGGGTTATTGTTTGGAATATTTGTGGAACATCAAATGAACCAACGCATTAGGCTATTAGGGACTATGTGCATCGGTTCAATCAATTTGTGCGTGCAATCCTAGATACTAGAGTGGCTCATGGTGCAATCCTAGATACTAGAGCTTTGGGTTTACAAATTGTATAGTGCAGCCGCCACCAGCTCATTCACAACAGAGGGGAAGGTTCTGGATCTGTTGGAATTCGGCTCACACGGATATGATTACTCAGGAGCTTGGTGATAGAATCGTACATGTGAGGATGGTGGTGCTTGATCGTGGTAACAATCAGAATTCTCAGGAGGTAACATTTTCTTTTGTTTACAATGACCCCAACCTGATTTGCAATACTTAGTTTGAATATTTGTATGCTTATAGTAAGAAAGTAACTGGCACATGGCTAGTCGTGGGAGATTTCAATAATATATTGCATAAATGGGAGAAATGGGGGGGAGGCCTAACTGGAATCGTTCAAATTTGTTTTAAAACATGTTAGCAGATTGTCTGATTATGGATTTGGAGTTTTGTGGGTCAGAGTTCACCTGGGATATTAAGGATTATGGCCTCGTTTTATTAGGGAACGATTAGATAAGGCTTGTGCTAACATTCATTGGACTACTAAGTATAGAAACACTACTGTTAGACATATTCCCACTTTGGTTTCTGAACATAATTAAGTTATACTTATTGATGATAGTATAAGTGTCCTAGAGACAACCACATTTAATAACAATTGTACTATATCACAATCAACATAATATAATATATGTTAGTTTATTCATTTACATTACACTAGGCAACGACATATCATATCTTTATCTGGTTGGTCGATATCAAACATGTCCCAAGTGGATATATGCATAATCACATAGTTAGTGGGAACTATGTGAAATGTCATATATCCCGAATACTCCCTAGTCGAAGCTCATCTCGGATGGGGGTCTGAATGAAGCAATCAAGACTAGCATGCGTTTGGAAGTTATACTTGTTGGAGCAAGTATGGTCAATCCAACGGCCATGGAACGGATCGCATGGGAGAGTCCATGATACTCCCATAACTGCGCATGGTTGTTCGAGGAAGATATCCGAACAATGGAAGTACCCACCGGAGCTCCCATCGATGTATACTCTACACCGAGGTGTCTATGGGAACCGGAGTTGTGGAAGTGATGTCATTCGTCCTTAGACTCTCAGGTCTTTATCATCACATATGTTGAAACCTGTTCTTTGGTTGTAACCAACGCTTGCACCCTGAAATGCGTGGTAGATACGGTGCAACTGGGAACTTGGCCATATGCATAGGATTGGTGATAGTTGGTCTCTGGAGAGGATTCATCTCTCACGTGTAGCATTGGAGAGTACTGCTCAAGTCATTCATAGTTGTGTTGGTAAAACCGCTGACCAGTGTACAAATATGTTTATGAATATAATGTTCATAAATATATCTACCGTAACAAACAAATCACTGAAGACGTCATGAGTGTATTATTGGAATAGACACTTCATCGATCCTAGATGCATTCGAGTCAGTCAGATGAAGTACCTACCATCGCCGCATTGAGTGCAACATGCTTCTCCAACATAAGGTAGTTTTGTGGTTCCTTAAAAACGTCCTCATGTATTAATATTGCAAGTGGAATCATCTGGGAATTCCATAAGCCTAGTGTCTTGTCTAGCTTAATACATTGAGGCCCTATGGGTCACACTATGTGGTGAACCGGCTTGTCCGTAAGACTATAGGAAGGATTATGATAAATGAGTTAAATATAATTAGTTATGACGTAATTAATATTATGAGAATATTAATTTAATTAATTGTGTTTTGGAAATACAATTATATGTTATTTATATTTTGGAAATATAATTATGGGTTAATTAAAAGGATATATTAATTGGATTAATATACGCACTTGGGCAAAATTTAAGTTGAATTTAAATTGCCACTACACTTGTATGTGGGCCCCACCTTATTCTCTTATGGTGTTAGCCGATTGACTAAAGGGAGAAGGAGTTTTACTCCTTCTAATTAAACTTGACAGGCAAGTTTTGCTAATTAAACAAAGATGGAATAATTGGAAATGATCTAGAAATAGATCTTCTAGTGCAATAAGACTTAGGAATTCTTATTCCTTTTAGGATT
Organism: Plantago ovata; assembly: GCA_028274465.1. Classification (NCBI taxonomy): domain Eukaryota; kingdom Viridiplantae; phylum Streptophyta; class Magnoliopsida; order Lamiales; family Plantaginaceae; genus Plantago; species Plantago ovata. The sequence goes on along the minus strand of CM051456.1, from coordinate 97,177,733 downwards.
CTATTTGTCTTCTAAAGGTTTCCAATGGATACTACTACTATATAAAGAGGGTATAGAGAGATATTTTAATTGATTATTATTTTCATTCTTTTCTCTCACAAAATAAAAGCTCTCCTCTCCCTCCTACCCATAGACGTCGGTCGCCCCCTCCTCCATATAGTCAACCTGAGTTTGACTCGAGAATATCCTAGAATTCTCTGGATAAGCCATCCGTTCATCCGTGGATACCAAGGTTGAGGATAATCAAAGCTGGAAACTAATCTCTGTTTTTCAGGAATTCAAGACGAAGAATCAGACATCTTCGACTTTACCGAAGGAGAAGATTTTGCTGATTACTATGAGGATCTTATTGATTGGAATCTTGCACCCAAATCAATCTTAGTTCTTGCATTCGAATTATTGTAAGTTCTCTAACTCTGATGTGTTTGATATATGTTATATGCATGATCAATTAGTATGCTTGTAAAGAAAATTTTGAAATTCCACTGCGCAACCCTAGGGGTAATTCTAACCATATTTTCTTACAATTGATACAAATGTTAATAAAGATCTACGACCTAAAAGGTTTAGGTATGAGAATGGATGGATAGAATTGGAAACTTTTAAGCCTCCGTTAGCTGATTATTGGAACAAACAGAAAATTAAAGGTGTGTTGGATTTTCATGTTTACTGTCAGAATCTTGTTGTAGAAACAAAAAACTGGAATTTGCTACATTTGCATCAAGTTAACATGGATATTACGGAGAATGTTTATCTTCTTGAGAAGTTAGATAGAAATGTGCATATTATTCCTCATGTTATAGGTCCACAATTAGAGAAGGTTAGAGAAGAGTTGATTAGATTGAATAAACAATAAACAATCTATTGGGCTCAAAGAGCTAGAGTGAAATGGATTAAATTTGGGTACCCAAACACAAAGTTTTTTCATTCTATTGTGTCAAATAGAATTAGGAAATATTTTGTGCATGGAGTTAAAAATGAAATACAGGAATAGGTTTCTGAGCCTAATGAAGTGTTGCAAGTTTTCTTTAATTTTGTCTCAAATCAAGCTAAGTCGAGTAACTCTTCTCTAGATCATTCTGAACACATTCAGACCCAACACTAACTGCAGCCCAACAAAATGATTTGTTAAAGCCCATTTCAAGTAAAGAAATATGGGTTGCAGTCCAGAGTATAGGGCCTGATAAGGCTCCAGGCCCGGATGGGTTAAACTCACATTTTTATCAAAATCATTGTGACATTATTGGTCAAATAGTTTGTGATATGGTACATCAGTTCTTTAAGACATGATTTTTGCCTAAACAGATAAATGAAACTCAGTTGGTGCTTATACCGAAAATTGAGCTCGATTCTCCTTGTCAGTATAGGCCGATTACTTTATGTAATGTTAGTTACAAAATTATAAGTAAATTGCTTGTGAATAGGATTAGATATTGTCTTTCAAGACTTATTTCTCCATATCAAAATGCTTTTGTGTCGGGAAGACAAATTACGGATAATGTAATGATGGCACACGAACTTTTGCACACTATGGGAAAGAAAAATAAATCAAAACAGTATTTTTGTGCTTTAAAATTGGATATTGAGAAAGCATATGATCGTTTGGAGTGGAATTTCATTTACTTGCTTTAAAACTTTTTCATTTCCCTCCTGCTATTATTAATGTCATTCATGTTTGCATTAGTTCGTGTACCTTTTGTTGGTCCCTTTAAACAACAGGAAAAGACTAGAGAGGGAGGGTGAATAGTCTTTTCAAACTTTTCGTCGTTTAAAACTTTATCAGCAAGTACTTATTACTTTTCAGTAATGAGTTTGATAATACTTAACTTTCTCAGCAAGTGCTTATTACTTTTCAGTAATGAGTTTGCTGATACTTAAAAACAGAGTGCGGAAGTCTTTTACAATAAGTGCTTTTAACAGAGGACTAGTTTCAGCAAGTAAGCAGAATGACAGTGTAAAACAAAGTAACTTGCTGAAAACTAAGTGCAGGAAAGTAAATCACACAAACACTTTTATAGTGGTATCTGAGAGTGGCGTAATTTCTCAACTAATCCACTTTGTCCTTTCTAGGACTGAATCCACTATGATAAGATATGAGGTTCCTTACAAATCCTATCACTAATGCTTCTCAGAAACCAAAGCACACTTTCCTTGTTTCCAACCTAAACTAGAGAACTGTAACCTTGTTCTCCACCAAACTTGGGACTATAATCAGCAAAGCTATGCTTGATTAATTCCTCCTGAATTTCAAGACCGTAAAGGGGTGTTTATGAGTTAGAGAGCTTTGGGATGAGATGACTTGAATATAACTTTGCAGCTATAACCAGTTATCTAAAGAAACACAACTTGTAATACTTTGCAGTAAGCAAGTTTGTTGTTTATGGTGTAACGGTACCGGTTTTGAAAACAAAAAATATTTCTTGAAAAGAAGATCAAAATAACTTTAATAGCAACGGTCGGCATTTAATGCCAAAATAATCTTTGACGCTGACAGAAATAAACAAATATCCAATGACAACACAAGTTCAAATGAAACAACGAATGAAGACGGTAAAAGTTTATCTTCCTATTTTGCAAAAGAAACCCATGACACCCCAAACCCTTCTCTCAGTCGCTGGCATCCTAGTCACGCACATCCTCAGCAGCATCTGGAAGGAAGGAATTTTGAAAACAAAAGAGTGTGAGATAAAGGATCTCAGTGAGGTTCTAAGTTTAAAACAGAAAGTAAACAATTTTGAAATCAAAATCCTTTTCAGAAAACAAACAAACAGAACATATCACATATAACAGAATATCAGAACAGATAGGTTGTAGACCGTTGGTGCAGCCCGCCTTATTGCTCCTACTCCCAGAATGCCCTTATAACTCCCTCCAGAGGGTGCACAACTCCGGACAGAAACAGAAACCCCCGTGTACTTTGGGGAAACAGATCCTACGACCCTAATAGACCTCAGCGACTTCTGTCTCGCGTCTAAAAGGGAATAGACTAGGCCATAATCAAGCAAACCCGATAGTCCTCTACTACCCAGGCCTACCTAATCATAACCTAATCGACCGGTCACACAGAAACGGAGCAGATACAGAACAACAGATGCAGATAGTTAACACCGAGAGGTGTTCCTGCAGAAAGGTCAGTCCAGAACAGAGTAGCAATAACAGAAATGTAAAAAAGTCATACTTAGGACTTATACTTTTACATGGAAGCATACAGTAAACAGTATATAGTAATAGGTACAAACAGTCACATAGCCTTCCAGTTTTTCGCAAATAATAGGTTTAGGGTGAACACTCACCTTAACTTGCGAGCAAAAGATCTCCAACGAGTAACGAGCTTACAGGTTAACGAACAACGGAGAACCTAAAAGAAAGTACTAAACACACTTCAGAAGTCGAACGGACGGAAGGAAAAAGGTTGAAAAAAGAATGGTAAAGACGGGGTTCGAACTCGGGACCTCTAAATTAGTCAAGCAAGAACCTAACCAACTAGGCTAGCAAGTCAAGTCAATACTAACTTACAAAAACAGAAACTAGGTTTGAAACATTTTCAGAAACTCTTTCGGTTTTCAGATTCTAGAAATTACCAAAACACCCTTCATTGGTAAATTGCAAAAAGATCCTTTAGGTTTTCAGATTTCCCAAATCAGTCCACAAAGTTCAAATCAATATCATTAAAGTCCAAATCAGTCCTTTTCGAAGTCAACAGAAACTATGGTCAACATACGAGGTCAATAACCAAAATAAGTCCAACAACAGCAACAACATTCTAACAATCCTAAGTCCCGGTTCTCAATTCGAATCAAATAACATGGTCAGATTAAACAAGGGTAAAACTGTCCAGGGGTAAAAACGTCCAAAATAGAATACGAATTTCGAATCGAACCAACAGTAAAGAAATCGAGATTTACCTTCGAATCGAACGGAAAGGAATCAAGTTGCGAATCAAATCGAAAACAAAGAATTAAAAACGTGATTCAAAACGAGATTTGCATTCGAAACGCAAGGGACAGAAACGGACGAAACTACTTACCGTTCGAAATCGGAATCAAACAGACGTAAGAAATCGATGGCGTCGAGCGAATCGGCGATCGATCGGATCGGGAACAGCGGCGGAGAACAGGACGAGACAGACGGACAGACAGCTCGGCGAACAGGCGGCGGATCGGATCGATCGATCTTGGAACCCGCGCGGCGCGGATCGGAGGCAGAACGGGAAGCAAACTGCGCGGCCCGACCAGAGCAGACGGCGGCGCGGAGGGACGATAACAGAGTAGAACGGCGCGGCGACGACCGAACAGATCGATCGATCTATATCACACGGACCGAGGCGGCGGCGGCGCGGCGACGGCCGAACAGATCGATCGATCTGTATCACACGGACCGACGCGGCGACGGCGCGGCGATGGCGGACGGCTCGACGGCGACGGCAACGGACTATGGCGGCGACACGGAGAACGGCGGAATCGACAGCAGCCGCGACCACTCCTTTCTTCTCTCTCTCTCTCTCTCTCTCTCTCTTTCTTTTCTTTCTTTCTTTTCTTTCTTTCTTCTTTTAGGTTTGAACGGCTAAGCAAGAGAGGAGGAGGAAAATCTGATTAGGGTTAGGGTTAAGCTACTAATGGGCAGGTCAACAGGCCTTGACTGGGCCAAAGAATTGGGCCAAAAAGATCAGATTGTCCAGCTCGATCCAAACGAAACGAAACGAACTAGCTTACGCAAAATTAATTAAATAACTATCGAATAAATAATTTACTCTGATAATTAATTAACTAAAATAAATAATTAAATAATAAAATAATAAAATAATAATTAAATAAATAATTAAAAAAAACGGGGTGTTACATATGGTGTCAAGACTTGTTCTTGTTTAAAAGAAAGAACACTTAAACTAATTTCTTAGCTTTCAATGTTGTACTTCTTCACAAGTAGCTTTTGTTTCAAGCTTAAATCTTGGAACGGATCAATAGGCAGTAGAGAATAGAGAAGGATTTGAGTGTTTAAAGCCACAAGTGAGAGTTTGATCACGTTGTTGACACACTTTCTACTCAGCCTAAGGTCTTCTATTTATAGTGTCTCAAGGGAGCCTTTTGAATTTCAATTCTAAGGCTTTGTACCTTAAGATGTCACTATCTTGCTTTTGTACTTTCAGCAGCGTTCTTCATTTGTCTTCTTCTCTTCATGTTCTCCGCGTGCTTACTTTGCATTTAATGTTCTTTTGAATCAATATTCAAATATGAACGTTGGAGCCAAAATGCAAGTACTCTTCAGCAAGGAGGTCACATATATTGTCAGCAAGTGGCCAGTCTCAGTTTCAGCAAGCACAACCTACTCTGTCATATAGATTTTCACTTATGCAAGCTGTTGCTGAAAATCTCACTTTCTGAAGCAACATGTGCCTTTGTAGATACCTTTCTCAGAATTCTTCTAAGTCTTCGGTCTTCGAATCTTCAACTTTCAGAGCGGTTCTAGGTCTTCAATAGTTCGATTGTAAAACAAAGTACATCATCAGCAAGTTTTAGAACCTAACTAGTACCTACACTAAGTCTTTCAGCAAACGTTCCTCTTTTACAATGTCCTTAAAATTATAAATTCCTATGGACCTTAAGAGTACTAGTTACTGGACTTTCCTTAATTTAGCATGGTTAGTTGCTAATCAAAATTACAAGTTTCCTAACACCTTTCATGTTAAAGTCAATCAACATATTTCAGCTGATTTGATTCCAACTAGGGGTATAAGACAGGGGGATCCACTCTCCCCTTATCTTTTTATCCTTAGTCAGGAATTGTTTTTTCACTTGATTAAACAATTTATTTACGAAAAGAAAATAACTCCTTTGCTGATTTGTAGACAAGGGCTTAAAATACCTATTTTGGGATTTGCGGATGACTGTATGGTCTTCCTTAAAGCTACAAATAAGTCTATTTTCGGGCTGCAAAATTGTTTACAAACTTATGCGCGAGCTTCTGGGCAAAACGTTTGTTGGAATGTCATTTTTTCACCAAATACTCCCGTTAATACAAAGCCATATGCTACAAATGAGTTGGGAGTTCAGAGGAATAAAAGAACAAATAAGTATTCGGGATTGCCTTTCTTAATGGGTCGAAAGAAATCTGATTTGTTTGATCAAATTATCGAAAGAGTAACAGGTAGAGTTAATATGTGGTATAACAAGTTTTTATCATATGGTGGTAGGAGTATTTTGGTTTAGGTTGTTTGTACATCTATACCTACGTATGCAATGTATAGTATTATTGTACCACAGGTTTGTCTTGATTAAATTGATAGAGTTAATAAATATTTTTATGGAATACACTTAAGCAAGCTAAAAAACGGGCAGGAGTCAGGTGGGATACTGTGTAAACCAAAAAAGTGGGGAGGTGTGGGTATTAGAAATTTGAAAGTTTTGAATGAAGCATCTCAGTTTAAATTGTTATGGAAACTTATTCAGCATCCTCACTCTTTATGAGCACCTGTTTATCGGGGAAAAATATTTTCATTGTTGTATGTTTTGGCAAGCAGAAAGTAAGAATCAACATAGTTGGTTCTTGAAAGTTTTCTAAGGCATAGGGCTCGTTTTAAGAGTCTAAATTGTTGGGGAGCAGGAGATGGTAATGATATAAATTTTTGCAAGATTTGTGGTGTCATAACTGTTGGTCCCTTTAGACAACAAGTAAAGACTAGAGGGGGGGCGTGAAAGATAACTGCAGGAAAGTAAATCACACAAACACTTTTGTAGTGGTATCTGAGGGTGGCGTAATCCCTCAATTAATCCACTTTGTCCTTTCTAAGACTGAATTCACTTTAATAAGATATGAGTTTCCTTACAAATCCTATCACTAATGATTCTCAGAAACCAAAGCACACCAGCCTTGTTTCCATTCTAAACTAGAGAACTGTAACCTTGTTCTCCACCAAACTTGGGACACTTTATCAGCAAAGCTACGCTTGATTAGTTCCCCCTGACAAACACGCCTAAAAGGTGGTTTTTATCAGTTAGAGAGGTTTGGGATGGGATAACTTAAAAATAACTTTTCAGCTATAACAAGTAATATAAAGAAACTCAACTTGTAATACTTCACAGTGAGCAAGTTTATTGTTTCTGCCGTCAAGACTTGTTCTTGTTTAGAGGAAATAATACTTAACTAATTTCTTAGCTTTTAGTATTCTGCTTCTTCACAAGTAGCTTTTGTTTCAAGCTTAAGTCTTGGAACAGATCAATAGACAGTTTGAGAGTAGAGAAGGATTTGAGTGTTTAAAGCACAAGTGAGGGTTTGATCACGTTGTTGACACACCCTTCAACGCAGCCTATGGACCTCTATTTATAGTGTCTAAATGTAGCCGTTTGAATATCAAATTTTAAGGCTTGTACCTTAAGACGTCACTATCACTTTCCAGAATAGTACTATGAGCAGCGTTCTTCTTTTGTCTTCATGTCTTCAGCGTACTTTAGCATTTAATGCTCTTTGAAAATTCAAATGTGAATGTTGGAGCCAAAATGCAAAGTACTTCTTCAGCAAGGAGGTCACATGTGTTATCAGCAAGTAAGCAGTCTCAGTTCAGCAAACACAACCTACTCTGTCATATAGATTTTCACTTATGCAAACTGATTGCTGAGTTACTCACTTTCTGAGATAACATGTGCCTTTGTAGATACCTTCTCAGAAATCTTCTAAGTTTTCAGTTTTCGAATCTTCAACTTTCTGAGTGGTTCTAGGTCTTCAATAGATTGTTTGTGAAAACAAAGTACATCATACACCGATACCACCACTGCCTTCCACCAACGCCGCCGCGTTGCCTCCAACCACCACCGGCCTCCGGCTCCTCCTCCTTCACCTTCATATCTACAATTTAAGGTATGTTTTCTAAACCCTAAGTTTCGGGAATCATTTCGATTTTTTCAATTTTTTCAATTAATTAGCTTGAATTTGATATTAATATTTTGTCTCTTGTTGATCTTGTATACTTTTATACATGTATTGTACATCTGTACGTGTTGTAATAATTTTGTTAAAATTGGTTTGTATTATTGGGAATAAATAAATAGTACTCTACGTAAAAATAAATAAAAACTACTTTACCTATTTTCTTTGTCCAGATAAATATATCTCTCTGCAGGATTTTCTAGGATGTAACTTATCTTTTTATTCCGTACAGTGGTTGGATTATAAGGCAGAAGTTTGATAAAGAGGTTGTTGTTGCCGATGATAAAGGAGAAGTTCCTGGTCGAAGTGCATCGTTTAGAGACCCTGAGAAAATCATTTTTGGTTGCAAACACTACAAGAGAAAGTGCAAGCTTTTTGCTCCATTTTGCAATCAATTGTATACATGCATATGACGAACAAACTGATCATGCTTTGGACAAGTAAGAGAAGAATGCATGAATTCACTTCAATTTTTGTCAATTACTTGTGTTCATATCCATGATATTTATTGATTACTTATGTCGTAGAGAAAGTATAACGAAATGATGTCATATCTAGTTATGTGTTATATTTATTTTTACAGGGTGTGTGTATTTGTTAACTTAATATGTGCTTAAGTGGTGCTTTGTGAAGTAGAGGAGAAATTCTAGATATGTAATGAGGATCTTTGCATTAATGTTATTAGTTTCAATATAAGTATGTAATGAGGAAACATCCTGAATATTTCATACTTCACTGTACTTTATTTTCATTAATTCATACTATGGTTGGAGTTGTAAGTGTTTGTAATGAGCTTTTGAATATACACAATTTGAAATTTCCTTCATTCACAGTTTGCATTTTGCAAGCTAAATGAGTCGAGTATCCTTTCTTGTATGTCCTCATAGTTACTACCATCCTATTTACTTTGAATTTATCATCTCTCTGGTTGCATCTCCTATGTCTGTCTTCTAATTTTACCTTGTTTATTGTTTTAGAAATTGCATTTATAGTATAGAGTTTATTTTGAGTGAAAAGCGTAATTGTTTAATATATTGGTTAATTCATTGTTGGTTGGTTTAGTCTCTCACTCTTTTTATCTTGATAGATGGTAACATTCAAGTATTGTATTGCCTTCACTAATAATTTAGATTGTGGATATGTATATCTTTTATTTTATGTTTAATACTTTCCTATTAGTATATTTCTTGATTATTTTCATGTAGAAAATGGGTGTTTGGTCCAGTGGTATGATTCTCGCTAAATGCGAGAGATCGCGAGTTCGATTCTCGCAGCTCCCCTTATTGCATTTAAAGAATTATATATTACATTTAAAAAATTATATATTATTATCTTGTAGGTGAATTAAATAAATTAAAAGAAACAGAATTTTTTTTTTATTTTTGAAAAAAAAAAAACAGATTTAGAGACGGATGAGCTTATCCGTCTCTACAATTTAGAGACGGATAAGCTTATCCGTCGCTAAATACAAGAAACCATGGGTTGCCCGGTCAACCCTAATTTTGCGACGGATAAGTTTATCTGTCATTAAATTTAGAGACGGATAAACTCATCCATCTCTTTTGGATTAGCGACGACACTTTTCGCGACGTCCTATTTAGTGATGGGGCATCCGTCGCTAAGTGTAAATAGCAACGGATCGCATCACTATAGCGACGGATCGTCGCTAAATCGTTGTTTTCTTGTAGTGTTAAGAACCTAACTAGTACCTACACTAAGTCATCAGCAAACGTTCCTCTTTTACAATGTCCTTAAACTTCTAAATTCCTATAGACCTTAAGAGTACTAGTTGCTGGAGTTTAACTTAATTTAGCATGGTTAATTGCTCATAAAAAATTACAAGTTTCCTAACAAATACCCCCCTTTTTGATGTTAGCAATCCATGGCTAAATTAATTACAACTATTTAATAAGCATTTGATGTTGAATAAATCAGTGAAAAATGCAATAATACTTGAAGTAATCAAACAATAAGCATAAGTAAATTGCATAATCAGAAAACAGATAAGAGTGATCAAAAGCAATTGATTGCTGAAAGTTATCTTTCAATGTAACTTTACAAGAAAGCATGAGATAAAATCATCAAACAATGTTCAAAACAAATGAAAGATCTAAGCTAACTGAGAACTAAGTCTAGAAACAATCATTGAATAAATAGTTCACGCTTTCATCAGCAACTTTAGGAAATTCTTCAGAGTCAGCTTCATAGTCTTCAAGAAGCTTTCTGACTTGTAGTTGCGTTTCCCTGTTAAGTTTGTAATCCTGACAGTAGTTTGCTTGGGGATCATGACGTGTCAGAACCTCAGTCCAACTGTGTGGTCCCTAGCAACTAACTTGATGTAGATGAAGATCACTCAGATTTTGCTTCTTGTAAATCTTTCTCAGATAGCGAAAATCCTCATCAGCATCCTCTTGTTTTAGATAGAAAAACTCATATGGAGTCACATTGAGTTTTGGTTTTGCCTTACCTAAAAACTCATCATAAACAAAAGGGACATCCAGTGGCCTAAAGTAAGGAGGCTCGTCATTTCTTTCTTTGGACAGAGCAAGCTTCCTTGCCTTTACTTCAACGTCTAGCCAGAGTTTTCTTTCATCAAAGCTTTTTAGAGGAGAGGCTTCTCTTTCTTCAAGTGCAAATTTGATTACATTCCACTTATCCATTTGCTGAAGGACAGGCTTGGGGAAATAATTGTTGACAAGTAGATCTTCAAGTTTTAGGATGAAGAAGCCCAATTTTCTTCTTACCACATTCTGAGTGGTGTCTTTGTTGCTTGTTTTGGTGTATTGCACACCTAAGCCAACAGCTTCATGGGCTTCTCTCCTTTTCTCTTCTTGTTCTTTAGCCCTTCTTTCCCTTCTTCTTTGCTTGGAGTTATTTTCTGTGTTCCTTGCTGAAGAACTGGAGGAAAGCAACTTGGTGGTGCCAGATTCAGTCTTGGCAGAAAGGGGCTTAGCTTTTATAACCTGAGCTGTGGTTTTGTCATCATCATTTCCTTGATGTCTGTCAGGTTGACAAGATTCTGAAGTGTCAGCAGCAGTTTTTCTCCTTTTTGGATTTGCTGAACTTCTCTCAGAATCTGTTTCAGTTCGCTTCTTAGAACTTTGCGCTGTATCAGCAAGAGGTTATTTTGTAGGAGGTCCAGGCAATTTCAGCAAGGAGGGGGGAGGGAGCAGTAGGAGGCAAATCCTTTGAGCTTTTCTTCTTGAATTTTGACATTTCTTCCCCCTTAGACATGGATTGTAACATCAAAAAGATATGAGTTGAAAAGAACTCGTTGCAATTTTCAGCAAATTTGTGAATGCCATTATACTTGAGTATCATGTTTTATTGATCAACTGTGAGTTTAGACAATTCATTTTTGATAAGTTGTAGATTCTCCTCATGTCTTTTCTTAGAGTTGATTTTATCTTCCATGATTGCCTGAGCCTTTTTCAGTGCACCCTTCGCAAGCTTAAGAGTTTTGTTGACATCTGATTCATAGTTCTCACTACAAGAAAACAGCCTTTTAGCGATGGATGAGTAGATACGGATCGCATCCGTCGCTATTTAGCGACGGATCGCTACTCATAGCGACAGATAAGGACGAACTGCGCTCTAAGCTCAATTCGTCCTTTGGAACACCTAATCCGGCTTGCAATTATTAGCGACGGATCGGTTTTGTTCGATGCTAAATTGGCGACGGATAAAACTATCCGTCGCTATAAGAGTTGACCAATGTAAAAATAAAAGGAAAAGAAATTGGATAATCAACCTATAGCGACGGATATTTTCATCCGTCGTTAAATAGCGACGGATAACCTTATCCATCGCTAAGTGTTGTATACAGATCGCGGTCGTCTTCTTCCTCCCCCATTTCTTCCCTGCTCCCAGTTTCTTCTCCTACCCGCGAAAAAAAAAGTTTCGAATCTTGAGCATTACTCATCCAAATCGAGCAATCTTGGAGTCTATTCGAAGCTAGTGGAGCAAGGAGCAAGATTGGGCATTCAATTTCATTACCCATGGACCATTTGTTCCAAAATTGAAGGTAATTTGCATAAACCCTAACTTTGAAATATTTGGGAATTCGTTGACTTTCGATGTGTTTGAACAAATTCATGTTTATGTTTAGTTCCTACTAGGTTGTTTAACAAGTATTGAGTAGTATATTATCCTTGGACTTGATAATTTGATAGATTTATGGTGAAATTGAATTTTTAGTGATATTGAGTATTGAGTATGGATGCTAAATGTTGAAATTGAGTATTGACTATATGATGTATGGATGTTAGGTGTTGAATTTTATGTTTATGTTATCTTGTAATTAATATTATTCTGTTTAGATTGGTATTTTTATATTTAGGTAGTTTATCCGATTGATCGTTCTTGGATGTACAGCCGTGTTGCTGATGGATTCATCCTTCCTAGTTTTGAGGAAGGCGTGCGAGCCTTCATTGAATTCGCATTGGAACATCCCAATTGTGTGAGCAAAGGGTCTATAAAGTGCCCTTGCAATGCCAAAAAATGTAGGAATTTCAACTATTTGCCTTCTGCAACAGTAGTTGAACACTTGAGACGGAATGGGTTTGTTCATGGATATGCTAAATGGGATTGTCATGGTGAGAAACGAACACCACCTCCCTTTCCAATAGACCCACAGATGATGAAGAAGAGACAAAGGAGGGGAAGTGCCTCTGACCCCCGTCCTAGTTCTCAATTGTTTCCCCGACTTCATCATGCTTCTGATGGTGAGCGGATGGAAGAGATGGTGCATAATCTAGCTGGTCCAGCTTTTGCTCCTAATGATGTAGAGGAGCCACCAAATGCAGAGGACCAGAAATTCTTTGACATGTTGGAAGCTGCGAAGAAACCCATATGGGAAGGATGCCCTACACACATGGAGATGTCTTTGTTGTCTAGGTTGATGGCTAATAAGGCATTGGGTGGAGGCCAGTTTGAGGAGGCCTTTAGTGCAAATGTTCAGTTTCTATCCGAGTGTTGTCCTCAACCCAATCTAGTGCCTAAGGACTATTACCAAGCTCAGAAGAAGATGAGAGCTATGGGGTTGCCTATGGAGAAGATAGATTGTTGTGAGAAGATGTGCATGATTTATTGGGGGGAGGACAAAGATCTACTTGAGTGCAGTTCTGTGGCCATGCAAGATACAGTCGCTACAAAGAGGGGGCATCAAACAAACGACAGAAGAAGAATCTATCTTTCAAGAAGATGTGGTACTTTCCCCTAGCACCTCGGTTGAAGAGGTTGTATGCATCCACCACAACGGCCGATAAGATACGGTGGCACAGTGAAAGAGTGGCTCCAAAGGATCCTAAGCTAATGGAGCACCCAGCAGACACACCAGCATGTAAAGAGTTTGACAAGCTCTATGGAGATTTCGCAGCCGAGCCTAGGAATGTACGACTCGGGCTTTGTACAGATGGGTTTAACCCGTTTGGTAGTGAACGGAGGTACTCGTGTTGGCCAGTGATGCTAACTTCGTACAATCTTCCCCCTGGTGACTGCATGAAGTCACCATTCATGTTCTTGACTGTGTTGGTGCCTGGGCCAGATGATCCTGGTGTGAAGTTCGGTGTATTCTTGCAGCCCCTTATCAAGGAGTTGCTAGAGTTGTGGGAGATGGGCATCCCTGCATATGATGTCTCGAAGAAGAAGAACTTCACCTTGAGAGCAGCACTTCTATGGACAGTCTCTGATTTTCCAGCATACTCTATGCTTTCTGGTTTGAAGACATCGGGGAGACTTGATTGTCCCCATTGTTTAGATGATACTGATGCTTTTAGATTGACTGTGAATGCGAAAGAGAGTTGGTTTGATTGTCATCGGAGGTTTCTAGAGCCTGACCATCCTTTCCGAAGGAACAGAGATCAATTCAAGAAAGGGGTAGTTGTAGAGAAAGGGCCCCCGAAGCATCTAACTGGCAAAGAGATCCTAGCAATTATTGATGAGTTGGGTATGAAGAAAGTGACTGAGCTAGGGTGGGAGAAGCATAACAATAGGATCAGCGAGACTTGTGGATGGAAGAAGAGAAGCATCTTTTGGGACTTGCCGTATTGGAGCAGTCTTCTCATACGACACAACTTGGATTTCATGCATGTTGAGAAGAACGTGTTCGAGAACACCTTCAACACCATTTGCAACATCCTTGGTAAGACAAAGGATACGGATAAGTCTAGGCATGAATTGAATTCATGGTGTAATAGGCCGGAGATGGCAAAGAAGAGTGCTGATGGAAAGTGGCCAATGGCATGCTATGCCATTGACAAGGATACTAGGGCCCGACTCTTTGATTGGGTGAAGACAATCAAGTTCCCCGATGGCTATGCATCTAAGTTGGGTACTCGTGTGGATACCAACAAGACGAAGATGTATGGGATGAAAAGTCATGACTGTCATGTGTTCATGGAGAGACTACTCCCGGTTGCAGTCCGAGAGTTGTTACCTAAGCCAGCTGTTCGGAGCGCTTTCACTGACTTGAGCTTATTCTTCAAGAATATAAGCACAAGGGCCGTGCACGAGGAGGTGTTTCTTCGTCTTGAGAAGGACATACCCGTGATTCTATGCAAGCTTGAGTGTTTCTTACCACCGAGCTGGTTTGATTCTATGGAGCACTTACATATTCATCTCCCATTTGAGGCGAGGTTTGCTGGCCCAGTACAGTATCGATGGATGTATCCATTTCAGAGGTCAGTAATGTACAAGATTTAAGTACACGTATTTGAAACCTTATAGAGATATATATGCATGCAAGTCTAACAATTACATGTGTCACAGGTACTTGGGTAAGCTGAAGAGATTTGTGAAGAACAAAGCGCAGCCTGAGGGATCGATTGCAAATGCTTACTTGCGAGAGGAAACTGCAACCTTCTGCTCCTACTACTTCCAGGACGACATTCAGACAAAGGCTAATAAGCCTGCTCGCAATGCAAACACCTTTGTGGTGCAAGAGGATCATGATGTTGCTCCTTCCATCTTTAGGGTGTCAGGGAGCCCTTTGGGTGAGGAAAAGAGTGAATGGTTGAGTGATAAAGAGCTTAAGGCAGCTCATTTCTATGTCCTCCAGAACTGTAACGAGGTCAGGCCATTCGACATAATATTCAATACGTAAGTACCTTTCTCCTTTCACTTTGTAAATACTCTTCATTCATTCGATACCCATTAAAGGATACCTTCTGATCATTACTTAATCATCCGCAGTGCTTTCAAAGAGCGATTTCTGCGAGAGGATCCACTCATGGCAGATGACACCATTGAGTATGACCGTACCATGAGGTTGGAAGCTGAATTTGCAGATTGGTTCAAGGCCTATGTCAGGAATGAAGTAAACAGGGTTACTTATCCATATCTCCATGCCCTTGTAGCTGGGCCATATAGATTGGCACACACATATGAGGGTTACATAGTTAATGGCTTGAGATTCCACACGGTTGGCCATTCTAACTCGGCCAACGCAACCACCAACTCAGGGGTTTCTGTCAATGCAACAGATACAGGATCACCTGACATGTTTGATTTCACGGGAAGTTGAAACGAGTCATCAGACCTGAATATCCCGAAACGCCTAAGAAAAGGGTCTTCCTCTTCGAAGTTAACTGGTATGATCCTACTCCAGAAGGTACAAGGATGAATGAGTAGAGTGAATCGGTTGACATTAACTTGAAGAGGAAGTATAGGAAGTATGAACCTTTTATCTTGGCTACTCAAGCACGCCATGTGATGTATCTTCCATATCCCACCTTGAAACGGTCCCAAAATGATTGGGTGGCTGCTATCCATATACGTGCACGCTCCAAGGTGGAGTACATTGAGGAGGATGACTCAACGACTAACTCCTACCAAGAAGCGAGTGTGGACTTGCGTGCACTTGATAGGAACCTGATGAATGTGTATTTTACACTTTCATTTGAGTCCTTTTCACCTATTTTAGCTATCCTCTATGTTAATTTAGCTATATTTTAGTGCATTTTATTAGAATAGTGTCACGTTTCCCTTTAGTTTGTATTTTACAGGTTTTGAGTGAAAAACGAGGTTTTCCGGGCAATTATATTGAAGTAGACAAGGAATTGGTGTTCCGAAGGCCTAATTGGAGTATCCAGAAGATTCCGGATAGGATTTGAAGTCTAGGGGTCGAATCTGAAGGCTAAAAGGTCACTAGAAGGCAAAAACCGAGCCCGAAAAGGAAAAGATATCCAAAAACGCGTCGAAAACGCGTTTCAGCCGAAAAAACCTCCCGGGCGAGTCGCCCGGGATGTGGGGCGAATCGCCCCACACCAGGCGAATCGCCCGGTGTGTGGGGCCCTTCGCCCCACACCTGCCGAATGCCTATATATAGTTGCTCAGTTTTCTCCGTTTTTCATACTTTTCCATACCTTTTCTCTCACCTTTCTCAGTAGTTTTAGGTAGGAATTCTCCAGAGCCTATTCTGGGGGTTCTTAGGTTAGGAGATACTTTTTCTTAGCGTTTTGGAGCTTGTAAGATCGCGATTCTTCGGAGATTGACAACCTTCGGTAACATTGTATCTTACAGTTTTTCTATTTATATTATATATCTTTCATCATGTTTTCGTTCATTCGTGGTATGATTTCTGTTGATTGCATGACATCTATGAGTATCTAAACTTCTCGTTGGTGATAGTATGTGATTTCTTGGCGAATGGTTAATAATTATGCTAATGGCTATATCGCGCATTATACTCTGAGTTATTGCTTTATTTCTTTGATCTATCTAAAACCTCTATTTTCGTAGTGTTGAATAATTACGGAACACAACTGGACAATTCATTGATCAAAGATCTCCATGCAAGACCGAGGAATTTATGCATGATTATTAACCTGCTATGCTTTGAATGACCATACTATCACCAATCTCCATTATCTGTTAAGAAAAACCTTTGCTAAGTCGCCTGCTGATTTTAAATTCTTAATTTAGATTAGATAAAGCTAGTTATAGTCCTTAGAGATCGACACTCGAGGTTATTCTACTGCTACACTACGGTTTTCGTTGTAGTTGTGAATTGCCTTTGGTTAAATACAAATTTATTTGATTAATTTGAATCCGACAAATTCTAGTTCATCAAATTGGCGCCGTTGCCGGGGACTATACTCCTTTTTTCTGTTTAGCTTATTTATATTTTCAACATTCAATTTCCAGAACAACTCTTGGATTGTCTCTCAGAAATTTCACTTTCTTACCCTATTTCTTTCCTCCTATCTTCTTCAGTAAATTCATCTAATCTGATCTTGGTTACCTTGCGTGTTTGTGCTCTCGAAATTTTTGGTTATATTGTGTTTGATTACACTAATAGAACTAATTTTTAGTTTTGAGTTACTCTTACTATAGACATACAGGTATGATGTCCATGCGCGCTCGCATGACACCCCAATTGTCGCAGGTGAGGAGAGGATCATCCATATACCTGGAAGACGAGTTAAGGAGGTATGAGGTTACGGAGTCCATGGTGAGGTACTTACCAAGGTACGAAGATGGAGTAGGGATGGACCCATGGAGCTTCATTCGATCCTATGAGGAGGAAATAGAAAGAATTCCGGCAGAAGGGTTTACTAAGGACCAATTGTGCAGGAAACTATTTTCTTTTGCTCTTGGGTATGAGCCGAGGCGTTGGATTGCAAGGTTAGAACCAGGATCACTGAAAATTTGGGGCCAAGTAGTAGAGGAGTTCTTGGCGCGGTTCAAGCCTTATCATGAGACGATTGCCTTACGTGATAGGATCCAATATTTCGAGCAAGGAAAGTATGAGCAGTTTTGTGACGCCTACGAACGTTTTGAGATGTATAAACGTGAGTGCCCCCATCACCGTTTCAAAGATGGGGAGTTGATTTGGTGCTTCATTGGTGGACTTCGTGAAGAGGAACGACTTAGAGTGGATCGGTTGAGCGGCGGTCTGGGAGAATGTACGGTCGACGAGGCAGAAGAAGTCCTCCGTAAGTACGCCAGAGGTTCAACACAATCTGATGAGGTCATACCAATTCACATCACCGGAAAGGAAGTAGATCGAGGTGAAGCAGGAAGCTCATCCGAGGAGTATTTTGAAGTCGAAGAAATCTGTGAGGAAGATGAAATTGCACATGCCGAGCAAGTTGAAGATGACCTTCGTATAGCAAAAGTTGTTGAAGAAGTTAAAGTAACTGAGCATCTTACGGAAAAATTCAGCTTGTTAAAATGTGCGGAAGTAGAAGAGGTTCGAAAACTTAAAGAGGAGGAAGGATTGGAAGGCGACGCCCCCCTGGAGGTGGGGGGCGGTTCGCCCAGCATGGGGGGGCGAACCGCCTCCCATGACCAGTGAGCTGGGAGGCGGTTCTGGGGAGCTAGACGACCCCAGCTCCCCTGTTTCTTTACTCGCAGACATTCACATCAATCCAAAGCCACTTCCTTCCGTTAATACTGAGGTTCTTGAGCACAAAGAGGTGAATCTACTCCTCCGAAGTGGAAAGCTTGACAAGCAAGATACACAGGAGTCACCACTAAACAAGCACCTCGATGAAGTCAAAGTGAATGTCCTCCTATTAATGAAGTCTTTATTGGATATGCCTGCAAAGCAAACCAGTCCGTTCACCTTGGTGAGATCTTTGAAGCTTCCCAGGTCTCTTTGCTACATCAGACCAAGAGAATGGCGGCCACCATGGGGAGGTACTCTTGAATCAGAAGTCTATACTCAGCCGACCGAGGCCAAACCGTTCGGTAACATCTAGTATCACTTTTTATTTACTCATTCTCTTTTGCTAGGGACTAGCTTAAGTTTCATGAGGGGGATGGGATGTGAACCATGATGTTAAGTATTGTTTGGCCTTGTGATGTTGAGTATGGTATCTTGTTTTTTTTTAATTGCATTTGCACGTTTACGGCTTCTTAGTATTTAGTTGCATACACTACATTCATCCTAGGATAGTCTTGCATGTTTTATATGGAGTTTATTGCCAAATTTTTTGAACTTTTTTATTGGGTAGATCAACTAATCATGCCATTAATCGTATGCTTCATCTCTATGAATTTGTTTGAGGTTTTTCTCGCTTGGCTTGTCACATTTATGTATTGCACTTAGTTAAGCTTGGTAGTCTCGACATCACTTAGTGGTGTTTTCTCTACTGCGGTTCACGAAGGCCTTTATAATAGGATGATGCATGTTAGGGTCTTATGGTTGTTTTCCCGAGTAATTATGTACCTAAGAGGCAACAAGTCTTCACCTTGCTTTGAAATTGCTAAATGCCTAGGAAGGAGGTAGTGTGAGATTGTGTGATCCTTTGTTTGCAACCTATTCTTTCGAATAGGTTTGGGGAGGGGGTTACACTTTCATTAGACCTGTTTTTCATTTTTTTTAGAGTGTGTGTTGTGAGTTTATTTTTCCTTTTTCGTAAATTTTGTACTCCAACCTATTATTTCGAATAGGTTTGGGGAAGTCGTTTGTGAGTCATTTTTGTTTCTTTTCCGTTGTGCTACTGCTGGCTAAAAAAAAAGAGAAAAAGGAAAATTCCAGAAAAAAGAAAAAAAACTGGAAAAGAAAAAAAAGAAAAAAGAAAAGACCCCAAAAAAGAAAAGAAGGGTCCAAAAAAAGAGAAAGCCAAAAAGCAGTTTAGCAAAGTGTTGTGTCTCATTTTCCAATTCCTGTAATGTTCGTAATCGTGTTGTAATTTTCTATCTTTTCTTTTCGTTTGAGTGTCATCTGTTCTAGACCACCCTCGTCCTGCCATTCAGGAAGTGGTGAATAGCTTGAGACTTTGCTTGAGAGATGGGTAAAATAGGGGAGTGTTATCTTTTTTAGGGAACCCTCCTTCGTTTGATGAGAGCCAGTATTGGTTCGACCTCTTTGGGGAAAAGTCTTAACTTGGTGAATAGTAGTAAGTCCTCAGTTTCATAGGCACGGGACAACCATTCGTATTCTAACATGTTTCATTACGTCGTCAGTGACTAGGTCCAGGTAGAGAATGTTACGAGAGACTATCTTGTCTTGACATAAGTGCTTATGTGATTTTGTATGAGTCAATCGAGGCATTCTTCAACCTATATTCATGTTATGATTTGTATGGTTTTTGTTCATATGTTTTTTGATAGATTCAATAGATTAGTTCATTTCATTTGGCATGAGACTCCATTTTTTGTGTTGCATTGTTTTTTGCATTAGAGTCTAGCTTCGTTGCTTGAGGACAAGCAAAGGTTCGGTTTGGGGAGTTTGATGAACGTGTATTTTACACTTTTCCCTTTAGTTTGTATTTTACAGGTTTTGAGTGAAAAACAAGGTTTTCCGGGCAATTATATTGAAGTAGACAAGGAATTGGTGTTCCGAAGGCCTAATTGGAGTATATAGAAGATTCCGGATAGGATTTGAAGTCTAGGGGTCGAATCTGAAGGCTAAAAGGTCACTAGAAGGCAAAAACCGAGTCCGAAAAGGAAAAGATATCCAAAAATGCGTCGAAAATGCGTTTCAGCCGAAAAAACCTCCCGGACGAGTCGCCCGGGACGTGGGGCGAATCGCCCCACACCAGGCGAATCGCCCGGTGTGTGGGGCCCTTCGCCCCACACCTGCCGAATGCCTATATATAGTTGCTTAGTTTTCTCCGTTTTTCATACTTTTCCGTACCTTTTCTCTCACCTTTCTCAGTAGTTTTAGGTAGGAATTGTCCAGAGCCTGTTCTGGGGGTTCTTAGGTTAGGAGATACTTTTTCTTAGCGTTTTGGAGCTTGTAAGATCGCGATTCTTCGGAGATTGACAACCTTCGATAACATTGTATCTTACAGTTTTTCTATTTATATTTATATATCTTTCATCATGTTTTCATTCATTCGTGGTATGATTTCTGTTGATTGCATGACATCTATGAGTAGCTAAACTTCTCGTTGGTGATAGTATGTGATTTCTTGGCGAAGGGTTAATAATTATGCTAAGGGATATATCGCGCATTATACTCTGAGTTATTGCTTTATTTCTTTGATCTATCTAAAATCTCTATCTTCGTAGTGTTGAATAATTACGGAACACAACTGGACAATTCATTGATCAAAGATCTCCATGCAAGACCGAGGAATTTATGCATGATTATTAACCTGTTATGCTTTGAATGACCATACTATCACCAATCTCCATTACCTGTTAAGAAAAACCTTTGCTAAGTCGCCTGCTGATTTTATATTCTTAAGTTAGATTAGATAAAGCTAGTTATAGTCCTTAGAGATCGACACTCGAGGTTATTCTACTACTACACTACGGTTTTCGTTGTAGTTGTGAATTGCCTTTGGCTAAGTACAAATTTATTTGATTAATTAGAATCCGACAAATTCTAGTTCATCAAAACCCCATTCATGTCATGGATGAAGTCATACATCTTCACGATGGCACATATGTGGACTTAGCCACAGGCGATGAAGAGGGTACAAACTATACTTACATGTATTTTCTATGCGGTTTATTTGTTTATGCACTAAGTACGAAAGTTTTATTAATGACTGAATAACTTGCAATTGATGTGTAGTACATATGAACTTACATCTTTCATTTTGTATGGTTTCTTTGTCTTTGCAGATCCCCTCCTTGGTCCACTTCAGCCTCCCATGCCAGCCGTGTGATTCACAATGCATTATTGCTATCATGGTACGTCTACAAACTGGTTCATTGAATGAGTGGTATGTTAGCCACTGTATGTGTTTGGGTGATATGCTAGCCACTGTATGTGTTTGGGTGATATGTTAGTCACCATGTGTTCAGGTTCAATCTTTTAACTTTCTCCTTTTCATTTTGTTTTTACAGGCATGTTCTTGTAGATTGGGATCCTTTGGACTTGGACTTGTTACTTTGCAATGTTGGATTATTAGAGTTAGCAATTGCATGCATTGTAACTAGTTTAGAATCTTCGACACCTTATATACATTCGTGTGCAATGAACTTCCAACATTTGTCTATTTATATTAATGATTTTTCACCATTTTGAGTTTACTTTATGACTCGTTTCATTTAGGATGATGGACATTTGATGTATATACTGTATGTACAGGTTTTGGTATTATAAATTGGCTGTCAAAATAGGGAAAAAAAATTTATTTTACCCTCCAGATTTAGCGACGGATGTTGTTATCCGTCTCTATACAGAGACAGATGCAATTATCCGTCGCTAAAGAGCTTTAACCACATATAGACACCTGTCACTCTGTAAAGCAACGGATAAAATTATTCGTCGCTAACTAATAGCGACGGATAAAGTTTCCGTCCCAACTTTGGTCAACGATGAAGGTTGCGACGGATCATTTTATCCGTCGCTGATGATAGTGACGGATTAAATCATCCGTCGCTTAATTCATTAGCGACGCCACTTTTCGCGACGGACTCTCCGTCGCTAACATATAGCGACGGATGGAATCCGTCCATCCGTCGCTAAATCCGATTTTTCTTGTAGTGTCTTGTTATGTAGACTTATATCTTTCTGAGCCAGAGTAAGAGTTGTTGTGCGTCTCAGCACAGTTGTCACCACTCTTTCTATGTTCATGAGCTTTTCTGCAAGTAGCGCATCATCCTCCTTTTTGCATTCTTCATGAATTGCCATAAGTGCCTTTACTCTTGGAGTAAAATCTTTAATATTCGGAGCAGCTGTATGAGCCTTTAGTTTTGTGACAAATTGGTCTTCATTGCCTTATATTCTTTGTTTCTCATAGTCGCCTTCATCAAAATTGATCGATGCTTGTGGTTGCTCATTATTGGCATCGTCTTCTTCAAGGCCAGAGAAATCTGAAGAATATTGAAATTCTTCTTCATCTTCTATGTCATCAAGACCAGCAACCTTTAGTCCAAGGTCTTTTGTCACAGAGCCTTCAAGTTGAGTGGTTGCTGGAGGCAACTCTTTTGACTCAACGACTGGAGTTTCACCAGTAGTAGTTGGGGGTGGAAGGGAGGATTCTTCCAAGTTTTTCACTCCTGAAGACTGAGCAATGTCCATGTGCTGTGTTCCAGCCACATGGATTTGGAGGATATTAGCCAATGCTCTTTGGTAGTCTTCATTCAATTCATCCTCAAGGTTTGAATCAGTGACCTGAGCTTCGAGTAAAATTCTCTCGGCATCAGAAAGCTTTGCTTTTCCTTTAGCAATTTCAGCAAGATTTCTGGCTTTTTCTTCATCAGTCTCAGCAACTTGTTCCGTTGCTGGAGTAGTTTCATCAGCAGGAGCAGCAGAAGATTCCTGTTGATTGTTGACAGGTTGCTCAGCAACATACTTTTCAGCATTTGCTTGATCAGGTTGATCAGCAACTGATAATTTTTCTCCACCAGCATCTGGACCAGGACCATGATTATCATCATCTTCATCTTTTTTGTCCTTAGAATCTATGGACTCATCATCACTGGAATCTTCAACAACATTCTCATCCTCCTCTTCTTCTTCATCATCGGTTAGAATAACCAATGGAACATGCATGTACTTAGCTTGGCTTGTGACCTCTTCCTCCTCATTGATTTTGTGGGGATCAACCACCACAGGCACTACAAGAAAACAACAATTTGCCATCCATCGCTATACCGTAGCGATCCGTCGCTACAGACCATTAGCGACGGATGGCCCGTCGCTAAATAGAACGTTACGAAAAGTGGCGTCGCTAATAAGAAAAGCGACGGATGGAGTCATCCGTCCTTCGGATTAGCGACGGATAAATTTATCCGTCGCCATGTTTGTCGTTGACCAAACTGGAGATGGATAACTTTATCCGTATCTGATATCAGCGACGGATGAATCGATCGTCGCTAATCGCCTGATACACGTGGCTGGAGCTGGTTAGAGTGGGTTTGGCGACGGATGAATCTATCCGTCGCTAAATCTCTTGGAACATATTTTTTTTAAATTTATCTTTTTGTAGTTGTTCACAATGAAACTATTTATGACCAACAAATATATACTAATTATTCAAGCATTCGAACGAAACTCATAAAAAAGTATTAATTGTTCTAAAATAAAAAGTTGTTCGAAATAAAACTAAATTGTACTAAAAGATGTTCGAATGAAAAATAAAGTGTGCTAATAAAAAATGAAAAACATCCACAAGGTTGTCACATCATGAAGTCGGGGGGAGGCTCGTCATCGAGGCCGGCATACTTCTGCATCATCCAGTTGATCGCAGCCTTGAAGCCAACCTTCATCTGTGCTTGCTCCTCCCTCAATCGAGCAGCTTCCGGGGCCTGCTGCTCGATAGTCGCCTTCAGCCGCTCGTGCTCCTCGAGTAACTGGGAAGGAACCTCGGCGGTTCCCCGTCGGCGCTTTGAACTGGAGGACGAGGCACCCTGGTTGACCGTCTCCGCTATGGCCTGCAAGAGGTTTCCCATGCCGAAGACACGCCCCTTCTCATTGAGCTCGTAGATCTCCAAATAGATGGCGTTCTGCTCCTCGACGGTGAGATCACGGTTCTCAGTCCTGGCCAGGTACTCCTCCTAAAAATTCAAACAAACAACAAGATTTAGTACGTTACTGAAGAAGAACAAAAACAATGTTAAGGAATGAAAAAAAAATACCACGATTTTTTTGCTACGATCACCACGGAAGATCATCTGTCCATGCTCATCGAGCTCCCCGTGAGCCTCAACGAAGTGATCCCACATGGTTGGCTCCCTCCCCTCCAATATCTTCATCGAATATAGACAAATTAATTAATGAATGAAATAAGACTTTAGGAACAAATAAACTATTAGAAAGTAACTCAATTCAATAATAACTTACCGCGTCCAGGTGTCGCGCAAAATGGGATTTCGAACCCAATCTATGCATCACCGTGCCTGTCCCATCCTGTGGATCATGGCCCCGGTTCTCCCTGTTCTGCACCGCCAGCTTATGGACGTGAGGGTCCTCGTCCCAATACCAGATCCACTCGGGCCACCACTACAAGAAAACAGCATTTTAGCAACCACTTTTAGCAACCGATCGATCGGTTGCTAAAATTAGCGACCGATCGGTCTTTTAGCGACGGATGGGAGCCTTTAGCGACGGAAGCGATAAATCGCCCTTAGAGCGTCCGGAATTTAGCGACGGATGGGTTATCCGTGGCTATTTAGCGACGGATGGGTCCATCTGTCGCTATTTAGCGACGGATGATAACATCCGTCGCAATGTTTTAAGGTTTTTTCTTCTTTTTTTTGGCCGGTCAATGCATTAGCGACGGATGACTCCATCCGTCGCTACACTATATTTAAAAAAAAAAAAAAAGATAGCAACGGATGGTGATCCGTCGCTAATATAGCGATGGTCGCTATATTAGCGACGGATCACCATCCGTCGCTAACGTCTCTGTACTTCGTCTTCTCCGCGTGGCTCATCGACAGAACACACACACAACACACACAGCGATTATCCGCTCGGCTCCAATCTCTCCTCCCCTATTTTCTTCGTTTCTTCACCATTTCAATCAATATTATAGTCATTTCGAAGCTCTTCCATCAAGCAACGGATGGTGATCCGTCGCTAATATAGCGATGGTCGCTATATTAGCGACGGATCACCATCCGTCGCTAACGTCTCTGTACTTCGTCTTCTCCGCGTGGCTCATCGACAGAACACACACACAACACACACAGCGATTATCCGCTCGGCTCCAATCTCTCCTCCCCTATTTTCTTCGTTTCTTCACCATTTCAATCAATATTATAGTCATTTCGAAGCTCTTCCATCAAGGAACAAGTGTAGCTATTCAATTGCGTGATTATTTCCCCATTTCTTCCGCAATCAAAGGTATATATTTCGAACCCTAACTTGTCTAAATTTTAGTATTCTTCATTTTATTTTCAATTCATTGAATTGTATGCATTCTACTAGTATCTATCATGTTGTGTAGATCAAATTAGGGGGATGAACAAGTTTTAGTTGTTGAATTGATAGATTTGGTATGAATTGGGTATTTTATAGTTTAGTTCGATTATGTTTGGTATTTGAATTGAGTTGGATTACGTAGTTAGTTTTGTTCAATTAGTGTAGTTTTGTTTCGGATATACTAATTACTAATTAGATTTGGAAATTGTATAAGTATAATGGAAATATGAGGAAATTATTGTGTACTGTAAGTAGTTATAATAATGGAAATTGTATAATTATAATGGAAGTATAGATAAATATATGTAATTATAGTATATTGTAAGTAGTTATTATAATGAAAATTGTATAAAATATAGATAAATATAAGTAATTATTATTTTAAAAACACGTAAGTATGAAGGAAATAACTCGATCATATTGGCCAGGTTTAGCATTCAAATATGTCAGAACGTACACTGAGGATTCCCTTACTTGAGGTTTGGAAATCCAACTGGCTTTTGGGAGTTCCGCCCAAAGAGTGGATGCCGAGTCCCCTTCATAATGTTTGGGAGTCCTACTGGTGTGACCACCCGAATGTCTAGTGTCGTTCCTTGCTATATCTCTGATTGTACATGTTTTATATTCAATTTTGTATGTACTAACACGGATCTTTGTATTGCAGATGCCACGACCCAGGAGGCCACGTTACCTGACCCCGCAGTCCCAGAGGGATGATACCGACAGAGAGGACACCGTGCAGGGCTCACAACAGGGCTCCCCTACTGTTTTTGGGACTCCACCTGGGTCGAGCAGGGGATCGACTCCTCATTCCTCCCTCCACGACCCGTGGGCCCACGTTCCAGACGACGGTTGTCCCTTTCAAAGGCCGGAAGATGGTCTTATGTGGAATGGTCGCCCTGTCCTTTACCCCAATGGAGAGAAGTAAGTATCAGGCATTAACTGATTTACGAACTTTTAATATATATATACCGAACTAACCTTGTCACTATTGACTTACCTGTTCTTCACAGGTTGTATGGGGAGACCGCTGCTAAAGTACTCAGTGCGATAATACGGAACAGAATGGTCCCACCGCAAGAGGGTGGCAACCAGTGGCATTGCATCCCGGACCAAATTAAGGGAGAGCTCTTCGAGGAGCTGAGGGTGAGTTAATAATCGTACAATAATTACCCAATTGTTTATGTTGTGAGTGGTATGTTAGCCACTTTGTGTGAGTGGTATGTTAGCCACTGTACTTGGGTGATATGTTAGTCACCATTGTTTTAGTGAAATATAGGACAATGTGAGTGGTATGGTAGCCACTATATTTGAGTGGTATGTTAGCCACTGAACTTGGGTGATATGTTAGTCACCGATATACCTGAATAGATGTTGTTTTCCCTTGTTATATATTTGATACATGTTAGCTCCCCTTGTTATACTTGAATGTTTTTTAAGTATTCACCAACGTATGTGTTTCGATGTTTATTTGTAATTGTGTAGAAAGAATTCTTCCTTCCGAAAGCATTGCTGATGGATCTCTGGTGGAGCTTCAACTCTCACGGTAGTGCCCTTTACAAGTGCATGGTTCATAACCTGAAGAAACTGTGGATAGAAAATCGTCCACGTACCGGTGATTGGCCCGGAGATGAAATTTGGGAGGCGTGGAAGGTGTATTGGGCTAACGGGAGAGTCCAGGCGCAGGCTGACCAGAACACTGAGAACCGGAAGAAGCAGCCGAATGATGGGACACGTACCCTGGTGACACACCGTTTTGGCTCTGAGTCGATCGCTACAGCACATGTGAGGCAGAAGGTAAGTATATTAACTTTGTGAATTCATCATTCTTATACTTGTTATTTACTTGCATTTCTAACTTTCAAACTAAGTATATGATGCTTTCATGTGTCATTCAGTTGAAGGATAAGGAGAGTCTCCTATTCACCCTGTTCTCGAGATCTCAGAAGGCCAAGAACGGACAGTGGTTGTGTGACGAGGCCACATCAATTGCGGTAAGTATCAACAATACATGTGTTTATTAAATACTGATGATTTCATAACTAATTAACAACATAACTAACACCTTATACTCTTGATTTATAATTTCAGACGGCCTACGAGGACAGGATTCGTGATCAGGATCTCACTGTTGAGGAAATGAATGCCATTTTCCTCGAGGTGAATCCTCCAGACGAGAAGGGCCGTCGCTTGGGACTGGGGAGTGCAGCAGCCGTCCCTGAATTGGACTCGAGACCGACTCGTCGTTCCCGTGCCAGTACATCTTCAGCAGCAGCAGCAGCAACAGCTTCCGCTCGAGAGCAGGCCCTCTTACTTCAGTTGCAGGAGAGGGATAAGGAGGTGAAGAGGCTAGCTGCGAAGCAGGCTCAATATGATACTATGTTTGCTCAGCTGTATGCGAAGCTGGGGATGGATCCACCTATTCCATGATCCCCTATCCTTTTCGACTCTATTTACTATTTTCTACATGAATACTGTGTACAGTATGATATTATTTTTGATTAGTATTGTGTACGTATGATTATTATTATATGTATGGAGGGTTTTGGTACATTTATTATGATTTTTTTGGATTATTTTTTGGTTTATTTGGTCTATAGAATTTCTGTAACATGTTGCTTAATTAAACAGGTTGCATTTGATTTTGGGTCGCATTATTATATCTAAAAAATTAAAAAAAAAAATTAGCAACCGATCGGCTCATCCGTCGATATACTCATCCGTCGCTAAAAGTCCCAGACATTTAGCGACGGATAAGGCTCATCCGTTGCTAACATTTAGCAACCGATGAGACTCATCCGTCGCTAAAAGTTCCGTGACTATAGCAACGGATAATTCATCGGTTGCTAAAAGTCAACCTCATTTTCCGTCGCTAATCCGTCGCAAATTCGCGACGGAAATTTCATCGGTCGCTAATTCGCTAGCGACCAACGGTTTAGCGACGACGAATTTATCCGTCGCTAAAAACACCGGTCGGTCGCTGGCGAATATTAGCGATCGATCGGTGTGGTTTAGCGACGGATTGTTCCGTCGCTAAACTTCATGTTCCTTGTAGTGCACGCGTCTTCCCCAATCCATCCCGGCTTCTTCCGGCTCTTCTTGATCTTGGCAACCTTCTTCCAGAAGGTTTCCAAGCCTTCATGTTCAAAGCAGTACCACAGCTCCGACTTGAACTTGTTAGGGAGGAAGAACTTCTCCTACATTTCACAAATTATGCACACATTAGCGGAAAATATCACCCAAACCAAGTACGGATTGTCCTAGTACAACTAACAACACGGTGACTAACATATCACCCAAACCAATTACACATTGTCCTACTACAACTAACAACACGGTGACTAACATATCACCCAAGTAAAGTGGATAACATACCAATCAAACAAATTACAGGATAATATAAAAACCCTCAGCTGAGAAGAAAGATCACTAACCCATTCCAAATCTCCACCTTCCGTTCCGGGCGGAAAGTATGCCATTGGGCTCCCCGTGGCTGGAGATCCACTTGCTTCGTGGATTCCCTGAAGATGAGCTTAGCAGCCTCCCTCGGCACCAGCCTGTTACAAAGTATAGATGAATTTCATATCCAATTGTTACAAAGTACTTTGAAAAAACAACATACAATTCTAAGTAAATATGATTCATGTACTTACACATTCCCAGGCATGGGCCACACTACGAGCTTGCCATGCATCCTCTCACCCCTTCTGTACTCCACTCCCCTGAAACCATCATCCGGCAAGTTTGCAAACACGTCGGATAGGCCAGTAGACCCCGCACTGCTGCCTGAACGGTGGCCAGCAGGTGACTGTGTCTCGCTCACATGTGTCGGTGTCGTCCCCCCCCCCCCCCCGAGTCCGGCTGAGAACCCGGGGTGCGTAGTGGCGTGTGTAGTGGTGAGTCCGGCTCGGACTCGCTGGCGTGGTAGCTACGGCTGCTAGCGGACAAAAGCTTCCCCGGTCTCTTTGGCCTCCCCATGATCCGCAAGTTAAACAACAATGAGAAGAAATAACAAATGGAAAGAAAAGAGTTTACATGGGCTGTATTTAAGTATGTATTTAAGTATGAACCATGATAATTAGTAACATAACAGAAAGTCTAACTTATCAGATAACTTATCAAATTCAACCTATATGTATGGTTTACATGATTACCGAAGTACAAACAAATTGTTATTACTATTATGGTGTGTTCAGGTAACTACAATCAGTTTGTTTAAATGTCGGTGAGGCTTACCAATGGGTGAAAACCAATAAAACGCATACAGGTAGACAGTAAACGTATAGTATTAGTTTTCACCCAAGGTAAGCCCAAACCAACACATCGAAACTAATATACATGTATCATCATCACACTTATTCATTCAAATATACTCTTAAGTGTGTTCAGTGAAATACAATTAGTTCGATTAAAAGTCGGAGAGACTTTTCCATGGGCACTAACCAATGTAACGCTCACAGCTCGATTGTAAGCATATATTTGTTAGGACCCAAGAAAAGTCTTACCAACACACAGAAATCGATTATATTAGCATCATCACACATTATAAACAGAACTTTAACATAACTAAATTAACAGAAGCTCTTTTATATCATCATCGAAACTAACTCTGATTATATCATCACCCAAGATAAGCCTAAACCAACACATCAAAACTAACTATAATTATATCATCATCTCACTTTATAATTTTTACAAAAATTAAATCAAAATAATTAAATTAACTAATTAACATTATTAATCTACTAAGTAACATAATCATACTAAATTACAGTATAATTATACTAAATTATAGAATTATACTTAATTACAGTTAACATAATCAATTAACAGCCTCTAGTTAATTCAAACTAATTAACAAGATTACAGAATAAATTAAAACAATTATTTAAACTTATTGTAGCTATACAACATATATAATTTACCATTTTACAACTTAAACAATCATAATTACGAAAAAAATAAAAAGGTCCAAAAATTAGGATTAGGGTTCTAACCTTTTTTGGGTACGGTACAAATTGAATCGGAGAGGCGAAGAGGAGGTGGCTCGATCTACCAATTCAGCAAAAGAGAAGAATTAAGACAAGAAATTGAAATTGACAATGAAATTCAAATTGAGAAGAGAAGATGATAGGAAGGAATTTACCGATTGGACAGAGATCGGGAAGAGAAGAGGAGGCGGTGGTGTCGGCTCCGGTAGTGGCGGTGGACGGTGGTGGCTCCGACGGTGGTGGCGTGGGAGGAGAGGTTTAGGGTTTGAATTGGGGGAGAAATGTAATTGATTTGGGGAAGACGAGAGCGTCTGTATATTGGAAATATAGCGACGGATATTTTTTTTTCAATTTTCTTTATTCTGGTCAACTATAGTTAGTGGCGGATAGATTTATCCATCTCTAAATTGGCGACGGATGAGCAATATCCATCGCTAAGTTGAAGCCGGATTGACTCTTTCCAATGACGAACTGAGCTTAGAGCGCAGTTCGTCTTTATCCATCGCTAACAGTAGTGATCCGTCGCTAAATAGCGACGGATCCCATCCATATCAACTCTTCCGTCACTAAATGGCTGATTTCTTATAGTGAGGCACAAATGAGCCTTTAAGCATCTCAGCTTGTTCAGCTGGAGAGGCACTCTTCAACTGGTTATTCATATTCTCTCTGATTGTATTAACCAGATCAGTTCCCGTTTGATGAGAATATGGCAAGTCTTCTGGAAGGATAGAGTGGACAAATGTCTCAAACTTAAGTACAGATGTTCTCTTCTTTTCATTGGAGAGATGGATGTAGAGATCCGAGAAGTCCATTCTTTTGTATCTTTGCCAGTTGCTGACAGACTTTGCAACTCTGGTCAAAGTATTCTTCTTGAAGTTTGAGTAAAGCTCTTCAGAGCTAACTTGATGGACGACAGTGATGAGTGTTGTTTCTACTATCTCCTTTTGAGCCTGATAAAGAGCAATGTTAGTTTCAGGAATATCGTTGAATGTAGTTTTAGGGTCTAAAATTGTGACATGAGTTACCTGCTGATTTTCAGCAAGCTCATGTTGCACACTTGGTTGTGCAGTTTCTACATGCATTTCTTGAGGAACTGAGGTAGCTTTCTTGTTTTGATCATCCTGAAATAACCTTTTGTTAGATACAAGAACTAAGTTATCAAACTTAGTAATTTTACCAAAATTGACATCTACCTGCTGAGCATGAGTTGTTGATTCTGGTGTAGAAGCCTCAGCATGCTTCTGGCTTGTATCTTGAGAAGTCTGTAAAGAAACAATAACATTAGCTAATGATAAAGTATCAAATAAAGAAGATTTGCCTATATATGAGTTATCTACCTGCTGAAGAACAACAGGTGGTGACTCAGTCCATTCAGCATTGTTGGCATCTTCAATATCTGGGATTGTATCTTTGATGAACGTATTTTTGACGCGTTCATCTTGTCTTTTTGACCTTCTTTTGCTATCTTCTAGCCTTGTTTTTTGGTTAGTTTTGTAGAATAGTGTCACGTTTTGTGTTTTCTCCATTTTCAGGCACTTAGGTACGAAACGACATTTTTGGAGCTAAAAACGAGCCTTTTTTATGGAAAAGATGGCCCCGTTGAAGTTCCCCAATCTCCGTGGATTTTTCGTAAGTGTTTGAGCATCAATAAGCATCGAGAAGGATGAGTCCAAGGCACCCGAGGGCCGTGCGAGGGCAAAAAGATTGTGTTTGAAGACAAAAATCTGCCCAGGAGCCAAGCTAAGCGTCTGGAATAGTGAAGTGCTCCGCTTCATTTTCCAGGAGCTTTGGCACAGAAGCCAAGCGAAGCGCTTGGAGGGCCAAAGCGCTTCGCTTGCCAAGCGCTCCGCTTGGCCTCTCCAAGCGGTCCGCTTGGCAGCGGTTACGTTTTCGGATTTTCCTTCTTAGATCTGATCTTCAGTCATTTTTTGGATACTTTTGAATTGTAGCTTCGTTTTGGAGAGCTCCTAAGCCCCAAAACTCAGAGAAAACTCAGATTACATTGTATTTTAGCTTGGGATTCAAGATTTTGATTGGAATTCATCATTTGTAATCATCTACGGAGAGGTTTTCTTTGATTTCCACCGGTTAGTGACAGCTTTGGTGGTAACTTGTATCACTCTCTTGTCTTGTAGTTTGATATGATGTATTCTGATTATTATTCATATGAATTGATGTCTATGTTGATGAATATGAGTAGCTAAATATTTTGTGTTGGTGGTAGAATGTAGAATATGCATGCTATGGGTTATGTTTATGCTTACATGAGATTGTGATTCAATCTTGCTGCAAATTCCTTCATATGATTCTTAGTTGCCAATAAAATATATTCGAATTGAGTATAGTGACAAACTCTTGGTCAATGAAAGCTATGGGATTGTATGTTAGAGATTTGCAGCATGCTAGATAAATGGTGTTAGTGACAAGCACCTCTAAAGTATTGATAGTGGTCTTTTATGATGTGTGTCTTGAAAGTTACCTAGACGAGTTGCTTAGCAGACTTGATCGAAGTTTTTACGCACTGAACTTGTGAGTATATTCGTAACCCATGCATGTGTATTTGATTTCTACCACCAACCGTTTTCCAATCTTGATTACAACAATCTGATTTCTCGTTGCTTTGTTCAAAGAAAACGATTCTATAAACATTTGAACTCGTTGACTGAAATTACTAGCAAAAACCTCAAGCAAAGCCACGTTAGGTCCCGAGAGAACGACACTCGGGGACAACTTGCCATTGCACTCTAGTTTGTGTAGTGATAAGTGTTCTTAGGCTTTTAAACAAATTTAATTGGTGAAAAACGACATCATCAATTTGGCGCCGTTGCCGGGGACTTAACTCATTTGGTCGGTGTTTTTGTTTTGGTTTTTTCAGCCAACATCTCTTCTTTGTCTCATTTCTGTTTTTGTTTCTTTTTGCTTGAGATACTCACTATCTTGTATTTCAGGTGAGTGCATGCCTAGAACCCGAACGGGTGGACCTATTATTGAACCTTTTGTAGACGAGATCGATCGTTTGTTTCAAAGGAGAAGGAGGAATTTGAATCTCGAGTTTGAAGGAGTAGCATCTAGAGCTTCCACTTCTGGTATTCGGGAAGAATCTTCTTCTTATCTTTTGGAGCCAATTCTTGAATCTGTTTACTTGGAAGGTGAAATGGCGGAGCGGCCTATACGTACACTTACTAAGCCTACGGTTGGGGCTAGAGGACCAACAATTGTCCTCAATGATGCCACAAGGAACTTGGAGATCAAGAATCACATGTTCCAACAACTTCCCAAATTCTATGGGATGGCTAATGAGGACGTGGTAGGGTACTTGAATGAGCTCGAAAATTTTGTTCTCCATCTTGGGCGACCAGGAGCTGGTGTTACGGATGATGGTCTCCGCATGAAGGTCTTTTCTATGGGGCTAGGCGATCGTGCAAAGGCTTGGCTTAATACTTTGGAGGCCGGGTCTTTGACAACATGGGATCTTTGTTTTGATAAGTTCATGGAGCGTTACTACCCCGCTTCCAAGACAATGGCTATGAAGAGCCAAATTAGCTCCTTCGAGCAGAGGTATGATGAGCCTTTCCACGAGGCTTATGATCGATTCATGGGGTTGCATCATCGATGCCCACATCACGGGTATGATAAAGGTCAGCTTCTCCAATTCTTTTACAATGGTTTACATCCTGAGATTCAATCTCAAGTGGATAGTATTTGTGGAGGTAGTATGGGGGAGTTGCTTCCTTCTCAAGCTCAAGTGAAGCTGGACATGATGTACCGGAATTCCCAAAATCGGAATGTGAGGACTCGTGTGCTCCAAAAGGAGCAAAGAGGTGAGGCCAAGGTAGTGGTAGAACAAAATGCCTTCGATGGGTTCGCCCATGAAGTGAAGCAAGCTTTGAGGCAAAGCGTTCCTTCTCCTTCTACGGAAGTTTGTGGTGTGTGCAAGAACTATGGACACCGACCTATTTATGCCGTTCTGAATTTGCTAGAGAGCAATATATCACGAACGATGTCCGTCAAGAAGTGTATGCTGCTGAGGGAGAGCAAGTAGTTGGAGATGTGAACTACGGGCAAGGATATGGCAATATGAGGCCACAAAACCGTGGACCCCGAGGTGGGTACCAGAATCAAGGCAACCGTGGTTATCTTCATAACCCAGATCAAAATGCCTATGGGCCTAATCAAGATAGAAGTCGTCTCAGCTATGGGAACAATTGGTATGACGGAGAACCGCCTTCTAATCCTACACCTCCACCTCAGGTTGCTAGTTCGGGACCACAAGGTGGAGGGGTGCTTCCTTCACCTCTTGTCTCTTCTCTCAACGATCTTTTGTTGAAGACAAATAAGTTTATGGAGCATTACTATCGTAATGAAGCTACTAACAATCAGCGGTTTGAGAAGCTTGAGGCTAGTAGTAGCAACCTCCATAAGAAGTTGCAAGAGCTGATAGATCGGGGGGCTAGTAGAGAGCAAGGGAAGTTTCCCGGGAACACGGAGAAGGCTATGGCCATAACCGTGGTGACTGATTTTCCTGTGGAGATCACGGTTGTGAGAGACAATGCACGAGTTGAGGTGCCAAGTTGCAAGATAACTAAAACTTGCAAGGTGAGTGAGGAGGTCGAGACTCCTAAGGTGGTTATGGAAGAAGAAGTTGTCGCACAATCTGATGCGATAGTTGAAGAGGTGAAAGAAATCGGCTTGGGGAAGAAGGACAGAATAATGGGAACTCTATACACGGGAGCGGGTGTGAATGTTATACCCTTGAACGTGTATGAAGAGTCGGGTTTGTCTGGCTTGAGACCTATGAAATGCATGGTGCAATTAGTGGATGGGTCCATGAAAAAGCCGTTGGGTGTGATTGAGAACTTGGCGGTGAGGGTTGCCGGTGTAGAGGTGAAGACTAATTTCATCGTTATGCCTACATCTTCTGCTAAGCTCAAGGATGTGGTTCTCTTGGGTAGAGCCTTCATCAACAAAGTGCGTATGGTCATAGACATGTATCGCCGAACATGTCACTTTGAGGTAAATGTCAAGCAACATACGTTGCGAGCCATTGTTGATTCATGTGCTTATGTTGATACTAACGAACTTGTAGGATTTTTTGGTCCACTTTATGTTCGTCAAGATGTGCAGGGAATTGATGCTTTGAGAG
Source organism: Plantago ovata (assembly GCA_028274465.1). NCBI lineage: Eukaryota > Viridiplantae > Streptophyta > Magnoliopsida > Lamiales > Plantaginaceae > Plantago > Plantago ovata. Next base: position 97,141,903 of record CM051456.1, on the reverse strand, counting down.
GCAATTGGAGGGGGAAGTCTAGTACCCAAGGTGAAATCAATTCCGCATGAGTTGTGAAGAGTCGAGCCAACGACTTTTAAACGAACGCGCTTCTCGGGAGGCAACCCGAGGTTGTAGGTACTTGCATGTAGATTAGGAGCACGTTTAAAATTTTGTTTCGTTGATTAGACAAGGTTTTTGGGGTGAAAATTTAGCAAAAGTAAAAAAAAAATGGATTTGGGAGCTTCAGGTCCCAAGCGAACCGCTTGGAAAGCCCAAGCGGAGCGCTTGGCACGCCCAAGCGGTCCGCTTGAATTTCCAGTAAGAATTTCATTCTTACTGGAAATCCAAGTGGAGCGCTTGGCAGTTCCCAAGCGGACCGCTTGCCAAGCGCTTCGCTTGGGACGACCCAAGCGCTTTGCTTGGCTTTCCTTAAGAAAGCTAAGCGGGGCACTTGTGTATCAAAGCTCCCCACTTCGTTTTTCTTCCTCCATTGCCGATTTAGCACCCCAAAAATCTCAATCTCTCTCAATTCTCCACCAATTCTTGCAATCTTGTGCATTTTACAAAGCCCATCACCCCCTCTATCATCTAAACCGATCAAATTTCACGTTTGAAGCATCCATAGCAAGGAATCAAAGGTACCTCTCATGAACCCTAACTTTCATGAATTTTGGATTTTATCTTAATTAGCTTCAATTGTGTTATGCATTGGTGAATTAGAGTTTGATGATGATTGTTGAGCATGTTTCTTACTAGATGTGATGTCTAAATTCGAATTTTGCTCCTCTTGATTTATGATGAACTCTATTGCTCAAATTTTTGCTATATAATTGTTTAATGATTGTTAGACTTGAATTTGAGTTATGTTATGATTATGGCGATGTTGTGATTGCATGAGAATGTGTTGGATTGCTTGGGTAATTCAATTGGAGAGTTTGTTTGCTTGGTTTAGATTCGTATGAATTTATCGTAACGAAGTGTTAAAGCTTCTCGATTTGCTCATATGAACTTTAGCAAGCCCTCAAACTCACCATGAGATTACTTGAGTGAGTATTGGAGTCTAGGAGTCAAGTCAAAGTCTCATTGTCTCTTGAAGTTATCTAAGAAGATTATTCTAGGTACAATGGCATCAAGAAGAACCAAGAGATCAAGGGGAGAAGGGACCTCGAGTGCCCAACAAACGGCCACACCGGCGAGTATCGCCAATCGGGGAGGGCAAGACGATTAGAAGCGAGTTTCCATGCCCACAAGCACATGTACATTTCTGAGAGGAGCATTCGCTTCACGGCTGGTGAGAGCGAGTTGGATGGTGCCAGAGAGCTCAACAAGCTCATTACTGAGCGAGGGTGGAAGTACTATGGCGAGGTCATGCCAAATTGGGACCAAGCAGTAGTGGAGGACTTCTACATTGCCTTCACGGACTACAATGAACGGACCGGTGAGGTTCCCTTCCGCGGTGTTGGGGTCGAGTTTACTCCTTTGAGCATCACTAGCTTCATTATGCGATTGGATAGGCCACTGGCGCGGGATCCAAACCGCCAGCCTGCATCCAACGAGAGATTTGATCCCGCGGAGCTCTATGTCTACGACCGGGAGTCTGATCATTACCCCATGGAGGTACTGAATCGCATTACCGTGGAAGATTTTGAATTGCCTGATGAACCACCCCGGATTTTGCGCCACAACGATCTCACCTTCGAGGCAAGGATGATGTTGAAGTTCGTTCAAGCCAATCTGATTCCTAGCACACACGATTCCGAGGTTCAGTCCTATTACGGAGTCCTAGTCTATGCTCTCTTGCATGATTTGCCTCTCACTCCTGGCATCGTCATCTTCGAGGAATTCAAGCACCGCCGTAATGCAAACCGGAAGCTTGCCTTTGGTAACTTGATCACGGGCATGTGCAAGGAGGCCGGAGTTCCCGACCTCGTACTGGACAAGAAGCCGAAGAAATCCATCAACATTGATACGTACAATGAGATGTACGGGACTTGGTGCACTCAGCAAGGAGAACCCATGCAACCAAGAGTTGCGCGCCATGTGACACCTCCTCCACCTCCGCCTACCGCCGAACAAGGAAGCTTCGACTTCTCGGGGTTCAACCAGATCTTGGTCGATCAGTTTGGGAGCTTCCAAACCACCATGTTGGAGACTCAGTCGACCCAGCTTACCGAGCAATTCCGGGGATTTGAGGAGCGCGAAGTCAAGAGGTGGGAGGACTTCCGTGTGATGGAGGAGCAGCGTTGGGATGATTACCAGGGGCGTGTAGATCAGCGTTGGGAAGCCGCTCAAGCAGAGGACACTAGGCGTTGGAGAGACAACCAAGAGGAGATGATGAACCGCCATGATGCCCTAGCTCGCCGAATTTCGGGGTATCCTTTCTATGATCAGACCGGTGGTAGTGGGAGTGCCTTTCCCAACACCCCCTACGACCCCTTCTCCTAGAGACACCAGCCGACAGAGGCCACGTTTATCGGTAGTATTTGTATATTATCGTTATTTTGGCTTGTTTACTATTGTTGGTTGAAACTCTTTTCATTTCGATTTGGTTGTATGATGTTGTGACTTAAGACTCTTGTACTCTTTATTTGCTTTTGTAGTTGTCGCCTATGTGCCTTTTGTCGTGATTCGTTTAGTCTAGCTTTTGTCTTGGTGCCTTAGGTGATTTAAGATAGGAAAAAAACGTTGAAAATCTGGAAACAGAGCCAAGCGAAGCGCTTGGAAGGGCCAAGCGGTCCGCTTGAAATTCCATAAAGTTTTGTAACTTTCTGGAAATTCAAGCGGAGCGCTTGGAACCTCCCAAGCGCCCCGCTTGTCAAGCGAACCGCTTGGCTCCCGCCAAGCGGTCCGCCTGGACCCTGTACCCAGATTTTCCTCGTTTTTTTCCATTCTTCTCACCTTTGCGCACCCGTTTTCACTTATTTCTTGAGTCCTTTCAGGTACTACTCATATTTAGGAGATTGGACACGAACCTTTATCTCAGGGAAGTGTACTTCCAATCCAATTTTTCCTTTTCATTCAACTTTTCTTTGCTCGAGGACGAGCAAAAGTTTAGGTTTGGGGAGGGGGTATTGGATTTTCAGTACTATATGTTTGTGTGGTTCGTACATGCCTGATTTTACTCAAGTTCATGTGATTTGTCGTGTTTTTTCAAATTTTTGCATGCATATCATCCCTAGATTAGTTGTTGCACGTTGTTGTGTGTGGAGTTTATTGCCAAGTCTTTTGAACTTTTTTATTGAGTAGACTAAGTGGTTATGACCATTGATCATATGTTGCATCACTTTGCAAGTAGTTTGAGGCTTGTCTCGCTTGGTTTGTCACATTCGCATGTGCACTAGTTAAGCTTAGTAGTCTCGACATCACCTTGAGTGGTGTTTCTTCTGCTGCGGTTCACGATGACCTTATAAAATGATGCATGTTAGAGTCTATGGTTGTAACCCGTGTAATTATGTACTTAAGAGGCGACAAGTTCTTCACCTCGATTAGAGATTGCCAAATGCCTAGGAAGGAGGTAGTGTGAGGTGTGCGATTCCTTGTATTAAACCTATTCTATCGAATAGGTTTGGGGAGGGGGTTGCCCTATTGATTTTGTCTTTCGTCTTTGAGTCGTTGTAAAGTTTCATTTTTCTTTTTTTTGTTTTGTGTCCCAACCTATTCTTTTGAATAGGTTTGGGGAGGTGTCTTTGTAAAAGAGTCTTTCCTTTTTCTTTTTCGTCTTTGTGCTCAAACCTATTCTTTCGAATAGGTTTGGGGAGGTGTTTTTTACGCTTAGTACTGCTGCTTGCCCCTATATAAAAAAAAAAAAAAAAAAGAAAGAGAAAAAGAAAAGAAGAAAAAAAAAGAGAAAAGAAAAAGAGAAAATAAAAAAAAAAAAGAAGAAGAAGAAAGAAAATAAAGAATAAGACCCAAAAGCAAAAGAAGGGTCGTTGCAAGCCAAAAGCAGTCTCGTAGTGTCAAGTGTCATGTAAATATTTGTTATTGAAGTTATCGAGTTGTAAATTCTATCTTTCGTTTCGTGTCGCCTTTTTCCAAGGCCTGTTCTTGACCACCCTCGTCTTGCTATTCAAGAAGTGGTTGAAAGAGGCTCATTCTTGAGAGTCTGGGTAGAATAGGGGAGTGTTATCTTTCTAAGGGAACCCTCCTTCGTTTGATGAGAGCCAGTATTGGTTCGTCCTCTCTTGAGGAAAAGTCTCGCTTGGTGAACAGTAGTAAGCCCTCGGTTTCATAGGCACGGGGCAATTGTAGTATGATAACATGCATCATTGTGTCGTCACTGACCAGGTCCAGGTAGAAGATGTTACGAGAGACTCCTTTGTTTAACCAAGTGCACATGAGAATGTGTATATTCGCAATCGAGGCATACTTCAACCTACTTGCATGTCATGCTCATTTGGTTTTGTTCATAAGCATTTGGCAGATTCAATAGATTAGTTCACTTTACTTGGCATGAGACTCCTTTTGTGTTGCATTTAGGATAGTTTGTTGCTTGAGGACAAGCAAAGGTTTGGTTTGGGGAGTTTGATGAACGTATTTTTGACGCGTTCATCTTGTCTTTTTTATCTTCTAGCCTTGTTTTTTGGTTAGTTTTGTAGAATAGTGTCACGTTTTGTGTTTTCTGCATTTTCAGGCACTTAGGTACGAAACGGCGTTTTTGGAGCTAAAAACGAGCCTATTTTATGGAAAAGATGGCCCCGTTGAAGTTCCCCAATCTCCGTGGCTTGTTCGTAAGTGTTTGAGCATCAATAAGCATCGAGAAGGATGAGTCCAAGGCACCCGAGGGCCGTGCGAGGGCAAAAAGATTGAGTTTGAAGACAAAAATCTTCCCAGGAGCCAAGCTAAGCGCCTGGAATAGTGAAGCGCTCCGCTTCATTTTCCAGGAGCTTTGGCACAGAAGCCAAGCGAAGCGCTTGGAGGGCCAAAGCGCTTCGCTTGCCAAGCGCTCCGCTTGGCCTCTCCAAGCGTTCCGCTTGGCAGAGGTTACGTTTTCGGATTTTCCTTTTTAGATCTGATCTTCAATCATTTTTTGGATACTTTTGAACTGTAGCTTCGTTTTGGAGAGCTCCTAAGCCCCAAAACTCAGAGAAAACTCAGATTACATTGTATTTTAGCTTGGGATTCAAGATTTTGATTGGAATTCATCCTTTGTAATCATCTACGGAGAGGTTTTCTTTGATTTCCACCGATTAGTGACAGCTTTGGTGGTAACTTGTATCGCTCTCTTGTCTTGTAGTTTGATATGATGTATTCTGATTATTATTCATATGAATTGATGTCTATGTTGATGAATATGAGTAGCTAAATCTTTTGTGTTGGTGGTAGAATGTAGAATATGCATGCTATGGGTTATGTTTATGCTTACATGAGATTGTGATTCAATCTTGCTGCAAATTCCTTCATATGATTCTTAGTTGCCAATAAAATATATTCGAATTGAGTATAGTGACAAACTTTTGGTCAATGAAAGCAATGGGATTGTATGTTAGAGATTTGCAGCATGCTAGATAAATGGTGTTAGTGACAAGCACCTCTAAAGTATTGATAGTGGTCTTTTATGATGTGTGTCTTGAAAGTTACCTAGACGAGTTGCTTAGCAGACTTGATCGAAGGTTTTACGCACTGAACTTGTGAGTATATTCGTAACCCATGCATGTGTATTTGATTTCTACCACCAACCGTTTTCCAAACTTGATTACAACAATCTGATTTCTCGTTGCTTTGTTCAAAGAAAACGATTCTATAAACATTTGAACTCGTTGACTGAAATTACTAGCAAAAACCTCAAGCAAAGCCACGTTAGGTCCCGAGAGAACGACACTCGGGGACAACTTGCCATTGCACTCTAGTTTGTGTAGTGATAAGTGTTCTTAGGCTTTTAAACAAATTTAATTTGTGAAAAACGACATCATCAATCTTCAGCAGACTTCTTTTCTTGCTCTTGTTGAGAAAGCTTTGTATTATCAGCATTCTCCCTTGTCTCTGAAATGACAAGTTGAGCAGTAGTATCTTGACCTCTTAGTTCACTACTTGTCATAATTAGATCCACTGATTTGTTGGAGTTGTCATCAATTTCCATTTCCATGTGTTTGCTTATATCAGTGAGTACCAGTTGGATCTTATCAGTTGAAATAATCTGTAGGGCAGGTGAACTAGGTCTTGCATTCTCAGCATCATTTGATGCGTCGTCGAATGGTACTTCTTGGTGAGTTTCAGTAAACTCAGTGTCTTGAATAGTTGATGTCTCAGCAACTATCTTTTCAGTAGTATTTGTCGTTTCAGCAACCATTTTTCTTTGACTAGTTGCATTTTCAGCAACTGTCTCCTTTTCTTTTGTTGTTGTTTCAGCAACCTTTAGCAAATCAGCTCCAATATCACTTTGTGGAGCCTTAGTGATTTCATAGAGCGGGGGAGCATTCATTTCCTGAGTATTCACAGACTCAGTGTCGTTATTATCAGTAGGATTTGCATTTCCACTGCCTTGTTGAGTGTATTCAGTGATTGGATCCAAGTTAATTGAATTTTTAGCATTGGAAGTGTCAGCACGCTCTTCCAGATCAATCACTTGAACAACTTGCTTTTCAGCAAGTATTGGAGGGACTGTATCAGCATCATCAATGATGTGTACCTGCTTTCTAGCAGTTTTCTTAGTCCTTTTGAAGGTTTTCTTCTTTGGGGCAGGATCAGCTAATGAAGCAGCAGTCTGAGTATTATCATCGGCTTTCCTTTTCTTACTTTTCTTGCTGGAGGCTTTTGTTCCAGCAACAGCAGTTTCAGCAACCTTGGAACTAGTTGCTTTCTTGGTTTTCTTTGGCTTATCAGCATCCATAGGCTTGTGCTGATTGTAGAAAGATTTTCCCACACTACATACTGACTTGTTAATGGGCAGTGGGTTTCTGAGCTTGATCTGGAAATGTTCCAAGATACATCAGATCTTCAAGCCGTACGTGACTGGGTAAATAGGTGAGACAGTGTTGTCTTCCACCTTGACTTTAAAATTAACAATACATTCAACAAGTCTGTTGAAGAGGTATTTTTCCCAGTTTATGTCTGATCCATTTTCATGGATATGTTTCAGCAAAGGCCATCTTTTCAGGCTGACCTGGTCAACTCCTCTAACTTGGGAGTCTAGGGCTTTTATAATCAGCAAGGCAACTATTCCTAGGGAGTAAGAGATGTGCTTTCTTTTGGTCAGTTTGTCCCAATTGACAGGGGCAATTTCGTTTTTCTTCATGTTGTTATTTCTAACATCACTGTAGAAAAATTTAATCTCTTCTTCTATAGCTGTAATGTCATCTTTAGTTCCAATGGTTGGAAGCTGAAAGATGGTAGCTAAATCATTCCATTTCAGGACGATTTGTTTACCTTGAACAGTTGTGGAAATCACTTTTTCAGTGATTCCTTATTCATCAGTGACTGATTGGATCTCAGCGTTGTTGTAGAACTCCATTGTGCCTACAACAATCACCTTTTCAGGATGAGCTGAGATAAAATAGAGCAGGCCTTGTTGATTTAAGTAGCTCAAGGCTTCAAAATTTTCATGCTCCATTTCTTTTCCAAAAAAGTGTCTGATATACTTCTCTTTAGCAAAACCACCCCATTGCATCATCTCTTCACATTTTTAAGTGTTGAGATATGCGAGAGGCATGGGTCTTTGTGATATTCTGTCGTTAGACAACATGATTTTCATCGTGTTTGTTCCCGGAGTTTGTGCCGGAGAAGGAGCAGTGCTTGTTCTAGCACTATCTGCCTTTGAAGTCCTTGTTGATTGTCTTTTGGGAGCCATGTCTTTATATAGTAGAGAAAGAGTAGGGGAGCAAAAAGTACGAACAAAGATGCTTTTGACCGGAGGTACAGTGTTCTCAGAGCAGAGGCTATATTGTAGAGAAAGGAAATTGGGAGTTAAAGAATTTTGTCTTTGTTTTACTCCTCTTATTTATAGTATCTCTATTTGTGTGAGAAACTCAATGGGTTAGAGTTCTCAGCAAGGGCAAAACAGAGAAACGTGGAGTTAGTGGTGTCCATTGCATTTAATGCGTAGTTCTCCACTAGCTCGAAACCGTCAGAGCATGCTTTTACTTTATGATATTAACCGTTGGATCAACAACTGACTTTAATCAATGACCACGATTGCATTTCATGTCATGATTATTAGCGAGTATATCTGTGTCAAGATTAATGTCACATTGGATTTTACCTTTAATCAAGGGATTTACTCTATTACTTAGTGGCTAACACCTTGCTGAAGTAAAATAGAATCTTTTCAGCGAAATTTGAAAATTTCTGACTTTAGCAATTACTTATTAAGTAACAAGCCTTGTATTTGCTGAAAATTCCCCCTTAATTTTATATCTCTTTTCTTAAGACCAAAAAGGTTTCTGAGTTCCGGTCTCAGCAAATCCTTTTCTTTTATGTTGAGATATAAAGGTAAATTCCTTTAGTAATAGCATATATGCTCTTTGCTGAGTTCCCGTATGAGATTGTTCCTTTGATACTTAAATACCTATTTCAGTATTCTTGGTTGTTTGAATATCCGTTTCAGCAATCTACAAGTTTCCATTTTACTGAATACCTGTTTCAGTAAGTAACCAAGTTTCCTAACAAATAGCCAGTTTGAAGGAATTCTTGTTGAATGCCTGTTTCAGCAAACACTTTTTACATTTCCAACTTTTAAAGGAATCATATGTTTCTTATAAAACATAGGGACTTTCAAGGGAATGTAGTAATCAATTGAGCTCCATTTTTACTTGCTGAGTACCCGTCTCAACAACCATGTAAGAGATCCCTTTTATTGAGGTAGTTCAATCAAACCAAGGTTCTACCTTAGCATTGCGAACCTGTTATCTGGAAGGGGCTTGGTAAAGATGTCAGCCAGTTGATCAACAGTACCTATCTTGACAACCTCAATGTCTCCTTTGTCCACATGATCCCTGATAAAGTGGTGTCTAATATCAATGTGTTTTGTCCTAAACTGGAACTTAGGATTTTGCATGATAGCAGTAGCACTTGTATTATCACAAAAGATTGGTGTTTTCTTTGCAGACATACCATAATCTCTTAGTTGTTGCTGAATCCATAGGATTTGGGCAGTACAACAACCTGCAGCAATGTATTCAGATTCAGTGGACGAATTGGCAACACAGGTTTGCTTCTTGCTGAACCATGATATTAGTCTCGTACCTAGCTAGAAACTGACAAGTTCCATGGGTACTTTTCCTGTCAAGGGTTAATCCACCATCATCAGCATCTGAATAACCAACCAATTATAATCCAGAATCTTTTGGATACCATAATCCAACATTGACTGTGCCTTTGACATATTTCAGTATTTTGATAGCTTTCTTGTAGTGTGATTCTCTAGGATTAGATTGAAATCTTGCACACACACAAACAGCATACTGAATGCCAGGCCTACTTGCCGTTAAATACAGCAGGAACCAATGAGCTTCCTATACATGTGTTCATCAACACTTTTGTTTTCTTTAGTATAGCCCAATTTGGTACCAACGCTCATAGGGATCTTTTCAGGTTTTTCTTCCTCTTTGATCCTGAACTTTATGAGCATTTCTTTCGCATACTTTGCTTAATTTATGAATATTCCATCTTTGAGTTGCTTGACTTGCAATCCTAGGAAATAATTTAATTTGCCCATCATGCTCATTTCAAACTTGTTAGTCATGAGCTTGGCAAAATCATCACAAAGTTGCTTGTCTTTAGACCGAAATATTATGTCATCCACATAAATCTGGACTAAAAGTAGTTTACCATCATGGTTCATGGTAACCAAGATTTTATCAACTTCACCTTTCTTGAAACCGTTATCCAGCAAGAACATAGACAAAGTATCATACCAAGCTTTTGGTGCTTGCTTTAAACCATATACAGCTTTCTGAATCTTGTATATCATCTTAGTTTCTGAAGAAAGTTCAAAGCCGGGGGGTTGTTCTAGATAGACTTCTTCAGCAAGTTCACCATTTAGAAATGCACTTTTAACATCAATTTGGTAAACTATGAAGTCATTGTGACTAGCAAAGACTAAGAAAAGTCTAATAGCATCCAATCTTGCAACTGGAGCATATGACTCATCATAGTTCAATCCTTCTGTCTAATAGTAACCTTGAGCAACAAGATGTGCGTTGTTCCTTTTTACTTCACTAGACTCGCTCAGCTTGTTTCTGAACACCCACTTAGTACCAATTGCTTTCTTTCTTTCAGCAAGGGGTACAAGTTTCCAGACTTTGCATTGCCTTGATCCATTTAGAATGCTTTAAAGCTTCTTCTATGGTCTTGGGTTCAATTTCTGAAACGAAGCAAGAGAAAAAAGATTCTACTTCAACAACCATTGCTTCTTCAACAACTTCTTTGTTAGTAGAGACTTTGGATCTAGTCACTTGGCGTTTGTCAAGTTCACCAATCATATCCTTAGAGGGATGATCTCTAATCCATTTGTTAACAGGCTTTTTGCTTTGGATCTGGATATGTATGCGTTTCAGCATGTACTTGTTCAGTACCACTGGTTTCTGGTTGTGACTCTAGTGGTGTGGGTTCATCAGCAACTACTTGATCAGTATTTTTGATTTGAGGTAACTCATCAGTAGGCACAGGTGATTGCTCTATTTTAGCAACCTAAGGAGAAACTGAGTCTTTTGCTGGAAATTCTTTGTCATGTTCATCTTGTCATTACTTGGCCTTGGCCTTTCATCGTCAGATTCATCATCTAGCTCAATAAGTTTGGCTTTTTCAGCTCGTTTCTCAGCTTCCTATTGTTGTATGATTAGCTTCTTCATACTTTCTGAAACTTCTTTCTCAGTAGGAACTCCTTGTTTCTTCTCATGGAAAACAACATGCACTGATTCTTCAATCTTGTGTTTTCTTGTTGTAAACTCTATAGGCTTTGCTATGAAAGGAGTAACCAAGAACAATAGCTTCGTCTGCTTTTGGTTGAAATGTCCTTAGATATTCTCTACCATTGGTAAGAACAAAACACTTACAACCAAACACTCTTAGATCTGTGTTACTTGGAGATCTTCCAATAAATAACTCATATGTTGTAACGGTATCGATTTTTAAAAACAAAATAATTTCTTGAAAAGAGAAAATCCGAAATAATTTTAAAACCAACGGTCGGCAATAAATGCCATAATAATATTTGACGCGCACAACGCTAACAGAATCAAGTAAATATCCAACGGTAACTTAGAAATCAAATGAGTAACAACTATAGAAGACAGTGAAAGTTTCATCTTCTTCTTTTGAAATAAATTCCCAAAGACACCCCAGACCCTTCTCTCAGTCGCTGGCATCCTACTCGCGTGCATCCTCAGTAGTATCTCGAAGGAAGGAATTTTGAAAAAAAAAAAGAGTGTGAGATAAAGGATCTCAGTGAGGTTATATTTTAAAAAGACATAACAGTAAACAATTTTGAAAACAAAAACATTTGTAGCAAGTAAGACAGTAACAGAAGCAGATAACAGAACAGAGAGACAGACAGAGCCAGATAAGTGAAGTCCGTTGGTGCAGCCCGCCTTATTGCTCCTACTCCCAATAGCCCTTATAGCTCCCTCCATAGGGTATACAAATCTGGACAGAAACAGAAACCCCCGTGTACTTTGGGGAAACAGAACCTACGACCCTAATAGGCCTCAGCGACTTCTGCCTCGCGCCTAAAAGGGATTAGACTAGGCAATAATCAAGCAAACCCGATAGTCCTCTACTACCCAAGCCTACCTAATTACGACCTAATCGACCGGTCACACAGAAATAGACAGAACAGGTACAGATATAGAACAAACAGACAATAACAATCGGATCTCGAAACATCGAGAAGTGTTCCTGCAGAAGAGTTAATCCAGAACAGAGTAGCAACAAACAAAGCTAAGTAAATAGTCATACTTAGGACTTAGTTATTTTTATGCGGAAGCATACAGTAAACCAGTATATATATTAATAGATACAGATAGTCACATAGCCTTCCAGTTTTTCGCAAATAGATAAGTTTAGGGGTGAACACTCACCTCAACTTGCAAGCAAAAGTCTTCAACGAGCAGTGAGCTTAAGAGCTAACGAACGACGGAGAACCTAAATAGCAAGTAACCAGTTACACTCTAGAAGTCGAACGAACGGAAAGTAAAAGGTCGGTAAAGAAGTGATAAAGGGGGGGGGTTCGAACTCGGGACCTCTAAGTTAGTCAAGCAAGAACCTAACCAACTAGGCTAGCAAGTCAAGTCACTAATAAAGTACAAAAGAAGAAACTAAGTTGAAACGTTTTCAGAAGATACTCTTTCAGTTTTCAGTCTCTGGAAGTTACTAAAATACCCTCAGAGGTAAATTGCAAAACAGTTTTACACTTTCAACAAACTCCAGAATAGTCCTCAGGGAAAACTTGTTTTAACAGTTTAGTCCAGAACAGTGAAATTAACATTTTACCCTTTAGAAAAATCGCATAAAAACCTCTCAAGCCTCAGAAATCAAACATCAACTCCACACTTTTCAGAACATTAGCATAACACTTCCCAAAAATCGAAACTCTCCTAAACCAGTTCAGTCAGTCAACAGGGTCAAACATAATTGCGAAAAGGTCCTTTAACTTTCCATAAATCCCAAAACAGTCCTCACATGTTTTAGTCTTTACAAATCAGTCCCCAAATTTCTTAACTAATTAGCTCAAAGTCCAGGTCAATCAACACTGGTCAAACTAAACTGGTTAACATTCAGATGGTCAAGATCGAACAGTCCACAAACAACATTTACACGTTCCAAACTATATCCTAAGTCCCGGTTCTCAGATCGGTCCTCAGATCAGTTTCGAGGTCAAGGGCAGCAGGGGTAAAACTGTCATAAAGAAAATAATCGAAAAACAAAAACAAGAGGATTCGAATTTGCATTCGAACGAACAGGGATAAGGAGTAGGCTGCGAATCAATAAGGAAACAACAGAATCAAAATCGTGATTCAATTCAAGGTTCGAATTGGAATTTGCAAAAACAGAGCCGAGCCCACTCACCGACTGGAATGAAACCGAAACGGGACAGTGCAAGGGAGACAGAACCGGAGTTGAGCGATTCGAGTGGAGCAGAACAGAATCGACGGTGAAGCTGGGCGGAACGGTACCAGAACGAGACGAAACAACACTGAAACGAATAAAAAGCAACTAACACTAAGAATTCAAAATAAAAATCTCAATTGAGATTTGAATCTAACAAACACAAAACAGGACAGAACCGTATGGTGCTTATCGAAAGTATTCGGGACCCGAACGGAGCTAGGGAATGGCGTGGCACGTGACGGGACATACAGAGGCCGAGCGAACGAACAGGCGCCTTCAAGCAAGCTCACGAACAGAACGGAGCAAAACCGGAGCGGGGCAGCACTAACACGGATAGAAATCAACGAAAATGAGAATTTGAAACATCATCTCAATCGAGATTCGAATTATCAAACAAGACCGAACCTTACCGGATCTGGAACGGGACAGAAACGGATCGAAGCGGGCGGCGGCGCGGCTGAATCGGCGGCGTGGACGGTGCAGATCGGCACGGGTAGAAACGGATCGGAGCGACGGAAGCGGCGGTGCTCTAGCGGATCGAAACGGAGGCGGCGGGTCGGAACAGAGACGGTGCGGCTCGGGCCGGAGCTGACGGCGGCGATGAACGGCGGCGCATCACGGACCGGAGCTGACGGCGGCGATGAACGACGGCGGCAGCTGCTGAGATTTCTTCTTTCTCTTTTTCTCTTTTGTCTTCTCTTTTTCTTTCTCTCCCTTTCTTTTTGTTTTGACGAAAACCAAATGAGAATGAGGGGTGAAGGTAATGGATTAGGGTTAGGGTTGAATAATCAGATGGGCCGGTCAATGGGCCAAGTTGACTGGGCTACTAGAGTGGGCCAAAAGGAGTCAGAATGTCCAGTCTTTCCAGCTCGGTCCAAACGTAACGAGACGAATTAGTTTTACGCGAATTAACTAAAACTCTCACGTGAGAAGTGAATTAAATAATTACCGAATAAAATAAATTACTCTGATAATTAATTAATTAAATTAAATAATTATATAATACAATATTAAATAATAAAAAAAATACGGGGCGTTACATATGTAGTTCTATTGTAGTCTTTGTTGATCAAGCATCTATTCTGAGTGTAGCAAGCTCTATTAACAGCTTCAACCCAATAGGATTCACTTATTTCAGTGTCAGCAAGCATAGTCCTTGCAGCTTCCTTAAGCTGTTCTTCCTTTCAGCAACTCCATTTTGCTGAGGGGTTCTTACTGAAGAGAACTGATGTTGTATGCCTTTAGAAGTGCAATACTCAGTTATGTATTGGTTTACAATACTCAGTACCATGGTAAGTTTGGGTAGTACAACTACAAGTCCTGTCTTAGACAGCTTATTCAGCGTCTTGAAATTCAAGTGACTTGTTTTTTATGCCAAAACCATGCATTTTCAGCAAGGCCTCTTGGGTCAGCAACTAGACATTTTTCAATGATTGCTGAAGACCAGACCACATTGTATAGGCTTCCAGTTCTTCTAGCAATCAGAATTGTATTTTTGGTCTCAAAGTCAATGAGTCTACATTCATCACTATTGATCTTTATGAAATAGCCTTTGTCAGCAAACTGACTCATGCTAAACAAATTGAACTTGAGATTCTTGATGTGTAGGACTCCTTTGATAGTTATGTAACCAATCTTGACATCTCCAAAGCCTTTTGTAGGGGCAAGCTCTCCACCAGCAAACCTTATTATTGGACCTTTAGACCACCGTCTATAGTTTATAAAGTTTTTCTTGTTGCCCGTCATGTGCTTCCCGCAACCACTGTCAAAGTGCCAAATTGCATCGTTTGTCTCCGCGGCTGAAGTCTGCACAATTAAGAGCAAACATGTCAATTATCCATGGTTGGATATCCATTAACATGTTCAAGAAAGCGTCCAGTGGAAACCCAAGTCTTGACTTTTTCAATCTTGACTTGTTTCCTACTTGCTGAGGAACTAGATGACTTAGAACCAAAAGACTTTTGATCCTTGCTAGTCAAATCCACTTTCTCATGTGGTGTCTTGTTTGGTTTTCCCTTTTGTTGAATATACTTTTTCAGTAAGTTCTTTTCTAGCAAGGTTTCTTCTAGTCCTAGCATTTTGAGTATTGTTAGTACTCTTAGGCTTGGATTTGTTCAGCTCTTTGAAGTATCTTTGCTGATTCTGCTTGTACTCGTGGAAGAGTTGGTTTTGCTTATTCTCGTAACCAAGTCCACTTATCGGAGAACGCTGAGTCTTTGTCTCAGCAACCTTACTTGATTTAGGTTTGTCAGCAAAGGTCTTCTGATTACTTCTTTAAGTAATCTTGTCTTTAGGCTTAACAAGTTGTTTTTCAGCAACTTGTTGGCGGATTGCTTGTCAGCAACCTTTTTCTTACCAGATTTCTTTTCAGCAACATGTTTTTCTTTTGAACTCTTGTTACTTTGAGTAACAACAGCGGGCTTCTTGGTCATAGGTACTTGATTGCTTGTTTCAGCAACCTTAGATTGACCAATTTGATAGAGTTCTGGTTGAGCACTATCAGTAGCACGAACAAAGGTCATTGGTGATTTGTCTTTGCTCAAGAGTATCACCTCATCACCTTCATAGGTGGCACCTAAAACTTCTTTCTGAGATGGATCTCTCAGATAAGAGTTTAGTTCTGTCAGAGTGTTACTAGCATTTGCATAAGATTTGAAATTGACTTTCATCCTTTTCAGCTCTTGTATTTCAGCAAGTAACTTTAGAATTGAAGATTGGTATTCTTCTAACTCTGTTGACATTTGAGTGTTCTTCTCTGCAGCTTAAGCAAGTAGTTTCTTAAGATGCAATATTTCAGCATCTTTTCTTTCTGACTCAACACTTAGCACAATATACTTTTCAGTAGTTTGCTTGGTCAGAAGTTCTGCATTCTGCAGTTTCTCTTGCTGTTTGCTCCGAGTTTTCTCAAATCTTTCAATTTCTCCTTGAATTCTATCAAGATCAATCTCATCTACACTTTCTGAATCAGAGTCAGAGGTAGGAGAAATTACCTGATCGGTCATGAGGCAAAACTCATAGTTTGACACATCTGGATAAGCTTCCATGGCGATTCCACGAACTTCTTTGCCAATCTCAACGTCCAGTGTAGCTTCCTCTTCTTCAGTGTCTGAACTTTCTACCTCACTGTCTTCAGAACTTGTCTCAATGCATAAGGCATCAATTTTTGCTTGAAGCTTCTTCTTTTCTTCAGCAATCAAAGCCTTTTTGAACTTCTTCTTCTTTTCAGCAGACTTCCCTTTTAGAAGAGGACATTTTGCTTTGAAGTGTCCAGGCTTTTTGCAATAAAAGCAAAGATCATTACCAACTGCTGGTTCTTCAGAAGAATTTGCTTACTGAGCTTGCTTGTTTAGCGAGCTAGCTTCATTCTTGTACTTATGGTAACTGTTACCAAGATGCTTCTTTAGCTTCTCTTTGTTGTGCGCATTTCAAGCTCCTTGTTGATGAACTTCTTCATGTTTCTAACTGCAAGAGCATTTTCATCAGCATGCTCTTTTTCATTCTTCTTTTCAGAAGATGAAGGCTTGGCAGCAAGAGCAATGTTTTGCGATTTTTCAGCAAACACATTTTCTCTTTGCTTTGTCTCATAGTTGACAACAACAAGGTGAGAACAACTCTGTTGGAGTGATGTTAGGCATTCCTTGGTTGTAGTAGAAATTCTGAGTGTGAATCCACTCTTGATTCAAACTTCTAATAATGGTTTTCACCTTCTCAGAATCTGAGTAGAAATTCCCAGCACCTAAGGCAGCCATTTCACTCACAAGAGTTGTGAATCTGAAATCCAAGTCTTCCAGTGACTCAGTAGTACCTTGTTTGTTTGAAACTTCAACTTTAGCACTTCGAGTTTGTTTTCCTTGGTTTTGTCAGATCTAGCACAAAGATGTTGAACCATTTTTCAAGCTTCATTTGCAGTCTTGGTACCTCACAGTTTGCACTATATGGTGTCTGGAGTAGACCGAATAATGATGTTTCTAGATTGCTCATCAAGACGGAATCTCTTGGCTTCATCAGAAGTCCATTCCTCTCTTGGTTTATCCACAATCGTGTCGACTGGATCACCACCAGGTAAGTCTTTTCGATCTGAGTCTTTTGTGGTGTGTGGAAATGATTTAACAATTTTAGTGATCTTGAGTGGACCATCATTAATAACAGTGACCATCTCATCACTAATGGGTTCAAGATGTAGCATCATGTTGTTTCGCCATTTCTCGTAGTTTTCCAGCTTCAGCTGGGGAGCATCTACCAGAGACATCCTGTCAGCAAATAACTACCAAACTGATCAAGTGAAAGTGATTTACGGAAAGCACCTAAGGGGATCTAGGTTCAGTGCTGAAGGTTAAACAACCTCCAGCTCTGATACCACTTGTTGGTCCCTTTAGACAACAAGTACAGACTAGAGGGGGGCTGAATAGTCTTTCAAACTTTTTCGTCGTCTAAAAACTTTCTCAGCAAGTGCTTATTACTTTTCAGTAATGATTTTGCTGGTACTTAACTTTCTCAGAAAGTACTTGTTACTTTACAGCGATAAGGTTACTGATACTTAAAAACAGAGTGCATAAGTCTTGTACAATAAGTGCTTTTATTAGAAAGCAAGTTAGAGCAAGTAAATAAATAAACAGATCAAAACAAAGTAACTTGCTGAAAGATAACTGCAGGAAAGTAAATCACACAAACGCTTTTATAGTGGTATCTGAGGGTGGCGTAATCCCTCAACTAATCCACTTTGTTCTTTCTAGGACTGAATCCACTATGATAAGATATGAGTTTCCTTACAAATCCTACCACTAATGATTCTCAGAAACCAAAGCACACCAGCCTTGTTTCCAACCTAAACTAGAGAACTGTAACCTTGTTCTCCACCAAACTTGGGACACTTTATCAGGAAAGGTATGCTTGATTAGTTCCCCCTGACAAACACGCCTGAAAGGTGGTTTTTATCAGTTAGAGAGGTTTGGGATGACATAACTTGAAAATAACTTTTCAGCTATAACAAGTAATCTAAAGAAACTCAACTTGTAATACTTCACATTAAGCAAGTTTATTATTTCTGGTGTCAAGACTTGTTCTTGTTTAGAGGGAAGGACACTTAACTAATTTCTTAGCTTTTAGTATTCTACTTCTTCACAAGTAGCTTTTGTTTCAAGCTTAAGACTTGGAACGGATCAATAGACAGTTTGAGAGTAGAGAAGGATTTGAGTGTTTAAAGCACAAGTGAGAGTTTGATCACATTGTTGACACATCTACTCAGCCTAAGGACCTCTATTTATAGTGTATAAAGGTAGTCGTTTGAATTTCAAATTCTAAGGCTTGTACCTTAAGATGTCACTATCACCTGCTAGAATAGTACTATCAGCAGCGTTCTTCTTTTGTCTTCATGTCTTCAGCATGCTTTAACATTTAATGCTCTTTGAAAATTCAAATGTGAACGTTGGAGCCAAAACGCAAAGTACTTCTTCAGCAAGGATGTAACATCCCGTATTTTCTACTTATTTTTTTTATTAATTTATTACCTAAGTAATTTATTTTTATTTGGTAGTTATTTATTTTTTCTTCCCACGTCATCGAATCCGATTTAAAAACTCTTTCGTTTAGTTAGTGGGCTTCGAATTCGAATCGTTTTGTGTGGACTAGTGTAAAAATCTGAATTCAAGTCTCTTGGCTCAATCTTGCAAAGTATTGATCCACACTTAAACCTAACCCTAAACACTTCCTTTCTCCTTTTCCCTCCTCACTTACGCACTATCAGTAAAGATGAAATAAAACTTCCATCATCCTCTTTATTTTTGATCTCCAGCACTCTATTTTCTTCAACCCAAAAATCTTCACCCATCTTCATTCACCATCGTCAACCCATTATCATCATCTTCTTCGACCATCATCAGAAACCATCACCATCATCATTCATCCTCGTCTCGACCTCATTATCACCATCATCATCAACGAGTCATCATCATCATCACGTGTCCATTGCCGGTTTCTCTGTTCTGTCCATTCGAGAGTTCTGTTCAAGCCTGCTCCGCCTCCGTTCTGTTTTCCGATCTGCCCTGTTCTTCTCCAATTTGCTCCGTACTATTCCGATAAGCAACTATTTTGCTCTGTTCGTTCTTCCCTCGTCTCTTCAAACTGACTAGCATTTTGGGTTTTTTTTTTTTTGGTTTGTTGACAGATTGTTCTCCTTTTCTGTCAGCACCGGCCATAATTCATCCATCCAAGAATTGGGAACAGACGCCCTTTTAATTGAGAAGACGAACTCACAGACAACCAAGTCGCCCAAAGTCAATCCTACATACAGAAGCCCAAATCGCCAGTTCAGTTCGCAGTCGAACTAAGCCAGTATTAAGTTGCGGCGTCGTTTCATGCCTATTGAGTTTAAAAAGAGCGAGCCACATGTTATAATCCTTGTCCTTCATCTCACCAACGGATCTATCTCCATCAATGGTTGCTGGTTTACTTGTTCTATCACTCCAAATGAAACAGAGTACTCTTCCGTCGACAACATCTCCAGTTCTTTCTTTTGATATTTCTACTTTGTCTCTTAGTTAGCCGTTAATCTAGCCGTTCAGGCCTTATCTAGTTTGTTTTCTGTTATTTCAGTATTTGCTCATATAAAAGAGCGTGGTATTGTACTCGAATTGCTTAAGAAATGAAGTTATAGTTGTAGTATGAATTCTTCTCTCTTTTCTCATCCTTTCGTCTAAATTCTCCCTCAGTTCTCCCTAATTCTCGTCTTGATAAACCAGAAAATACCAAAAATAGTATCCTTTCTTTTATTTCATCATAGGAAGAGAGAAGAATCGCTACAAATTGGCCTTTAGAGCCAGGTTAGGTGAATCTTATGATGAATTAGAGCCTTACTACTCTGATATGGCACCCACTCTTACACGAACTGAGGAAATCTTTGAGCAACAGAGGCAGTTTCAAGAACAGCTTGCACAACTTAATGCACAACATGCTGAGAATGAAAAGCAAACCTCTGATCTCAAGATTGCGGTTGAAAAACTCAATAGTGCAGTTGATTTGGTTATTGCAAAAATGGATCAATGGAACAGACAAGGATCGGTTCTTGGTACGCCCACTAGGGCTAATAACGAACCAAACCGTAGTCAAGCAGTTCCAGCTGTTAGTGCAAATCTTAATCCAGTAGCAGCTCCATTTCAACCACTTGTGCACACACCACCGCCTTTTGTTCCTGTTACTGTGCAACCTCTTATTAATCCTTTGGCAAATAACTTAATGCCTGTTCAAAACAATGAACACAACAGAGAGTATAATATGCCAAGGATTGATTTCCCAAAGTTTGATGGCACGAACCCAAGAAACTGGGTAATGAAATGCCAGAGGTTCTTTTCTGTTTATAGCAATGTCCCAGAAACACACAAAGTTAATATGGATTCTCTTTATTTTGAAGGAAAAGCAGATAAGTGGTTTCAGTGCTTTGCTTATAACAGGGGAATCATTCCATGGGAAATGCTAGTCCAACATGTATGTAGGAGATTTGGCGAAGACAAGGAAGAGAACGTAGTTATTGAAATGAATCAACTTAAGCAAGAAAATTCAGTGAGTGAATATCTTGAAAAGTTTGAGGATCTTAAAGCTACTCTAGAAATGTTTGATGCTCAATACACTGAAGCATTCTTTATTGGATGTTTTCTCAGTGGATTAAGAGAAGAAATCAGATACCAAGTCCTTTCTTTTCAACCCAAATCTCTACTGCAGGCCTTTGAAATAGCTAGACAACAAGAGAATGTACTTGAAGCCATGGCAAAAAAGAATAAAAATGCTTTCAAATTTTTTTCTAAAGGCACTGGCAACCCAAGTAATAACTCTACTGTTACTGCAAACAAGCCAAAGGGCACTGACATTTCTCCTCCTCCCAGGAAACTCTTGACAAAGGAAGAAATGGACCAGAGAAAAGCCATTGGTCTATGTTTTAACTGTGATGAGAGGTGGACTAAAGGCCACAAGTGCAAATACACCACCCTCTATATGATCATGTCAGAAGAAGAGGAGCTGTAGTACTTAAAGTCCAGAGATGAAGCTACTGAAGCCTTGAATGATGAAGTAACAGAAGAAACGGCTCAAATTTCCATCAGTGCAATTACTGGTAATGCTCCCAATACTTTAAGATTCAAAGGAATAGCTGGAAAATATGAATTTTGTATACTTGTTGACACTGGTAGCACGCACACATTTCTTGATGAGCAGACTGCTTTTAAACTTGGATGTAAACTGGAACCCATTGCACCTATGATCATTAGTGTGGCAAATGGAGAACAATTAGTGAGCTCTCAAATGTGTGCTGATTTTAAATGGAAAATACAAGGGCATGAATTCCAATTTCCAGTTAGATTAATTAAGTTGGGAGGTTGTCAAATGGTTCTAGGTGGTGACTGGTTGAGGGATTACAGTCCCATTGAATTCGATTACAATCACATGCATCTCACCATCACTGATAACCACAAGAAACACACACTCAAGGCACTAGTAGAAAGGGGTGAGTGTAAACTCATATCTGGCAAGAGTCTAAGAAAATTATTGAAACATGGTCCAGTTGGTGTTGTTGGTCACTTATACTCTCTATCTGCTACACCTGTTTCACACACTCCACCGCCTGTTATTACTGATGTGCTTAGTGAATACAATGATGTCTTTATGGAACCTAAGGGGTTACCACCAAAAAGACACATTGAACACCAGATTCAGCTGAAACCTGATGCTGTACCAAGAAAGCAAGCCCCCTACAGGTATTCACATTCATTTAAGGGAGAAATTGAAAAGATCATTCTAGAGATGTTGGATTCAGGAATAATCAGAAACAGTACCAGTTCCTTTGCATCACCTGTGCTGCTAGTCAGAAAGAAAGATGGATCTTGGAGGCTATGTGTTGACTATAGGTACTTGAATGACTTGACTGTGAAGCATGAGTATCCAATGCCAGTCATTTATGAGATACTAGATGAACTCCATGGCTCCACCATCTTCTCCAAAATAGATCTCAGGTCAGGTTGCTTCCAAATAAGAATGAATGAGGAATCTGTACACTACACAGGATTCAGAACACACCAAGGCCACTATGAATTTCTAGTGATGCCTTTTGGTTTGAGCAATGCCCCGGCCACCTTCCAATCATTAATGAACCAGGTCTTCTCTCCTTATCTTAGAAAATTTATACTTGTGTTCTTTGATGATATACTTGTTTACAGTCCCTCCCTTGATCAACATGTTACACACCTTAAGATTACTCTAGAACTGTTAAGGAAGCATGAGCTATATGCCAAGATGTCTAAGTGTTGCTTTGGACAGTCACAAGTAGAGTACTTAGGGCACATTATTAGTGGGGATGGAGTAGCTACTGATCCAGAGAAAATTCAATGCATGCTAAGCTGGCCTAAACCAAAAACTGTGAAAGAACTTAGAGGTTTTCTTGGTATAGCAGGCTATTACAGAAAATTTTGCTCTCATTTTGGCCATATTGCTAAACCATTACATGCTCTAACCAAGAAAGATGGTTTTGGATGGAATGAAGAAGCAGGCAAAGCTTTTCACAAGTTGAAAATTGCATTATCTGAAGCACCTATCTTAGCTTTGCCTGATTTCACTAAACCCTTTATTGTTGAGACTGATGCAAGTGGAACAGGTATAGGGGCTGTTCTTATGCAAGACAAGAGACCAATTGCTTACCTAAGTAAAGGTCTGGGCCCTAGAAACCAGGCTTTGTCAATTTATGAAAAAGAGTTTCTTGCAGTTCTCCTAGCAGTACAAAGGTGGAAACATTATTTACAGGGCAATCATTTTGTGATCAAAACTGACCAGCAAAGCCTGAAGCATCTACTGGAACAAAAGATTACTACTGCTTTACAACAGAAATGGGTCTCAAAATTGCTGGGACTTGATTATGAAATTCATTACAAGAAAGGAAGTGAGAACACAGCAGCAGATGCACTTTCCAGAAGATCACATGATCCTACTGAGGCTACTGTTAATGCTATCACTACTATCCAACCTCTGTGGGTAGAAGATGTGAAAAAGAGTTATGAAGGAGATGAACATGCCCAGAATGTCATTGCAACACTACTCATCAACCCAAGTGCAGAACCAGAATACACCTATGTCAATGACATACTTAGGTATAAAGGTAAATTATTTATTGGGAATAATGATGAATTGATCAAAATTATTATTAAACATGTGCATGAATCTTCTCTTGGTGGCCATTCTGGCATAACTGGCACCCTACACAGAGCCAAATCAGTTTTTTATTGGCAAAACATGAAGAAACAGATTACTGAATTTGTGCTTGCTTGTGATATTTGTAAAATGAACAAAAGTGAAAATGTGCCTTATCCTGGCTTACTTCAACCACTTCCTATCCCAAATCAAGCTTGGACACATATCACTATGGATTTCATAGAGGGTCTTCCAAAATCAGAGGGAAAGGATGTGATGTTTGTTGTTGTAGACAGATTCACTAAACACTCTCATTTCATTGGCATTTCCCATCCCTACACAGCTGCACAAATTGATAAAATCTTTATGGAAAATGTGTACAAGCTTCATGGTATGCCTATATCAATTGTTTCTTATAGAGATAAAGTGTTTACAAGTACATTTTGGAGAGAGTTCTTTAAGGTTGCAGGTACAAGCTTGAATCTTTCCACAGCCTACCATCCTCAATCAGACGGCCAGACTGAGCGTGTTAATCAGTGCATTGAGACCTATCTCCGGTGTATGTCTAGCCAACAACAAAAGAAATGGCATCAGTGGCTTGCACTTGCAGAGTATTGATGAACGTGTCAGATTCAGTCAAATAAATTTGTAATAGCCAAAGGCAATCCACAACTACAACGAAAACCGTAGTGTAGTAGTAGAATGACTCGAGTGTCGTTCTCTCAGGACTATAACTAGCTTTATCTATTTAATCAAGAAAATATAAAACAGCAGATAGAAAGCAATAGGGGGTTTTCAAGCAGATAATGGAGGTTGGTGATAGCATGGTCCTTCTTAACATAATGGGTCGATAATCATGCATAAATTCCTCGGTCTTGCATAGAGATCTTTGAATGAATCTTGGGTCCTGTTGTAAGTATTGTGCACTACGAAGATAATATGGGTCTGACCTGTCAACAACTAACGTCCTATTGTGTTCCGTAATCATTCAACACTACGAAGATAATTTGGTCTGATTGGCCGACAAGTGTCCTAGTGTGCATAATGATCAATACAACATACGAGAATTTTGGTGTTCAACTCATCAACGAAATAAAGCAATGAGACGGAGTATAATGCGCGATATAGCCATTAGCATGATTATCTTCCCTCGCTAAGAATTCACATACTACTACCAACGATAAATTTAGCTACTCATAATGTGCATGCAATCAATAGCAATCATAGAAGAAAACATATTGAAAGAATATAAAATAAGTAGATAAGAGTTGTAAGATTCAAAGTTACCGAAGGTTGTCAATCTCCGGATGATTGCGATCCTACGCGCTCCAATCTGCTATGAAAAAGTATCCCCTAAGCTATGGAACTCCCAGGACAGGCCCCAGGAAGTTCCTACCTAAAACTATAGAGAGAGGTGAGAAAGTAGGCTTGGAAAGATATGATTTTCGAAGAGAAAACTCGCAACTATATATAGGCCCGGAAATTGCCCGGGGCGGTTCGCCCGAGGCACGGGGCGGTTCGCCCCACAGTGTAAACGCGGAATTTTTGCGTTTTCGACGCGGTTTTGGATTTCTTCACGTTTTCGGACTCGGTTTATGACTTCTAGTAGCCTTCTAACCTCTAGATTCGGCCCCTAGACTCCAAATCCTATTCGGAAACCTTCAGATACTCCAAATATGCTTCTGGAACACCAATTCCTTGTAGACTTTAATATAAGTGCCCGTAAATCTCCGAATTTCAACCAAAACCTGTAAAATAAAATCTAAAAGGAAACGTGACACTATTCTAATAAAATGTACTAAAATATAGCTAAATTAACATAGAGGATAGCTGAATTAGGTGAAAAAGACTCGAATGAAAGTGTAAAATACACATTCATCAAACTCCCCAAACCG
Source organism: Plantago ovata (assembly GCA_028274465.1). Classification (NCBI taxonomy): domain Eukaryota; kingdom Viridiplantae; phylum Streptophyta; class Magnoliopsida; order Lamiales; family Plantaginaceae; genus Plantago; species Plantago ovata. Next base: position 97,116,821 of record CM051456.1, on the reverse strand, counting down.
AACCTTTGCTTGTCCTCAAGCAACTAAGCTAGACTCTAATACAAAAAACATGCAAGACTCAAAAATGGAGTTTCATGCCAAATAAAATGAACTAAATTACTGAATCTACCAAATAACATATGAACAAAAACCATATAAATCAAAGCATGAATATAGGTTGAAGAATACCTCGATTGACTTATACACATCCACATAAGCACTTATGTCAAGACAAGATAGTCTCTTGTAACATTCTCTACCTGGACCTAGTCAGTGACGACGTAATGATGCATGCTAATATACGAATGGTTGCCCCGTGCCTATGAAATTGAGGACTTACTGCTGTTCCACCATGTTAAGACTTTCCCTCAAAAGAGGTCGAACCAGTACTGGCTCTCATCAAACGAATGAGGGTTCCCTATAAAAGATAACTCTCCCCTATTCTACCCTTCTCTCAAGTAAATATCTTAACCTATTCACCACTTCCTGAATGGCAGGACGAGGGTGGTCTAGAACAGATGACACTTAAGACGAAAAAGATAAAAAATAGAAAAACACGATTACGAACAATACGAAAAATGGAAAAGACTCAAACTTGCTAAACTGCTATTTGGCTTTATTTTTTGGATCCTTCTTTGCTTTTTTGGGGTCTTCCTCTTTTTTTCTTTGTTTTTCTTCCAGATTCTTTTTTTTTTCTTTTCTTTTTCTCTTTTTTCTGGAATTTTCTTTTTTTTCGATTTTTTTCCTAGCCAGCAGTAGCATAACAAAAAGAGAAATAAAATGACTCACACGACTTCCCCAAACCTATTCGAAAGAATAGGTTGGAGTACAAAATTACGAAAAAGAAAAATAAACTCACGATACGATAAATGAAAAACAGAAACAAGTCTAATGATGGTGTAACCCCCTCCCCAAACCTATTCGGAAGAATAGGTTATAAACAAAGGATAACACAACCTCACACTACCTCCTTCCTAGGCATTTAGCAATCTCAAAGCATGGTGAACACTTGTTGCCTCTTAGGTACATAATTACTCGGGAAAACAACCATAAGACCCTAACATGCATCATCCTATTATAAAGGCCTTCGTGAGCCGCAGTAGAGAAAACACCACTAAGTGATGTCGAGACTACCTAGCTCAACTAAGTGCAATACATAAATGTGAAAAACCTCAAACAAATTCATAGAGATGAAACATACGATTAATGGCATAGCTAGTTGATCTACCAAATAAAAAAGTTCAAAAATTCGGCAATAAACTCCATAAAAAACATGCAAAACTATCCTAGGAAAGCAGTAAACGTGCAAATGCAAAAAAATTCACGAGTTTTTCATAAGTAAGATAAGTGTAGAGATAACCAGCGATAACCTCCTCCCCAAACCTGAACATCGTCGCTCGTCCCGAACACCGAAAGTGGATCCAAGGTGAGAGCTAATGCTTGTATAAGTGACCTATAATACTCAATCAAACTCGTGAGATAAAACTTAAAGCGGTAAAGAAAGCGATAAAATCTCCGGGTTGCCTCCCGGATAGCGCCATTGTTTAAAGTCTTTGACTCGACTCCTGTCTGCGCCTATCTCTTCTTTTTGCGGGTACTAGCCTTCCCCTTCATTGATCTCCTTTCCATGCCACGAACCTGTGAATAAGAAAGAATATAGGCTGCAAGACCACAGTAGTGAGTAATAATGTCAGGCGGTTCAGGTGGATCAGGTATGGCTTGCAATACGTGTTGCTTGCCATCCACCTCAATGGTGCAAGTTCTTTGGTAGATGTCCATCACTGAGCGTAGCTTGGTCAAGAATGTTTGCCCTAAGAGTATGACATCCCCCGTCCCAGGTGCAGATGCCGGTATAACTACGAAATTGGTGTTTATTGATGCTTCACCAATCTTGACCAACACATTTTTCACAACGCCTTCGGGTCTCATAAATGATCCATCCGCCAGTCGCACAATAGCCCTTTCCTCAGATAGTTTTCCAAGGTTACTCTTTTCAAACACATTCAACGGAATTATGTTTGAGTAGGATCCCGTGTCTAGTGTGGCACGGACATCTTCAAGCTCACCAATCCCTACCTTAACATCGAAACTTTTAGGGAGTGGTTCGTGATCCTCTTGCTCCTCATCACTTGTGTCAGAACCAAGGTCCTCCTCTTCTTCCTCAGCCTTTAGAAGTTCTTCCTTCATGCAACACTCGCACCTAACGACCTTCTCAATGTTGCCTTGTTCTTTACTTGCTCTTCGGTCGATCAACTCTTGCATCTTTTGATGGGCAAGCCTAGTGCTCTCTTCCAACCTATCGAGCCTTGCCCTAGTCTTCTCGGAATCCTCTTCATACCGTTTGAGAAACCTTTGTGTGTGATCAACCATCTTTTGCAAGTTCTCCATCAGTAGAGCCATCTTCGACTTTGGTGGCTCTTTCGGAGCGGGGTTTTCGCAGTGATCGTTACCATAGTTCAGCCTGCTACGGTCTTGGTTAGGTCCATAAGTTTGGTTAGCCGGCGCATATCCTTGATTGTTGCGGTATCCTCTTCTCCAAAATCCACCTCGAGGATTCTTAGCGTCTTGTCCGTAGCTAACTTCTTGAGTGCCAAACTCCGTAGCAAAGGTTTCTTCTTCTTCTCCTCGAGCCCAGTTGCCATCATCGTATGCCAGCTCCGATCTACACATATGAGCCCCATGCCCATAGTTCTTGCATATTCGGCATACTTCGTTCGAAACAGTTGTTCCGGTGGCGCTCTTGAGGACTTGCTTCAATTCGTTGGTAAAGCACTCGAATTGATCCCCATTCCCCCTGTACATAGGGGCTTCTTGAGTCGGTGGAGCTTCAGGTCCACGTCTCCTAACCATTGCTCTTGGGTCCTTGAACTGGGAACCCTTAGCAAGCCTTTCGAAAACTGCCCAGACGGCTTCTGCGGTTTCCTCCCAAATATTGCCTCGGCATTGGAAATCCACCACTTGTTGGTTCTCGAAGGTTAGTCCATTGTAGAAGTGTTGGACTAGGTCGGAAAGTTCAAAACCATGGTGAGGGCACTTGTTCGTGAGATCTTGGAACCTCTCGAACGCGGTGTAGATGGTCTCATCATAGTCTTGCTTGAATCCAGTGATCTGCGCCTTAAGCGCGGTAGTCAGAGTGTGTGAGAAGTATTTCTCCATGAAAGCTGAAAAAACCTTTTCCCCAGTGTCCAGCGAGCCTGCTGGAAGAGAGCTCAGCCATGACTTGGCTCTGTCGCCAAGTCCCATAGCAAAAACCTTCATCCTCAACTCATCCGTTGTTATGTCAGCTACGGGTCGTGGGAGTTGGTTGACGAAATCATCGATATCGTGCAAGTACCCCATCACATCTTCCCTTGATAAGCCATAGAACCTCGGAAGTTGTTGGAATGCGTGGTTTTTGATCTCCAGATCTGGGGTTGCAGAGGAAAGAACTATCGCCGGTCCCCTCATACGATCCTTGGTGGGTTGTACCCATGCCTTCAGTGGTCTAGCTTCTGCCATTCCGTTGATTTCCTTGAATAGACTAATTAGAGATTCAGAGAAATCCGTTTCCTCTATTTCCTCTAGTGCGCGCCTTTCAAGTAGTCGCCTTCTTTGGTGGTAGACTCTATCGATCTCAGCAATTGAATTAGCAAGCGGTGTTCCTGCAGAACGTGTATGCGGCATACACTATCTGTGACAGACTAGGAAAGGTGATTAGAAACAAACTAGAAAAGCAGAGAGAGATTAAAAAAGGAAAACTAAAACTAAAAGAATTAGGAATCTAAAGCTGTAAATATAAACAAATTAAACAGAAAAAAGGAGTATAGTCCCCGGCAGCGGCGCCAATTTGATGAACGTGTCAGATTCAATCAAATAAATTTGTAATTAGCCAAAGGCAATCCACAACTACAACGAAAACCGTAGTGTAGTAGTAGAATGACTCGAGTGTCGTTCTCTCAGGACTATACTAGCTTTATCAAATCTAATTAAGAATATAAAACAGCAGATAGAAAGCAATAGGGGGTTTCAAGCAGATAATGGAGATTGGTGATAGTATGGTCCTTCTTAACATAATGGGTCGATAATCATGCATAAATTCCTCGGTCTTGCATAGAGATCTTTGAATCAATCTAGTGTCCTGTTGCAAGTATTAAGCACTACGAAGATAATATGGGTCTGACTTGTCAACAACTAACGTCCTATTGTGTTCCGTAATTATTCAACACTACGAAGATGATTGGTCTGATGGTCGACAAGTGTCCAAGTGTGCATAATGATCAATACAACATACGAGAATTTTGGTTACAACTGATCAACGAAATAAAGCAATGACACGAAGTATAATGCGCGATATAGCCATTAGCATGATTATCTTCCCTCGCTAAGAATTCACATACTACCACCAATGATAAATCTAGCTACTCATAATAGGCATGCAATCAATAGCAATCATAGAAGAAAACATATTGAAAGAAGAATAAATAAGTAGATAAAAACTGTAAGATACAAGGTTACCGAAGGTTGTCAATCTCCGGATGATTGTGGTCCTACGAGCTCCAATCTGTTATGAAAAAGTATCCCCTAAGCTATGGAACTCCCAGGACAGGCCCCGAGAAGTCCCTACCTAAAACTATACAGAGAGGTGAGAAAGTAGGCTTGGAAAGATATGATTTTCGGAGAAAAACTGAGATCTATATATAGGCCCCGAATTTACTCTGGGGCGGTTCGCCCCCCAATATTTCGCGGAATTTCCGCGTTTTTCGACGCGGATTTGGATTTCTTCACCTTTTCGGACTCGGTTTATGACTTCTAGTAGCCTTCTAACCTCCAGATTCGGCCCCTAGACTCCAAATCCTATCCGGAAACCTTCAGATACTCCAAATAGGCTTCTGGAACACCAATTCCTTGTAGACTTCAATATAATTGCCCCGAAATCTCCGAATTTCAACCAAAACCTGTAAAATAAAATCTAAACGGAAACGTGACACTATTCTAATAAAATGTACTAAAATATAGCTAAATTAACATAGAGGATAGCTAAAATAGGTGAAAAAGACTCGAATGAAAGTGTAAAATACACATTCATCAAACTCCCCAAACCGAACCTTTGCTTGTCCTCAAGCAACTAAGCTAGACTCTAATACAAAAAACATGCAAGACTCAAAATGGAGTTTCATGCCAAATAAAATGAACTAATCTACTGAATCTACCAAATAACATATGAACATAAACCATATAAATCAAAGCATGAATATAGGTTGAAGAATACCTCGATTGACTTATACACATCCACATAAGCACTTATGTCAAGACAAGATAGTCTCTCGTAACATTCTCTACCTGGACCTAGTTAGTGACGACGTAATGATGCATGCTAAGATACGAATGGTTGCCCCGTGCCTATGAAACTGAGGACTTACTACTGTTCCACCATGTTAAGACTTTTCCTCAAAAGAGGTCGAACCAGTACTGGCTCTCATCAAACGAAGGAGGGTTCCCTATAAAAGATAACACTCCCCTATTCTACCCATCTCTCAAGTAAAATCTTAAGCTATTCACCACTTCCTGAATGGCAGGACGAGGGTGGTCTAGAACAGATGACACTCAAGACAAAAAAGATAAAAAAATAGAAAAACAAGATTACGAACAATACAAAAATGGAAAAGACTCAAAACTTTGCTAAACTGCTTTTGGCTTCCTTTTTTGGACCCTTCTTTGCTTTTTTGGGGTCTTCTTTTCTTTTCTTTTCTCTTTCCAGATTCTTTTTTCATTTTCTTTTTTTCTTTTCTGGAATTTTTTCCTTTTTTTTTTTCGATTTTTTTAGCCAGCAGTAGCATAACAAGGAGAGAAACAAAATGACTCACACGACTTCCCCAAACCTATTCGAAAGAATAGGTTGGAGTACAAAATTCACGGAAAAGAAAAATAAACTCACAATACGAAAATGAAAAACAGAAACAAGTCTATGATGGTGTAACCCCCTCCCCAAACCTATTCGGAAGAATAGGTTATAAACAAAGGATCACACAACATCACACTACCTCCTTCCTAGGCATTTAGCAATCTCAAAGCATGGTGAAGACTTGTTGCCTCTTAGGTACATAATGACTCGGGAAAACAACCATAAGACCTTAACATGCATCATCCTATTATAAAGGCCTTCGTGAACCGCAGTAGAGAAAACACCACTAAGTGATGTCGAGACTACCATGCTTAACTAAGTGCAATACATAAATGTGACAAACCAAGCGAGAAAAACCTCAAACAAATTCATAGAGATGAAGCATACGATTAATGACATAGCTAGTTGATCTACCCAATAAAAAAGTTCAAAAAATTCGGCAAATAGACTCCATATAAAACATGCAAGACTATCCTAGGATGAATGCAACCTAAAAAATCTAAGAAAGCAGTAAACGTGCAAATGCAAACAAAGAACAAGATAGTAATCGACACAAAACCAAACAAAACTTAACATCATGGTTCACATCCCATCCCCCTTACGATTCTTAAGCTAGCCCCCTAGAAAAAGAGAATGAGTAATAAGAAGTGATACTAGATGTTACCGAAGGGTTTGGCCTCGGTCGGCTGAGAGTGGACAAGTGGAAGGACTAATCATCGTGATGGTAGTCCCCATAAAAGTCACTCCACATGTCATTCATAAGCTCATTGGACTGTCGTAGAGCTTCCTGCTGTTGCTGGATCAGCTGTTGCTGCTCCCACATGTGTTGCCTATCCTCTCGGCGGTGCTCCTCGAATATCTCCCAATCGCGATTGTGCTGGACAATGTGCCTGTCGATGTCCTGTCGCATGGCCGCGTTGTTGGCATCAATCCTGTCAAAACGGCTGTCGAGGTAGGTACGGAATTCGGAGAAGTCAAATCCTCCAGACCCCTGTGGTGCTCCAGCTGGTGCATGCGGTGCATGATGGACAAACGGAATATCTGGAATCGGGGCTTCGCCAACATCGGCCTCCATAGCATCCTCATGATCGGAATCATTTGGCTAGAATGGCCCTCCTACATCAGCAGCGGCTGCTGTGGGGTTCCTCAACTGATACCTGTTGAGCTGTACCTCAATGGTCGAGGGTGAAAGGGCAGCGTCCTCGCAATCCCCCTCCTCAATATCGTCAACCCCATGATATTTGCAGTAGGCTGTGATGAAGCTCGGGAAGATGAAAGGCTTCCTCTTCTTTTCCCAGTGGCACTCGTACTCCTCATACATAATGCGCCCTATGTCGACCTGATGTCCGTCTATGAGGCAGTAGAGGAGCTCGGCGTAGTAGGGCTGAATCCATGTGTCATTCTTCCTAGGGATCAAGTCGGAGATGCAAAATTTCATCATCACCTTAGCTTTGATGCTAAGGTCGCTATAACTGATCCGTCCAGGTGCTGCCCCAACTTCCGGATATCGGTACTCCCTGTTGCAGATCACTTCGGTGATGTGTCTCCCTATCCCCCTAGCGGTCCTCGAATACAAGTAGGCGTGGGCGCTCTCTGTGAATTCCAAGTTCCCGAAATGGATGAAGGAAGAAACGTACTCTGGGTTCCATGGTATAATCAGGCCTCGGACTAACACCCCATTCTTCTCGTCTAGATCCGTGTACCCGGTGTAGAAATCTCGGAGGAGGCTCTCGTCATAGCCTTTGAACCTGTCGGAACTGTACCATGCCCAATTCCTTTGTGACCCCAAACTTGACAGCGTCCTATATCCCGCTCTATTTGCTGCGGACACAGGAATGTCAATCCTCCTATCGGGGATGATCGACCTTCCTCCGTCGGCCATCTCCTCCTCTAGCCGTTGTCGCACCTCTATCGCAACGGCATACAACTCGTACAAATCGTGAGATGGTTGGGAGCTTGATGCCACTCCCTTCCCCTTTTTGCTAGAGCCGGCTCTCCTTGTCCTCGGTGCCATGATTCCTACAAATAGCAATTAGTATCTTGTACGATGCAAAACAGACCTATGCATATGTAAATAAACGAGTGAACAAACGAGTAAAATTCTCAAAAATCCAACTCCTCAAAATCCCAAAGCCTAGTCTAGCTAATTCATTACGTAACATATCAATGTACCTACTACAATAACATATCACATTATGCATTTGCTAACAACAAATGCCTTGAATCACAAGGTTCAATCCATATCATAAAAATCACTTTCTAGCATAAATCCTCAATCTCAACTATCATGCATTCTCCTAATACATCCATCAATTTCATATCAATAAACACATGTTTAAACAAGGAATGAAAGTAAGAGAGATAATCTCCTAACAAGACATATATCATCCAATTAGCAAAATCTCAAATCATCAAACCAAGCCTAATTGAACATGTAATTGACAATGAATAACGAATCTAATCACATAAATCATCAACCCATACATCATAAAAGCCAAATTGAAGCATAAATCAAAAAATCCCCAAATTGTAAAAATTAGGGTTCATGTGATAATACCTCAAATCCGGAAATTGAATGAGCTAGGAAGAAATTTGTTCGGATAGAATGAAAGAGCATGCAACGGGCTTCGAATGAAGCTAAAGAACACACAAAATGATGGAGAGATGAAGAAGTTATGAAGATTTGAAGTTATTTTGAATATGGAGGAAATTTTGGAGTTTGGAGGATGAAAATGGAGGAAAATGGGGGTTTGGGGAAGAAACCCCCGATTTTAGTGTTCTGGAAGTGTGGGGCAGTTCGCCCCACACCCGGGGCGGACCGCGCCGTGCGGGGCGAACCGCCCCGCACGCCCAGAGCGCGCGCGCGCGGTCTGGTCGTGGGGCGATTCGCCCCCCACTTTTAGGTGGGAGACGAACGTTTTTTGAAAAATAAAAATGCGATTTTAAGTCCCCGAAAAAGTTTTTAGTCCCCGAAAAATCATTTTCCTCAAAAAATCACTCGAAAACTCGCACTCGAACACAACATAAGCACATACGACACAGAACAGAACAAATTCACATATGAAAACCAAATTGTTCAAGTATGAATGCATGCAATAAAGCGGTAAAGAAAGCGATAAAAACCCCGAGTTACCTCCCGGATAGAGCCATTGTTTATAGTCTCTTACTCGACTCCTGTCTTCGCCTATCTTTTCCTTCTGAGGGTACTAGACTTCCCCTTCATGACTCTCCTTCCCGTGCTTTGATCCTGTGATAAGAGTGAACATAGACGTTAAGACCACTGTAATCAATAGTGTTAGAAGTATCGGGTGGATCAGGTGGATCAGATATGGCTTGCAACACATGTTGCTTGCCATCCACTTCGATAGTGCAAGTCCTTTGGTAGATGTCCATCACGGAGCGTATTTTAGTCAAGAATGTTCGTCCTAAGAGTATGACATCCCCCGTTCCTGGTGCTGATGCTGGCATAATTACAAAATCGGTGTGGACAGAGGCTTCACCAATTTTGACTAATACATTCTTCACAACGCCTTTGAGTTTCACAAGGGATCCATCTGCCAGTTTCACAATAGCCTTATGCACAGTTAGTTCTCCTAGGTTACTCTTCTCGAAAACATTCAAAGGGAGCACATTAGAGTAGGATCCGGTATCTAGTGTGGCTCGGACATCTTTAAGCTCCCCAATCCCGACTTTAACATCGAGACTTTGAGGGAGTGGCTCGGGATCCTCTTGCTCCTCTTCACTCTTGTTAGTACCAAGGTCCTTTTCTTCTTCTTCGGCTTCTGGAGGTAGGTCCCTCTTGCAACTCTCGCACTTAGCAACCTTTTTGATGGTGATTTCAATAGGTAGATCACCTACGTACTAAGTTAATGGACAATGACTTCTCAGTGTTGCTAGGCAGTTTGCCTTGCTCCCTACTTGCTCCTCGGTCGATCAACTCTTGCAACTTTTGATGGGCAAGTCTAGTGCTCTTTTCCAACTTATCAAGCCTTACCCTAGTCTTCTCGGAATATTCTTCATAACGTTTGAGAAAACTTTGTGTGTGATCAACCATCTTCTACAAGTTCTCCATCAGTAGAGCCGACTTCGACTTCGGTGGCTCTTTCGGAGCGGGGTTTTCGCAGTGATCATTACCATAGTTTAGCCTACTACAGTCTTGGTTAGGTCCATAAGTTTGGTTAGCCGGCGCATATCCTTGATTGTTGCGGTATCCTCTTCTCCAAAATCCACCTCGAGGATTCCTACCATCTTGTCCGTAGCTAACTTCTTGAGTGCCAAACTCCGTAGCAAAGGTTTCTTCTTCTTCTCCTCGAGCCCAGTTGCCATCATCGTATGCCAGCTCCGATCTACACATATGAGCCCCATGCCCATAGTTCTTGCATATTCGGCATACTTCGTTCGAAACAGTTGTTCCGGTGGCGCTCTTGTGGACTTGCTTCAATTCGTTGGTAAAGCACTCGAATTGATCCCCATTCCCCCTGTACATAGGGGCTTCTTGAGTCGGTGGAGCTTCAGGTCCACGTCTCCTAACCATTGCTCTTGGGTCCTTGAACTGGGAACCCTTAGCAAGCCTTTCGAAAACTGCCCAGACGGCTTCTGCGGTTTCCTCCCAAATATTGCCTCGGCATTGGAAATCCACCACTTGTTGGTTCTCGAAGGTTAGTCCATTGTAGAAGTGTTGGACTAGGTCGGAAAGTTCAAAACCATGGTGAGGGAACTTGTTCGTGAGATCTTGGAACCTCTCGAACGCGGTGTAGATGGTCTCATCATAGTCTTGCTTGAATCCAGTGATCTGCGCCTTAAGCGCGGTAGTCAGAGTGTGTGAGAAGTATTTCTCCATGAAAGCTGAAAAAACCTTTTCCCCAGTGTCCAGCGAGCCTGCTGGAAGAGAGCTCAGCCATGACTTGGCTCTGTCGCCAAGTCCCATAGCAAAAACGTTCATCCTCAACTCATCCGTTGTTATGTCAGCTACGGGTCGTGGGAGTTGGTTGACGAAATCATCGATATCGTGCAAGTACCCCATCACATCTTCCCTTGATAAGCCATAGAACCTCGGAAGTTGTTGGAATGCGTGGTTTTTGATCTCCAGATCTGGGGCTGCAGAGGAAAGAACTATCGCCGGTCCCCTCATACGATCCTTGGTGGGTTGTAACCATGCCTTCAGTGGTCTAGCTTCTGCCATTCCGTTGATTTCCTTGAATAGACTAATTAGAGATTCAGAGAAATCCGTTTCCTCTATTTCCTCTAGTGCGCGCCTTTCAAGTAGTCGCCTTCTTTGGTGGTAGACTCTATCGATCTCAGCAATTGAATTAGCAAGCGGTGTTCCTGCAGAACGTGTATGCGGCATACACTATCTGTGACAGACTAGGAAAGGTGATTAGAAACAAACTAGAAAAGCAGAGAGAGATTAAAAAAGGAAAACTAAAACTAAAAGAATTAGGAATCTAAAGCTGTAAATATAAACAAATTAAACAGAAAAAAGGAGTATAGTCCCCGGCAGCGGCGCCAATTTGATGAACGTGTCAGATTCAATCAAATAAATTTGTAATTAGCCAAAGGCAATCCACAACTACAACGAAAACCGTAGTGTAGTAGTAGAATGACTCGAGTGTCGTTCTCTCAGGACTATACTAGCTTTATCAAATCTAATTAAGAATATAAAACAGCAGATAGAAAGCAGTAGGGGGTTTCAAGCAGATAATGGAGATTGGTGATAGTATGGTCCTTCTTAACATAATGGGTCGATAATCATGCATAAATTCCTCGGTCTTGCATAGAGATCTTTGAATCAATCTAGTGTGCTGTTGCAAGTATTAAGCACTACGAAGATAATATGGGTCTGACTTGTCAACAACTAACGTCCTATTGTGTTCCGTAATTATTCAACACTACGAAGATGATTGGTCTGATGGTCGACAAGTGTCCAAGTGTGCATAATGATCAATACAACATACGAGAATTTTGGTTACAACTGATCAACGAAATAAAGCAATGACACGAAGTATAATGCGCGATATAGCCATTAGCATGATTATCTTCCCTCGCTAAGAATTCACATACTACCACCAATGATAAATCTAGCTACTCATAATAGGCATGCAATCAATAGCAATCATAGAAGAAAACATATTGAAAGAAGAATAAATAAGTAGATAAAAACTGTAAGATACAAGGTTACCGAAGGTTGTCAATCTCCGGATGATTGTGGTCCTACGAGCTCCAATCTGTTATGAAAAAGTATCCCCTAAGCTATGGAACTCCCAGGACAGGCCCCGGGAAGTCCCTACCTAAAACTATACAGAGAGGTGAGAAAGTAGGCTTGGAAAGATATGATTTTCGGAGAAAAACTGAGCTCTATATATAGGCCCCGAATTTACTCTGGGGCGGTTCGCCCCCCAATATTTGGCGGAATTTCCGCGTTTTTCGACGCGGATTTGGATTTCTTCACCTTTTCGGACTCGGTTTATGACTTCTAGTAGCCTTCTAACCTCCAGATTCGGCCCCAAGACTCCAAATCCTATCCGGAAACCTTCAGATACTCCAAATAGGCTTCTGGAACACCAATTCCTTGTAGACTTCAATATAATTGCCCCGAAATCTCCGAATTTCAACCAAAACCTGTAAAATAAAATCTAAACGGAAACGTGACACTATTCTAATAAAATGTACTAAAATATAGCTAAATTAACATAGAGGATAGCTAAAATAGGTGAAAAAGACTCGAATGAAAGTGTAAAATACACATTCATCAAACTCCCCAAACCGAACCTTTGCTTGTTCTCAAGCAACTAAGCTAGACTCTAATACAAAAAACATGCAAGACTCAAAATGGAGTTTCATGCCAAATAAAATGAACTAATCTACTGAATCTACCAAATAACATATGAACATAAACCATATAAATCAAAGCATGAATATAGGTTGAAGAATACCTCGATTGACTTATACACATCCACATAAGCACTTATGTCAAGACAAGATAGTCTCTCGTAACATTCTCTACCTGGACCTAGTTAGTGACGACGTAATGATGCATGCTAAGATACGAATGGTTGCCCCGTGCCTATGAAACTGAGGACTTACTACTGTTCCACCATGTTAAGACTTTTCCTCAAAAGAGGTCGAACCAGTACTGGCTCTCATCAAACGAAGGAGGGTTCCCTATAAAAGATAACACTCCCCTATTCTACCCATCTCTCAAGTAAAATCTTAAGCTATTCACCACTTCCTGAATGGCAGGACGAGGGTGGTTTAGAACAGATGACACTCAAGACAAAAAAGATAAAAAAATAGAAAAACAAGATTACGAACAATACAGAAATGGAAAAGACTCAAAACTTTGCTAAACTGCTTTTGGCTTCCTTTTTTGGACCCTTCTTTGCTTTTTTGGGGTCTTCTTTTCTTTTCTTTTCTCTTTCCAGATTCTTTTTTCATTTTCTTTTTTTCTTTTCTGGAATTTTTTCCTTTTTTTTTTTCGATTTTTTTAGCCAGCAGTAGCATAACAAGGAGAGAAACAAAATGACTCACACGACTTCCCCAAACCTATTCGAAAGAATAGGTTGGAGTACAAAATTCACGGAAAAGAAAAATAAACTCACAATACGAAAATGAAAAACAGAAACAAGTCTATGATGGTGTAACCCCCTCCCCAAACCTATTCGGAAGAATAGGTTATAAACAAAGGATCACACAACATCACACTACCTCCTTCCTAGGCATTTAGCAATCTCAAAGCATGGTGAAGACTTGTTGCCTCTTAGGTACATAATGACTCGGGAAAACAACCATAAGACCTTAACATGCATCATCCTATTATAAAGGCCTTCGTGAACCGCAGTAGAGAAAACACCACTAAGTGATGTCGAGACTACCATGCTTAACTAAGTGCAATACATAAATGTGACAAACCAAGCGAGAAAAACCTCAAACAAATTCATAGAGATGAAGCATACGATTAATGACATAGCTAGTTGATCTACCCAATAAAAAAGTTCAAAAAATTCGGCAAATAGACTCCATATAAAACATGCAAGACTATCCTAGGATGAATGCAACCTAAAAAATCTAAGAAAGCAGTAAACGTGCAAATGCAAACAAAGAACAAGATAGTAATCGACACAAAACCAAACAAAACTTAACATCATGGTTCACATCCCATCCCCCTTACGATTCTTAAGCTAGCCCCCTAGAAAAAGAGATGAGTAATAAGAAGTGATACTAGATGTTACCGAAGGGTTTGGCCTCGGTCGGCTGAGAGTGGACAAGTGGAAGGACTAATCATCGGGATGGTAGTCCCCATAAAAGTCACTCCACATGTCATTCATGAGCTCATTGGACTGTCGTAGAGCTTCCTGCTGTTGCTGGATCAGCTGTTGCTGCTCCCACATGTGCTGCCTATCCTCTCGGCGGTGCTCCTCGAATATCTCCCAATCGCGATTGTGCTGGACAATGTGCCTGTCGATGTCCTGTCGCATGGCCGCGTTGTTGGCATCAATCCTGTCGAAACGGTTGTCGAGGTAGGTACGGAATTCGGAGAAGCCAAATCCTCCAGACCCCTGTGGTGCTCCAGCTGGTGCATGCGGTGCATGATGGACAAACGGAATATCTGGAATCGGGGCTTCGCCAACATCGGCCTCCATAGCATCCTCATGATCGGAATCATTTGGCTGGAATGGCCCTCCTACATCAGCAGCGGCTGCTGTGGGGTTCCTCAACTGATACCTGTTGAGCTGTACCTCAATGGTCGAGGGTGAAAGGGCAGCGACCTCGCAATCCCCCTCCTCAATATCGTCGACCCCATGATATTTGCAGTAGGCTGTGATGAAGCTCGGGAAGATGAAAGGCTTCCTCTTCTTTTCCCAGTGGCACTCGTACTCCTCATACATAATGCGCCCTATGTCGACCTGATGTCCGTCTATGAGGCAGTAGAGGAGCTCGGCGTAGTAGGGCTGAATCCATGTGTCATTCTTCCTAGGGATCAAGTCGGAGATGCAAAATTTCATCATCACCTTAGCTTTGATGCTAAGGTCGCTATAACTGATCCGTCCAGGTGCTACCCCAACTTCCGGATATCGGTACTCCCTGTTGCAGATCACTTCGGTGATGTGTCTCCCTATCCCCCTAGCGGTCCTCGAATACAAGTAGGCGTGGGCGCTCTCTGTGAATTCCAAGTTCCCGAAATGGATGAAGGAAGAAACGTACTCTGGGTTCCATGGTATAATCAGGCCTCGGACTAACACCCCATTCTTCTCGTCTAGATCCGTGTACCCGGTGTAGAAATCTCGGAGGAGGCTCTCGTCGTAGCCTTTGAACCTGTCGGAACTGTACCATGCCCAATTCCTTTGTGACCCCAAACTTGACAGCGTCCTATATCCCGCTCTATTTGCTGCGGACACAGGAATGTCAATCCTCCTATCGGGGATGATCGACCTTCCTCCGTCGGCCATCTCCTCCTCTAGCCGTTGTCGCACCTCTATCGCAACGGCATACAACTCGTACAAATCGTGAGATGGTTGGGAGCTTGATGCCACTCCCTTCCCCTTTTTGCTAGAGCCGGCTCTCCTTGTCCTCGGTGCCATGATTCCTACAAACAGCAATTAGTATCTTGTACGATGCAAAACAGACCTATGCATATGTAAATAAACGAGTGAACAAACGAGTAAAATTCTCAAAAATCCAACTCCTCAAAATCCCAAAGCCTAGTCTAGCTAATTCATTACGTAACATATCAATGTACCTACTACAATAACATATCACATTATGCTTTTGCTAACAACAAATGCCTTGAATCACAAGGTTCAATCCATATCATAAAAATCACTTTCTAGCATAAATCCTCAATCTCAACTATCATGCATTCTCCTAATACATCCATCAATTTCATATCAATAAACACATGTTTAAACAAGGAATGAAAGTAAGAGAGATAATCTCCTAACAAGACATATATCATCCAATTAGCAAAATCTCAAATCATCAAACCAAGCCTAATTGAACATGTAATTGACAATGAATAACGAATCTAATCACATAAATCATCAACCCATACATCATAAAAGCCTAATTGAAGCATAAATCAAAAAATCCCCAAATTGTAAAAATTAGGGTTCATGTGATAATACCTCAAATCCGGAAATTGAATGAGCTAGGAAGAAATTTGTTCGGATAGAATGAAAGAGCATGCAACGGGCTTCGAATGAAGCTAAAGAACACACAAAATGATGGAGAGATGAAGAAGTTATGAAGATTTGAAGTTATTTTGAATATGGAGGAAATTTTGGAGTTTGGAGGATGAAAATGGAGGAAAATGGGGGTTTGGGGAAGAAACCCCCGATTTTAGTGTTCTGGAAGTGTGGGGCGGTTCGCCCCACACCCGGGGCGGACCGCGCCGTGCGGGGCGAACCGCCCCGCACGCCCAGAGCGCGCGCGCGCGGTCTGGTCGTGGGGCGATTCGCCCCCCACTTTTAGGTGGGAGACGAACGTTTTTTGAAAAATAAAAATGCGATTTTAAGTCCCCGAAAAAGTTTTTAGTCCCCGAAAAATCATTTTCCTCAAAAAATCACTCGAAAACTCGCACTCGAACACAACATAAGCACATACGACACAGAACAGAACAAATTCACATATGAAAACCAAATTGTTCAAGTATGAATGCATGCAATAAAGCGGTAAAGAAAGCGATAAAAACCCCGGGTTGCCTCCCGGATAGAGCCATTGTTTATAGTCTCTGACTCGACTCCTGTCTTCGCCTATCTTTTCCTTCTGAGGGTACTAGACTTCCCCTTCATGATTCTCCTTCCCGTGCTTTGATCCTGTGAATAAGAGTGAACATAGACGTTAAGACCACTGTAATCAATAGTGTTAGAAGTATCGGGTGGATCAGGTGGATCAGATATGGCTTGCAACACATGTTGCTTGCCATCCACTTCGATAGTGCAAGTCCTTTGGTAGATGTCCATCACGGAGCGTATTTTAGTCAAGAATGTTCGTCCTAAGAGTATGACATCCCCCGTTCCTGGTGCTGATGCTGGCATAATTACAAAATCGGTGTGGACAGAGGCTTCACCAATTTTGACTAATACATTCTTCACAACGCCTTTGAGTTTCACAAGGGATCCATCTGCCAGTTGCACAATAGCCTTATGCACAGTTAGTTCTCCTAGGTTACTCTTCTCGAAAACATTCAAAGGGAGCACATTAGAGTAGGATCCGGTATCTAGTGTGGCTCGGACATCTTTAAGCTCCCCAATCCCGACTTTAACATCGAAACTTTGAGGGAGTGGCTCGGGATCCTCTTGCTCCTCTTCACTCTTGTTAGTACCAAGGTCCTTTTCTTCTTCTTCGGCTTCTGGAGGTAGGTCCCTCTTGCAACTCTCGCACTTAGCAACCTTTTTGATGGTGATTTCAATAGGTAGATCACCTACGTACTAAGTTAATGGACAATGACTTCTCAGTGTTGCTAGGCAGTTTGCCTTGCTCCCTACTTGCTCCTCGGTCGATCAACTCTTGCAACTTTTGATGGGCAAGTCTAGTGCTCTTTTCCAACTTATCAAGCCTTACCCTAGTCTTCTCGGAATTTTCTTCATAACGTTTGAGAAAACTTTGTGTGTGATCAACCATCTTCTGCAAGTTCTCCATCAGTAAAGCCGACTTCGACTTCGGTGGCTCTTTCGGAGCGGGGTTTTCGCAGTGATCATTACCATAGTTTAGCCTATTACAGTCTTGGTTAGGTCCATAAGTTTGGTTAGCCGGCGCATATCCTTGATTGTTGCGGTATCCTCTTCTCCAAAATCCACCTCGAGGATTCCTACCGTCTTGTCCGTAGCTAACTTCTTGAGTGCCAAACTCCGTAGCAAAGGTTTCTTCTTCTTCTCCTCGAGCCCAGTTGCCATCATCGTATGCCAGCTCCGATCTACACATATGAGCCCCATGCCCATAGTTCTTGCATATTCGGCATACTTCGTTCGAAACAGTTGTTCCGGTGGCGCTCTTGTGGACTTGCTTCAATTCGTTGGTAAAGCACTCGAATTGATCCCCATTCCCCCTGTACATAGGGGCTTCTTGAGTCGGTGGAGCTTCAGGTCCACGTCTCCTAACCATTTCTCTTGGGTCCTTGAACTGGGAACCCTTAGCAAGCCTTTCGAAAACTGCCCAGACGGCTTCTGCGGTTTCCTCCCAAATATTGCCTCGGCATTGGAAATCCACCACTTGTTGGTTCTCGAAGGTTAGTCCATTGTAGAAGTGTTGGACTAGGTCGGAAAGTTCAAAACCATGGTGAGGGAACTTGTTCGTGAGATCTTGGAACCTCTCGAACGCGGTGTAGATGGTCTCATCATAGTCTTGCTTGAATCCAGTGATCTGCGCCTTAAGCGCGGTAGTCAGAGTGTGTGAGAAGTATTTCTCCATGAAAGCTGAAAAAAACCTTTTCCCCAGTGTCCAGCGAGCCTGCTGGAAGAGAGCTCAGCCATGACTTGGCTCTGTCGCCAAGTCCCATAGCAAAAACCTTCATCCTCAACTTATCCGTTGTTATGTCAGCTACGGGTCGTGGGAGTTGGTTGACGAAATCATCGATATCGTGCAAGTACCCCATCACATCTTCCCTTGATAAGCCATAGAACCTCGGCAGTTGTTGGAATGCGTGGTTTTTGATCTCCAGATCTGGGGTTGCAGAGGAAAGAACTATCGCCGGTCCCCTCATACGATCCTTGGTGGGTTGTACCCATGCCTTCAGTGGTCTAGCTTCTGCCATTCCGTTGATTTCCTTGAATAGACTAATTAGAGATTCAGAGAAATCCGTTTCCTCTATTTCCTCTAGTGCGCGCCTTTCAAGTAGTCGCCTTCTTTGGTGGTAGACTCTATCGATCTCAGCAATTGAATTAGCAAGCGGTGTTCCTGCAGAACGTGTATGCGGCATACACTATCTGTGACAGACTAGGAAAGGTGATTAGAAACAAACTAGAAAAGCAGAGAGAGATTAAAAAAGGAAAACTAAAACTAAAAGAATTAGGAATCTAAAGCTGTAAATATAAACAAATTAAACAGAAAAAAGGAGTATAGTCCCCGGCAGCGGCGCCAATTTGATGAACGTGTCAGATTCAATCAAATAAATTTGTAATTAGCCAAAGGCAATCCACAACTACAACGAAAACCGTAGTGTAGTAGTAGAATGACTCGAGTGTCGTTCTCTCAGGACTATACTAGCTTTATCAAATCTAATTAAGAATATAAAACAACAGATAGAAAGCAATAGGGGGTTTCAAGCAGATAATGGAGATTGGTGATAGTATGGTCCTTCTTAACATAATGGGTCGATAATCATGCATAAATTCCTCGGTCTTGCATAGAGATCTTTGAATCAATCTAGTGTCCTGTTGCAAGTATTAAGCACTACGAAGATAATATGGGTCTGACTTGTCAACAACTAACGTCCTATTGTGTTCCGTAATTATTCAACACTACGAAGATGATTGGTCTGATGGTCGACAAGTGTCCAAGTGTGCATAATGATCAATACAACATACGAGAATTTTGGTTACAACTGATCAACGAAATAAAGCAATGACACGGAGTATAAGGCGCGACATAGCCATTAGCATGATTATCTTCCCTCGATAAGAATTCACATACTACCACCAATGATAAATTTAGCTACTCATAATAGGCATGCAATCAATAGCAATCATAGAAGAAAACATATTGAAAGAAGAATAAATAAGTAGATAAAAACTGTAAGATACAAGGTTACCGAAGGTTGTCAATCTCCGGATGATTGTGGTCCTACGAGCTCCAATCTACTATGAAAAAGTATCCCCTAAGCTATGGAACTCCCAGGACAGGCCCCGGGAAGTCCCTACCTAAAACTATAGAGAGAGGTGAGAAAGTAGGCTTGGAAATATATGATTTTCGGAGAAAAACTGAGCTCTATATATAGGCCCCGAATTTACTCTGGGGCGGTTCGCCCCCCAATATTTCGCGGAATTTCTGCGTTTTTCGACGCGGATTTGGATTTCTTCACCTTTTCGGACTCGGTTTATGACTTCTAGTAGCCTTCTAACCTCCAAATTCGGCCCCTAGACTCCAAATCCTATCCGGAAACCTTCAGATACTCCAAATAGACTTCTGGAACACCAATTCCTTGTAGACTTCAATATAATTGCCCCGAAATCTCCGAATTTCAACCAAAACCTGTAAAATAAAATCTAAAGGGAAACGTGACACTATTCTAATAAAATGTACTAAAATATAGCTAAATTAACATAGAGGATAGCTAAAATAGGTGAAAAAGACTCGAATGAAAGTGTAAAATACACATTCATCATCTATTTCCTTTTAGACGCGAGGCAGAAGTCGCTGACGTCTATTAGGGTCGTAGGTTCTGTTTCTGTTTCTGTCTAGAGTTGTACCCTCTGGAGGCTCCTATAACGGCATACTGGGAGTAGGAGTAACAAGGCGGGCTACACCAATGGACTTCACCTTATCTGTTTCCGTTTGTCTCTGTTATGTTATCTCTTTCTGTTACTGCTTTGTGATGAACGTATTTTTGACGCGTTCATCTTGTCTTTTTACCTTCTTTTGCTATCTTTTAGCCTTGTTTTTTGGTTAGTTTTGTAGAATAGTGTCACGTTTATTGTTTTCTGCATTCAGGCACTTAGGTACGAAATGGCGTTTTTTGAGCTAAAAACGAGCTTTTTTGATAGAAAATGGCCCCGTTGAAGTTCCTTGATCTCCACGGCTTGTTCGTGAGTGTTTGAGCATCAATAAGCATTGAGAAGGATGAGTCCAAGGCACCCGAGGGTCGTACGAGGGCAAAAAGATTGAGTTTGAAGACAAAAATCTGCCGAGGAGCCAAGCTAAGCGCCTGGAATAGTGAAGCGCTCCGCTTCATTTTCCAGGAGCTTTGGCACAGCAGCCAAGCGAAGCGCTTGGAGGGCCAAAGCGCTTTGCTTGCCAAGCGCTCCGCTTGACAGCGGTTACGTTTTCGGATTTTCCTTCTTAGATCTGATCTTCTGTTACTTTTTGGATACTTTTTGAACTTTGGCTTCGTTTTGAAGAGCTCCTAAGCCCCAAAACTCAGAGAAAACTCAGATTACATTGTATTTTAGATTGGATTAAAGGTTTTGGTATAGGATTTCATCCATTGTTTCATCTACGGAGAGGTTTTCATCAATACCCACCGATTAGTGACAACTTGGTGGTAACATTGTATCATTATCTCTTGTCTAGTAGTTTGATTTGATGTATTCTATTTACAATTCATATGATTTGATGTCTATGTTGATGAATATGAGTAGCTAAATCCTTTGTTTTGGTGGTAGAATGTAGAATATGCATGCTATGGGTTATGTTTATGCTTACATGAGATTGTGATTCAATCTTGCTGCAAATACCTTCATATGATTCTTAGTTGCCAATAAAATATATTCGAATTGAGTATAGTGACAAACTCTTGGTCAATGAAAGCTATAGGATTGTATGTTAGAGATTTGCAGCATGCTAGATAAATGGTGTTAGTGACAAGCACCTCTAAAGTATTGATAGTGGTCTTTTATGATGTGTGTCTTGAAAGTTACCTAGACGAGTTGCTTAGCAGACTTGATCGAAGGTTTTACGCACTGAACTTGTGAGCATATTCGTAACCCATGCATGTGTATTTGATTTCTACCACCAACCGTTTTCCAAACTTGATTACAACAATCTGATTTCTCGTTGCTTTGTTCTAAGAAAGCAATTCTACAAACAATTGAACTCGTTGTCTGAAATAACTAGCAAAAACCACAAACAAAGCCACGTTAGGTCCCGAGAGAACGACACTCGGGGAAAACTTGCCATTGCACTCTAGTTTGTGTAGTGATAAGTGTTCTTTGACTTTTAAAACAAATTTAATTGGTGAAAAACGACATCATCACTTTGCTACAAATGTTTGTTTTCGATACCGTTTACTTTTCTGCCTATTAAACTTAGAACCTCACTGAGATCCTTTATCTCACACTCTTTTTTTTTCCAAAATTCCTTCCTTGTAGATTTTGTTGAAAAGATCAAGTCTAGGCGTCCAGCGACTGAGAGTTCGGTTTGGGAGCTCGTGGGAATTTATTTGCTAGAAATAAGAAGAAAAACTCTTTCACCTTCACTGTTTGTTCATTTTAAAATTGACACTGAGTTTAGTTACAGTTATCACTGTTCTAATTTAAATTTGTAAGCTCATTGAGTGTCAAAACCCGCTCTTGACATTTATTGAAGATCGTTATTTTTGAATTTCAAAAATTACTTTTATTTCAAGAAATTATTTTATTTTAAAAATCGATACCGTTACAAAGGAGGTCACATGTGTTATCAGCAAGTAATAAGTCTTGTTATCAGCAAGTAATAAGTCTCAGTTCAGCAAACATAACCTACTATGTCATATATATTTCCACTTATGCAAACTGATTTTTGAGTTACTCATTTTCTGAGATAACATGTGCCTTTGTAGATACCTTCTCAGAAATCTTCTAAGTCTTCAGTCTTCGAATCTTCAACTTTCTGAGTGTTTTTAGATCTTCAATAGATTGTTTGTGAAAACAAAGTACATCATCAGCAAGCGTAAGAACATAACTAGTACCTACACTAAGTCATCACCAAACGTTTCTCTTTTACAATGTCCTTAAAATTCTAAATTCCTATGGACTTTAACTTAATTTAGCATGGTTAATTGTTTATCAAAATTTCAAGTTTCCTAACAATAACAAAATTTTAAAACATTATGCACTTAATATTACCACTATTGATTTGTCACTACATGTATCTCATTTCATTTTGAATGGTAGTTGGAATACCTGCATGTTACAAGAAGTATTACCTCTTGACATTGTAGTGCTAATTGTAGGAATTCCTTTGTCAAGTTCAAGATATATAGAAGATTGGATAGTCTGGCCTTGGGATAGAATCTAGCAACTGAAAGCTATTATGGTTTGCTTGGAAGATTATGCATTATAGTTTACGTACATCCCACTGGTTAGCTACAAGGAGTATGATTCAGTATGATATTTGCACGTTATGTGAGCAGGAACAAGAAACTATTGAACATCTTTTTTCTTCATTGTCCTAAGTTTTCTTCTCTGCGTGAATGGTGTTGGAATACAAGGTTTTATAATGAAGCAAGTCGTTTATCTATGAACTGGTTGCTGTGTTCTAATCAGTTTTCTCATGAACAAATAACATCCTTTTTGGTTCTTACTTGGCCAATTTGGGAAACTAGGAATAAAGTATTATTCAGACAAGAACCAATTTCTTTAATAGCTGTAAAGATTAGGTTCCGAAAACTTTTACATGAGCAATCTTTGTTACATAAGCAGGTGAGTTTGCATAAACATGAACTCAAATTTGGTTGCAAACCCCTTCCCCCTGGTTTCATAATGTTAAATATTGATGGATCCGTTGCAAAATCCGGGTAAGGCGGGAATAGGTTTTATATTACGTGATCATAATGGTAAATTTGTACGGGCTCCTTCTGGAAGTATTGGTTTTAATACAAATAATGTTTCTGAGTTTTGGGCAATACGCACTGGTCTTATACTTGGTTTTGCAATTGAATATCACTAAACTTTGGGTTTGTACTGATTCCCTATATGTGGTGAATCCTATAAGCAGGTTGGAACCACACTACAAGAAATCCTGGAAATAGCCACCATAGAATCCGTGGCTAAATTAGCCACGAATCGACATTTTAGCCACGCATAGTAAAAAACTGAGCTTGGACGTTCAGTTTGTGCATGTCCAGGCCCGAGTTCGTCAAATTAGCCACAAATAGAATCTATCCATGACTAAATTAGCCACGGATAACTTATTTGTGGCTAAACCTGTTGACTTTTTAAAAAAAATCAAAAAAGAAATGAAAAAGGATAAAGAAAGAAATGCAAAAATGAATTTCAGTGACGGATAGGATTATCCGTCACTAATTACTCACGGATACTTCTATCCGTCACTAAATTAAAAAATAAAAAATAAACAAAAAATAAACCCCATCAGATCTTATATACACTCGCTTCCTTTTTCTTTCTTTCTCTCTACTCCATACTCCCACTTCCTCCGCCCCGCCACCCGCACACCTTCACCACCACTGACCGCCACCCACCACCACCCAAATCGCTCCTGCCACAACCCACCACCACCAGCCACCACTCTCCTCCTCTCCACGCGCGCCTCCACCGTGCTCTTCTCCAACAACGCCTCCACCGTGCTCCGTCTCCTCTGCTCCACCGTGCTCCATGTATCCGTAATTATGGTAAGCATAATCCTAAACCCGAATCCTAGAATTTGGATATTTTTTCAATTTTTTACTTAATTTAGATTAATTTTCCTTACTTTTTTCAATTTTAACCTCTTTTGTTTGTTAGAGAGAGGAGTCATGGAGGAACTGAAAGATTCTGGGAGGGGATGAATTATTCTCGCTTGCTATTCTATTCTGTGGTGGATTTCGACCAGTACAGCAACAACTTGTGAAATACTTTGTCCAGGTAAGTATGTAATCAATAACGAATCCTTTTTAATTGCTAATTAAATTACTTTACATGCTCATTAATATACTGTGTTCGATCGGCCGCAGAAATTATTGATAGTTTATGGGAACAAATTTTGAACTGAGGTTATTGTCGGGTGTTTATTTATGTACAATTAGGAAATACTACTTCATTTTGATGCAAGACTTTTGAACCTGATGCTAGAGTTACATTTCAATTGTGATTTTTTATCTTATACAAACATGTACAAGCTCAGAGTGTTGCTATATTATTTGATTTACAAGCTCAGAGTTACATTTTGAGACTAGTAATTACTCGTGGCATGGTTTCTATCATGTATTATAAGTAGTTGAAAGACAGTAAAAGCCTATAGAAAAACGCAATCGACACGGGTCAAAAGTTTTATTAAAATTTTATTACATGATCATATATGATGTCAATAAAAGGAAGAAAAATAAAAAAGAGGTAGAATATCCAAGTAAATAAAAAGACATCAATATTATTCGAAAGTAATAAAGAAAAATAAAACATTATTTTTCAATGACATGTGTAAAAATTAATATATTTTGTCACACTCTATAGAGATAACTTCATATAGAACCCACCCGGTCAGATTACCACATTACATTCGCGGTCGCGCCCCTCCTTAAGCCAACAATTGCATCTAGGTCCAAAAAATTTGTTCACCAACTTATTAGACACTATTCCTTTTATTTCTAACCAAACATACCCTTACCATTTTGTTTAGCATTCTTCAATATTCTTTAATATGTTTTTTTTTTTTTAATTTCTTAATAGCAATTGTCATCGTACACAATATTAATTAGCGGTTGCGTCATTTGTAGGATTCTAAGCGGTTGTGTCATTTGACGTTCATCCCTACCCAAACCCGTTTCAATAGTTGTGTTCAAATTTGGATCGGTTACAAACCCAAGTACGGTGTACATCCATGAGTGAAGGCCTTAACACAATTCATATACCAATCTAACACAACCTAACCCATTAATTATATTTTTTCACCAAAACATGTGTCCCACCCCTTCCTACCACCCCGGAAACAAATTCGCCAACATATTTGCAAAACCTCTCCTCCCCCCCCCCAACCCACCCCAACCAAACCAAACAATTACTGCACCAAAATAAATGAACATCACTCCCGTCAGGGCTTGATTTAATTAAGAACAAAAAAATCACCAACACATGTGCACAACAATTTCAAAATCGGTATAGTCCAATCTCAATTTGCAAAATAGATTTAGTAAATTGATTTTCTCTATTTCTAGTCAGGTTTTATCCCACAATGCTCATTTTCATTTCTTCCAAACCAATGACACTTTCTTACATTTTTTCATACTTTCAGTCTTCGATTTATTTTGTACACCACATTAGCGGTTGGTAGGATTTTAAACGGATGGGGGTTCATCTCTACCCAAAACCCACTCAATAATCATACTCATGCCCATTTTAAATAATTGTGCTCAAATTCATCTCAGTGAAAAACCAAACACAACAATCATATACCAATCCGACACGATCCAACCCATTATCAATTTTTTTTCACCAAAACAGACGAACCCTTACATCCACCCCCAAAAAATTATTCACCAACACATGTGCACCCCCACCCGCAACCATAAAATTATTTCAATGGAACATCACCCACTCGCCCATAATTGCTTGAGTTAATAAGACATATTCACCAAAATATGGGCACCACCTATTCAAATTAAAACAATATACTCCACTCTCGATCTACGAATTAGGTTTCACGAACTGCGTTTCTATATTCCTAGCTATATAAGTGATTGGTCTTATCATGCTCATTTTCATCTCTTCCAAACACTCTTCCGTCCTCTCCTCTCTATCAACGACACTTTATTATATATTTTTTTCAATACTACTTCTCTTGATTTATTTTATGCACCATATTAGCGGTTGTGTCATAGGTAGGATTCTAAACAGGTTTAGTACTACCCAAACCTCATTTAAACCAGGTAATTGTGTTTAGATCCGGGTCGGATACAAAGCCACCCGTTGTACACATGTGAACAAACTGTTAATTTTTTTCAAAAAACCATGCGATCACCCGTTGCAGTACTTACCCTGAAAAACATATTCACCAACACATGTTCAACCAAATTAGACAATCCAATCTCAATTTGCAAATGCGATTAACGAATTAAGTTTTCTATTCCTAACCATATAAGGGATTTATCTCATCATGCCTATTTTCATTTTTTCTAAATCCACTTTCACGTCTCTCATCTCTAACAACGACAATCTCTTACATTTATTCATATTTCCACTCTTTGATTTGTTTTGTACAAAATATTAGCAGTTGTTTAATTGGTAGGATATTAAACGGACAAGGTTCGATGCACTCTATCCTAACACTCAATACTCTTGCCCACTTAAAAAATTATGTTCACATTGTAAGAAAATATGGTCAGAGTTACCCCTAGGGTACGCAGCGGAATTTTAAAAATTTTCTTAACATACTGGTTAATTGATTATGCATATGTCGTATATATATAAACACGTCAATTAGAAGACTAACCTTACTTCCAAAGCAGCTTCCAAGTCTTCGTAATATTCCGGTGTATCTTCTCCTTCGTCGAAGTCGAAGATATCTACAATACTCTGTATATCTGCAAGACAATAAGAGTTAGTTTCCAGCTCCTAGAACCTCAACCTTGGTATCCACGGATGAACAGCCTATCAGAAGAATGCTAGGATATTCTTTATGTGACCAAGAAGACGGGGCGGCAATTCCCTCCGGTGGCGGTGTGCGCGCGCATGAGGCTAAGGGGAGGAGGGGAGAGTTTTATTTTCTCTAAGAAAACTGGGTAGAATAACTGTGTCTGAAACTCGTGTTCAAAACTGTGTTTCAAATCGTATGTAAAACTCTCTCTAATAGTCCACTATATATAGTAGTCTATAGAAGCCTAAAGCATAAGTAATTAGACTTCGTAAAAGAATAAGAATCTAATTCTTATCGCACACGGAAACCAATATCAAGTCTAGATTCATTACCAATCAAATTAAAACTCAATCAGGAAAATCTAACTTATCCCTTGGACTTCTAATAGAGGAAGGAGTCAAACTCCTTCCCCTACTGAGCCACGCGCGCGCGCGCGCCTGTCCTACAGGAGGTGGGTCCCACTTTTGGGACCCACTTATATTTCTGAGGCAATCCAAACTCCAAGTAGATTTTTCCCAAGCGCATATGTTAATTCTAAATTAACATATCATTTACAATCAAACCTCCATTATATTTCCAAAATATAATTTTTAATTGTATTTACATAAAATACAATTAATTAGCCAATTCAATTAATAATTCCAAATCATTAATTGAGCCACTAATTATTATAATTAATTCCAAACCAATTATAATCCATCAATCACAATTAATTCCAAATTAATTGCGATTCCATCTTCAAGGATATTCTGATAGGCTGAATCACCGCATAGTGTGACCCATAGGGCCTCATCGTATTAAGCAAGTCCTAGACTAGGCAACATGGAATTCCTAGACGGTTCCATTTGCAATATTAATACGCGAAGACGTTTGAGAGGTTTCTCAAAGCTAACCCTTTCGTTGCGAAGTCTGTTGCGCCCAACGCGGCGATGGTAACGTCCCTTCATCTGACTTGCTCGGATGTATCTAGGATCGATGAAGTGTCTATCCCAATAATACATCCACGGGCGTCTCAGGGAGTTGTTTGGTTAAGATATACTTATGACCATCATAATATATCATTTGCACTGGCCAGTGACTTTACCAACACAACTATGCAGACTACGAGCAGTGCTCTCCTGTGCTACACTTGAGAGATGAATCCTTCACAGAATCACTTATCACCCCCATTTGTATTTAACCATAATCCTGGATCGTGTCTTAGGTCAGCTGCTTATTCATAGCTGACATCGACGGGTCCACCAAGGATATGGGGCAACAAATGTGATGATAAAGTCCTGTAAGTGCAAAGGACGAATGGCATCACTTCGACAACTCACCGGTTCCCATAGACACGTCGGTGTAGAGTATACATCGATGGGAGTGTCCGGTGGGTACTTCCATTGTTCGATAAAGCTTCTTCGAACAACTATGCGCAGTTATGGGAACGTTCCTTGATTGTCCAACAATCCGTTCCGTGGCCGTGGGATCGGCTCACACTTGCTCCAACAAGTATAACCTCCACGCATACTAGTCTTGTCAGGTTCATTCAGACCCCCACATCCGAGATGTACCACGACTAGGGAGAGTTTGGGATAGATGATAACTCACATAGCTCCCACTAACTGTGTGATCGGTCATCTATCCGAGGGGACATGTTCAGTATCAATACAGACAACAATAAAGATATGACATGTTGCAGCCTGGTGTAATATAAACATGAAAGCGATACTCAACAGTAAAATGAAGCAAACATATATTATATTACGTTGACCTGTGTAATAGTACATATATGTCCTCTATAAGGGCATCATGCCCTTAGTAAGGACTGTCTCTAGGACATATACACTATCACACATCCACGCTTTACAAACTCAAATCCATTACACCCTTGAGTAAAGAGCTGAACGGCTCGAACCCAACAATCACCGACCCAACACGTTAATTAATAAATCCACAAAACATGTGAACACCCTTACCTCCACACCGAAAAAAATACTCACCAACACATGTGCACAACCACTATACCCCCCCCCCCCAACCACTATAAAAATTAGTACACTTAAATATATGAAAACCCACTCCCATAAGGGCCTGAGTTTTGGAAAAACATTTTCACCAACACATGTGCAAAACCAATTCAAAATCAGTATATGGTTCGTTCTCATTTTGCAAATTAGGTTTGATGAAGATTTCAATTTCAATTTTTCAATCTATATAAGCGGTTATCTCATCATACTCATTCTCATTTCTTCCAAACACTCTTCCGCTCCTCTCCTCTCTCTAACAACGACATTCTCTTACATTGCTTCATACTTTCACTCTTTAACTTATCTCGTACACCATATTAGCGGTTGTGTCGTTGGTAGGATTCTATATAACCGTTAAGGTTGAACATTATCTAAACCCGCTCAATACTTGAACAATTGTGTTCTGAATCGGGCGGGTACAAACCCAAACCTGTTATACACCCCTGAATTAAGACTCCAAACCCAAAAAATATATACCGGTTGGACATGGTCCAACCATTAATATATTTTCACAAAACATGCAAACACCCCTTACAACACACCGAAAACCAGTTAACCAACACATGTGCACCCCACCCCCCTCATGAAAAGTAATTATCTCAATGATGTGAACACCCACTCCTATAATGGGTTGACTTTAAAAATAATTTTACCAATGTATGTGCACGACCAATTAAAAATCAATATATTTCACTCTCAATTTGCGCAAATTAGATTTAGCAAATTGAGTTTTTTTCTTCCTAGGCATATAAGGATTCTCTCATCATGCTGATTTTCATTTCTTCCCTTTTGTTTTTTCCTCTTATCTTCTAGTTCTTACATGGCTGCTGTGTACAATCACCCGAACTACGCCCTTCAATACCAGGTATGGAACATTATTAAAAATTTATGTAATTCTTTCGATGGTGCATGGCTTGTTTTCGGTGATTTTAATAGTTATTTACACCCTTCCGAAAAATTTGGAGGGAATAGACCTTCAAAAAAGAAAATGTCCGATTTTGCTAACTTCCTCGCGAATAGTGGCCTTATGGATCTTGGATTTTTTGGGCCTAAGTACACTTGGACTAATAAAAATTATGGGCCGGGTTACATTAGTATAAGGTTGGATAGAGCTTGCGCTAATAAATCGTGGAATAGTATTTTTCCTAATACTACGGTTAGGAACTTAATTCATAACACTTCCAACCATAAACCTATCTTAATTAATACTAATGAGCCCAAACCTAAGTATGAAAAATTGTTTAGGTTCGAGAATATGTGGACTAGTAGTAGTACTTTTAATAAGAACTTAGATGATTTTTGGATCAATAATAATAGCGACTCTAAAAATTGGTCCGTAGTTATCAATGAGCTAAGCTCCGCCATTCCTAATTGGCCCTTACAACAACTAAGGGACATTAACCTCCAAATTAAAGAACTAAAAGGAATCCTAATCAACTTGGACCGAAAAATCCATCACAACCCCGTTCTGTTCGGCCCAATGCTTGAAAAAATCCAAAAAGAAATTTGTGAGCTAGCCAATCTTAAAAGAGTTTATTGGGCGCAGCGGGCTAGACGGAATTGGGTAAGGTTCGGAGATGCTAACTCAAAATATTTCCACGCTTTCGCCTCTAATAAAAAAAAGAATAATTTTATCCATGCCATTAGAGAAAATGGAGAATGGAAAACTGAGCAAGAAGAGATTGTGAAAGTCTTTTTCAACTTCTTTAAAAATCAGGCACGCAGCTGTGGTACCAACTTTACTCCCTTTATCAAACTTGAGGTACCACAAATTACCTTAGAGGATAATAACCTTTTGTGTGACGACACTTCGGAACAAGAAATTAAAGAAGCTCTGTTTTCTATAGGACCGGACAAAGCCCCCGGCCCCGATGGTTTTAATGCAAAATTCTACCAAACCTATTGGCACACTATTAAAACCCCCCTAGTTAAAGCCATTAAAAACTTTTTCGACGGAAAAGGCCTTGAAGAAAACTGGAACCAAACGCTCAGAGTCCTTATCCCCAAAGGGGAAAACCCGCAACAACCGGCCAACTTCCGCCCTATAAGTCTTTGCAATGTCTCCTACAAGATAATCTCAAAAATCTTGGTTTCTAGAATTAGGGTGGTACTAAGTAAAATCATTTCCCCCTTTCAAAATGCCTTTGTTTCGGGAAGACAAATTACGGATAATGTGATCATGGCTCATGAACTCCTTCACACTATGAATAAAAAGCGTAAGTCGAAACAATTCTTTGTGGCTCTAAAACTAGACGTGGAAAAGGCCTACGATTGACTTGAGTGGGACTTCATCGCTTTTGCTCTTAAAAAGTTTAATTTTAATGAGAAAATCATTGGTTGGATCATGAATTGTGTTAGAACCACTAGTTGTAGGATCAAAGTGAATTCTCTTTTATCCGATACTTGGTCCCCAACAAGAGGAATTAGGCAAGGAGATCCCATTTCCCCGTACCTTTTCATTATATGCCAAGAGCTTTTTATCCATCACCATTAAGTATAATGACGAAAAAATCATCCAATCTTTGAAAGCTAGCTTGAAAGGCCCCCCTATTCCTATTCTTTGTTTTCCGGACGATTGCATGGTTTTTCTTAAAAATAACAAGGCTTCGATCGAGGGGTTTAAGCATTGTCTAGAAAATTATGAAAAGGCCTCCGGTCAATCCATTTGTTGGACAAAATCTAGAGCCATTTACTCTCCCAACACTCCTACCCACATGAAACAATGTGTTACTAATTAACTAGGAGTGATAGCTAATAAAAGGAAAGATAAGTATCTTGGCCTCCCCTTCTTGTTTGGTAGAACTAAGGTTGATTTTTTTGACGATATTGTTCATAGAGTCCAAAACTGTGTCAACACTTGGTATAACAAGAATTTGAGCTTTGCGGGCAGGAAAGTGCTAATTCAAGCGGTCACTAATACAATCCCTACTTATGTTATGTCAATCGCCCCCTTACCGGTTTCTTGTATCAACAGAATTAACACACTAAATAGACAATTCCTTTGGAATCACTCCAATAACGGTAAGAAACTTGCTAAAATAGGGTGGAGTTCGGTGTGTAAACCCAAAAACTTGGGGGGCATGGGATTAAGAGATCTTAAGAGTCTAAATAAAGCCCTCCTTCTTAAACTTCTTTGGAGGATCAGTAACGAACCAAATAGCCTTTGGGTGAATGTCCTTAAGCAGAAGTATTTCCCTAACTGTTCCTTCTGGGATGCTCAGCCAAAAGCGAATAATAGTTGGCTCTAGAACTCAATTCTCAAAATTAGACCCATCTTTGAGAGTTCTTTAACTCATATTATAGGTTCCGGCAGTAGCACTCTCTTTTGGCAAAATAATTGGTTAAATAATAAGGTTCTCAGTGATTATACTAATACTAATATTGATTTAAACGAACCTGTGAGTAACTACTTGGAAGCTGGCAGTTGGAAAGCCGATAAACTCTTAAGTGTTCTGCCAGAGGACTTAGTTCTCGAAATCTTAGCCTACCCACTTCCCTCGTCGCTCTGGACGATCTGCTGGCTTGGAATAGTAAAGATGGTACCTTTTCTGTTAAATCGGCTTATAACTTACCAATCAGAGAAAACTCAGAAAAACCTAATCTTCCTTGGGAGAAAATCTGGCAAATGAAAACACTCCCGCGCATCCAATTTTTCTGTTGGATTTTACTTCATGGAAGACTCCCAACTTTTAGTTTTCTCCACAATAAAGGAATTATGGAAAAGCCAGATTGCTTCCTTTGTAATGAGACCGTAGAAGATTGCTCACACCTCTTCCTTCACCGTAAAGCCTTTAAACATTTTAGATTTACCCATCTTCCGGAAGGAACGACTTACTCTAGCATCATTGCGGCCTTCCTTGAAGTTGGCCTGAATACGAAGAAGGTAGTTAAGCTTGTTAATTTCCGTTGGTTCGTTTGGAATGCTCGTAATAAATACCTTTATGAACACTATCCTATTAACTTCTATGAACTTAACAGGAAATTAGTAAAGCTGCAAGAAGATTTAAAAGCAAAATTTGATGAAAAACTTATTGTGACACAAAACATCGACTGTAAATGGAGTCTCCCTCCCCTGAATCGCATAATGCTGAACACGGACGACTCAGCTTTGAATAATCCGGGCTTGGCTGGGGTTGGTTATGTGTTTAGGAATGAGAATGGACAAGTACTCCATGCAGCCTATAAGTTCATAGGAAAAACCGATAATAACACGGCTGAAGTGCTAGCCTTGAAGTATGCCCTAAGAACTGCTAAAGATAAAGGATTTAGAGATATATATGCCTAGACTGACTCACAATATCTTGTTGAATGTTTTTACAGGAGAACGCGGCCGGTGGTGAGGCACCAACACCTGATGCGTGAAGTAAGAGAACTGGCCGATCAAGTAGGAGTGGAACAATTGTCTTTTGTCTACCGGGAATCCAACCAAGTTGCTGATTTTCTTGCGAAGGAAGGAAGCAATGCTTTTGAGCTAACAAAGAATTTAGAGATCCCCCCCCCCAAAATAATGTATCACATAGGTCTTTAGCACAATCTTGGGATAGCTGTCCTTCTAGCGTTCAAACTTTTGTTTGTAATGATCTATCCAAGTCTACGACCCGTGTGAAGCAAGTAAAGCTTGCATCGAACAATTGTAACACCCCTACTTGATTTTGAATGAACTTATCTTCAAAAAAAAACTCTTAATTTGATTATTATTACACCAAATTAAACGGATGATGGTAGGTTTCTAAACAATGCTAGGGTTAAAACTAACTCAAACCAGCCCAATACTTATACCCATTTAAAACCGAATTCGGGGTGGTACAAATCCATAACCCATTGTACATTCCTTAGTTCTTTTTATTTTTGTTTATTTTTTATTTTTTGAAACCATCAAATCTAACTACTCTCCTCCTACTCCTTTACACTACAACTCAGCCCCCCTTATAAGTTATAACTCCTTATTGTGCACTCTTGAGTGACGAAGCGAACCCACCAATCATGTACCACTATGATACGACCTGACCCATTAATTAATTTTTCACCAAACATGCAACGCAAATAATTATTTATCAAAGCAACTTATCGACTTGTACTATATTCTCATACTTTATTAGATTTTTAAGCAATTGTAAAATTTTAAATGCCACATTGTATTAGTGGGGATAGCAATTAATTAATTACTTTGAAATCGCAAAAATGACTTACAAACTGAAATGCATCTATATATCTTATATATCTCAGGTTCTATTATTTTATTTTTGAAACAGCAAAAAAATAAAAAAGTCCATTAAGTAAAAAAAGTGAAGTACAAGAGTAAGAGGGGTATACCCCAATCATCACACAAGATGTATCACTAAGTCTCAAGTACAGAGAGGGTCCAATAGCCAACGAGGCTAATGGAGAAACCAAAACGGCACAAAACCCATAGGACTCTAGCTACGCTATGATCCCTGGAGAATCTTAAACTGTGGCTTCGACAGAACTACGATCTTTCGCACTCCATAAACACGTCTGTGATCCGAAACCATGTTAACATAGGCCTTCACTCCTATAGTTCCCAGGGCGATGATGCAGCATCACAACCCCGCTTCCAACTCATAGGAATTGCAGTCAAACCAATCAGCTCCCGTTTGATCTCACCCTCGGCTTAAATGAACGAAACAAAAAGCGAACACAAGAAACTCCCAAAGCAGAAGCACCTGTTCGTCCCGTTCCTGTCACAAAAAAGCCAAAGAGAAACAAACTGAGAACCAACAAACACAAATAAAAGCAAACAACCTGAATAGACCACAGACGTCTGCTCGGAACCACCGCTGCTGCTATACGACTGCACAAGAAAGAAAAACAAAACCAAAGAAAAAAGAAAAACAAAAGGCCAAACACGACACACACAACAACAAGGCCAAAAACTGACCCAACAAACAAACACACACGGACCCATACAAACTCACACACAAACAAAAGAAACACAAAACCAAAACCACCACAGACACACGTGACACACTTAAAACACACACACACCAGCACACACGCCATGCACTCCATGCACAACAAGACAAAAAAGAAACCCACACAAACACAAAAACGCAACGCACACCAACACACTAGACCCAAACAGCAGCATGACCCGAGCCAACAGAAACACGGGGCGCCAGTCAACCCAACCCGTACACCTTTCAAACCCAACAAAGAGCCGGAGCCAATACCCAAGAATGAAAATTATACTCGGCACCCAACAACCCTTTGCACTTAGTCCAATTCCACACCATATATTGAACCCTCTCAAATACCTCCACTGAATCCGACCTCACCCCCTTAAAAATCAACTCATTACGAGCCTACCAAATGCACCAAATCACCCCATGAACTAAAACCACCTTCAACTTCCTACTAATCTCTTGAGCCACAAAGAACCTCCCCTCAATAGCATCCAACACCGAATTAACACTCCCAAGCCTACTCCCAATCCAAAAACCGACCGCAGACCAAACCTCCTGAGCAAAAGATCAAGTAGTGAACAAGTGACTAGTCGACTCATCACCCTCACTACATAAACAACACAAACGACTAGATGAAGGATGAATAATATTTCGATGCAACAAATTATCCAATGATGGAATCCTATCCCACGCCACCTTCCAAATAAAATCACACACCTTCAAAGGTACCCACTTCACCCACACCCACCGCAACCAAGCAAACTCACTCCCTCCTCTACTCAATAGAGGAATACACGGCCACTCATCAATTTGCGCCTTATAACCCAAACGAACATAATAGCACTCATCAACACCCCCTCCCAACCTCCAGCGCCACTCATCAACCCGCTCCTCCTCCAACATGGTATCATTACATAACGCCTCCAGGCCCTCTAACAACTCCCCCTCCTACACAAACAAATTTCGCCTCCAATCCCAATGAAAACCACCCATCAACGTATCCGCCACAGAACACTCTTTACTCCTCTCCACACTATAAAGTCGCGGAAACAAATCTCTAAGAACCAATCCGTCACCCACCCAAGGATCATTCCAGAAACTAGTCTCCACACCCGAACCCACCACCACTCCAAGCCGATCTGTGTGAAAGTATGTATGTCCTAGAGACAACCATTTGCAAGATGATATGTACTTAGATCATAATCAGTTTATTATTATTTATATTGCATATTAATTGGCTCTACATCTTTGAATTATATATTTGGTTGTTTTAAGATAATTCTATAAGATGTTCCCATGGACTATATGTTATTACCAAGTGTGTGAGAACTTGGATGACAGAACATAAGTCCTAAAATAGTCCCAATCGAGGTCATTGAGATTTGGGATATCAATGGCGCACATTAAAGATTGGCATGCGATCTGCATCATATTCTTAGAGGAATGTAGTGACTCTCACGACTGCGAATGACTTGGTCATTCATGATGGACGCATGGTACACCTTAGAGGGTGTTGACTGACCCACCGAGAAACTGTTTGATTAATTCTATTAATGTGTCTATGGAAGTATCAGTGTGTAAGGTAATTAACAGTCCTTTGACTTGAGGTCAATACTGACTACATGTGTGGAATAATATATCTTGACCATGACCAATGCTTGCACTCCACTTGGGGTAGATACGACATGCGTTAGATATATTATGAAGCGCATGGGAGTAGTAGTTGAACCAAGATAGAATTCATTCCTTGCAATAGACATTGGAGAGAATACTTTACATCTCATAGTTAGGTTGATCGTTAGTCATTGGCCAATGCGTTACGATATATTCAAAATGGTGTTTGGATATAATCGAAGATCAACTAACAAGAATGAGAAAGAAATGAATAAGTTATTGGAACAGACACGATATCAAGTTCTAGACTTATTCGAGTATTCGAGAATGAAGGGACTATATTAGCCTTACACTAAAGGTGATTTGTATATCCTTACAAACGTCCTTGTATATTAATGTTGTCCGGTAAACCGTCTAGGAGTTTCACCGTGAACCTAATTAGATTAGTGATTAATATATAAGGCCCTACGGGTCACACTACATGATTAGTACTCTACCAAATCGGGATTACTAATAAATAGATATTAATTAGATTAATATTATTTATTATTAAACAAATAGATATTAATTAGATTAACATTATTTATTATTAAGTGTGAATAATTTAATTGGGTCAAATTGGACTTGAACAATTAAAATGGAGTGCATGAATTGGACCAAATTTGATTTGGACTAAATGCAATAGGGCCCAAATTGAAAGAAAAAGAAATGAAGAGAAGCTGGGCCAAAAGGCCCAGCAGATTGTCATCTCTCGGGCGCGTGTACGACACGCGCCCGAGAAGTTGACACGGGAGCGTGCTGAGCACGCGCCCGGGTGGTTGTATTGTGTGGGGACTTGGTCCCCCCCACTTGCTCTCTCTCTCTCTCATTTAATCCGGGTCCCACTAGCATTTTGGATGTAGTTACTTTGTTTTTTATGCTTTAAATGCAAGAGAAGGGCATTTTTTGTTTTGTACGTAAATTAATCTTGCATGCATACTTCTTCTTCTCTTTACAAGCAAAAAGAACAAATACTACACACCACATGTTTTGTCCTTTTCTAAAAAGGATAAAAATAATACTCCATATGATTCACATATATCCCAACCTTGTTCAAAGAGTTTCCTAGCACTCTACGGTAGAGAAAAATCTGTGGATACTGAGGTTAAGGAATTCAAGCTCGAGAATGCGGAGGATTGGGATTTTCTTGGAGCAGAGGTTGAAGCCTTGGAGCTCACTGAAGAGGATTACGAAGCCTACGATCCTAAGTTCGCAGATGAGGAGATCAAGGAGAAACAATTGAATTTTGCTGAACAAACTGACGAGGATAATTTGGAATTGCTAAATCTGTAAGATTTTTCTCCTCTACGTATCGCATGTTGAATAACTGTTATCAAGATAGGTCGTAAAATTTTCGAAATTCCGCTGCGTATGCTTAGAGCAAAACGACCCTATATTCCTACACTGTGAACCAACGAATCAATGCCACCTTAGACACCAACATTATCCACCAAGCAGACCAAGACCCGACGATCGACCTCTTCTCTTTTACCGCACGCATGCACGCCCATAACGAACCATACTTAGACGAAAGAACCCTTGCCCAAAGCCCCAAAGGATCTTGTAATAATCTCCAAACCCACTTACCTAACAAGGACAAATTAAAAGACCGAATATCCTTCACCCCTAAACCTCCCTTTTCCTTCGGCTCACACACTACCTCCCATTTCAACCACGCTACCTTCTTCTCAGCCTCCACCTTAGCACCCCACAAAAAATTCCGCTGAAGTGTAGTCAAAGCTCTAACTACCACACCCCCCTCTTTCTCCCCTATCGGAAGGGCTAAATAAAAGAACGGAAAGCTCCCAATCTGACAATTCAACCGAACCGCCCAATCTGAAACTTGTACCTCATCCACCCCCAAGCCCACCAAACAACTTTTCCTAAAATTGATCTTTAACCCCGACACACCCTCAAAACACCTCAAAATTGACTTCAAGGCTAGAATATTGGACTCCATCGCTTCCCCAAAGAATATCGTATCATCCGCAAACTGCAAATGCGAAACACAAACCCCTTCTCTCCCAACTCTATAGGGCGAAACACTCCCTCCACCACTAATGAACTGGAATTTGTCAGATTCAATTAATCAAATAAATTTATTTTTAGCCAAAGGCAATTCACAACTACAACGAAAACCGTAGTGCAGCAGTAAAATAACCTCGAGTGTCGATCTCTAAGGACTATAACTAGCTTTATCTAATTTAACTTAAACTATAAACTCAACAAACGACTTAGCACAGGTTTTTCTTATCAAGATAATGGAAGTTAGTGATAGTATGATCATTCAAAGCATAGCAGGTTAATAATCATGCATGAAGTACCCGATCGTTTTGCATAGAAATCTAAGATCATGAATTGTCCAATGTGTTCCGTTCAATTCAACACTACGAAGATAGAGGGCTTAGATAGATCAAAGAAATAAAGGAATAACTCAAAGTCTGATTCGCATTACCGCCATCATGCATAATTAAGAACCCTCACTAAGAAATCACATACTATCACCAACGATAGATTTAGCTACTCATAGATGTCATGCAATCAACAGAAATCAAAGCAAGATTGAATGAAAACATGTTGAAAGATATAAATATAAATAGAAAAATCGTGAGATACAATGTTACCAACGAAGGTTGTCAATCTCCGAAGAATCGTGAGCTCACAAGCTCCAAATTGATAAGAAAAATAGTCTCCTATGCTAAGAATTCCCAAAACAGGCTCTGGAGAATTCCTATCTAAAACTAATGAGAAAGGTATGAAAAAACGTAGAGAAACTGCAACTATATATAGGAGTTCAGAACGCGTGGGGCGAGTCGCCCCACACACCGGGCGAACCGCCCTACATCCCGGGCGAACCGCCCGGGAGCTCCAGTCGGCGAGGAACGCGTTTTTGGATTTCTTTTCCTTTTCGGACTCGGATTTTGCCTTCTAGTGACCTTTAAGCCTTGAAACTCGACCCCTAGACTTCAAATCTGTTGGTCCCTTTAAACAACAAGAAAAGACTAGAGGGGGGGGGGGGGTGAATAGTCTTTTCAAACTTTCGTCATTTAAAACTTTCTCAGCAAGTGCTTATTACTTTTCAGTAATGAGTTTGCTGATACTTAAGTTTCTCAGCAAGCGTAAGTTACTTTTCAATAACTAAGTTTGCTGATACTTAAAATCAGAGAGCGGAAGTCTTTAATACAATAAGTGCTTCTTTCAGCAAATAAAGGTTTCAGCAAGTGAAGTGAGTGACTGTGTACAGATATGATTTGCTGAAAACTAAATACAGTAAGTAAATCACACAAACACTTTTATAGTGGTATCTGAGAGTGGCGTAATCTCTCAACTAATCCACTTTGTCCTTTCTAGGACTGAATCCACTAGGATATGATTGAGGTTCCTTACAACTCCTATGTAAAGCGATTCAAACAGAAACCAAAGCACACTTGCTTCGTCTCCAACCAAATCTAGAGAACGCAACCTTGTTCTCCACCAAACATGGTACTTTTAATCAACAAAACTATGCTCGATTAAGTTCCCCCTGAATATCACGCCTGAAAGGGTGTATTTTCAGTTAGAGAGTTTTGGGGTGAGATAACTTAATTATAAGTTATTCAGTTACAACAAGTAATCTAAGAAACAAAACTTTGAATACTTTGCAGTAAACAAGTTGGATTGTTTCTGGTGTCAAGACTTGTTCTTGTTCAAAAGAAAGAAAGAACACTTAACTAATTTCTTAGTCGTGTAAGTTCTACTTCTTCACAAGTAGCTTTTTCAAGCTTTAAGTCTTGGAACGGATCAATGGCAGTATAGAGTATTTGAAGGTATGTGAGTTTAAGCACAAGTGAGAGTTTGATCACGTTGTTGACACACTTCAACTCTTTGCCGGATGACCTCTATTTATAGTGAAAATAAGGAGCTGTTTGAATTTTAAATTCCCAGGCTTTTGTTCCTTAAGATGTCACTATCTTGCTTTTGTACTTTCAGCAGCGTCCTTGTTTGTCTTCTAGTGTTCATGTCCTTCGCGTGCGAGCTTTGCATTTAATGCTTATTTGAATAGAATTCAAACAGTAACATTGGAGCGCAAATACAAGTACTTTCAGCAAGAGGTCACATATGTTCCATCAGCAAGTGGTCAGTCTCAGTTTCAGCAAGCACAACCTACTCTGTCTTTTAGATTTTCACTTATGCAATGCTGTTGCTGAAGTTTCCACTTTCTAAGCAACATGTGCCTTTGTAGATACCAGTCTTCAGAAATCTTCTAGTCTTCAGATCTTCGAATTCTTCAAGTCTTCAGATCTTCAAAATTATTCAAGATTCTGAGCGGTTCTAAATGCTTCAATAGCTTGTTTATAAAAACAAAGTACATCGTCAGTGCTTCAATAGGTTATTTTCTTTTCAGAAAACAAGATACATCATAAGCTTTAAAAACCAACCTATCTAGCACCTAATCTAAGTCTTCAGCAAACGTTCCTCTTTTACAATGTCCTTAAAATTCTAAATTTCTATGGACCTTAAGAGTACTAGTTAATGGACTTTCCTTAATTTAGCATGGTTAATTGCTCATCAAAATTACAAGTTTCCTAACAAATTTCCCCCTTTTTGATGTTAGCAATCCATGGCTAAATTAATTGTTACCCTTTTAGAGGTTTCTGATGTTGAATAAATCAGTTGATTAATGCAAGCATACTTGAATAATTAAACAGTAAGCATAAGTAAATTGCATAATCAAAAACCAATAAGAGTCAAAAGCTTCATTGTTGATAGTTATCTTTCAGAAGTTTACAAGAAGTAGCAGATATAACTTAAACAGAATCAGCAAACAAAAACTTTAACAAAAACTATTACAGAGAGTTAAGCTCTTCCAGAAGATTTTCTCAAAATCTCTCTTACACTCTTCTCAGCAAGTGCAGTAAATTCAACACAGCCCTTTTCGTAGTTTTCCAGAAGCCTACGGACTTGTAGTTGAAGAATTCTTGCATTTTTGCAGGCAGTATGATGATGCTTTTCAGCATTCATTTTCATGTAATTAGTCACCCACAAATGCATGCCCCAATTGCTGACATGGAGAAGCTGTGTATCTGAAATGCTTTTAGGATGAATCTTTCTTAGCTAGAGAAGATCTTCTTCTTGATCCTTAGTAGTGAGATAGAAGTACTCATAAGGAATCAATCCAAGTCTCTTCTTTGTTTTCTTGGTTACTGGGTCAGAGTAGTAAGCAATGCCAGGTGGTTTTATCAGATTTGGTTCTTGTCTATAAGTCTTACCAATGGCAGTTCTTCTTACTGAGACCTCAAGATTCAACCATCTCCCAGCAATATTTCTTGGGAGGGATTCTTCCCTTTGATTTCTTTGTACCTTGAGTTCAATCCATGTGAACATTTGGTTCAATATGGCTGTAGGAAAGAACTCATTCACCAGCAAGTCTTCCAGCTTTAAGATCCAACAACCATGAATGTTTCTGATCACATTCTGAGTGGTTTCATCATTGCTGGTCTTTGTATATTCGATGCCGGAGCCAATAGCAATGCTGGCCAGCCTCTTTTCTTCCTGTCTTTGCCTTCTTCTTCTTGATTTAGCATTGTCTTGATCTCTTGCTGAAGAGTCAGACGAGAAATGCTTTGAGTGGCCAGACGGAGTCAAGGCTGTTAAGGGTCTAGCTCTTATGGCTTGAGCTATTGTCTGATTATCATCATCTTCATTCAGATTTTGATGACTTTCAGTATGGCAAAAATCTTGAGTTTCAGCAGCAGTTTTTCTCTTTTTGGTACTTGCTGAATTCAACTCAAATTCTGCTTGCCTTTTAGAACTTTGCTCTTTTTTAGCAAGCGGTTCTATGGGCAGTGGCTCATCAACAGCAGGAGGGGTTTGGTTTCTTTTTCTGGTACTTTTCTTTTCCCCCTTAGACATGGATTGCAACATCGGAGTGATGTGCAGAGAATAGAACTCATTGCAATTTTCAGCAAGAGTGCTTAAGCTGTTATACTTCATGATGATTTGTTGCTGATCAGAGGTCATTTTTTACAACTCTTTTTGAATACTCACCATGTTCTCTTCATGTCTTTTCTCTGTTGCGGCCTTATCATCCATGAAAGTCTGAGCCTTCACGAGAGCGGTCTTTGCTAGCTTGAGTGCTTGACTTACATCTTCTTCATAACTCTTGTGATAAAGACTGATGTCTTTCTGAGCTATTGTGAAAGTAGTAGTGCGTCTCAGCACTGTAGCCAATATCTTTCCAAAATCAAGCGGGCTCTCAGCAAGCAATGCCTCATCTTCTGCTTTGCAGGCATCATGAACTTTCTTCAGTGCCAAAATTCTAGGAGTAAACTCCTCAACTCTTGGGAACGACACTAGTTGTGGTGTCAAGGAATGAACTTTCAGTTCTGAAGCAAACTGATCATCCTTTATCAGCAATTCTCCTCTTAGACCATCGTCTAAATCATTTATGTAATCAGGAGGAGGTATTTGAACCACTTTTGGGTCTCTTTTGGATTGTTCATCCTCATTTTCTGATAAGTAGTCGTCATCCTCAGATTCATCAAGTTCAACAACCTTGGAACCTAAGTCAGCAGCTTCACTTCCTTTTTGTTGAGTGGTTACTGATGACAACACTTCAGACTCAACAACTGGAGTTTCACCAGTAGTTAGTTTTAATTGAGTAGTTGCTGAAGGAAACGTTTGAGACTCAATGAATGGAGTTTCGCCAGTAGTTAGTTTTAATTGAGTTTGGGACTCAATTACTGGAGTTTCGCCAGTAGTAAATGGAAGGGAGGGGACTTCCTTTGATCTTACTCCTGAAGATTGACAAATTTCTAGATCCTGCGTATGCCTTGCATGGATCAAGAGACTGTTCTATAGAGCGCGTTTGTAATCTTCATCCTGTTCATCATCATCATCAAGGTTTTCATCAGTAACCTTGGCATCAGAAATTGGACTCTTGCCATTTTTCAAGGCAGCCCTTTTTCTGGCATATTCCTCTTCAGTATCAGCACCTTGCACAGGTACTTGATTTTCAGCATCAGCAGGAGGAGGTTGAGATTCTTGTTGAGGTTGATGTTGTTCAGATTGCTGATTTTCTTGTTGACCATTTTCAGCAACTGTCAACTTCAAACCTCCAGCATCAGGACTTGGACCTTGATTATCATCATCATCGTCTTTCTTGTCCTTGGAATCTTTCCCTTCATCTTCACTTGGATCAGTGGGAATGTTCTCATCTTTTCCTCTTCATCATCATCTGTCAGAATTACTAGCTCAAGGTGCTTGTACAAAGCAACACTTGTCACTTCCTCTTCCTCATTGATTTTGTGGGGATCAGCCACCACAGGTACAAATGAACCTTTGAGCATCACAGCTTGTTCAGCTGGAGAGGCACTCTTGAATTTGGCCTTCATATTCTCTCTGATTTGAGCAATCAGATTCGAGCTCATTTGTTGAGAATATGTCATTTCTTCAGGGAGGATGGAGTGAACGAAAGTCTCGAGCTTCAGCAGAAAAGAT
The DNA here is from genome assembly GCA_028274465.1 of Plantago ovata. Classification (NCBI taxonomy): domain Eukaryota; kingdom Viridiplantae; phylum Streptophyta; class Magnoliopsida; order Lamiales; family Plantaginaceae; genus Plantago; species Plantago ovata. The sequence continues at coordinate 97,072,701 of CM051456.1, read as the reverse complement.
CTCTTTTTCTCGTTTGAAAGATGAAGATGAAGATCATAGAAGTCCATTCGCCTGTATCTTTGCCAGTTGCTGACGGACTTAGCAACTTGTGACAAAGTGGTTCTTTTGAAGTTCAAGTACAGTTCCTCAGAACTCACTTGTTGATCTTCAGCGATGATTACCACTTCAGTGGTCTCCTTTTGAGCCTGAAAAAGAACATTATTTAGATCAGGATTGGTTTGGAAAATTGTTTTAGAGTTCAAAACTGAAACATGAATTACCTGCTGAGATTCAGCAAGCTCATGTTGTACAATTTCCATTCCTTGAGGAGCTTGAATAGCATCCTCAATTTGTTCATCCTGAAATAAATTTGAGTCAGATAAAAGTACTAAGCTGTCAAACTTAGTTTTATTACCAAAAAAATTAACTACCTGCTGAGCAGGGAGTGTTGGTTCTGGTGCAGAGGCTTCAGCAACCATCTGACTTGCATCTTGAGAAGTCGGTAGAGATAATATTATATTAGCAAAAGAATAAGTTTCAGAATTTGAAGTTTTACTGATGGTTGAATTAACTACCTGCTGAAGAAGGACAGGTTGTGGCTCAGTCCTTTCAGCATTAACAGTTTCTTCAGCTTCTTGGACCGTTTCTTCAGCAGACTTCTTGTCTTGCTCTATTTGAGAAGGTTGTGCGGTTTCAGCAATCTCCCTTGTCTCTGAAATGACAAGTTGAGCAGAAGCATCTTGACATTTAAGCTCACTGCTTGTCATGAAGACATCAATGGATTTGTTGGATGATTCTTCAATCTCCAACTCCATTTGTTGGCTTATAGCTTCCAGTACAAGCTGGACTTTGTCGATTGATGTCTTGGGTGAACTTGGGCCAGTATTCTCAGCATCACGAGATGCGTCGTTGAATAGTGCTTCTTGTGTTTCTGCAACTTCTGGAACTGGAACCATTGCTATCTCAGCAACTGGTCCTTCAGCAGGCGGGGTTTCAGCAACTTGATAAGTTGCTTGTTCAGCAACCATCTTTTCAGCAGCATCAGCAAGTGCCGCCTTTTGCAGATCAGCAGCAATATCACTTGCTGGTTCCATAGTTGGGTCATCGAGATTATCTACAATGTAGGTATCTGGGACTTGGGTAGGAATTTCATTTCCACTGCCTTGTGGTCTGTTCTCAGTAGAGGTATCAACGTTGAGTCGATCATTGAAGGCTTCCGCAAACACTTCAATGTTGCTGACATAGGCTTCAGTAACTACCTTGTCAACATCTACTGGCAAATGCGTTTCAGCATTTGTCTGGGAATTGTCTGAGAGGTCTTGGACAATAGGAACTGACTTGCGAGCCAGTGTTTTCTTCCTTGTGTTGCTGGTCCGTTTCCTCTTTGGTACGGGATTTGCTGATGACGCTGTAGTCTGAGTGTCATCATCAACGTTCCTGTTTTTCTTGTTAGATTTCCCAGCGGGTACATCAGTAGTTGCATTTTCAGCAACGACTGTTGTACACTTACCTTGTTGATCATCTACAGCAGTTTCATTTGTGTCACCACCACCAACAGCGGTTTCATCTCTAAGTTGCTGAGTGGTGACATCTGCAGCTGTTGTATACCTTTCTTGCTGGCTTGTGCTGACAACATTTGCAGCTGTTGTCTTTTTAGATTTTTCAAGTTTCTTGCCAACAGTCTTTGGTACATTCTGCTTGTAGAAGATCTTCCCACATTGCATACAGATTTCTTGATTGGAAATGGGTTTCTCAGCTGAATCCTGAAATGTTCAAGGATGTAGCATATCTTTATTCCATACATAACTGGAAAGGAAGGTGAGACCTTGTTGTCTTCTACCTTTACCTTAAACTTAGTAACACAATCAACAAGCCTGTTGAAAATGTACTTAGACCAGTTAAGTTCTGTTTTATTTTCATGGATATGCATCAGCAGCGACCATCTTCTTAGGCCTACTTGGTCAATTCCTCCAACTTGGGAGTCAAGAACTTTTATTAGTAGCAAAGCTACTAGACCAAGTGAATGGCAGAGATGCTTCCTCTTAACGTGCTTTGTCCAAGTCACGGGAGCAATCTCTCCTTTCTTCATTTTCTCATTTCTGACGTCACTGTAGAAAGCTTCAATTTCTTCGTCAGTGGCAGTGACGTCATCTTCAGTTCCAGTGGTTGGAATCTGAAAGATTTCCGCTAAATCAGTCCATTTCAGGACGATTTGCGTGTTCTGAACTGTAGTAAAGATCACTTTTTCAGTGACTCCTTTACTATCAGTAAGGGACTGGATTTATGCATTGTTGTAGAATTCCATTGTATCAATCATGCTCACTTGCTTAGTGCGAGCAGATATAAAGTGCATGAGGCCTTGCTGCTTGATAAACTCAAGCGCCTCTTCATTCTCGTCATCGAGTTCTTGTTCATAGAAGTACCTAATGTACTTCTATTTTGCAAAACCTCCCCATTGCATCAACATCTCACACTTTGCAGTGTCAAGATATGATGGAGGCACAGGTTTTTCCGATATTCTATCATTTTTCAACACAACTTTCGTTGTGTTTGTCGCTGGAGTAGTCACCGGAGCAGTGCGTGTCTCAGCACTGTCAACCTTACACGACTTTGAGGAATTAGAAGACTGTCTCTTTGGTGCCATTTCTTATATAGAGAAGAAAATGTGTACGAAAAGAGATAGTTTGCTTTTTGACCGGAGGTACAGTAGATTCAGGCTAAAATTTGCAGAGAAAGGAAATGTGAGTTAAAGAATTTTGTCATTTCTCTAACTCCTTCTTTATATAGTGTCTATGATGTGTGAGAAACTCAATCGATTTGAGCTCTCAGCAAGGGTAAAACAGAGAAACACCCGCGTTAGTGGAGCTTTTGCATTAAATGCGTAGTGGCCCACTAACTTGAAACCGTCAGAGCACTCTCTCTCTTTGTTTTATTCACCGTTAGATTAGTAACTCCTTTTAATCAATGGCCACGATTGAATTTCATGTCATGATTATTACGAGTTTATCTGTGCCCGATTAACGTCACAAATTGATTTTACCGAGTTTTAAGGGATTAGATTGCTTGCTGAAATAGACAAGAATCTTTTCAGCGAGTTTGTATTATCATCCTAGATACTTGCTGAAAGTTCCCCCTTACTCAGATATCTCATATTTTCTTAAGTTTAAAAGATATTCCTGATTTCCCGTATCAGTAAATTCTTTTGTACTTGAGATATCCTTTGGTAAGATCTGAGAGATGAGTTTTGCTCTTTTTCTGAGTTCCCGTCTCAGAATATTCCCTTGATACTTGAATACTTGTTTCAGTATCTTTGATTGTCTGAATGCCTGTTTCAGCAATCCTTAAGGTTTTTCTCTTACTGAGTGCCTGTCTCAGCAAGTGATCAAGTTTCCTAACAAATACCCGTTTTGAAGGAATTACTTGTTGAATGCCTGTTTCAGCACTCATGTAGTGACTTATCATTTCTTAGGAGAAATTAGTAGACGGAGCTTTTAAGTAAGAATACTTTGGCTTGCTGAATACCTGTTTCAGCATTCTGCCAACTGTATCCTTTATTGAGGTAGTTCAATCAATCCAAGGTTATACCTTAGCATTGCGAACCTATTATCTGGTAGGGGCTTTGTAAAAATGTCAGCAAGCCGATCATCAGTGCCTACTTTCACAACCTCAATATCTCCTTTTTCTACATGATCTCTAATGAAATGATGTCTAATATCAATGTGCTTAGTCCTTGAGTGAAACTTAGGATTTTGCGTGATAGCAATAGCACTTGTATTATCACAAAAGATTGGTGTTTTCTTTGCAGAAATACCATAATCTCTTAATTGTTGCTGAATCCATAGGATTTGAGCTGTGCAACAACCAGCTGCAATGTATTCAGATTCAGTGGATGAATTGGCAACACAGGTTTGCTTTTTGCTGAACCATGATATTAATCTAGTACCCAAAAACTGACAAGTTCCAGAGGTACTTTTTCTATCAAGAGTTGATCGTCCATGATCAGCATCAGAATAACCAACCAATTCTAGTCCAGAATCTTTAGGATACCATAATCCAACATTGATTGTACCTTTGACATATTTCAGTATCTTGATTGCCTTTTTGTAGTGTGATTCTCTTGGATCAGATTGGAATCTTGCACACACACAAACAGCATACTGAATGTCAGGTCTACTTGCTGTTAAATACAACAAGGAACCAATGAGCTTCCTATACTTGTGTTCTTCAACACTTTTATCTTCCTTAGTATAGCCCAATTTGGTACCAACACTCATAGGGATCTTTTCAGTTTTCTCATCCTCTTTGATCCTAAACTTTATGAGCATTTCTTTCGCATACTTTGCTTGATTTATGAATATTCCATCTTTGAGTTGCTTGACTTGCAATCCTAGGAAATAACTCATTTCATACTTGTTTGTCATGAGTTTGGCAAAATCATCACAAAGTTGCTTGTCCTTAGATCAAAAAATTATGTCATCCACATAAATTTGAACTAAGAGTATTTTACCATCATGGTTCATGGTAAATAAGGTTTTGTCAACTTCACCTTTCTTGAAACCATTTTCCAGCAAGAACTTAGCCAGAGTATCAGACCATGCTCTTGGTGCTTGCTTTAGACCATATACAGCTTTCTGAAGCTTGTATACCATCTTGATTTCTGAGGGAAGTTCAAAGCCAGGGGGTTGTTCTAGGTAGATTTCCCCAGCAAGTTCACCATTCAAGAATGTACTTTTAACATCCATTTGGTAAACAATGAAGTCATTGTGAGCAGCAAAGGCCAAGAAAAGCCTAATTGCATCCAATCTAGCAACTGGTGCATAAGACTCATCATAGTCCAATCCTTCAGTCTGACAGTAACCTTGAGCAACTAAACGTGCTTTATTTCTAGTTACTTCACTAGACTCGCTCAGCTTGTTTCTGAACACCCACTTTGTACCAATGGCTTTCTTGCCTTCATCAAGTGGTACAAGTTTCCAGACTTTGTTTCTTTCAAATTGATCCAGTTCTTCTTGCATTGCCTTTATCCATTCAGAATTCTTTAAAGCGTCTTCTATGGTTTTAGGTTCAATTTCTGAAACAAAGCAAGAGAACAATGATTCTACTTCTACGACAGTTGCTTCTTCAGCAAGTCCATGAGTAGCTTTGGATCTAGTCACTTGGCGTTTATTGATATCGCCAATCATATCCGTAGAGGGATGATCTCTAATCCATTTATTAACAGGTTTTCTGCTTGTTAGATCAGGATATGTTTGCTCATCAGCATGTGACTCTTCAGTATGTACTTGTTCAGTACTACTGGGAATTTGTGTCTCTGTTGAGATTTGTTCATCAGCAACTTCTTGTTCAGCATTGCTAGATTGAGGTAGCTCGTCAGCAGGCACTAGAGATTGCGTAATTTCAGCAACTTCCGGAGCAACCGCATCTTTTGCTGGAAATTCTTTGTCGTGAACTATATTTATCTTGTCATGACTAGGGGGAGGAGAGTCATTGTCAGAATCATCATTTAGTTCAATTAACTTAATTTGCCTAGCATTAGATTCAGTTCTTTGCTCATGTATGATTAACTTTTTCATACATTCTGATATTTCTTCTTCAGCACGCACTCCTTGTGACTTTTCGTAGCATACAACATGCACTGATTCTTCAATCTTTTGTGCCTTTTTGTTGTAAACTCTATAAGCTTTACTATGCAAGGAGTAGCCGAGAAATATCGCTTCGTCTGCCTTTGGTTGAAATGTTGAAAAGGATAAACTTAAGATTTTTGACATAAAGAACTCCAATAATGGTTATGCATCCTAACTTCACGTCACCATAGCCTTTTGTAGAACTGGAGCCTCCACCAGCAAACCTTATTGTTGGACCTTTAGACCACCGTCTATAGTTTATAAGGTTATTCTTGTTGCCCGTCATGTGCTTTCCACAACCACTATCAAAGTGACAGATTGCATCGTTTGTCTCCGTGGCTGAAGTCTGCACAATCAAGAGCAAACAAGTTAATTATCCAATAATGGATGTCCATTAACATGTTCAAGAATGCGTCCAGTGGAAACCCAAGTCTTAAGTTTTTCAACTTTGACTTGTTTTCTACTTGCTGAGGAACTAGGAGGTTTTGAGCTGAAAGACTTTTGATTCGTGCTGATCAAATCCACTTTCTGATGTGGGGTCTTGCTTGGTTGACCTTTTTGCTGAAGATACTTTTCAGTAAGTTCTTTTCTAGCAAGGTTCCTTCTAGCCCTAGCATTAAGAGTCTTTTCAGAACTCTTAGGCTTGATTTTCTTCATCTCTTTGAAGTATCTTTGCTGACTTTGCTGATACTCGTGAAAAAGTTGACTTTGCTTGGTTTTGAAACCGAGTCCACTTTTCGGAGAATGTTGAGCTTTTGTGTCAACAACCTTACTTGATTCAGGTTTGTCAGCAAAGGTCTTCTGATTGCTTTTAGTAATCTTTCCTTTAGACTTAACAACTTGCTTTTCAGCAACTTGTTTGGTGGGATGCTTCACAACATCCTTCTTCTTTCCAGTTTGCTTCTCAACAACCTGTTTTCCTTTTAAAGTCTTGTTACTTTGAGTAGCAACAGCGGGCTTTATGGTCATAGGTACTTGATTGCATGTTTCAGCAACCTTAGATTGACCAAACTGATAGAGTTCTGGTAGACCACTATCAGTAGCACGTACAAAGGAAATCGGTGATTTATCTTTACTCAAGATTTCTACGTCATCACCTTCATACGTTCCACCTAGACCTTCTTTCTGAGATGGATCTCTCACATAAGAGTTTAGTTCAGTCAGCGTATTACTTGCGTCCACATAAGATTTGAAATTGATTTTCATCTTTTTCATCTCTTGGATTTCAGCAAGTAACTTTAGAATTGAGGACTGATATTCTTCCAATGCCATTTGAGAATTCTTCACTGTAGCTTCAGCAATCAACTTCTTAAGACGCCTTATTTCAGCATCCTTTTCTTCTGTCTCTTCCTTCAGCAAGACATACTTTTCAGTAGTCTGCTTGGTCAAAGTTTCAGCAATCCGTAGTTTCTCTTGCTATCTGCTCAGAGTTTTCTCAAATCTTTCGATTTCTCCTTGAATCTTGTCAAGGTCAATCTCGTCTTCACTTTCTGAGTCTGAGTCAGAGGTAGGGTTGTTTACCTGACCGGCCATGAGGCCGAACTCGTAGTTTGACACATCTGGATAAGCTTCCATAGCTATTCCACAAACTTCTTTGCCAATCTCCACGTCTAGAGTGGCTTCTTCATCGTCAGTGTCTGAACTTTCATCCTCACTGTCCTCGGAGCTAGTATCAATACACAATGCATTGATTTTTGCTTGAAGCTTCTTCTTTTCTTCAGCAATAAAAGCTCTTTTGAACTTCTTCTTCTTTTCAGCAGATTTGCCTTTCAGCAAAGGGCAATTAGCTTTGAAGTGTCCAGGCTTTTTGCAATAAACGCATAGATCATTTCCAACTGCAGGTTCTTCTGTTGAAGTAGCTTGCTGAGCTTGCTTGTTCAGCGAGCTAGTCTCATTCTTGTACTTATGGTAGTTATTACCAAGATGCTTTTTCAGCTTCTCTTTTGCTTTTCGCCTTTCAAGTTCCTTGCTGATGAATTTCTTCATGTTTTTGACAACTAAAGAGTTTTCATCAGTAGGCTCTTTATCATTCTTCTTTTCAGAAGATGACGACTTTGCAGCAAGAGCAATGTTTTGCGATTTTTCAGCAAACACATTTTCTCTTTGCTTTGTCTCATAGTTGACGGTAGCAAGATGAGAGAACAACTCTGTTGGTGTAATATCTGGCATTCCTTGATTGTAATAGAAATTCTGAGTGTGGATCCATTCTTGATTCAGACTTCTGATGATAGTTTTCACTTTCTCAGAATCTGAGTAAAGGTTTCCAACACCCAAGGCTGCCATCTGAGCAAACACATCTTCCAGTGACTCGTTTGTACCTTGCTTAAAGTTTTGAAACTTTAACTTAAGTACTTCAAGTTTGTTTTCCTTGGTTTTGTCAGATCCATCACAAAGATCTTGAACCATTTTCCAAGCTTCCTTTGCAGTCTTAGCACCCCACAGTTTGCACTGTATGGTATCCGGAGTTGATCGAATGATGATATTTCTGGCTTGGCCATCAAGACGGAATCTCTTAGCTTCGTCAGAAGTCCATTCCTCTCTTGGTTTTGGCACGACAGTATCCGATGGTTCGCCTAAGATGGTTTCCTTTCCAGCTTCAGTGGTCTTGTGAGGGAAACTTCTTTCAACCTTAGTGATCTTGATAGGTCCATCATTAATGACAGTAACCATCTCATCACTAATGGCCTCAAGATGTAGCATCATGTTGTTTCGCCAGTTTTCGTAATTTTCCAGCTTCAGCAAGGGAGCATCTCCTAAAGACATCCTGTCAGCAAAGCACTACCAAACTGATCAAGTGAGAGTGATTTACGGAAAGCACCTAAGGGGATCTAGGTTCAGTGCTGAAGGTTAAACCTCTAGCTCTGATACCACTTGTTGGTCCCTTTAAACAACAAGAAAAGACTAGAGGGGGGGGGGAATAGTCTTTTCAAACTTTCGTCGTTTAAAACTTTCTCAGCAAGTGCGTATTACTTTTCAGTAATGAGTTTGCTGATACGTAACTTTCTCAGCAAGCGTAAGTTACTTTCCAGTAACTAAGTTTGCTGATACTTAAAATCAGAGAGCGGAAGTCTTTAATACAATAAGTGCTTCTTTCAGCAAATAAAGGTTTTAGGAAGTGAAGTGAGTGACTGTGTATAGATATGATTTGCTGAAAACTAAATACAGTAAGTAAATCACACAAACACTTTTATAGTGGTATCTGAGAGTGGCGTAATCTCTCAACTAATCCACTTCGTCCTTTCTAGGACTGAATCCACTAAGATATGATTGAGGTTCCTTACAACTCCTATCTAAAGCGATTCAAACAGAAACCAAAGCACACTTGCTTCGTCTCCAACCTAATATAGAGAACGCAACCTTGTTCTCCACCAAACTTGGTACTTTTAATCAGCAAAACTATGCTCGATTAAGTTCCCCTTGAATATCACGCCTGAAAGGGTGTATTTTCAGTTAGAGTGTTTTGGGGTGAGATAACTTAATTATAACTTATTCAGTTACAACAAGTAATCTAAGAAACAAAACTTTGAATACTTTGCAGTAAACAAGTTTGATTGTTTCTGGTGTCAAGAGTTGTTCTTGTTCGAAAGAAAGAAAGAACACTTAACTAATTTCTTAGCCGTGTAAGTTCTACTTCTTTACAAGTAGCTTTTTCAAGATTTAAGTCTTGGAACGGATCAATGGCAGTATAGAGTATTTGAAGGTATGTGAGTTTAAGCACAAGTGAGAGTTTGATCACGTTGTTGACACACTTCAACTCTTTGCCGAATGACCACTATTTATAGTGAAAATAAGGAGCCGTTTGAATTTTAAATTCCCAGGCTTTTGTTCCTTAAGATGTGACTATCTTGCTTTTGTACTTTCAGCAGCGTCCTTGTTTGTCATCTAGTCTTCATGTCCTTCGCGTGCGAGCTTTGCATTTAATGCTTATTTGAATAGAATTCAAACAGTAACATTGGAGCGCAAATACAAGTACTTTCAGCAAGAGGACACATATGTTCCATCAGCAAGTGGTCAGTCTCAGTTTCAGCAAGCACAACCTACTCTGTCTTTCAGATTTTCACTTATGCAATGCTGTTGCTGAAGTTTCCACTTTCTGAGCAACATGTGCCTTTGTAGATACCAGTCTTCAGAAATCTTCTAGTCTTCAGATCTTCGAATTCTTCAAGTCTTCAAATCTTCAAAATTCTTCAAGATTCTGAGCGGTTCTAAATGCTTCAATAGTTTGTTTGTAAAAACAAAGTACATCGTCAGCAAATGCTTCAATAGGTTATTTTCTTTTCAGAAAACAAGATACATCATAAGCTTTAAAAACCAACCTATCTAGCACCTAATCTAAGTCTTCAGCAAACGTTCCTCTTTTACAATGTCCTTAAAATTCTAAATTCCTATGGACCTTAAGAGTACTAGTTACTGGACTTTCCTTAATTTAGCATGGTTAATTGCTCATCAAAATTACAAGTTTCCTAACAAAATCCCATTCGGAACCTTCTAGATACTCCAAAAATGTCCTCGGAACACCGATTCTTCGTTCTATTCAATATAATTGCCCGGAAAACACGTTTTTCACCTAAAACCTGAAAAATACAAACTAAAGGGAAACGTGACACTATTCTAATAAAATGCACTATAATATATCTAAATTAACATAGAGGATAGCTAAATAGGTGAAAAAAGACTCGAATGAAGGTGTGAAATACACGTTGATCAACCACCTTCCGTATCATCTGACTCAACCCCTCAGCAACAATCAGAAAAAGAGAAGGAGATAAAGGGTCGCCTTGACGCAACCCTCTCTTCACAGAAAACTCCTTACTCGGACTCCCATTCACCAAAACCGAAGAATTAAGTGACCGTAGAGATACACTCCATAATCCAACGAATCCACCTATCACCAAACCCCATCCTACACATCATCTCCTCTAAAAACTCCCACCGCACTGAGTCATAAGCTTTCTCAAAATCAATCTTAAAAGCAAACAGCCTCCTCTTCTTTTCCTTTGCTTCAGAAACTACCTCATTGGCCACCAAGACACTCTCCATAATCTGCCTTGTGCCCACAAAAGCCGACTGATTTGGAGAAATAAGATCATCCAAAACCGAACTCAATCGATTTGCAAGTAGCTTGGCCAAAATCTTATACCCACTACCAATTAAAGAAATAGGCCGAAACTCCTCAATCACCACCGGATTAGATTTCTTGGGAATCAAAGTGATAAACGTGCTATTCAACCCTCTCACCAACTTTGCATTTCCATGAAACTCCGTAATAAAACGCTCCACATCACCCTTCACCTCCTCCTAGAAAAACCTGTAGAAATGGAAATTAAACCCATCAGGACCTGGGATCTTATCTAAGCCACAATCCCACACGGCTCTCTTTATTTCCTCAGACTCAAAAGGCCTCTCGAGCCATCCTCTACTCGCCTCAGACAAGGTGTTGCAAGGTAACACCCCCATCCTCAATCCATTCGCCGCCCGTGCACTAAAATGATCACCAAAATACCGTCGCACACCCTCCTTCACCCTCTCCACCTCCTCTAACCTTATCCCATTGACCCGAAGACCCTCCGTAGCTTGCATTCTACCTCTCTTCTTCAATAACTCATGGAAAAAATGGGTATTCGCATCCCCCTCTTTTCCCCAACGAATCCGAGACTGCTGAAAACGTATACTACACTGAAGCTCCAGAGCCGCCCTCAAATCCTCATGTGTCTGCTGATACCTAAGTGCCAACTCCTCCGGAAGACCAGCAATAGGCCGTGTTGTACTGAACAGCAACGCCTCACCGTCAATATCAGAAAGCTCCGATCTCGGTACCTCCTCAACCGCACCATCGAGCTGCTCCAACTCCCCTGATAGAGTTCGAATTCTACCCTCAAGATCAGCCATATTCTCACCCAGCCAACGCTTAATCTCACCTTTCAACGCCTTCAGCTTCTGTACCAACACGAAACCTCCCCATCCCTCCACTGAACTCGAAGCCCACACCCTTCTTACCAAAGCAACAAACTCCTCATTCTTTTGCCACCCACTAACATAACAGAACGGTCAAGGCCCCCAAGCTAAGGAGCCTAGATCTACAAACAAGAACAAACATGTACTTAGAAAATATCACGTTATACGTGAGATTATAGATAGAGGAGAAGTTAGTATAGAACGTGTCTCTACCACGGACAACGTGGCATATCCTTTCACCAAGGTCTTATCAGTGGAAGTCCACTTAAGACATTATGCTAATCTGGGTATTAAGATAAAGGTGACTGGCTCTAGTCCAAGTGGGATATTGATAGTGTATATGTCCTAGGGACAGTCCTTATTAAGGGCATGCAGCCCTTATAGAGGGCATATATGTACTATTACACAGGTCAACGTAATATAATATATGTTTGTTGTTTGACTATTGAGTATCGCTTTCATATTTATATTACACCAGCCATGCAGCATGTCATATCTCTATTTCTGTCTTTATTGATATTAAACATGTCCCCTCGGATACATGACCGATCACACAGATAGTGGGAGCTGTGTGAGTTATCATCTATCCCAAACTCTCCCTAGTCGAGGTTCATCTCGGATGTAGGGGTCTGAATGAACCAGCTGAGACTAGTACGCGTGGAGGTTATACTTGTTGGAGCAAGTGTGAGCCGATCCCACGGCCACGGAACGGATTGTTGGACAATCAAGAAACGTTCCCATAACTGCGCATAGTTGTTCGAAGGATGATTATCGAACAATGGAAGTACGCACCGGACACTCCCATCGATGTATACTCTACACCGAAGTGTCTATGGGAACCGGTAAGTTGTCGAAGTGATGCCAGTCGTCCTTTGGACTTACAGGACTTTATCATCACATTTGTTGCCCCATATCCTTGGTGGACCCGTCGATGTCAGCTCTGAATAAGCAGTTGACCTAAGACACGATCCAGGATTATGGCTACATACAAATGGGGATGATAAGTGTTTCTGTGAAGGATTTATCTCTCATGTATAGCACAGGAGAGTACTGCTCATAGTCTTCATAGTTGTGTTGGTAAAGTCACTGGCCAGTGCATCGATATATTATGATGGTCATAAGTATATCTTCGTAACCAAGCAACTCCCTGAGACGCCCGTGGATGTATTATTGGGATAGACACATCATCGATCCTAGATGCATTCGAGTCTGTCAGATGAAGGGACGTTACCATCGCCGCGTTGAGCGCAACAGACTTCGCAACGAATGGGTTTGCTTTGAGAAACCTCTCAAACGTCCTCATGTATTAATATTGCAAATGGAACCGTCTAGGAATTCCATTTTGCCTAGTCTAGGACTTGCTTAATACAATGAGGCCCTATGGGTCACACTATGTGGTGATTCAGCTTATCAGAATATCTTTGAAGATGGAATCGCAATTGATTTGGAATTAATTGTGATTAATGGATTATAATTGATTTGGAATTAATTATAATATTTAGTGGCTCAATTAATGATTTGGAATTATTAATTGAATTGGCTAATTAATTGTATTTTATGCAAATACAATTAAAGATTATATTTTAGAAATATAATAGAGGTTTGATTTGAAAGGATATGTTAATTTAGAATTAACATATGCACATGGGCAAAATCTACTTGGAGTTTGAATTGCCTTAGAACTATAAGTGGGTCCCAAAATTGGGACCCACCTATCTCCCGTAGGACACGCGCGCGCGCGAGCTGGGTAGGGGAAGGAGTTCGACTCCTTCCTCTATTAGAAGTCCAAGGGATAAGTTAGATTTTCCTGATTGAGTTTTAATTTAATTGGGAATGAATCTAGACTTGAAATTGGTTTCCTAGTGCGATAAGAATTAAATTCTTATTCCTTTATGAAGTCTAATTGCTTATGCTTTAGGCTTCTATTGACTAAAGTAAGTCATTAAAGAGCTTTGTCAGTATCAAATTCTTAAAGAATTATTCTACCTTTCTTAGAGAAAATAAAAGCTCTCCCCCTCTCCTTTATAAGCCGCGCGCGCCACCCCTCTTGCCGGAGGAAAATCGCCGCTCCATCTTCTTGGTCACACAAAGAATATCCTAGCATTTTTCCGATAGGTTGTTCATCCGTGGATACCAAGGTTGAGGTTCTAGGAGCTCGAAACTAACTCTTATTGTCTTGCAGATAATCAGAGTATTGCAGATATCTTCGACTTCGACGAAGGAGAAGATACACCGGATTATTACGAAGACTTGGAAGCTGTGCTTGCTTTGGAAGTAAGGTTAGTCTTCTACTTGACGTGTTTAAATATATACGGCATATACATAATCAATTAACCTGTATGTTAAGAAATTTTTTGAAATTCCGCTGCGTACCCTAGGTGTAACTCTGACCGTATTTTCTTACATTTACTAATGCAGACTTTGCTAACCGGAGTGCTTGACTGACATCTTCTTCATATCTTTTGTGGTGAAGACTTATGTCTTTCTGAGCTATTGTAAGAGTAGTAGTGCGTTTCAGCACAGTAGCCAGTAATTTTCCGATGTCAAGCGGACTCTCAACAAGCAGGGTGTTAGGAAACTTGTAATTTTGATGAGCAATTAACCATGCTAAATTAAGGAAAGTCCAGTAACTAGTACTCTTAAGGTCCATAGGAATTTAAAATTTTAAGGACATTGTAAAAGAGGAACGTTTGCTGAAGACTTAGAGTAGGTGCTAGATAGGTTGGTTTTACCGCTTATGATGTATCTTGTTTTCTGAAAAGAAATACAACCTATTGAAGCATTTGCTGATGATGTACTTTGTTTTTACAAACAAACTATTGAAGCATTTAGAACCGCTCAGAATCTTGAAGATTTCGAAGACTGAAGACTAGAAGATTTCTGAAGACTGGTATCTACAAAGGCACATGTTGCTCAGAAAGTGGAAACTTTAGCAACATCATTGCATAAGTGAAAATCTATACAACATAGTAGGTTGTGCTTGCTGAAACTGAGACTGCCACTTGCTGATGGAACATATGTGACCTCTTGCTAAAAGTACTTGTATTTGCGCTCCAATGTTACTGTTTGAATTTCATTCAAAAGAGCATTAAATGCAAAGCTTGCACGCGAAGGACATGAAGACTAGAAGACAAACAAGGACGCTGCTGAAAGTACAAAAGCAAGAGAGTGACATTTTAAGGACCAAAAGCCTTAGAATTTGAAATTCAAACGGCTCCTTATTTCACTATAAATAGAGGTCATCTGGCAAAGAGTTGAAGTGTGTCAACAACGTGATCATACTCTCACTTGTGCTTAAACTCACATACCCTTCAATACTCTTACTGTCATTGATCCGTTCCAAGACTTAAAGCTTGAAAAAGCTACTTGTGAAGAAGTAGAATTTACATGACTAAGTAATTAGTTAAGTGTTCTTTCTTTCTTTCGAACAAGAACAAGTCTTGACACCAGAAACAATTAAACTTGTTTACTGCAAAGTATTCAAAGTTTTGTTTCTTAGATTACTTGTTGTAACTGAATAAGTTATAATAAGTTATCTCATCCCAAACCTCTCTAACTGAAAATACACCCTTTTTCAGGTGTGATATTCAGGGGGAACTTAATCTAGCATAGTGTTGCTGATTAAAAGTACCAAGTTTGGTGGAGAACAAGGTTACGTTATCTAGTTAGGTTGGAGACAAAGCAAGTGTGCTTTGGTTTCTGTTTGGATCGCTCTAGATAGGTGTTGTAGGGAACCTCAAACTTATCTTAGTGGATTCAGTCCTAGAAAGGACAAAGTGGATTAGTTGAGAGATTACGCCACTCTCAGATACCACTATAAAAGTGTTTGTGTGATTTACTTACTGTACTTGGTTTTCAGCAAATCTTATCTATCTGTACACAGTCACTCACATCACTTGCTGAAACCTTCATTTACTGAAAAATAACTTATTGTATCAAAGACTTCCGCTCTCTGATTTTAAGTATCAGCAAACCTAGTTACTATGAAGTAACTTGCACTTGCTGAGAAAGTTAAGTATCAGCAAACTCATTACTGTAAAGTAATAAGCACTTGCTGAGAAAGTTTTTAAACGCCGATAGTTTGAAAAGACTATTCACCCCCCCTCTAATCTTTTCTTGTTGTTTAAAGGGACCAACAAGTGGTATCAGAGCTGGAGGTTCTTTAACCTTCAGCACTGAACCTAGATCCCCTTTAGGTGCTTTCCGTAAATCACTCTCACTTGATTAGTTTGGTAGTGCTTTGCTGACAGGATGTCTTTAGGAGATGCTCCCTTGCTGAAGCTAGAAAATTACGAAAAATGGCGAAACAACATGATGCTACATCTTGAGGCCATTAGTGATGATATGGTCACTGTCATTAATGATGGACCTATCAAGATCACTAAGGTTGAAAGAAGTTTTCCTCACAAAACCACTGAAGCTGGAAAGGAAACTATCTAAGGCGAACCGGTTGATACCGTTGTGCCAAAATCGAGAGAGGAATGGACTTCCGACGAAGCTAAGAGATTTCGTCTTGATGGCCAAGCAAGAAACATCATCATTCGATCAACTCCGGATACCATACAGTGCAAACTGTGGGGTGCTAAAACTGCTATGGAAGCTTGGAAAATAGTTCAAGATCTTTGTGCTGGATCTGACAAAACCAAGGAAAACAAACTTGAAGTACTGAAATTAAAGTTCCAAAACTTTAAACAAGGTACAAACGAGTCACTGGAAGACTTGGACTTCAGATTCACAACTCTTGTTAGTGAAATGGCAGCCTTGGGTGTTGGAAATCTTTACTCAGATTCTGAGAAGGTGAAAACCATCATCAGAAGTCTGAATCAAGAATGGATCCAAACTCAGAACTTCTACTACAATCAAGGAATGCCAGACATTACACCAACAGAGTTGTTCTCTCATCTTGCTACTGTCAACTATGAAACAAAGCGAAGAGAAAATGTGTTTGCTGAAAAATCGCAAAACATTGCTCTTGCTGCAAAGTCGTCATCTTCCGAAAAGAAGAATGATAAAGAGCCTTCGGATGAAAACTCTTTGGTTGTCAAAAATATGAAGAAATTCATCAGTAAGGAACTTGAAAGGCGAAAAGCAAAAGAGAAGCTGAAAAAGCATCTTGGTAACAACTACCATAAGTACAAGAATGAGACTAGCTCGCTGAACAAGCAAGCTCAGCAAGCAACTTCATCAGAAGAACCAACAGTTGGAAATGATCTCTGCTTTTACTGCAAAAAGCCTGGACACTTCAAAGCAAATTGCCCTTTGCTGAAAGGCAAATCTGCTGAAAAGAAAAAGAAGTTCAAAAGAGCTTTTATTGCTGAAGAAAAGAAGAAGCTTCAAGAAAAAATCGATGCATTGTGCATTGATACTAGTTCCGAGGACAGTGAGGATGAAAGCTCAGACACCGACGATGAAGAAGCCACTCTAGACGTGGAGATTGGCCAAGAAGTTTGTGGAATAGCTATGGAAGCTTATCCAGATGTGTCAAACTACGAGTTCTGCCTCATGGCCGGTCAGGTAAACAACCCTACCTCTGACTCAGACTCAGAAAGTGAAGACGAGATTGACCTTGACAAGATTCAAGGAGAAATCGAAAGATTTGAGAAAACTCTGAGCAGACAGCAAGAGAAACTACAGATTGCTGAAACTCTGACCAAGCAGACTACTGCAAAGTATGTCTTGCTGAAGGAAGAGACATAAGAAAAGGATGCTGAAATAAGGCGTCTTAAGAAGTTGATTGTTGAAGCTACAGAGAAGAATTCTCAAATGACATTAGAATTGGAAGAATATCAGTCCTCAATTCTAAAGTTATTTGCTGAAATCCAAGAAATGAAAAAGATGAAAATCAATTTCAAATCTTATGCTGACGCAAGTAATACGCTGACTGAACTAAACTCTTATTTGAGAGATCCATCTCAGAAAGAAGGTTTAGGTGCAACGTATGAAGATGATGACGTAGAAATCTTGAGTAAAGACAAATCACCGATTTCCTTCGTACGTGCTACTGATAGTGGTCAACCAGAACTCTATCAGTTTGGTCAATCTAAGGTTGCTGAAACATGCAATCAAGTACCTACGACCATAAAGCATGTTGTTGCTACTCAAAGTAACAAGACTTTAAAAGGAAAACAGGTTGTTGTGAAGCAAACTGTAAAGAAGAAGGATGCTGTGAAGCATTCCGCCAAACAAGTTGTTGAAAAGCAATTTGTTAAGTCAAAAGGCAAGATTACTAAAAGTAATCAGAAGACCTTTGTTGACAAACCTGAATCAAGTAAGGTTGCTGACACAAAAGCTCAGCATTCTCCGAAAAGTGGACTCTGTTTCAAAACCAAACAAAGTCAACTTTTTCACGAGTATAAGCAAAGTCAGCAAAGATACTTCAAAGAGATGAACAAAATCAAGCCTAAGAGTTCTGAAAAGACTCTAAATGCTAGGGCTAGAAGGAACCTTGCTAGAAAAGAACTTACTGAAAAGTATGTTCAGCAAAAAGGTCAACCGAGCAAGACACCACATCAGAAAGTGGACTTGATCAGCACGAATCAAAAGTCTTTTAGCTCAAAACCTCCTAGTTCCTCAGCAAGTAGAAAACAAGTCAAAGTTGAAAACTTAAGACTGGGTTTCCACTGGACGCAGTCTTGAACATGTTAATGGACATCCAATATTGGATAATTATCAGCAAACGATGCAATCTGGCACTTTGACAGTGGTTGTGGAAAGCACATGACGGGCAACAAGAATAACCTTATAAACTATATACGGTGGTCTAAAGGTCCAACAATAAGGTTTGCTGGTAGAGGCTCCGGTTCTACAAAAGGCTATGGTGACGTGAAGTTAGGATGCATAACCATTACTGGAGTTCTTTATGTCAAAAATCTTAAGTTTAATCTTTTCAGCATGAGTCAGTTTGCTGACAAAGGATACTTAATCAAAATCAGAAGTGATGAATGTAAACTTATAGATTTCGAGACTAAAAAGGTAATTATGATTGCAAGAAGATCAGGAGGCTTGTACACCGTAGATTGGTCTTCAGCAATCGTTGAAAAATGCCTTGTCTCAGATCACGATTGCCTTGCTGAAAAAGCATGGTTATGGCATAAACGAACAAGTCATCTAAACTTCAAGATGCTGAATAAGTTGTCTAAAAAGGCACTTGTAGTTGGATTACCTAAGGTTACTTTTAAGAAGGATGGTGTTTGCAATGCATGTCAGCAAGGAAAGCAAACCAAATCTTCTATCAAGAACAAGGCAGTACCGTCAACTACAAAACCTTTACAACTCTTGCACATGGACTTGTTTGAATCGTCTTCAACAAGCTATGCTGGTAAGAAGTATGGTCTGGTTGTGGTGGATGACTATTCAAGATTCACTTGGGTAGTATTCATCAAGCACAAATCTGAAACTAGGACTGAAATACCTAAATTGCTGAATAAGCTTGAAGTCAGGAAAAATGACAAGGTAAAAGTCATAAGGACAGGCCATGGTACTGAGTTTGTAAACCAGTACATAACTGAGTATTGCACTTCAAAAGGCATACAACATCAGTTATCCTCAGTAAGGACACCACAGCAAAACGGTGTTGCTAAACGGAAGAATCGTACCCTGAAAGAAGCCGCAAGAACAATGCTTGTTGACACTGAAATAAGTGAGGCTTACTGGGTTGAAGCGATTAATACCGTCTGTTACACTCAAAACAGATGTTTGATTACTAAGGAATACAACAAAACTCCTTATGAATTGTTTGTTGGAAGACCTCCTAATATCACTCATCTAAGAGTATTTGGTTGCGAGTGTTTCGTTCTTAATAACGGTAGAGAATACCTAAGAACATTTCAACCAAAGGCAGACGAAGCGATATTTCTCGGTTACTCCGTGCATAGTAAAGCTTTTAGAGTTTACAACAAAAAGGCACAAAAGATCGAAGAATCAGTGCATGTTGTATTCTATGAAAAGACACAAGGAGTGCCTGCTGAAGAAGAAATATCAGAATGTATGAAAAAGTTAATCATACATGAGCAAAGAACTGAATCTAATGCTAGGCAAATCAAGTCAATTGAACTAAATGGTGATTCTTGATGAACGTATTTTTGACGCGTTCATCTTGTCTTTTTTACCTTCTTTTGCTATCTTCTAGCCTTGTTTTTTGGTTAGTTTTGTAGAATAGTGTCACGTTTTGTGTTTTCTGTAGAATAGTGTCACGTTTTGTGTTCCCATATTCTTTGTGTTTTCTGCATCTTCGAGCCTTTTTGATGGAAAAGATGGCCCCGTTGAAGTTCCCCAATCTCCGTGGCTTGTTCGTAAGTGTTTGAGCATCAATAAGCATCGAGAAGGATGAGTCCAAGGCACCCGAGGGCCATGCGAGGGCAAAAAGATTGAGTTTGATGACAAAAATCTACCCAGGAGCAAAGCTAAGCGCCTGGAATAGTGAAGCGCTCCGCTTCATTTTCCAGGAGCTTTGGCACAGAAGCCAAGCGAAGCGCTTGGAGGGCCAAAGCGCTTCGCTTGCCAAGCGCTCCACTTGGCTTCTCCAAGCGGTCCGCTTGGCAGCGGTTACGTTTTCGGATTTTCCTTCTTAGATCTGATCTTCAGTCATTTTTTGGATATCTTTTGAACTGTAGCTTCGTTTTGGAGAGCTCCTAAGCCCCAAAACTCAGAGAAAACTCAGATTATATTGTATTTTAGCTTGGGATTCAAGATTTTGATTTGAATTCATCCTTTGTAATCATCTACGGAGAGGTTTTCTTTGCTTTCCACTGATTAGTGACAGCTGTGGTGGTAACTTGTATCACTCTCTTGTCTTGTAGTTTGATATGATGTATTCTGATTATTATTCATATGAATTGATGTCTATGTTGATGAATATGAGTAGCTAAATCTTTTGTGTTGGTGGTAGAATGTAGAATATGCATGCTATGGGTTATGTTTATGCTTACATGAGATTTTGATTCAATCTTGCTGCAAATTCCTTCATATGATTCTTAGTTGCCTATAAAATATATTCGAATTGAGTATAGTGACAAACTCTTGGTCAATGAAAGCTATAGGATTGTATGTTAGAGATTTGCAGCATGCTAGATAAATGGTGTTAGTGACAAGCACCTCTAAAGTATTGATAGTGGTCTTTTATGATGTGTGTCTTGAAAGGTACCTAGACGAGTTGCTTAGCAGACTTGATCGAAGGTTTTACGCACTGAACTTGTGAGCATATTCGTAACCCATGCATGTGTATTTGATTTCTACCACCAACCGTTTTCCAAACTTGATTACAACAATCTGATTTCTCGTTGGTTTGTTCAAAGAAAACGATTCTATAAACATTTGAACTCGTTGACTGAAATTACTAGCAAAAACCTCAAGCAAAGCCACGTTAGGTCCCGAGAGAACGACACTCGGGGACAACTTGCCATTGCACTCTAGTTTGTGTAGTGATAAGTGTTCTTAGGCTTTTAAACAAATTTAATTGGTGAAAAACGACATCATCAATTTGGCGCCGCTGCCGGGGACTTAACTCCTTTGGTTGGTGTTTTTCAGCCAACATCGCTTCTTTGTCTCATTTCTGTTTTTGTTTCTTTTTGCTTGAGATACTCACTATCTTGTATTTCAGGTGAGTGCATGCCTAGAACCCGAACGGGTGGACCTATTATTCAACCTTTTGTAGACGAGATCGATCGTTTGTTTCAAAGGAGAAGGAGGAATTTGAATCTCGAGTTTGAAGGAGTAGCATCTAGAGCTTCCACTTCTGGTATTCGGGAAGAGTCTTCTTCTTATCTTTTGGAGCCAATTCTTGAATCCGTTTACTTGGAAGGCGAAATGGCGGAGCGGCCCATACGTACACTTACTAAGCCTACGGTTGGGGCTAGAGGACCAGCAGTTGTTCTCAATGATGCCACCAGGAACTTAGAGATCAAGAATCACATGTTCCAACAACTTCCCAAATTCTATGGGATGGCTAATGAGGACGTGATTGGGTACTTGAATGAGCTCGAGAATTTTGTTCTCCATCTTGGGCGACCAAGAGCTGGTGTTACGGATGATGATCTCCGCATGAAGGTCTTTTCTATGGGGCTAGGTGATCGTGCAAAGGCTTGGCTTAATACTTTGGAGGCCGGGTCTTTGACAACATGGGATCTTTGCTTTGATAAGTTCATGGAGCGTTACTACCCCGCTTCCAAGACAATGGCTATGAAGAGCCAAATTAGCTCCTTCGAGCAGAGGTATGATGAGCCTTTCCACGAGGCCTATGATCTATTCATGGGGTTGCATCATCGATGCCCACATAACGGGTATGATAAAGGTCAGCTTCTCCAATTCTTTTACAATGGTTTACATCCTGAGATTCAATCTCAAGTGGATAGTATTTGTGGAGGTAGTATGGGGGAGTTGCTTCCTTCTCAGGCCCAAGTGAAGCTGGACATGATGTACCGGAATTCCCAAAACCGGAATGTGAGGGCTCGTGTGCTCCAAAAGGAGCAAAGAGGTGAGGCCAAGGTAGTGGTAGAACAAAATGCCTTCGATGGGTTCGCCCATGAAGTGAAGCAAGCTTTGAGGCAAAGCGTTCCTTCTCCTTCTACGGAAGTTTGTGGTGTGTGCAAGAACTATGGGCACCCGGCCTATTTATGCCGGTCTGAATTTGCTAGAGAGCAATATATCACGAACGATGTCCGTCAAGAAGTGTATGCTGCTGAGGGAGAGCAAGTAGTTGGAGATGTGAATTACGGGCAAGGATATGGCAATGTGAGGCCACAAAACCGTGGGCCCCGAGGTGGGTACCAGAATCAAGGCAACCGTGGTTATCTTCACAACCCGGATCAAAATGCCTATGGGCCTAATCAAGATAGAAGTCGTCTCAGCTATGGGAACAATTGGTATGAAGGAGCACCGCCTTCTAATCCTACACCTCCGCCTCAGGTTGCTAGTTCGGGACCACAAGGTGGAGGGGTGCTTCCTTCACCTCTTGTCTCTTCTCTCAACGATCTTGTGTTGAAAAGAAATAAGTTTATGGAGCATTACCATCGTAATGAAGCTACTAATAATCAGCGGTTTGAGAATCTTGAGGCTAGTAGTAGCAACCTCCATAAGAAGTTGCAAGAGTTGATAGATCGGGGGGCTAGTAGAGAGCAAGGGAAGTTTCCCGGAAACACGGAGAAGGCTATGGCCATAACCGTGGGGACTGATTTGCCCGTGGAGATCACGGTTGTGAGAGACAATGCACTAGTTGAGGTGCCAAGTTGCAAGATAACTGAAACTTGCAAAGTGAGTGAGGAGCCTGAGACTCCTAAGGTGGTTGTGGAAGAAAAAGTGGTCGCACAATCTGATGCGATAGTGGAAGAAGTGAATAAAAACTCATCGTCTGAGGATGAGTTGGTGGATATGGTGGAAGTGCCTATCCAAGAGAGCTTTGATGTGGAAATCGGCTTGGGTAAGAAGGATGGAATAGTGGAAACTCTAGACACGGGAGCGGGTGTGAATGTCATACCTTTGAACGTGTATGAAGAGTCGGGTTTGTCTGGCTTAAGACCAATGAAGTGCATGGTGCAATTGGCGGACGGGTCTATGAAGAAGCCATTGGGTGTGATCGAGAATCTAGTGGTAAGAGTCGCCGGTGTAGAGGTCAAGACGAACTTCATCGTCATGCCTACATCCTCCGCAAAGCTCAAGGATGTGGTTCTTTTGGGTAGAGCCTTCATCAACAAAGTACATATGGTGATAGACATGTACCGTCGTACATGTAGCTTCGAGGTAAATGGCAAGCAACATACGTTGCGAGCCATAATTAATTCATGTCCTTATGTTGATACTAACGAACTTGTAGGATTCTTTGGTCCTCTTTATGTTCGTCAAGATGTGCAGGGACTTGATGCTTTGAAGAGCACTTGGACGGGGAAGTCTAGTACCCGATGCGAAATTGATCCCGCATGAGCTAAGACGAGTCGAGCCAACGACTTTTAAACGAAGGCGCTTCTCGGGAGGAAACCCGAGGTTGTAGGTACTTGCATATAGATTAGAAGCACGTTTAAATTTTGTTTCGTTGTTTAGACAAGGTTCTTGGGGTGAAAATTTAGCAAAAGTCGAAAAAAAATAGATTTGGGAGCTTCATGTCCCAAGCGAACCGCTTGGAAAGCCCAAGCGGTCCGCTTGAATTTCAAGTAAGAATGTACATTCTTACTGGAAATCCAAGCGGAGCGCTTGGCAGGTCCAAGCGGTCCGCTTGAATTTCCAGTAAGAATTTCATTCTTACTGGAAATCCAAGCGGAGCGCTTGGCAGGTCCCAAGCGGACCGCTTGCCAAGCGCTTCGCTTGGCTTTCCTTAAGAAAGCTAAGCGGGACACTTGAGTATCAAAGCTCCCCACTTCGTTTTTCTTCCTCCATTCCCGATTTAGCACCCCAAAAATCTCAATCTCTCTCAATTCTCCACCAATTCTTGCAATCTTGTGCATTTTACAAAGCCCATCACCCCCTCTATCATCTAAACCGATCAAATTTCACGTTTGAGGCATCCATAACAAGGAATCAAAGGTACCTCTCATGAACCCTAACTTTCTTGAATTTGGGATTTTTATCTTAATTAGCTTCAATTGTGTTATGCATTGGTGAATTAGAGTTTGATGATGATTGTTGAGCATGTTTCTTACTAAGATGTGATGTCTAAATTCGAATTTTGATCCTCTTGATTTATGATGAACTCTAGTGCTCGAATTTTTGCTATATAATTGTTTGATGATTGTTAGCCTTGAATTTGAGTTATGTTATGATTATGGTGATGTTGTGATTGCATGAGAATGTGTTGGATTGGTCGGGTAATTTAATTGAAGAGTTTGTTTGCTTGGTTTAGATACGTATGGATTTATCGTAATGAAGTGTTAAAGCTTCTCGATTTGTTCATATGAACTTTAGCAAGCCTTCAAACTCACCATGAGATTACTTGAGTGAGTATTGGAGTCTAGGAGTCGAGTCTAAGTCTCATCGTCTCTTGAAGTTATCTAATAAGATTATTCTAGGTACAATGGCATCACGAAGAACCAAGAGATCAAGGGGAGAAGGGACCTCGAGTGCTCAACAAACGGCCACACCAGGCGAGTATCGCCAATCAGGGAGGGCAAGGCAATTCGAAGCGAGTTTCCATGCCCACAAGCACATGTACATATCTGAGAGGAGAATTCGCTTCACGGCTGGTGAGAGCGAGTTGGATGGTGCCAGAGAGCTCAACAAGCTCATTACAGAGCGAGGGTGGAAGTACTATGGCGAGGTCATGCCAAATTGGGACCAAGCAGTAGTGGAGGACTTCTACATTGCCTTGTAGTTGTGGCCTGTGTGCCTTTTGTCGTGATTAGTTTAGTCTAGTTTTTGTCTTGGTGCATTAGGTGATTAAGATAGGAAAAAAACATCGAAAATCTAGAAACAGAGCCAAGCGAAGCGCTTGGAAGGGCCAAGCGGTCTGCTTGAAATTCCAGAAAATTTTGCAACTTCCTGGAAATTCAAGCGGAGCGCCTGGAGCCTCCCAAGCGCTCCGCTTGCCAAGCGAACCCGCCAAGCGGTCCACCTGGACCCTGTACCCAGATTTTCCTCGTTTTTTCCATTCTTCTCACCTTTGCGCACCCGTTTTCACATGTTTCTTAAGTCCTTTCAGGTACTACTCATATATAGGAGATTGGAAACGAACCTTTATCTCAGGGAAGTGTACTTTCAATCCAATTTTTCCTTTTCATTCAACTTTTCTTTGCTCGAGGACGAGCAAAAGTTTAGGTTTGGGGAGAGGGTATTGGATTTTCAGTACTATATGCTTGTGTGGTTCGTACATGCCTGATTTTACTCAAGTTCATGTGATTTGTCGTGTTTTTTCAAATTTTTGCATGCATATCATCCATAGATTAGTTGTTGCACGTTATTGTGTGTGGAGTTTATTGCCAAGTCTTTTGACCTTTTTAATTGAGTAGACTAAGTGTTTATGACCATTGATCATATGTTGCATCACTTTGCAAGTAGTTTGAGGCTTGTCTCGCTTGGTTTGTCACATTCGCATGTGCACTAGTTAAGCTTAGTAGTCTCGACATCACCTTGAGTGGTGTTTCTTCTGCTGCGGTTCACGATGGCCTTATAAA
The DNA here is from genome assembly GCA_028274465.1 of Plantago ovata. Taxonomy (NCBI): domain Eukaryota; kingdom Viridiplantae; phylum Streptophyta; class Magnoliopsida; order Lamiales; family Plantaginaceae; genus Plantago; species Plantago ovata. Next base: position 97,047,050 of record CM051456.1, on the reverse strand, counting down.
ATGATGCATGTTAGAGTCTATGGTTGTAACCCGTGTAATTATGTACGTAAGAGGCGACAAGTTCTTCACCTCGATTAGAGATTGCCAAATGCCTAGGAAGGAGGTAGTGTGAGGTGTGCGGTTCCTTGTATTAAACCTATTCTATCGAATAGGTTTGGGGAGGGGGTTGCCTTATTTGATCTTGTCTTTCGTCTTTGAGTCGTTGTAAAGTTTCCCTTTTTCTTTTTCTTTTTGTTTTGTGTCCCAACCTATTCTTTCGAATAGGTTTGGGGAGGTTTCTTTGTAAAAGAGTCTTTCCTTTTTCTTTTCGTCTTTGTGCTCAAACCTATTCTTTCGAATAGGTTTGGGGAGGTGTTTTTGACACATAGTATTGCTGCTTGCCCCTATATAAGAAAAAAAAAAAAGAGAGAGAAAAAGAAAATAAGAAGAAAGAAAAAAGAAATATTAAAAAAAGAAAAAGAGAAAAGAAAATAAAAAAAGAAGAAATAAAATAAAGAATAAGACCCAAAAGCAAAAGAAGGGTCGTTGCAAGCCAAAAGCAGTCTCGTAGTGTCAAGTGTCATGTAAATATTTTGTCCTTGTGAAGTGTCGAGTTGTAAATTCTATCTTTCGTTTCGTGTCGCCTTTGTCCAAGGCCTGTTCTTGACCACCCTCGTCTTGCTATTCAAGAAGTGGTTGAAAGAGGCTCATTCTTGAGAGTCTTGGTAGAATAGGGGAGTCTTATCTTTCTAAGGGAACCCTCCTTCGTTTGATGAGAGCCAGTATTGGTTCGCCCTCTCTTGAGGAAAAGTCCCGCTTGGTGAACAGTAGTAAGCCCTCAGTTTCATAGGCACGGGGCAATTGTAGTATGATAACATGCATCATTGTGTCGTCACTGACCAGGTCCAGGTAGAAGATGTTACGTGAGACTCCTTTGTTTAACCAAGTGCACTTGAGAATGTGTATATTCACAATCAAGGCATACTTCAACCTATTTGCATGTCATGCTCATTTGGTTTTGTTCATAAGCATTTGGTAGATTCAATAGATTAGTTCACTTTACTTGGCATGAGACTCCTTTTGTGTTGCATTTAGGATAGTTTGTTGCTTGAGGACAAGCAAAGGTTTGGTTTGGGGAGTTTGATGAACGTATTTTTGACGCGTTCATCTTGTCTTTTTTACCTTCTTTTGCTATCTTCTAGCCTTGTTTTTTGGTTAGTTTTGTAGAATAGTGTCACGTTTTGTGTTTTCTGCATTTTCAGGCACTTAGGTACGAAACGGCGTTTTTGGAGCTAAAAACGAGCCTTTTTGATGGAAAAGATGGCCCCGTTGAAGTTCCCCAATCTCCGTGGCTTGTTCGTAAGTGTTTGAGCATCAATAAGCATCGAGAAGGATGAGTCCAAGGCACCCGAGGGCCATGCGAGGGCAAAAAGATTGAGTTTGAAGACAAAAATCTGCCCAGGAGCCAAGCTAAGCGCCTGGAATAGTGAAGCGCTCCACTTCATTTTCCAGGAGCTTTGGCACAGAAGCCAAGCGAAGCGCTTGGAGTACCAAAGCGCTTCGCTTGCCAAGCGCTCCTCTTGGCTTCTCCAAGCGGTCCGCTTGGCAGCGGTTACGTTTTCGGATTTTCCTTCTTAGATCTGATCTTCAGTCATTTTTTGGATATCTTTTGAACTGTAGCTTCGTTTTGGAGAGCTCCTAAGCCCCAAAAATCAGAGAAAACTCAGATTACATTGTATTTTAGTTTGGGATTCAAGATTTTGATTGGAATTCATCCTTTGTAATCATCTACGGAGAGGTTTTCTTTGCTTTCCACCGATTAGTGACAGCTTTGGTGGTAACTTGTATCACTCTCTTGTCTTGTAGTTTGATATGATGTATTCTGATTATTATTCACATGAATTGATGTCTATGTTGATGAATATGAGTAGCTAAATCTTTTGTGTTGGTGGTAGAATGTAGAATATGCATGCTATGGGTTATGTTTATGCTTACATGAGATTGTGATTCAATCTTGCTGCAAATTCCTTCATATGATTCTTAGTTGCCTATAAAATATATTCGAATTGAGTATAGTGACAAACTCTTGGTCAATGAAAGCTATAGGATTGTATGTTAGAGATTTGCAGCATGCTAGATAAATGGTGTTAGTGACAAGTACCTCTAAAGTATTGATAGTGGTCTTTTATGATGTGTGTCTTGAAAGGTACCTAGACGAGTTGCTTAGCAGACTTGATCGAAGGTTTTACGCACTGAACTTGTGAGCATATTCGTAACCCATGCATGTGTATTTGATTTCTACCACCAACCGTTTTCCAAACTTGATTACAACAATCTGATTTCTCGTTGTTTTGTTCAAAGAAAACGATTCTATAAACATTTGAACTCGTTGACTGAAATTACTAGCAAAAACCTCAAGCAAAGCCACGTTAGGTCCCGAGAGAACGACACTCGGGGACAACTTGCCATTGCACTCTAGTTTGTGTAGTGATAAGTGTTCTTAGGCTTTTAAACAAATTTAATTGGTGAAAAACGACATCATCAATTCTGACAATTACTCTCCTCCCCCAAGTCATGACAAGATAATTATAGTTCACGACAAGGAATTTCCAGCAAAAGATGCAGTTGCTCCAGAAGTTGTTGAAACTACGCAACCTCCAGTGCCTGCTGATGAACTACCACAATCAAGCATGTTGAACAAGTAGTTGCTGATGAACCAATCTCAGCAGAGACACAAAATCCCAGTAGTACTGAACAAGTACATATTGAAGAGTCACATGCTGATGGGCAAACATATCCAGATCCAACAAGCAGAAAACCTGTTAATAAATGGATTAGAGATCATCCCTCTACGGATATGATCGGTGATATTAATAAACGCCAAGTGACTAGATCCAAAGCATCTACTACTCATGGACTTGCTGAAGAAGCAACTGTCGTAGAAGTAGAATCATTGTTCTCTTGCTTTGTTTCAGAAATTGAACCTAAAACCATAAAAGAAGCTTTAAAGCATTCTGAATGGATAAAGGCAATGCAAGAAGAACTTGATCAATTCGAAAGGAACAAAGTCTGGAAACTTGTACCACTTGCTGAAGGCAAGAAAGCTATTGGTACAAAGTGGGTGTTCAGAAACAAGCTGAGTGAGTCTGGTGAAGTAACAAGAAATAAAGCATGTTTAGTTGCTCAAGGTTACTGTCAGACTGAAGGATTGGACTATGATGAGTCTTATGTAGGGGTGTATTACGAACCGAACGTTCACGAACGTTCGCTAAATTGTTCGGTCAATGTTCGGTTCGGTCAAGTTCGAACAGTTCGCGAACAAGTTCGTTAAGCTAACGAACCGAACACGAACATGTTACTCATTGTTCGGTTGTTCGCGAACAGTTCACGAACATACGAACATGGATAATATAAATATAATATTTAATAATATTTATATATTATATAAATATATATACACATATATAATTTAATAATTAATAATAATTATATATACTTCCTCTTTAACCTAAATTCTCTTCATTTGCCATATCTCTTTTCACACCACACATAGGCAGCCACTGCAACTCTTCCCTATTCTCATCTTTCCAATTTGGGGATCGATCTCATTCTCCCATTCCAATCTCCATCCACTATCAACCGGTCGCTGCAAGCCACCGGTGACTGGACCACGAGGTATGCTCCCTTCACCTCTTTCTCTTCTCCCTCCATTAATTCGTGCGCCTCTACAAGAATCTGGGTAATTTTATTCTTCTGTTGATTCTGTTAATTAAAATCTGCTGAAAATCCATTTTATGTGTCTGTCATGTGATTAAGGAGTTCAGATTTGGATTACGTTGTTGTGGGTGATGTTTAATTATTGAGGGTGGAATGGGTTAATTATTTTCTGTCATCAATTTACACGAAGGCATCTTGAGCTAATCTCTTCCTTTTTGCAATCTTTTCATCACATTTTTGTAAGTCAACTCATCTCTTTATTGTTAGACAGATTTTTATTGCTGCTTCTCCCGAGTTAATTAATTCAATTTTGCTGGAGAAGAAATGATCTCATGATGAAGAAGATCCTTTTGCTGGAGAAGAAATGATCTCACTGGACTGGAGAAGAATTGTTTTTTGCCGGAGCCTTGATTAATTATGAAATGCTTTGTTGTGAATTTGTTGAATTTAATGGTTTTTGATACAAATGTTTTGGTGTTATATTGTTATGGTGAGTTTCCCATATTCTTTGTATTATCGATTTTTTTTTTCAAAAACCATCTATACTCAAGAACATAAACGAACAGACGAACAAGCGAACGAACATTACCATTACCGAACGAACACGAACTGGTAATATCTTAACGAACCGAACACGAACGGCTATTGGATTGTTCGGCGAACACGAACACGAAACCGAACATATTATATCCTTAACGAATGAACGTTCGATAAACCTCTTGTTCGGTTCGTAATACAGCCCTAGTCTTATGCACCAGTTGCAAGATTGGATGCAATTAGGCTTTTCTTAGCCTTTGCTGCTCACAATGACTTCATTGTTTACCAAATGGATGTTAAAAGTGCATTCTTGAATGGTGAACTTGCTGAAGAAGTCTACATAGAACAACCCCCTGGCTTTGAACTTCCCTCAGAAATCAAGATGGTATACAAGCTTCAGAAAGCTGTATATGGTCTAAAGCAAGCACCAAGAGCATGGTATGATACCTTGGCTAAGTTCTTGCTGGAGAATGGTTTCAAGAAAGGTGAAGTTGACAAAACCTTATTTACCATGAACCATGATGGTAAAGTACTCTTAGTTCAAATTTATGTGGATGACATAATTTTTGGATCTAAGGACAAGCAACTTTGTGATGATTTTGCCAAACTCATGACAAACAAGTTTGAAATGAGTATGATGGGAAAATTGAATTATTTCCTAGGATTGCAAGTCAAGCAACTCAAAGATGGAATATTCATAAATCAGGCAAAGTATGTGAAAGAAATGCTCATAAAGTTTAGGATCAAAGAGGAAGAGAAACCTGAAAAGATCCCTATGAGTGTTGGTACCAAATTGGGCTATACTAAAGAAGATAAAAGTGTTGAAGAACACAAGTATAGGAATCTCATTGGTTCCTTGTTGTATTTAACAGCAAGTAGACCTGACATTCAGTATGCTGTTTGTGTGTGTGCAAGATTCCAATCTGATCCAAGAGAATCACACTACAAAAAGGCAATCAAGATACTGAAATATGTCAAAGGTACAGTCAATGTTGGATTATGGTATCCTAAAGATTCTGGACTAGAATTGGTTGGTTATTCTGATGCTGATCATGGAGGATCAACTCTTGATAAAAAAAAGTACCTCTGGAACTTGTCAGTTTTTGGGTACTAGATTAATATCATGGTTCAGCAAGAAGCAAACCTGTGTTGCCAATTCATCCACTGAATTTGAATACATTGCAGCTAGTTGTTGCACAGCTCAAATCCTATGGATTCAGCAACAATTAAGAGATTATGGTATTTATGCAAAGAAAACACCAATCTTTTATGATAATACAAGTGCTATTGCTATCACGCAAAATCCTAAGTTTCGCTCTAGGACTAAGCACATTGATATTAGACATTATGTCATTAGAGATCATGTGGAAAAAGGTGATGTTGAGGTTGTGAAAGTAGGCACTGATGATCAACTTGCTGACATCTTTACCAAGCCCCTACCAGAAAATAGGTTCTCAATGCTAAGGTATAACCTTGGATTGATTGAACTACCTCAATAAAGGATACAATTGGCAGAATGCTGAAACAGGTATTCAGCAAGCCAAAGTATTCTTACTTAAAAGCTCCTTCCACTAATTTCCTCTAAGAAATGATAGGTCACTACATGTTTGCTGAAACAGGCATTCAGCAAGTAATTCCTTCAAAACGGATATTTGTTAGGAAACTTGATCACTTGCTGAGACAGGCACTCAGTAAGAGAAAAACCTTAAGGATTCCTGAAACGGGCATTCAGACAATCAAAGATACTGAAACAGGTATTCAAGTATCAAGGGAATATTCTGAGACGGGAACTCAGAAAAAGAGCAAAACTCATTTCTCAGATTTTACCAAAGGATATTTCAAGTACAAAAGAATTTACTGATACGGGAACTCAGAAATATCTTTTAAACTTAAGAAAAATATGAGATATCTAAGTAAGGGGGAACTTTCAGCAAGTATCTAGGCTATTTATGCAAACTCGCTGAAAAGATTTTTGTCTATTTCCGCAAGCAATCTAGTCCCATAAAACTCGGTAAAATCAATTTGTGACGTTAATCGGGCACAGATAAACTCGTAATAATCATGACATGAAATACAATCGTGGCCATTGATTAAAAGGAGTTATTGATCTAACGGTTAACAAAACAAAGAGAGAGAGTGCTCTGACGGTTTTAGTTAGTGGGCCACTACGCATTCAATGCAAAGGCTCCACTAACGCCTTTGTTTCTCTGTTTTACCCTTGCTGAGAACTAAAATCGATTGAGTTTCTCACACATCAGAGACACTATATAAAGAAGGAGTTAGAGAAATGACAAAATTCTTTAACTCACATTTCCTTTCTCTGCAAAATTTAGCCTGAATCTACTGTACCTCCGGTCAAAAAGCAAACTATCTTTTTCGTACACACTCTCTTCTCTATAAAAAGAAATGGCACCAAAGAGACAGTCCTCCAAGACCTCCAAGTCGTCTAAGGTTGACAGTGCTGAGAAAAGCACTGCTCCGGTGACTACTCCGGTATTAAACACAACGAAAGTTGTGTTGAAAAACGATAGAATCTCGGAAAAACCTATGCCTCCTTCATATCTTGACACTGCAAAGTGTGAGATGATGATGCAATGGGGTGGATTTGCAAAAGAGAAGTATATTCGATACTTCTATGAACAAGAACTTGAAGGTGACAATGAAGAGGCGCTTGAATTTATCAAGCAGCAAGGCCTCATGCATTTTATAACTGCTCACACTAAGCAAGTGAGTATGTTGGACACATTGGAGTTCTACAATAATGCAGAAATTCAGTCCCTAACTGATAGTAAAGGAGTCACTGAAAAAGTGATCTTTACTGTAGTTCAGAACACGCAAATCGTCCTGAAATGGACTGATTTAGCGGAAATCTTTTAGATTCCAACCACTGGAACTGAAGATGACATCACTGCAACTGATGAAGAAATTGAAGCTTTCTACAGTGACGTCAGAAATGAGAAAATGAAGAAAGGAGAGATTGCTCCCGTGACTTGGACAAAGCACGTTAAGAGGAAGCATCTCTGCCATTCACTTGGTCTAGTAGCTCTGCTACTGATTAAAGTTTTGGACTCCCAAGTTGGAGGAATAGACCAAGTAGGCCTGAGAAGGTGGCCGCTGCTGATGCATATCTATGAAAATAAAACGGAACTTAACTGGGCTAAGTACATTTTCAACAGGCTTGTTGATTGTGTCACTAAGTTCAAGGTTAAGGTGGAAGACAACAAGGTCTCACCTTCCTTTCCGGTTATGTATGGAATAAAGATATGCTATATCCTTGAACATTTCAGGATTCAGCTGAGAAACCCATTGCCAATCAAGAAATCTGTATGCAATGTGGGAAGATCCTTCTACAAGCAGAATGTACCTAAGATTGCTAGCAAGAAACTTGACAAATCTAAGAAGACAACAGCTGCAGATGTTGTCAGCACAAGTCAGCAAGAAAGGTATACAACAGCTGCAAATGTCACCACTCAGCAACTTAGAGATGAAACTGCTGTAGATGGTGGTGACAAAGATGAAACTGCTCTAGATGGTGATCATGCTGACACCACTACTCCTGTTGCTGAAAATGCAACTACTGACGCCTCTGCTGGGAAACTGAAGAAATCTAACAAGAAAAAGAGGAAAGCTGATGATGACACTCAGACTGCAGCGTCATCAGCAAACTCTGTCCCCAAGAGGAAAAGGACAAATAACTCAAGGAAGAAAACACTGGCTCGCAGGTCAGTACCTATTGTCCATGACCTCTCAGATAATTCCCAGACAATTGCTGAAACGCAAGTTCCAGTAGATGTTAACAAGGTAGTTACTGAAGCCTATGTCAACAACATTGAAGTGTTTGCGGAAGCCTTCAATGATCGACTCAATGTTGATCCTTCTACTGAGAACAGACCACAAGGCAGTGGAAATGAAATTCCTGCCCAATTCCCAGATATCTACATTGTAGATAATCTAGATGATCAAACTCTGGAACCAGCAAGTGATATTGCTACTGATCTGAGAACCGCGACACTTGTTGATGCTGCTGAAAAGATGGTTGCTGAACAAGCAACTCATCAAGTTGCTGAAACCACAATTGCTAAAGAACCAGTTGCTGAGACAGCAATGGTTCAAGTTCCAGAAGTTGCTGAAGAAACACAAGAAGCATTATTCAACGACGCATCTCGTAATGCTGAGAATACTGGCCCAAGTTCACCAAAGACATCAATTGACAAAGTCCAGCTTGTACTGGAAGCTATAAGCCAACAAATGGAATTGGATATTGAAGAATCATCCAACAAATCCATTGATGTCTTTATGAGAAGCAGTGAGCTTAAAGGTCAAGATGCTTATGCTCAACTTGTCATTTCAGAGACAAGGGAGATTGCTGAAACCGCGCAGCTTTCTCAAACAGAGCACGCCAAGAAGTCTGCTGAAGAAACAGTCCCAGAAACTGAAGAAACTGTTAATGCTGAAAGGACTGAGCCACAACCTGTCCTTCTTCAGCAGGTAGATAACTCAACCATCAGTAAAACTTCACTTTCTGAAACTTATTCTTTTGCTAATATTATGATATCTCTACAGACTTCTCAAGATGCAAGTCAGATGGTTGCTGAAGCCTCTGCACCAGAATCAACACTTCTTGCTCAGCAGGTAGTTAAAATTTTTGGTAATAAAACTAAGTTTGACAGCTTAGTACTTGTGTCTAAATCATATTTATTTCAGGATGAACAAATGGAGGATGCTACTCAAGCTCCTCAAGGAATGGAAATTGTACAACATGAGCTTGCTGAATCTCAGCAGGTAATTCATGTTTCAGCTTTGAACTCTAAAGCAATTATGCAAACCTCTCCTGATCTAAATATTGTTCTTTTTCAGGCTCTAAAGCAGACCACTGAAGTGGTGCACATCACTGAAGATTCACAAGTGAGTTCCGAGGAACTTTACTTGAACTTCAAGAGAACAACCTTGTCAAGAGTTGCTAAGTCTGTCAGCAACTGGCAAAGGTACAGAAGGATGGACTTTTCTGATCTCCATCTTCATCTATCAAATGAGAAAAAGAGATCTTCTCTACTGAAGCTCGAGACGTTTGTCCACTCCATACTTCCTGAAGACATGTCATATTCTCAGCTAATGAGCTCGAATCTGATTGCTCAAATCAGAGAGAATATGAAGGCAAAATTCAAGAGTGCCTCTCCAGCTGAACAAGCTGTGATGCTCAAGGGTTTATTTGTACCCGTGGTGGTTGATCCCCACAAAATCAATGTGGAAGAGGAAGTATCGAGTGTTGCTCTATACAAGCATCTTGAGCTAGTCATTCTAACTGATGATGATGAAGAGGAAGAAGATGAAAACATCCCTACTGATCCCAGTGATGATGAAGGAAAAGATTCAAAGGACAAGAAAGATGACGATGATGACAATCAAGGTCCAAGTCCTGATGCTGGTGGTTTAAAATTGACAGTTGCTGAAACTGAACCACAATACAATCAGCAAGCTGAACAACCACAACCTCAGCATGAATCTCAACCTGCTCCTACTGATGTTGAAAATCAAGCACCTGTACAAGGCGCTGATTCTGAAGAGGAATATGCCAGAAAGAAGGCTGCCTTGAAACTTGGAAAAAGCCAACTTTCTGATGCCAAGGTCACTGATGCAAACCTTGATGATGAAGATGAAATGGATGAAGATTACCAACGCGCTCTACAAAACAGTCTCATGATCCATGCAAGGCATACACAGGATCTGGAAATTGGTCAATCTTCAGGAGTAAAACCAAAGGAAGTCCCCTCCCTTCCACTTACTACTGGCGAAACTCCAGTAATTGAGTCTCAAACGTTGCCCTCAGCAACTACTCAATTAAAACTAACTACTAGCGAAACTCCAGTAATTGAGTCTCAAACGTTGCCCTCAGCAACTACTCAATTAAAACTAACTACTGGTGAAACTCCAGGTGTTGAGTCTGAAGCGTTGCCATCAGCAACCACTCAACCAAAAGGAAATGAAGCTGCTGACTTAGGTTCCAAGGTTGCTGACCTTGATGAATCTGAGGATGAAGATGATCTATCAGCAAACGAGGATGAAAACTCCAAGAGAGACCCCAAAGTGGTTGAAATCCCTCCTCCTGATTATATAAATGATATAGACGATGATTTGAGAGGAGAATTGCTGATGAAAGATGATCAGTTTGCTTCAAAACTTAAAGTTCATTCCTTGACCCCAAATCTAGTGCCGTTCCCACGAGTTGAGGAGTTTACTCCTAGAATTTTGGCACTGAAGAAAGTCCATGATGCCTGCAAAGCAGAAGATGAGGCATTGCTTGCTGAGAGCCCACTTAATATTGGCTACAGTGCTGAGACGCACTACTACTCTTACAATAGCTCAGAAAGACATCAGTCTTTATCACAAGAGCTATGAAGAAGATGTCAATCAAGCACTCCGGCTAGCAAAGACCGCTATAGTAAAGGCTCAGACTTTCATGGAAGACAAGGCCGCAACAGAACAAAGACATGAGGAGAACATGGTGAGTATTAAAAATGAGTTGTCCAAGATGACTTCTGATCAACAACAAATCATCATGAAATACAACAGTCTAAGTACTCTTGCTGAAAATTGCAATGAGTTCTACTCTTTGCACATCACTCCGATGTTGCAATCCATGTCTAAGGGGGAAAATAGAAGTACAAGAAAGAGAACCCAAACCCCTCCTACTGTTGATGAGCCACTGCCCATAGAACTGCTTGCTGAAAAAGAGCAAAGTTCTAAAAGATAAGCAGAATCTGAGTTAAATTCAGCAAGTCCCAAAAAGAGAAAAACTGCTGCTGAAACTCAAGGTTTTTGCCACACTGAAAGTCATCAAGATCTGAATGAAGATGATGATGATGATGACAATCAGACAATAGCTCAAGCCATAAGATCTAGACCAACTACAGCCTTAACTCCGTCTGGCCACTCAAATCATTTCTCTTCTGACTCAAGATCTTTAGCAAGAGATCAAGACAATGCAAAGTCAAGAAGGAGAAGGCAAAGACAGGAAGAAAAGAGGCTGGCCAGCATTGCTATTGGCTCCGGCATCGAGTATACAAAGACCAGCAATGATGAAACCACTCAGAACGTGATCAGAAACGTTCATGGTGTTGGATCTTAAAGCTGGAAGACTTGCTGGTGAATGAGTTCTTTCCTACAACCATTTTGAACCAAATGTTCACATGGATTGAACTCAAGGTAAAAAGGAAAGAAATGGATGAGTCCCTTCCAAGAAATATTGCTGGGAGATGGTTGAATCTTGAAGTCTCAGTAAGAAGAACTGCAATTGGTAAGTCTATAAGACAAGAACCAGATTTGATAAAACCAGTTGGCATTGCTTATTACTCTGACCCAGTAACCAAGAAAACAAAGAAGAGACTTGGATTGATTCTCACTGCTAAGGATCAAGAAGATGATCTTCTCTGGCTAAGGAAGATTCATCCTAAAAGCATTTCAGATACACAACTTCTCCATGCCAGCAATTGGGGCATGCATTTGTGGGTAACTCATTACATGGAAATGAATGCTGAAAAGCATCATCATACTACCTGCAAATTCTTCAATTACAAGTCCGTAGACTACTTGAGAACTACGAGAAGGAATGTATTGAATTCACTACACTTGTTGAGAAGAGTGTAAGAGAGATTTTGAGAAAATCCTCTTGAAGAGCTTAACTCTCTGTAATAGTTTTGTTAAAGTTTTTATTTGCTGATTTTGTTTAGTTATCTCTGCTCTTTCCTGTAAACTTACTGAAATATAACTATCAGCAATAAAGTTTTTTGACTCTTATTGGTTTTTGATTATGCAAATTACTTATGCTTACTGTTTAATTATTCAAGTATGTTTGCATTAATCAACTTATTTATTCAACATCAGAAACCTCTAAAATGGTAACAATTAATTTAGCCATGGATTGCTAACATCAAAAAGGGGGAAATTTGTTAGGAAACTTGTAATTTTGATGAGCAATTAACCATGCTAAATTAAGGAAAGTCCAGTAACTAGTACTCTTAAGGTCCATAGGAATTTAGAATTTTAAGGACATTGTAAAAGAGGAACGTTTGCTGAAGACTTAGAGTAGGTGCTAGATAGGTTGGTTTTACCGCTTATGATGTATCTTGTTTTCTAAAAAGAAATACAACCTATTGAAGCATTTGCTGATGATGTACTTTGTTTTTACAAACAAACTATTGAAGCATTTAGAACCGCTCAGAATCTTGAAGATTTCGAAGACTGAAGACTAGAAGATTTCTGAATACTGGTATCTACAAAGGCACATGTTGCTCAGAAAGTGGAAACTTCAGCAACAGCATTGCATAAGTGAAAATCTATACGACAGAGTAGGTTGTGCTTGCTGAAACTGAGACTGACCACATGCTGATGGAACATATGTGACCTCTTGCTGAAAGTACTTGTATTTGCGCTCCAATGTTACTGTTTGAATTTCATTCAAAAGAGCATTAAATGCAAAGCTTGCACGCGAAGGACATGAAGACTAGAAGACAAACAAGGACGCTGCTGAAAGTACAAAAGCAAGATAGTGACATTTTAAGGAACAAAAGCCTTAGAATTTGAAATTCAAACGGCTCCTTATGTCACTATAAATAGAGGTCATCCGACAAAGAGTTGAAGTGTGTCAACAACGTGATCATACTCTCACTTGTGCTTAAACTCACATACCCTTCAATACTTTTACTGCCATTGATCCGTTCCAAGACTTAAATCTTGAAAAAGCTACTTGTGAAGAAGTAGAATTTACACGACTAAGTAATTAGTTAAGTGTTCTTTCTTTCTTTCGAACAAGAACAAGTCTTGACACCAAAAACAATCAAACTTGTTTACTGCAAAATATTCAAAGTTTTGTTTCTTAGATTACTTGTTGTAACTGAAAAAGTTATAATTAAGTTATCTCATCCCAAACCTCTCTAACTGAAAATACACCCTTTCAGGCGTGATATTCAGGGGGAACTTAATCTAGCATAGTGTTGCTGATTAAAAGTACCAAGTTTGGTGGAGAACAAGGTTACGTTCTCTAGTTAGGTTGGAGACAAAGCAAGTGTGCTTTGGTTTCTGTTTGGATCGCTCTAGATAGGTGTTGTAAGGAACCTCAAACTTATCTTAGTGGATTCAGTCCTAGAAAGGACAAAATGGATTAGTTGAGAGATTACGCCACTCTCAGATACCACTATAAAAGTGTTTGTGTGATTTACTTACTGTACTTGGTTTTCAGCAAATCTTATCTATTTGTACACAGTCACTCACATCACTTGCTGAAACCTTCATTTACTGAAAAAGCACTTATTGTATCAAAGACTTCCGCTCTCTGATTTTAAGTATCAGCAAACCTAGTTACTGTGAAGTAACTTGCACTTGCTGAGAAAGTTAAGTATCAGCAAACTCATTACTGTAAAGTAATAAGCACTTGCTGAGAAAGTTTTTAAACGACGATAGTTTGAAAAGACTATTCACCCCCCCCCCCTCTAGTCTTTTCTTGTTGTTTAAAGGGACCAACACAATGCATCATCTTCTGCTTTGCAGGCTTTGTGGACTTCCATTAGTGCCTTAATTCTTGGAGTGCAATCCTCCACATTTGGGAATGGCACTAAGTTCGGGGTCAAGGAATGAACTTTGAGCTCAGAAGCGAATTGATCATCTCTTGTCAGCAAATGGCTTCTCAAATCATCTCCTACATCATGTTCATAATCAGGAGAAGGAATTTCGACCACTTTGGGTTCATTTTTCTTTGAGTGATCATCCTCATTTGCTGAAAGATCGTCTTCATCGTCAGATTCATCAAGGCCAGCAACCTTGGTTCCTAAATCTGCAGCTTCATTCCTTTCTGGTTGAGTGGTTGCTGATGGCAACGCTTCAGACTCAACGACTGGAGTTTCACCAGTAGTAAGCTTTAATTGAGTAGTTGCTGAGGGAAACGTTTGAAACTCAATGACTGGAGTTTCACCAGTAGTAGATGGAAGGGAGGGGACTTCTTGAGGTTTTACTCCTGAAGATTGAGCAATATCCAAATTTTGCGTATGCCTTGCATGAATTTGGAGACTGTTTTGAAGTGCTCTTTGGTAATCTTCATCGACATCCAGGTTTGGATCAGTGACCTTGGCATCGAGTAAAGATAACTCGGCATCATAAAGCTTGCTTTTGTCATGTTTCAATGCGGCGCACTTTCTGGCGTACTCTTCTTCAGTATCAGGTTGAGATTCTTGCTGACTTGGTGTATGATCAGCTTGCTGATTTTCTTGATTCTCAGTCTCAGCAACTGTCAGTTTAAGTCCACCAGCATCAGGACTAGGACCTTGATTGTCATCATCATCGTCCTTTTTGTCCTTCGAATCTTTTCCTTCATCATCACTGGGATCAGTAGGGATGTTCTCATCTTCTTCTTCCTCATCATCATCCGTCAGTATAACCAACTCGAGATGCTTGTACAAAGCAACACTCGTAACTTCCTTTTCTTCATTGATTTTGTGGGGATCAGCCACTACGGGTACAGAAGAACCCTTGAGCATCACAGCATGTTCAGCTGGAGAGGCACTCTTAAATTTGGCCTTCATATTCTCTCTGATTTGAGCAATCAGATTTGAGCTCATTAGCTGAGAATATGACATCTCTTCTAGAAGTATAGAGTGGACAAAGGTCTCGAGTTTTAGCAAAGAAGACCTCTTTTTCTTGTTTGATAGATGAAGATGCAGGTCAGAAAAATCCATCCTTCTGTACCTTTGCCAGTTGCTTACAGACTTAGCAACTCTTGACAAGGTAGTTCTCTTGAAGTCTAAGTAAAGTTCTTCAGAACTTACTTTTGGATCTTCAGTGATGTGAACCACTTTAGTGGTCTCCTTTTGAGCCTGAAAAAGAATAAAATTATGTTCAGGAAAGGTTTGGATAATAGTCTTAGAGTCCAAAGCTAAAACATGATTTACCTGCTGAGATTCAGCAAGCTCATGTTGCACACTTGTTTGTGCTGGTACTATTTCCATTCCTTGAGGAGCTTGAGAAGCATCCTTGACTTGTTCATCCTGAAATAATTGTAACTTAGATACAAGCACTAAGTTTTCAAACTTAGTTGAATTACCAAAAACTTTAACTACCTGCTGAGCAGGAGGTGTTGATTCTGGTGCAGAGGCTTCAGCAACCTTCTGACTTGTATCTTCAGAAGTCTGTAGAGAAATCATTATATTAGCAAAAGATTGAGTTTCAGATAGTGAAGATTTTCTTATGGTTGAGTTAACTACCTGCTGAAGAAGGACAGGTGGTGTCTCAGTCCTTTCAGCATTAACATCTTCTTCAATATCTGGGACTATTTCTTCAGTAGACTTCTTTTCTTGCTCTGTTTGAGAAAGCTGTGCGGATTCAGCAATCTCCCTTGTCTCTGAAATGACAAGTTGAGCAGAGGCATCTTGACCCTTGAGTTCACTGCTTGTCATGAAAACATCGATTGATTTGTTGGAAATGTCTTCAATATCAAACTCCATTTGATGACTTAGTTCTTTCAGCACCAGCTGAACTTTGTCAATGGATGTTTTCGGTGAACTGGGTCCAGTATTCTCAGCATCACGAGATGCGTCGTCGAATAATGTCTCTTGTGGTGTTTCAGCAACTTCTGGGACTTGAACCATTGCGGTCTCAGCAACTGGTTCTTCAGCAACTTCATGAGTTGCTTGTTCAGCAACCATCTTTTCAGCAACGGCAGCATCAGCAAGTGCCGCGGTTCTTATATCAGCAGCAATATCAGTTACTAGTTCCAGAGTCTGATCATCAATATTTATTATCTACAATGTAGATATCTGGGATTGAGGCAGGAATTTCATTTCCACTGCCTTGTGGTCTGTTCTCAGTAGATGTATCAACATTAAGTTGATTGTTGAAGGCTTCCGCAAACACTTCAACATTGCTGACATAGGTCTCAGTAACCACTTTGTCAACATCTACTGGAGTTTGTGTTTCAGCAACTGCTTGAGAATCGTCCGAAAGATCATGGACAATTGGTACTGACTTGCGAGCCAGTGTTTTCTTTCTTGGGTTACTTGTCCTTTTTCTTTTGGGGACGGGGTTAGCTGATGACGCTGCAGTTTGAGTGTCATCATCAGCTTTCCTCTTTTTCTTCTTGGATTTCTCCAGTTGCTTTTCAGCAGCAGCGTCAGTAGTTGCATTTTCAGCAATGGCTGTTGTACCTTTATCATGATCACCATCTACAGCAGTTTCATCATGATCACCATCTACAGTAGTTTCATCAACAACTTTTTCAGCTGTTGGAACATTCTCTTGCTGAGTGGTGGCGGTAACATCTGCAGTTGCTGTATACCTTTCTTGCTGACTTGTGCTGACAACATCTACACCTGTTGTCTTCTTTGATTTTTCGAGTTTCTTGCCAGCAAGCTTAGGTGCATTTTGCTTGTAGAAGGCTCTTCCCACATTGCATACAAATTTCTTAATCGGCTATGGGTTTCTCAGCTGAATCCTGAAGTGTTCAAGGATATAGCATATCTTCAGTCCATACATGACTGGGAAGGTAGGTGAGACCTTGTTGTCTTCAACCTTAACCTTGAATTTAGTAACACAATCAACAAGTCTGTTGAAAATGTACTTTGCCCAGTTGAGCTCCGTTTTGTTCTCATAGATATGCATTAGCAGCGACCACCTTCTCAAGCCTACTTGGTCTATTCCTCCGACTTGGGAGTCTAAGACTTTGATTAGTAGCAGAGCTACTAGACCAAGTGAGTGGCAGAGATGCTTCCCCTTAACGTGTTTTGTCCAAGTCACGGGAGAAATCTCTCCTTTCTTCATTTTCTCATTTTTGAAATCACTGTAGAAGGCTTCAATTTCTTCACCAGTGGCAGTGATGTCATCTTCAGTTCCAGTGGTCGGAATCTGAAAGATTTCTGCTAAATCAGTCCATTTCAGGACGATTTGCACATTTTGAACTGTGGTGAAGATCACTTTTTCAGTGACTCCTTGACCATCAGTTAGGGACTGGATTTCTGCATTATTGTAGAACTCCATAGTATCTAACATGCTCACTTTCTTAGGGCGAGCTGTTATAAAGTGAGTGAGGCCTTGCTGTTTAATCAAGTCAAGTGCCTCCTCATTGTCACCGTCTAGTTCTTGTTCATAGAAGTATCGGATATACTTCTCTTTTGCAAAACCACCCCATTGCATCATCATTTCACACTTTGCAGTGTCTAGATATGCGGGAGGCATGGGTTTTTCTGTTATCCTATCGTTTTTCAACACAACTTTCGTTGTGTTAGTCACCGGAGCAGTGCTTTTTCCAGCACTGTCAACCTTAGATGACTTAGATGTCTTAGATGACTGTCTCTTTGGTGCCATTTCTTTTATAGGTGAGAAATGTATACGAAAAAGATTGTTTGCTTTTTGACCGGAGGTACAGTAGATTCAGGCTAAAATTTGCAGAGAAAGGAAATGTGAGTTAAAGAATTTTGTCTTTCTCTAACTCCTTGTTTATATAGTGTCTCTGATGTGCAAGAAGCTCAATCGATTTGAGTTCTCAGCAAGGGTAAATCAGAGAAACAACAGCACTAGTGGAGCCTTTGCATTAAATGCGTAGTGGCCCACTAACAAAAACCGTCAGAGCACTCATTCTCTTTGTAATGTTAACCGTTAGATCAATAACGCCTTTTAATCAATGGCCACGATTGTATTTCATGTCATGATTATTAGCGAGTTTATTTGTGCCCGATTAACGTCACAAATTGATTTTACCGAGATTTATGGGATTTCATAGCTTGCTGAAATAAACAAGACTTTTTTCAACGAGTTTGCAAAACTAGCCTTGTTACTTGCTGAAAATTCCCCCTTAATCAGACATCTCATATTTCTTTAAGTTAAAAGATATTTCTGAGTTCCCGTATCATTAAATTCTTTTTATCTTGAGATATCTTTTAGTAAAATCTGAGAAGTGAGTTTGCTCTTTTCTGAGTTCCCGTCTCAGAATATGCCTTTGATACTTGAATACCTGTTTCAGTATCTTTGATTGTTTGAATGTCCGTTTCAGCAATCTTTGAGGTTATTCTCTTACTGAGTGCCTGTCTCAGCAAGTGATCAAGTTTCCTAACAAATACCCGTTTTGAAGGAATTACTTGCTGATTGCTGGTTTCAGCAATCATGTAGTGACTTACCATTTCTTAGAACAAATCAATGGAAGGAGCCTTTATTCAAGTAAGAATACTTTGGCTTGCTGAATGCCTGTTTCAGCAAGTTGATCATCAGTACCCACTTTTACAACATTAATATCTCCCTTTTCCACATGATCTCTAATGAAATGATGTCTAATATCAATGTGCTTAGTCCTTGAGTGGAACTTAGAATTTTGGGGGATAGCAATAGCACTTGTATTATCACAAAAGATTGGTGTTTTCTTTGCAGAAATACCATAATCTCTTAATTGTTGCTGAATCCATAGGATTTGAGCTGTGCAACAACCAGCCGCAATGTACTTAGATTCAGTAGATGAATTAGCAACACAGGTTTGCTTCTTGATGAACCATGATATTAATCTAGTACCCAAAAATTGACAAGTTCCAGAGGTACTTTTTCTATCAAGAGTTGATCCTCCATGATCAGCATCACAATAACCAACCAATTCAAGTCCAGAATCTTTAGGATACCATAATCCAACATTGACTGTACCTTTGACATATTTCAGTATCTTAAGTGCCTTTTTGTAGTGTGATTCTCTTGGATCAGATTGGAATCTTGCACACACACAAACAGCATACTGAATGTCAGGTCTACTTGCTGTTAAATACAACAAGGAATCTTTAGTTTTCTATACTTGTGTTCTTCAACACTTTTATCTTCTTTAGTATAGCCCAATTTGGTACCAACACTCATAGGGATCTTTTCAGTTTTTTCTTCCTCTTTGATCCTAAACTTTATGAGCATTTCTTTCGCATACTTTGCTTGATTTATGAATATTCCATCTTTGAGTTGCTTGACTTGCAATCCTAGGAAATAATTCAATTTTCCCATCATTACTCATTTCAAATTTATTTGTCATGAGCTTGGTAAAATCATCACAAAGTTGCTTGTCCTTAGATCCAAATATTATATCATCCACATAAATTTGAACTAAGAGTATTTTACCATCATGGTTCATGGTAAACAAGGTTTTATCAACTTCACCTTTCTTGAAACCATTATCCAACAAGAACTTAGCCATGGTATCATACCAAGCTCTTGGTGCTTGCTTTAGACCATATACAGCTTTCTGAAGCTTGTATACCATCTTGGTTTCTGAGGGAAGTTCAAAGCCAGGGGGTTGTTCTAAGTAGACTTCTTCAGCAAGTTCACCATTCAAGAATGCACTTTTAACATCCATTTGATAAACAATGAAGTCATTGTGAGCAGCAAAGGCCAAGAAAAGTCTAATTGCATCCAATCTTGCAACTGGTGCATAAGACTCATCATAGTCCAATCCTTCAGTCTGACAGTAACCATGAGCAACTAAACGTGTTTTGTTTCTTGTTACTTCACCAGACTCACTCAGCTTGTTTCTGAACACCCACTTTGTACCAATAGCTTTCTTGCCTTCAGCAAGAGGTACAAGTTTTCAGACTTTGTTCCTTTCAAATTGATCCAGTTCTTCTTGCATTGCCTTGATCCAATCAAAATGATTAGAGCTTCTTCTATGGTCTTAGGTTCAATTTCTGAAACAAAGCAAGAGAACAGAGATTCTACTTCTACGACATTTGCTTCTTCAGCAAGTCCATGAGTAGAAGAAACTTTGGATCTAGTCACTTGGCGTTTATCAATATCACCAATCATATCCGTAGAGGGATGATCTCTAATCCATTTGTTAACAGGCTTTCTGCACGTTGGATCTGGATACGTTTGCTCATCAGCATGTGACTCTTCAGCATGTACTTGTTTAGTACTACTGGTATTTTGTGTCTCTGCTGAGATTGGTTCATCAGCAACTGCTTGTTCAGCATTGCTAGATTGTGGTAACTTATGAGCAGGCACGGGAGGTTGCGTATTTTCAACAACTTCCGGAGCAACTGCGTCTTTTGCTGGAAATTTTTTGTCGTGAACTATATTTATCTTGTCATGACTTGGGGGAGGAGAGTCATTGTCAGAATCATCATTTAGTTCAATTGACTTGATTTGCCTAGCATCAGAATCAGTTCTTTGCTCATGTATGATTAGCTTTTTCATACATTCTGATATTTCTTCTTCAGCAGGCACTCCTTATGTCTTTTCGTAGAATACAACATGCACTGATTCTTCGATCTTTTGTGCCTTTTTGTTGTAAATTCTATAAGCTTTACTATGCAAGGAGTAACCAAGAAATATCGCTTCGTCTGCCTTTGGTTGAAATGTTCTTAGGTATTCTCTACCGTTATTAAGAACGAAACACTTACAACCAAATACTCTTAGATGAGTGATATTAGGAGGTCTTCCAACAAACAACTCATATGGAGTTTTGTTGTATTCCTTAGTAATCAGACATCTGTTTTGAGTGTAACAGGCGGTATTAATCGCTTCAACCTAGTAAGCCTCACTTATTTCAGTGTCAGCAAGCATTGTTCTTGCGGCTTCTTTTAGGGTGCGATTCTTCCGTTCAGCAACACCGTTTTGTTGTGGTGTCCTTACTGAGGATAACTCATGTTGTATGCCTTTTGAAGTGCAATACTTAGTTATGTACTGGTTTACAAACTCAGTACCATGGTCTGTCCTTATGACTTTTACCTTGTCATTTTTCATGACTTCAAGCTTATTCAGCAAGTTAGGTATTTGAGTCCTTGTTTCAGATTTGTGCTTGATAAATACTACCCAAGTGAATCTTGAATAGTCATCTACCACCACCAGACCATACTTCTTACCAGCATAGCTTGTTGAAGAAGATTCAAACAAGTCCATGTGCAAGAGTTGTAAAGGTTTTGTAGTTGACGGTACTGCCTTGTTCTTAAAAGAAGATTTGGTTTGCTTTCCTTGCTGACATGCATTGCAAACACCATCCTTCTTAAAAGTAACCTTAGGTAATCCAACTACAAGTGCCTTTTTAGACAGCTTATTCAGCGTCTTGAAGTTTAGATGACTTGTTCGTTTATGCCATAACCATGCTTTTTCAGCAAGGCAATCATGATCTGAGACAAGGCATTTTTCAACGATTGCTGAAGACCAATCAACGGTGTACAATCCTCCTGATCTTCTGGCAATCATAATAACCTTCTTTGTCTCGAAATCTATAAGTTTACATTCATCACTTTTTATTTTGATGAAGTATCCTTTGTCAGCAAATTGACTCATGCTGAAAAGGTTAAACTTAAGATTTTTTACATAAAGAACTCCCGTAATGGTAATGCATCCTAACTTCACGTCACCACAGCCTTTTGTAGAACCAGAGCCTCCACCAACAAACCTTATTGTTGGACCTTTAGACCACCGTCTATAGTTTATAAGGTTATTCTTGTTGCCTGTCATGTGCTTTCCACAACCAATGTCAAAGTGCCAGATTGCATCGTTTGTCTCCGTGGCTGAAGTCTACACAATCAAGAGCAAACAAGTTAATTATCCAATGTTGGATGTCCATTAACATGTTCAAGAATGTGTCCAGTGGAAACCCAAGTCTTAAGTTTTTCAACTTTGACTTGTTTTCTACTTGCTGAGGAACTAGGAGGTTTTGAGCCAAAAGACTTTTGATTTGTGCTGATCAAATCCACTTTCTGATGTGGTGTCTTGCTCGGTTGACCTTTTTGCTGAACATACTTTTCAGTAAGTTCTTTTCTAGCAAGGTTCCTTCTAGCCCTAGCATTTTGAGTCTTGTCAGAACTCTTAGGCTTGATTTTGTTCATCTCTTTGAAGTATCTTTGCTGACTTTGCTTATACTCGTGAAATAGTTGACTTTGCTTGGTTTTGAAATCGAGTCCACTTTTCGGAGAATGCTGAGCTTTTGTGTCAGCAACCTTACTTGATTCAGGTTTGTTAGCAAAGGTCTTCTGATTACTTTCAGTAATCTTGCCTTTTGACTTAACAAATTGCTTTTCAGCAACTTGTTTGGCAGAATGCTTTACAGCATCCTTTTTCTTTACAGTTTGCTTTTCAGCAACCTGTTTTCCTTTTAAAGTCTTGTTACTTTGAGTAGCAACAGCGGGCTTTACGGTCATAGGTACTTGATTGCATTTTTCAGCAACCTTAGATTGACCAAACTGATAGAGTTCTGGTTGACCACTATCAGTAGCACGTACAAAGGAAATCGGTGATTTGTCTTTACTCAAGATTATTACATCATCACCTTCATACGTTGCACCTAAACCTTCTTTCTGAGATGGATCTCTCAAATAAGAGTTTAGTTCAGTCAGCGTATTACTTGCATCAGCATAAGATTTGAAATTGATTTTCATCTTTTTCATTTCTTGGATTTCAGCAAGTAACTTTAGAATTGAGGACTGATACTCTTCCAATTCTATTGCTATCTGAGAATTCTTCTCTGTAGCTTCATCAATCAACTTCTTGAGATGCTTTATTTCAGCATCCTTCTCTTCTGTCTCTTCTTTCAGCAAGACATACTTTTCAGTAGTCTGCTTGGTCAGAGTCTCAGCATTCTGTAGTTTCTCTTCCTGTTTGCTCAGAGTTTTCTCAAATCTTTCGATTTCTCCTTGAATCTTGTCTAGGTCAATCTCGTCTTCACTTTCTGAGTCAGAGTCATAGGTAGGATTGTTTACCTGATCGGCCATGAGGCAGAACTCGTAGTTTGACACATCTGGATAAGCTTCCATAGCTATTCCACATACTTCCTTGCCAATCTCTACGTCAAGAGTGGCTTCTTCATCGTCAGTGTCTGAGCTTTCTTCCTCACTGTCTTCGGAGCTAGTATCAATACACAATGCATCGATTTTTGCTTGAAGATTCTTCTTTTCTTCAGCAATAAAAGCTCTTTTGAACTTCTTCTTCTTTTCAGCAGATTTTCCTTTCAGCAAAGGACAATTTGCTTTGAAGTGTCCAGGCTTTTTGCGGTAAAAGCAGAGATCATTTCCAACTGCTGGTTCTTCTGATGAGGTCGCTTGCTGAGCCTGCTTGTTCAGCGAGCTAGTCTCATTCTTGTACTTATGGTAGTTGTTACCAAGATGTTTTTTCAGCTTCTCTTTTGCTTTTCGCCTTTCGAGTTCCTTACTGATGAATTTCTTCATGTTTTTAACAACTAAAGCATTTTCATCAGCAGGCTCTTTATCATTTTTCTTTTCAGAAGATGACGGCTTTGCAGTAAGAGCAATGTTTTGCGATTTTTCAGCAAACACATTTTCTCTTTGCTTTGTCTCGTAGTTGACAGTAGCAAGATGAGAGAACAACTCTGTTGGTGTGATGTTTGGCGTTCCTTGATTGTAGTAGAAATTCTGAGTGTGGATCCATTCTTGGTTCAGACTTCTGATGATGGTTTTCACCTTCTCAGAATCTGAGTAAAGATTTCCAACACCCAAGGCTGCCATCTCACTAACTAGAGTTGTGAGTCTGAAGTCCAAGTCTTCCAGTGACTCATTTGTACCTTGTTTAAAGTTCTGGAACTTTAACTTCAGCACTTCGACTTTGTTTCCTTGGTTTTGTCAGATCCAGCACAAAGATCTTGAACCATTTTCTAAGCTTCCTTAGCAGTGTACAGATAGATATGCTTTGCTGAAAACTAAATGCAGTAAGTAAATCACACAAACACTTTTATAGTGGTATCTGAGAGTGGCGTAATCTCTCAACTAATCCACTTTGTCCTTTCTAGAACTGAATCCACTAAGACAAGCTTGAGGTTCCTTACAACACCTATCTAGAGCGATTCAAACAGAAACCAAAGCACACTTGCTTCGTTTCCAACCTAACTAGAGAACGAAACCTTGTTCTCCACCAAACTTGGGACTTTTAATCAGCAACACTATGCTCGATTAAGTTCCCCCTGAATTTCACGCCTGAAAGGGTGTATTTTCAGTTAGAGAGGTTTGGGATGAGATAACTTGAATATAACTTATTCAGCTACAACAAGAAATCTAAGAAACAAAACTTTGAATACTTTGCAGTAAACAAGTTTGATTGTTTCTGGTGTCAAGACTTGTTCTTGTTCGAAAGAAAGAACACTTAACTAATTTCTTAGCCGTGTATGTTTTACTTCTTCACGAGTAGCTTTTTCAAGCTTTAAGTCTTGGAACGGATCAATGGCAGTAAAGAGTGTTTGAAGGGTATGTGAGTTTAAGCACAAGTGAGAGTTTGATCACGTTGTTGACACACTTCAACTCTTTGCCGGATGACCTCTATTTATAGTGAATCAAGGGAGCCGTTTGAATTTCAAATTCTAAGTCTTTTGTTCCTTAAGATGTCACTATCTTACTTTTGTACTTTCAGCAGCGTCCTTTATTTGTCTTCTAGTCTTCATGTCCTTCGCGTGCATGCTTTGCATTTAATGTTCATTTGAATGAGATTCAAACATGAACGTTGGAGCGCAAATGCAAGTACTTTCAGCAAGGAGGTCACAAATGTTCATCAGCAAGTGGTCAGTCACAGTTTCAGCAAGCACAACCTACTCTGTCGTTTAGATTTTCACTTATGCAAGTTGTTGCTGAAGTTTCCACTTTCTGAGCAACATGTGCCTTTGTAGATACCAGGCTTCAGAAATCTTCTAGTCTTCAGTTCTTCGAATTCTTCAAGTTTCTGAACGGTTCTAAATGCTTCAATAGTTTGTTTGTGTAAACAAAGTACATCATCAGCAAATGCTTCAATAGGTTGTTTTTCTTTTCAGAAAACAAGATACATCATAAGCGGTAAAACTAACATATCTAGCACCTACTCTAAGTCTTCAGCAAATGTTCCTCTTTTACAATGTCCTTAAAATTTCTAAATTCCTATGGACCTTAAGAGTACTAGTTACTGGACTTTCCTTAATTTAGCATGGTTAATTGCTCGTCAACATTATAAGTTTCCTAACATATACTATGTTTATGAGCTCTGCCTAAAACCGTTGTACCCCGTGCCTCCTCCCTTCCTATATCATACAGATGTTATTGGACAAGTCACGAGTAGAAGTGATGTTACCTTTGTCGAGAAGATGCGTGCTCGCAAAATTGATGTTGAGCTTCGAGACGATAGGTACCTATTTTAGTATAAATATTGTATACTTTAATAGCTAATATGTTGTTTTCTAGCTTACAAATATATTTTTATTTTTTATAGCAATGTCACTATTAAGGCTGTGCTATGGGAGTCTTATGCTGATAGGATCATTGAGTTGGCCCCTCCTAGCGGAAATGTTGAGCCGGGAATTGTTATTATTCTTCAATTTGCTCTTAAGAATTCATATCTTAGTAAGTAAAAAGTCTTTCTAACCCATGCGTTGATTCATTTACGGATTTTTAAGTTTATGATTTATGAGTTCAAATTTTATGTCAAAACAGATGAGACCCGTGTTCAAACCGCTTATCATGCAACCAAGCTTTACATCAACGCTGATCTTCCTGAATTCCATGAGTTCAACATAAAGTGAGTTAATTTGTAGTTTACATGTAGATAAATTGATATCTTATATATTTCCTATCTAATGTCGAGTTTCGATTGTTTTAGGAAAAAGGACAATGAAGGTAATTCGGTCACGTATCTCACTGCTGACCCTAGGTCATTAAGACCTGATGAGTGGCTCAACATGGACATGCACAAGACTGCTAGGCAAATTAAGGATTGCACGACGGTATGTTCTATTAGGTTTGAGTGAAGATGTACAATATCATTTATAATTTTTCGAGTAAAACTTATGAAGTAAATTTGGTTTGGGCAGGCTGGTTCCTACATCACGTTTGTTTGCTTTCAAAAGGTTGATGAGATGTCTCCTTGGTACTATATGTCGTGCTCTTCGTGCAATGGAAATGCGAAGAAGTCTCAAGTTGGTGAACCGTGCAATAGCATCAAGTGTGCTGGTCAGCCAATCAAAGCTCTCATTCCCAAGTAATCTCCTTCATCAAGTTTATATGATAGTTTCCATATACTTATTGAATCAACTGATTTATGATCTAAATTTTTATTTATTATCAAATATAGGTTCCGAGTGAAATTCATAGCTAGAGGTGCTAAGGAAGAGAGAATTTACGTTGTTTTGTTTGAAGAAATGATGATGAAGTTTATCAAGAAAACGTGCCAGCAGGTTTATGATGAATGAAAAGAGGTATATTTATTTCATCTATATATCTATATTTATCTATAAGCATTCAAGAGCGCGTTTGTCATTTTATTTGATATGTCCCTCAAACAGGAGGATGATGAGGATATGATACCAATGGACTTCTCCGTGATGCTGCACCGTGATTACCTTACTAAAGTGAGAATCACGGAGTATAACTTGAAGGGTGAAAAGTTTAAAGAGTTTAGCATTGATGTGATGACCGATGATGCTAATATTCTCAGGGAGTACGTTAGAAATAGCATTGAGGTATTTTCTGTTGTCATTCGTAGAATAAAACGAATTATTATTATTATGGAAAATTAGTATTATTCTTAATGTTATGATTATCTTATTATGAGATGTTTCAATATCCTAACTCTATGTTTTATTCTCTAATATACCAGAATGGCGTGTCCGGTTTTAAGTACAATTCGGTTGTAGGGAAGGGCAAGGAAAAGGTGGTTCTAGATGGACCTGAAAATGCTAGCAATGATACTGAAGGCTTCGTCACACCTTGCAAACGTACTTCGTCTTCTGATAGTGATGATGATGATGTCAACACTGGTACTCAGAAATCGAGCAGCAGGATTAAGGCTGTCAAAATGGAGAAATAATTTTTTTTCTTCGTAATTTCCCTTTGAACTTATATTGAACAATTCGGTGTTTATGGTTTTAAGTTGGACATGTTTGTTTAAATTTTGTTTTTCGACTGATTTGATATTGCGTCTATATGGTCATGTCGAACCATAGCATTTTGGATATTGCTGGTGATTTGCTGTTTTTTATCACCCATTTTTCGTTTTGAAGTAGTATATGGCCATGTTGAGGTTGCAATGATACATCATTGTTCAATATTTGTGTTTCTATGTTTTGTTTTCTCTCTTTTTTCTTTTTTTTTAGCAGGTGAGGTCGATTGCAGTCTATGTCAAGTCGTTAAGGAATCATATAAACTTTTTGATATGGTGGTGTTGAAGTTGCATAGACTTGAGACTTTGGAGTTGTTTTTTAGCATTGAATCGATGAAGTTGGAGAACCCGTATGTTATTGAATTTGACTTGTATTCGAATATTAAATATGATTTAGTTAAATTTTAATTATGTATTATGCACTTTAAAATTGAGTAAGACTTTTAATTTGTAAATTGATGGTGGAAGTTCTTCTTTTTGTGTCTTATGATCATGTTAATTTGGAATAATTAAAAGCTTATAATACGTTGGTAAAGACTTCTTGGAACGAACATTGTTCCATTGAATCGTTGTATTGATTTTTTATTGACAATATATAATTCTTACATAACGAAAGTTCTTTTACTAATTCTTATGCACATATATGGATTTTCACTAATTCTTAAGCATATCCAATGTTCGATTTTTATGAGCTTCATAACTTGATCATTCATCTGCATACACTTCATCAGCACTCAACTTTTAGAAATATGTTTTGTCATTTTGTTTTAACTTATGAAAGGTCTTTAAATTATATTACTCGATAAGAAACAACGCAATTCGCAAAAACAATGTTATTTATTAATATCATACGTACACAAGACCGGACATATAAGTAAATCAGGATTTCAAAAATAATTATTGGTTACGTATTCAAAGTTCACTCGAATTTGATAGATCATGTTTACACCCGGAGAATTTTTTGATACAATGTTTGATTTGATATTATTCGATGTTGATTATTTCCGAATCTACTATATACTTAGCATATATATTCGCGTGCATATTCCAAGATTTGCAAAGTAATTTTAGTAAGTAGCAATAGTAATTATGCTTGTGTTTATTATTCAGTATATATGACATATTTAGAACGAAAATGTCAATGGCAGATCTGTTTGTGTGTATAGATCATTGATAGACGGATATATTTCTCTAAATTGTTTTCATCTCTTAATCAGTTTATGCATACAGGTTTCTCCATGGATACTAATCGCAAGACGTCCAATTGTAATGATAGGCGAATCTATACTCGAAATACTGAAAATAGTTGTGATGCAGCTTCTCATTTGAATAACGCTAATGGAGTTTCTGATGGTGTGATTACGAATAAGAGACTAAGAGGCAATGGTGTTAGGAACTTATCACCAGTTAGTGATATTACAAACGGTATGTGATTATGTCTCATATAAATTGTTCTTGCTGAAATTTTGATTATGTCTCATAAATTGTTTGATATCTTTTCCAGCTACTCCCTTCAATTCTAATGTAATTCATAGAAGTGATTATGTTGATTCTAATCATTCTTCGAGACATCTTTCGCTACCCTCTATCAATAATTGTACTCAAGATGAGAATCAAATTATCTCATCACCGTTCACTGGTAAGTCTGAAATTATGATGTGTCTCATATTCTATTTGTTCGATTTTTCAGCTAGAAAATGATGCTAATCGAGTAGTGTTTGCTTTTGCTCCGACTCTAATTATATTGTCACTTTGATTTTTACAACAGGTTCTATAATAGAAGCAGGGAGCAATTCGAATACAAATTCATCATGCAAAGTCACTAAATCCAAAAAAAGGTTAAGAGTGAATGATAGCTTATCGCCGCTTAGTGACGTTACAAACGGTATGTTTTTCATATTGGCAATACTCCACATTGTGTGTTGTTCGGGATAAGATTTGGATTATGTCTAATGTATTGTAAGTTTGTTTGTTTTTTAGTTAAATTGGTCGATGTTCATGTGAGTAGTAGTATTGACTACGTCAATACTCTTGGACGTTCGTTGAGACATCTATCTCAATCTTCCGTCAACACTGTTACTCAAGATGAAAATCGAATTAACTCATCGTCCATTGTTGGCACTGGTATGATAATATCATTTCATTTTACTTCTCACGTAAATAAAATTTATATTGGTGAATGTCTTTAATTAGTAGTAGCATGTTCAGCGCTTAATAGGATTCCAATAACTTGATTTTGACATTCGTGGATCTATAGCAAGTTCGATGTACGGGGCAACATCGAATTTGAAGGCCAATTCATCCGGACATGTTATTACTCCGCAATATTACAATCCTACACAACCGCATGGAATTCCATATAATGTCACACGACCCTCTTTGCCTCCACCGCCAGGTTACGCTCCTATATCCGTAGGTACTTTTCCTTTACAATATCCTATATCAAGTGTCCTCCTTGACAACTGTTCAAGTCCTGGTGTGGTTGGATCCACTAATGTTCAAGCTTCGGTTGCTTCTAAGTCTTCCTTACCATTTGTTCGCCACCACAATTTCCCGTACCCTGGTCCTATTACGCCAACATGTGGGGCCACGCCTTCACATGAACCTGTGCAGTTCTTTATACTCGAGAGTTCTCCAGAAAGCTCTCCGGACGAAGTTAATACTGTTATATCTCCGCCAAGCCACGTTACCAATGGTAATTAGTTGTTACTCACTCACAATGGAATTCTACGTGTATATATATATATAGATATATATATATATATATATATATATATATATATATATATATATATATATATATATATATATATATATAGATATATATATATATATATATATATATATATATATATATATATATATATATATATATATATATATATATATATATATAACTAAATTATATATTTTAGTAATTCAAATGTATTGTTGATGTTGTAGGAAATACTTTGTTCCATGGTTCTTTGTCTTCTATGCCCTGCGCTCCGAAGAGAAGATTTGTGCTAGATGTAGAGGTACTTGAGAGCCTAAGGAGAGATATAGCGCATGAGATGAGAAGTATCGATGTGGTATCAACCGACAACGGTAAATTTAATTGGGAATTTAATATGATCTGTATAATTATACTCATCTTATTCTATCTTCATCGTAATTTCTAACAATTGTATTTAAAGGTACATCCGACAAAGCTTATAGAGCAGTGACCAAGTTCAATAGACTCAATAGACGGACTATTCGACAGAACAAATGCATGTTGACATCACGTCCGAACCAGCTCATTTCTTATAGTGAGCCTAATCTTCAATACGGTAAGCCAAATTATTTTGTATTAGCATGTTGCATTTAATCTTTCAAATTTGGTCTCATTGATATTTTTATATTGTAGGTATTACTGCACCGGTTGAGATAAAATATTGTTTGGAGATATATAATTTACGTATAGATATGCTTCTTGATAAATATACAATTAAGTTGATTAGAGGTGTATCGCTAGACATTCCAGAGTCTTCTTCTGCTGCTGTTGCAAGGGAAAAACGTAAAGTAGCAATGGTTCGCAATAAAAAGAAGAATGAGTTGATAGCTAGACGGACTGTTGGTGTTGATGTTGTTGGTAAAGATATGCACTCTAATATGTTTCATTTTCATAATGCTTATTCACGTTTTAGTATATTTATAAATTGTTCTTATCATGCATTCAGCGTATGAGGATTTGGGTGATCCAACATAAGTGTCCATTTTGTGGTGCTCTAATGTGGTTTGCTGAAAAGGTGAAAAATTCATCTAATGGAAATCCTGAATTCAGTCTGTTTTGCAACCGTGGTAAAGTTCAGTTGCCGCGCGTACGACCTCCTCCTAGGCTGCTAGATGATCTTTTACATGGAAGGCACGTGGATAGTCAAAATTTTATAGACAACAACCGTGATTACAACATGATGTTTGCTTTTACTTCTATGGTTGGGCATCAAGATACGTCGGTCAATGATGGGCGTGGTCCGTATACATATCATTTTGGCGGAAGTAATTATGATTTGGCGGGTAGTTTGTTGCCGCCAGAAGGAGAATCACCCAAGTTTGCACAGTTATACATGCATTGTGGTGAGGATGAGGTGCAAGATAGAATTAGTGCCCAAAGGTAAATTTGTTTGTCATTGCAATTAGCCAATTTATTATTTTAGTTTATTTTATTTCTTGGTAGTATGACTTATCTCATTTGTTTCACTCATTGAGCAACAATTTTATTCTTTTTGATTGTGTAGTAAGAATCGTAAATCTCGGGCGATTGATTCCGTTGTATCCGACCTTAAGGAAATGTTAGATGAGCATAACACCCTGGCTAAGAGTTTTTGTATGGCTGCCGAACGATTCAAGTTCAATGATAATAGTAATGTGCGATTAAGGCTCATTGGTAAGAGAACACGTGATGGGAGGATGTATGATCTACCGACATGTAATGAAGTTTCTGCACTCATTGTTGGTATGAGATTCTTTTGTTTGACCATCCTTGAATATATATGATTTATTACGGCTTTTTTGTTTCGTACTGGAAAATCACAATATGTACATAGAGTGTCAATTTAAATTTTGATATTCACAAGCTGTTAATATATTTCAGGTAATGACGAGATGGAAATGGAACCCCGTGATATAATTCTTGAAGAACGTGATAATAATCTGAAGCGTATATCAGAATTGCATGCTAAATATCTTCCATTACAATATCCTTTATTGTTTCCTTACGGAGAAGATGGATATCATACGGAGATCAAGCTTCATGATCGTAGTACAATTAAGAGAGAGCATATAACCCCTAAGGAGTTTTTGTGCTATAGGATGTTTGACCGTGAAGAAGATGCTCAAACAATTCTTATGGGTAGGAAGCTATACCAACAATTCTTGGTTGATGGATACATGATGATGGAGTCCCAACAATTATCTTTCATTACAAGAAAGCAAAAATTATTGAGGGAAGATAATTATAAGTCGATTGAGGATGCTATTCGAAGAGGAGACATTGATCCGACTGGCGAGGCTTCGATGATAGGTAAACGATTGGTGTTGCCTTCGACATTTGTCGGTGGTCCTAGGTATATGGTCCAGAATTTTCAAGACACCATGGCAATATGCAAAAGCTTTAAGTATCCTGAATTGGTTATTACGTTCACGTGTAATCCTAAATGGCCTGAGATTACACGCTTTGTTCAAGCAAGGGGACTGAGACCAGAAGACCGGCCGGATATAGTATGTCGTGTTTTCAAGATGAAGTTGGATCAGCTAATTAAGGACTTGAAGACTGAAAATATATTTGGACAGGCACTAGCAGGTACCATTTTGTTTATATATTTTTATGGGAACATTAATGGAACAGTTTATATATGTGTTATGTGTATTAATAACATATATCATTTTCCTATCATTTGCAGTTGTCTACACGGTTGAGTTTCAGAAGCGTGGTTTACCACATGCCCATATTCTACTGTGGATAGACAGGAATGATAGGTCCTTGGATGTGAGTGAAATTGATAATGTTATTTGTGTGGAGATACCGGACAAGGAACTTAATCCAGATTTGTATAAGGCCGTATCGGAGTACATGGTACACGGACCATGTGGTGTGCTGAACCAGAATTCTCCGTGTATGGATAGAGACAAGAGGAAATGCACAAAGAAATTTCCCAAGTCGTTTAATGAAAGAACGACATTTGATGATAATGGATATCCCGTTTACGGGAGGCGGGATACACGGTGCCACGATAATTAAGAATGGTATTGAAGTGGACAATAGGTAAATCTACGCTGCTTTATATTAACATTTTTTTATCATATGTTTATATAGTTGGATCAGTGATTCGTGATCTAAATTTACAGGTACATTGTCCCGTACAATCCTTACTTATTGATGAAATATCAAGCCCATATTAATGTTGAGAGGTGTAACTCAACGAATTCAATCAAGTATCTCTTCAAGTATGTCAATAAGGGTGTTGACAGATGCGGTGCAAAGATTATGGTTGAGAATGAGGTTAAGGATTATGTGGATTGCCGTTATATATCTGCTTGCGAAGCAGTATGGCGTTTGTTGGGATATCCCATTCACTATCAAGATCCTCCCGTAGAGCGTTTGCCATTCCACTTGGAAGGTGAGCAGACAATGTGTTTCAAAGACGGTGACTACATTCCAGATTTGAAAGAGAAACAAACTGTTGCACATTCAAAATTCCTTGCTTGGATGGATTTCAATAAAAAACACCCTGAGGCCCGAAAGTATTTGTATGCGGAGTTTCCATAGCATTACGTGTACAGTGTTCCTGAGCGCAGGTGGAAGGATAGACAACAATCAAGGAGGAAGATTGGTAGGATTTATCATGTTCCCCCTAGTACTGGTGCTTTATACCATCTCAGGATAATGTTGAATCACATAAGGGGTGGTACCTGCTTTGGAGATTTGAGAACTGTGAATGGTGTTGTATATGAAACGTACTGTGACGCTTGCTACGCACTAGGGCTGCTTGATGATGATGCTGAGTATATTGATGGCATTAAGGAGGCATTCTTTTGGGGTGGGGGTTACTACCTTCGTTAGTTGTTTTCCATGCTTCTTATGTCTAATAGTATGTCTAGGCCAAAGCATGATTGGGAGAACACTTGGATGTATTTATCGGATGATATAATCATCCGTATGCGGAATCAGTTTAACAATCCAGGTACGTATGTGGTGTGAGATATTTTATCGGTTTTACTTGATGTTTTTTTTATTATTATTAACACTTCGTACAATGTAGATTTGCAACTGAGTGAAGAACACGGAAACAACTTGCTCTTTCTGCAATTCAGGACATCCTGAAGAAGAATGGGTGCAGTTTGGATCAATATGAAGGTATGAAACTTCCGGATAATGTTGTCGTTGGTGATGGATTGAACAAGTTAATTGCCGAAGAGATGACATATGATTTGCATGAATTGCAAGCTGAGCATGCCAAGTTGTATCCGTGTCTGACGGACGAACAGAAGAATAATTATCAAATGGTCGTGGATGCTATTGAATTAGAAACAGGTGGTGTGTTTTTCGTCTATGGTTATGGTGGTACGGGCAAGACGTTCCTCTGGAGAACATTATGCTCAGCTATTTGTGGTCGAGGTGATATTGTCCTTCCAGTTGCTTCGAGTGGCATTGCCTCTCTTCTCCTTCCTCGGGGTCGTACTGCGTATTCTAGATTTAGTATACTTATAGAGGTTGATGAGACGACCATGTGCAGTCGAATAACTCCGACCAGCGAGTTGACCGCGTTGATAAAACGCTGCAAGTTGATCATATGGGATGAAGCTCCCATGACAAATAAGTTTTGTTTTGAGGCTCTTGATAGGAGTTTGAGGGACGTTAGATGAGGTCCGGATGGTTTGACGAACGCTAAACCGTTTGGTGGAAAGGTTATTGTGTTTGGTGGTGATTTCCGTCAGATTTTGCCCGTTGTACCCAAGGGTAGCAGGCATGATATTGTCCATGCAACACTATGTTCTTCTAACCGTATATGGAGATATTGCAAGGTGTTGAATCTCACGAAGAACATGCGATTGCAGGTTAGTATATAATTTGTACTTCATTATCATTTGTGTTCTGTTGTATTTAGTTTCTTAGTGTTTATGTTTATTGTTGTAGTCTGGAAGTTCAGCTGAGGAAGTTGCTAATATAAAGGAGTTTGCTGATTGGTTGTTGCGTGTCGGACATGGTGTGGAAGGGGGCAATAACGATGGTGAGGTTGATTTCAAATTGCCAAAGGATATACTCATTCTTGAAACTCCGGATGATCCTATAGCCGCAATGGTGAAATCTACATATCCATCTCTTTTGGATCATGTTGGAGATGGAGCTTATTTTCAGGATAGGGCTATACTAGCGCCGACAAATGAGGTAGTAGAACAGATTAATAACTACGTCATGGAGTTGTTGCCGGGTGATGCAGTTGAGTATATGAGTTCCGATAATATATGCCCGGATGAGGATGATGTTGTCAATCGAGAGGATGTTTATTCGGTTGAACTTCTAAATACAATCAGAACTTCTGGGCTGCCAAACCACTTGATCCGATTGAAGGTTGGTTGCCCCGTTATGCTCTTGCGTAACATCGACCCAGCGGCTGAACTTTGTAATGGAACTCGGTTGGTGGTGACGGATCTTGGTGAAAAGATTATACAGGCGAAAGTAATTCATGGGAAGTATGTCGGCATTAGAGTTTACATACCGCGGATGGTTCTTTCACCTTCTGACCACACCAAGTTTTCAATACGATTCCAACGCCGACAGTTTCCTATTGCTATCTGCTACGCAATGTCTATCAACAAGAGTCAAGGACAATCTTTGGGTAATGTTGGCCTCTATCTTCCTAATCCAGTTTTCAGCCAAGGTCAGCTCTATGTTGCGTTCTCTAGAGTTACTAGCAAGAAAGGGTTGAAGGTTCTAATACTTGATCAAGATGGTAAACCCACCGACACTACCACTAATGTAGTGTACAAAGAAGTCCTTTGGAAGTTGCGATGAATGCTCCTTTGTATTTCCTTTTCTATACATTGATTATAAATTTTCTACTTTTAACTCGAATTACTTCATTATAATACTTTACTTTACTTTAAACATTTTTTTACGATTATCTTTGAATAATCTTTTCTTTAATAAATATAAGATAAGAATTATATCATACCGTGGCATCGCCACGGGTATGTACTAGTTGTTTGTTAAATTTGTTTCAATTATAAATTACTCTTAAGTCACGGAGAAAAAAGAACAATAAAAATTGTTAAATAGTAGTAGTATATTATCAAGCTATTTTAGTAGTATAATATTAAAAAAAAAAAATCAAGAGTTATTGAAGTCTAATAAAAATGGTTAACAAAACTAAATGTATAAAATATTTTTATATAATCAAGTCACGTAATTCAGAAAAAGAGAATGATGTGCATATCAAATTCTTTTTTTTTTAGTAAAAAAGAAAGGGGAAAATATGAATGGTATACAAAAAAGAAAATAATGATTGAAAAATTATAATGAGAATAATTTAATCAGAGTAATTAGATATAATATATGTGCGCATCAGATCCGAATAGAATGAGTGAGGCATAAATGAGATTTACTGTAGTATTCTGGTCTTGTTATTATTATACTATTTAAAAAATATCCATATGTTTTTAATAATAATTTCTATATTTATTGATTTACTTTTATCATTTACGGGGATCATCTCCCAAGATATTTAGTATAATGAACATATACTACTAAGTACTAAGGAAAAGAAGAAACTAACTTAAAAAATCAAACAAAAATTATACTAAGGGTAAATATCATATATTACCCCTCTTGAAACACCACTTTGCATATACAACCTTCTTAGTCCCAGAATTACATCTAGGTTCACGAGTCTATTTTTCTATTGACGAATGAATAACTCACAATTCATTGCTTGATAACCAAACACAGCCTTAACTCCTTTTCATTTCTTTTTTATTTTTCTATTTCGTTTTTTTTTCTTTTGTTCATCTTCTTCTTAATCTCCAGTCTTCTTCTCCAATATCCGGCACAAGAATAATTTCGATACCGAAATAATTCTACTACAGCTCCAGAAATAATAAGAGGGGTATCATATGCAATTGACCCTTATACTAAAGGCGGTCATCTTTCGTTGTTGTGTGTTTAGGATAATTGGAGGGTGTTTTATGCCTTTATCCCAAAATCCAAATCCTCAAAGATCCGACCGGTGCCGAGCCGGTGGTATTGAATTTGGAATAGATGGCTAGCTTTCCTCCAAACCTCATTTCCCAGGTTCTAAAAAACTAAACAACGTGGGCAAGCTTTAGCCACGTAAGACATGCAAAAAAGTTGACAGTCATCCACTACAAAATTAGAAAACGATACAACCGAAAATAATAGAAAAATCTACCCCATTATCCTAACTCAATCCACACCATCAACTCCATCCATCCAACGGCTACATTTCCCCCAAAATCCCCAAACCATATCATAAAAAATCTCATAAAACCACCACCATTCCCAGCCACTAAAAAACTCACTCTCACTCCAAACTATCCCCCCATGGCTTCCATCGCCCTCAAGTCCTTCATCGGCCTCCGCCAAATCCAATCCACCCCCGAAACCTCCAACAACCTCAAACCCTCCCCCAGGCGGCGCCCATTCCGCATCCAGGCCTCCAAGTCCAGCCCACGCGTCACCGGCCGCAACCTCCGCGTGGCCGTAATCGGCGGCGGACCAGCCGGCGGCGCCGCCGCCGAAACGCTCGCAAAAGGCGGTATCGAGACGTTCCTAATCGAACGCAAGCTCGACAACTGCAAGCCATGCGGCGGCGCAATTCCGCTCTGCATGGTCGGCGAGTTCGACCTGCCGGTCGACATAATTGACCGGCGCGTGACCAAAATGAAGATGATATCGCCGTCGAATGTCGCGGTGGACATTGGCCAGACGCTGAAGTCGCACGAGTACATCGGGATGGTTCGGCGTGAGGTGCTGGATAACTATCTACGTGAGCGAGCGGAGAACGCTGGCACGAAGGTGATTAATGGGTTGTTTTTGAGGATGGACTTGCCGGCGACCAAAACGGCGCCGTATGTGGTGCATTATACGGATTATAATGCTAAGACGGGGGCGACTAGTGAGAAGAAGAGTCTGGAAGTTGACGCGATAATTGGGGCTGATGGCGCCAACTCGCGAGTGGCGAAGGGGATTGATGCGGGGGAGTATGAGTACGCGATCGCGTTTCAGGAGAGGATCAAAATCCCGGACGAGAAGATGACTTACTATGAAAATCTCGCCGAGATGTACGTTGGTGATGACGTGTCACCCGATTTCTATGGGTATGAGTTATTTGCATTATATTTTTTGAACGAAAAATCCGTTATGCTATTTCTTTTAATTATTTGAAGTAATTTACACAACTATTTAAAAACTTGTATTAGCCGAGGTCTGGAGTTCGAATCATGTAGCCTAAAAAAGGTTGGATTAGTTGCCGAGTGTCAAAAATAAAAAACAATACTGCAACTTATCTTCTTACTAAATTACACGATATGACTGCAGGAAATGGTGTATTATGATTTATTGATTAATAAATTTTGAATTTCCATGCCAAAGTTATAGTATAGAATTTTATCGAAATGTTGGGATAAAATCTTATATTATTGAAAAATTGGGTCACTGAGAGTTAGTTAAATTGGAGGATTACTTGAAATGCAATATGGTGTTACCGAAGTGTTGATTCAGTTTAATGTTGATTAATTAATCAGGTGGGTGTTCCCGAAATGTGACCATGTGGCAGTGGGAACTGGCACGGTGACACACAAGGGAGACATTAAGAAGTTCCAGACGGCGACACGCCTCAGGGCTCGCGACAAGATCGAAGGGGGGAAGATCATTCGAGTGGAGGCTCACCCGATTCCAGAACATCCAAGGCCAAGGCGGGTGCTGGACCGGGTGGCATTGGTTGGTGATGCAGCAGGTTACGTGACCAAGTGTTCTGGGGAAGGTATCTACTTTGCTGCAAAGAGTGGGCGGATGTGCGCTGAGGCGATTGTGGCAGGGTCGGAGAACGGGAAGAGGATGGTGGATGAGAGTGACTTGAGAGTGTATTTGGAGAAATGGGACAAGACTTATTGGCCGACATACAAGGTGCTAGACGTGCTGCAGAAGGTGTTTTACCGGTCAAATCCGGCTAGGGAGGCGTTTGTGGAGATGTGTGCTGATGAGTACGTGCAGAGGATGACGTTCGATAGCTATCTGTATAAGCGTGTTGTGCCGGGGAACCCCTTGGAGGATTTGAAGCTGGCTGTTAACACCATTGGGAGTGTGTTTAGGGCTAATGCGTTGAGGAAGGAGATGCAGAAGTTGAGTGTATGAGGAGAGGGTATTTGATTGTTTTGTTGTGGCCTGTGGAGAGGATTTGAAGTCTTGGTTTGCAATTAGGAGCTTTGGTTAATGTTTCAATGTTCTGTAATCTGTAATGTGTAAAGTACTACCACGGCAGATGTATGATAAAATTAAGCTTTGATAACTTGTCCAATGTGGTATGTCAGTTACCGGTTAACATATTTCGGTAGGTAGAACTGTATCAAGAAAATCCAATATGTATAATTATCTCTAAAAAAAACCTTTTAGAAACTCTAAATACTACTCATATTCTATATAATTCCCATAAATGGATCCGGTCCAGACTAGCCATGAACCGGGCAGGCCAAGCCGGTAAAAATCCCATCAAATAACCACTTTTATTTTTGTCTTAGACTTGTGGGATTAGGATTGCACATCATTAACACGATGTGATAAAGATCATTAGTTAACCATTGGTTGTGGTTGTTAAATGGTGTTATGAGTTATATGCTTGATGTGGCGTGAACGAGTCTTGAGTAGAAGTTAGAGAAGTTTAAGACCTGAAAGACTTTTTTATTTTTGTCTCGATGCTAACAATAAATTAGTTCAGGGAGTTTGATGAGTTTCTGAAATAATATAATGCATGATTTTACCTATGCTATATCTATTTTTTTACTCTCCTCTCTTCGTCTCACAAAATTTTACTCACTTTTTATTTTTGGATTTTTTCCAAAATATTATACTCATTTCGTAAAAGGTAAAATACCCTACATATTAAAAATATTATTTTGAACATTATATTATAATTGTGTCATTACTTTATACTTTAACATCTTCATTGAAGTCAAAAATTAACATATCCTATTAATTTTATACTTTTGATGATCGGAGCCTTATAACTATCGATCATGTGCACGATTTCCAACATGCAAGTGGTCTTTATACTCCATTGAAGATAAGAGCAAGGAGATTGGGATTTACAGGAACACCATATATTCTTTATTGTTCTTTATTGCTTATGATGTTGATTACTCCATTCATGAGCTAAACACCTCCTTTGAAAAGGCGAACCGTCAAACTTGTATACTCATCGTGTATTTATATATGTGATAAATTAGTTTTAGTGATTGAAGGTATGTTTGTTTTACTGAGGTTGTCTTGTGTTGAGTGACGAACATAGGATGAGATGAGTGTACCATTGCGTCTATTAATTGCATGTTCCTGTGAGATGCACCATTGTGTCTAGTAATTGCACGTTCCTTACGGACACTCTTGATTGCACACTGATACTAGAGATTGTTGAAATTGAGCATATTTCACGAGCGTAAAATAGAAAATAGAAGAGTAAGTTTGAGGATCTTTAGACAATGTCCACAAATTTGCATTCACAATATTGATTTTTCATTGATTTGCTGGAACTTAAGTCCACCAATTGCATTTTCAAACGTACCATTGTTGAGTCCATCGTGTTTGTCATTGTCCAAGTATTCATGGAATCCATTCAATGCGTCATTATAAGCTTTGTTATAGTTTGCAGGATAGAGATATATACAATTTTGTGCCTTATTCTAGTTTCTACGCTAAGTGCCCGAGAGAAAATGACACTCCGATTTAACTTTCACGAATATTAACTCTTGTTTTGTTGTGACTTGTAGACTTCCACGAACAATAAATATTAGTTTTGTGCTATTCAATCTTGCTGGCATTAACCTTCAACCACACTTGCAAGAATACACATCAAAATTTTAAGTGTAACAAAATTTTAGTAATCAAATTATTCAAATATAAGGAGCAACAATGAGCCAATGGTTAGAATCAATCATACTCAACTCGAGAAATGCAGAAATTTGAGTAGCCATAGTTACAAAACTTCCATCCAGAATCAGCTGATATCATACAAGGGATGGAGAACATCAAAGGATGAAAATAAACAGGTAGGACATAGGGTTTCGCGATGAACGCATTGTTCACAGAGCTGAATCATAGCTTTTTACTAATTGTGTAGAGAAAGGTTGGGACTTGGGCCATATCGCATTCAAAGAAGATGGGGAGTGTATAGTGGGAAAATTGCTGAGCTGCCATGGATATATGATTCAAAATGGTGAGTAGAGCAACAAGGAGAAAAAAGCGTTGAGAAGATTACAAAAAACTCGTATGTGGTATGAATGAACCAGCATGAGCAGATTAGTCATTCCAGCGGCAAATATTGGGATGCGACCAGGAACACATACGTAATTGTTGATGAAGAAAATCGGTTAAACAAACGGTTGTGTACAATGAACCGATTTTAGCAGATTAACCGAACCGGACTACCGCAAATATTGAGATATATTATATTATATTGTTTAATTATACTTTGTACATAATAAATGACATATTGTTTCATCATGAAAATAGCATACGGATTAGATTAGAAAAAGCATTATAGTTTGAACCACTAATATAATATAGAAGTACTTTGATATACACCTATGTTGGACTATAATGTAAATTTCAGGAAAAGCCAGACATATTTTTAATTTATAGCGTTTCAAACATCAAAATTTAAAACGTGTGGAGTTGTAAACTTGTAACTTTGAAATGGAAAATAAGTTTTGTTTTGTCTCTTTCTTTACCACACAATTTTTTGTAAGTATGTTTCCCACTTCACCTTGATTTGTTGTGCGTGCAAAGCTATTGTACAACGAATTTTGTTTGAATCAATAAGTCGTTGTAGTATAGTGGTAAGTATTCCTGCCTGTCACCCGGGTGACCCGGGTTCGATCCCCAGCAACAGCGTAATTTTTATTTTATTGTTTTGTGCACAATTTGTTATTTTTATTGTCTTAGATTGTTTGCAAGTTATTTTCCCTACAATTTGTTATATTCATTCATTAACCATAAATAGGTTGTGACGATCGGAATGTATAGTGGCATACTGTACTAGGGTGAATTCTCTATAGTCCATCAGCTTCTATCTTTAACATTCTTTATTTCTAACTAAATATTGAGCCGGTTGGTCTTTTTACATGATATCTTATTATATATATATATATATATATATATATATATATATATATATATATATATATATATATATATATATATATATATATATATATATATATATATATATATATATATATATATATATATATATATATATATCGTCATTAACCAAAAATAGGTTGTGGCCGATCGGAATGTATAGTGGCATACTGTACTAGGGTGAATTCTCTATATATAGTCCATCAACTTCTATCATTAACATTCTTTATTTCTAACTAATATTGAGTCGGTTGTTTCCCAGTAGCGGGTCATCGGTTCAATTTCAGTTCTTTTATGTTCTATTTCTATATCCATGTTGTTCCTGAACAACAACTGGGTCGTTTTCTTTAAAATATATATCAAACTAGTTGAACCACCCGGTCTTGTCTGACTTTTAATCCACTGTTGTCACATGACCATATGCAGTATAGGTTCTCTGGTGGGGTAATACATTTTCATACACATTTTGGCTGGTTTTTAAAAGGGAATTTTACATCCACTACCCCTACTAAACACTCCAATTACGTTTAACCCCTTGTTAGTCAATCTATTACATATAGGTCCAATATTCTAAAATTTTGTTGACCAACTTATAATTAGGTGTTATTATACTCAATCCAAACAAGCCCTTAAATTTTAATTTTAATTTTAATTTTATTTTTCCTTTTTTGTTTTATTTCCTTCTTCTTTCCTCCTCCTTCTTTCTTACTTATTCCGACGTGACTAGAATCACGACGACCCAAGCGCCCAACATAGTCGCCCTCTTCAGCTTCTTTGCCAGGTTTCCACATGAACATACCTGGAAAAGATGATGATGAAAAACCCTAAACCCCAAATTTTGTTGTTGTTACAGATCGATCCATTGATGTACAAGTCTGTGCGGAGAAGACGATGATGAACAATCCTAAACACCAGATTCTGTTTGTCGATTTTATTTTATGGTTCCGATCTGATGGAGCTGCAGCTCTGATCAGATCGATCTGATGGAGCTGCAGCTCCGATCAGATCGGAGCTTACAACTCCGACTAGAACGGAGCTTTTGAGCTTCGATCTTGTCGGAGTTGCACAACTCCGATTGATCGGAGCTTGCTGTGTTTTTTTTTTTTAAATTTATTTATTTATTTATTTATTTATTTATTTTAATTTTGGATGAATGTTTTAAATATAAAAAATTTAGGGGTTAATTTGAAATAAATTTGGGATCATTTTGAGTTGAAATTAAAAAGATTAAAGTCAATTGGTAAAATTTGAAAAACTTGAGACAAATGTGTAATTAATGAAAATTGAAGTTGTTTGGTATTAGTCAAAATTGAATATTTGACCAAGGGTAAAAATGTATTTTCATCGATTTAATTCGCCAAAAGTCAAGTTCGTGGGTTTAGGTGTAATTAAATCTATCTAACATGGGTGTTGGATATAATTGTTTGACTAACGAGGACCTATCTGTAATAAAAATGACTAACAAGGGTACTATATGTAAGAAGTCCTTTTTAAAAAGTAGTTGGGACTAATTTGTAATTAACATTTCTGATGGGTCTATAACTAAGTAAATATCCATATATTTCGAAATTTTGAACTTTTTATGAAAATAACTAATGTTACCATCTTCTACAGTGATGCTGCCGCGCGGTTGTGCAGTTCCAGCGCCGCCTCTTCTCCGTCGTCTTCCCTTTCATCTCAAAAGAAGCGTATGATCTTCAGGTTTTTCTCTTAGTTGTACTTATATCTCCCTTAATCGCTATGTATCTTTAATTTGAAAATCAAGCAGATCTAATTGGAATTCAATGCGAATTGACTTTTAGGTTTCTGCTTCTGTTCTTGACGCCCTCTTCAATGCCTCCAATCCCAAAGACTACACATTCGAGGTATATTGTACTTAGTAACTCAACATTTTACGTTTGCCCTATTGTTCACTATATTGGCAAAATTGTTACAGAGTATTGTACTAAAAATTGGATAGAGTATATAAATTACACATGTCTCGGTTTTGAACAACCAAAACTGAATTTTACCTCATAAATTCATTGTTCTGGTTGCTCATTTTACATTTCCTTGTTGGTATGTATGTAAAGCTTAATTTATCTTATATTATATTATGTTGTTTCGGGGATGTAATTAAATGTAGTTATACATGTGAAGTGTAGATCAATCTAAGCTATAAGATGAGTGACTGAGATTTGTGCTCATACTTGGAGGGTCAAGATTAAAACGTTCAGTTAGAAAGGGAGGAAAGTTTGCAGCAAACTCCAAGCTCTCCACCTGCTCCTATTGGCTCATGAGTTGGTATAAATTGAATTCAGTTACATCATCCTGCTTGCTCTAGATTCATTCACAAGAGCAATCAATTTCATTTCATCTTCCTCTTTGTAATTCTATCAGAGAAGAAGAGTTAGGGAAGAGCTAGAATCGACTGTGAAATGATTCATTGTTGCTTCTTCATAGTTGTAGGATTCTGTAACAGCTCGAAAGCTTAATAAGATCGATTATTTGTTGGCTTCCGTGGACGTAGGCTCATTTCTGAGCTAAACCACGTTACATCGATGTGTTCTTTGATTTTCTGCTTGTTGTTGGTGATTTGAGTAGTTCGTTTGGATTGTGTGGTGAGCTGTGAGAGTTGATCCTTTTGTTTGCAAGTTCTGTGTGTGTGCTTGGTTGAGGTTTGTGCGTCTGGTTCCCTAACAAGTGGTGCCCACTACTAAAAGTATCCCCTAATTACACACTTTTTATATAGTGACACAATAAAATTAGGTCACCTAACCAACCTAATATAACGATTAAGCAAAAATTCCTTATTACACACTTTCAATAGTCATACAATAACATAAAAATTTCAATACAATATGATCAGAGTGAG
Organism: Plantago ovata; assembly: GCA_028274465.1. Taxonomy (NCBI): domain Eukaryota; kingdom Viridiplantae; phylum Streptophyta; class Magnoliopsida; order Lamiales; family Plantaginaceae; genus Plantago; species Plantago ovata. The sequence continues at coordinate 97,002,225 of CM051456.1, read as the reverse complement.
AATTTAGATATCGCTTTTTTTCTCTCCAGATTATTTCACGTTAAGGTAATTTACTGGCTTCGGAGGGCCTAATCTAGAGGCGTGTTCTATCTTACTTCCTCCATTTCATTAATAACTTCCTAGATTTATATTTTGGGCGTTCTTTTACAAACTTCTTAACCAAAATATGGAAAGTTTTTCAACCCACCTATCAATTTTTTATTATTTCTCCCTCGTTCTTCATACCTACTTTATCACTCTCTCTCATACTTTATCACCAATTTACAATTAAATACTCATACAAATCAATTCTTTAAAATTAATTATTCCTTAAATTTGATAATTTTTACTTCTTTAGAAGTAACAAATGAAGGAGGAAGTATATTCTAACCCTTAGATGATTAACACATGCAAAGCTAAACCTTTTGACCTCTTTCTTCATTTATGTCTCTTTATTCTATTTATTTTGTTTTGTTTAATTCATGTCAATTGACAAATGCATCTTCATCTTTAATAAATTACAAAGGTTGACATGAGCAGGGGAAGCCAACAAATTTAGTTAGATGGGGCAAAAGTTTCTCCAACCATCCGTTTAGAAAACAAACACACACAAAAAAAACAAAAAAAAAGGAATAAAGAAAAGATTTCAGGCCGAAATATGTTATTAGTAATTAGTAAATCTCTTAAAATCATTCTTGTAATTAAAGTCAATCTTACACTTAACAAGGCCTAAAACTGGTTTGCATGGTTGATGCTTAAGTGACTTAGTTGGTTGCTTATGTTGTCGAGAAAAAAATCAGTTTCTGCACTAAATAAGAAGATTTTTCTAATCAAGGACTTATGATAAATTTATAGGTTGAATCTTACATAAATTTTAGGACGATTTTGATTGAGAAGCAGAGAGACTTTATAATGGTATAAACTAACAAGAAAATTGAAAATTTCTTTTATTTATAGTAATACTGAGTGAAGAATGTTCTTTTTAATGGGATTGATATTGATAACTATACGGTTTTGTGATAAAATAAACAATTTTAGAAAAGTAGAGATAAAATAATAGAAAATTATGCACTCAACTTACAAAAATAATTAACTTGGTATTTTTATTCTCAGGTCGCCTTCGTACTGACCTGTACACATTCTCTGTTAGATCATTGACACGTGGCACTTAATTTAATTTGGTCCATTCATTTTGGTTCAAAGTCATTTTACATGTAATGTTTGGTTACGAAATATTAAAAAAATATTTATTTTATTAAAAAAATCCTCCTATAATATAAAATAAGTTGACTATGATGCCCTTTTTCTAAAAAACATACCAATTAATCAATCTTCTTATAAATTACCTGTGAAATATTCTTTCTTAAGTAATCATCAAAATTTGATTAATTCAATTAATTAAACATAACAATCATTTTTCATCCATAATACTCCCTCGTTTCAATTATAATAGCCGAAGAACCCTAACCATCAATTTCCCCTTTTTTTTCATCTTCATCGGAGATTCCTTCGTCGAACGGCTCACTTGTTCTACCTCCCGTATAATGCACGACAAATGCTAATGGCTATATACGTTCGTATTCCTTTTTGGATCAGATCAATTTTTAGTTGATTGCCATGATTGCTTTGATAGCATGGTAACGAGAATGCATGAATGATGAATAATAAATTCATTCCTAAATATCACCTCCACGATCTGTAACTCTGCATAAGATGGTTTGTATATAGCTGGAGAAAATGATTATGGAATTGTAGAAAAATGGGTTGATTTAAAAATTGGGGAAGAAGAGTTCATGGATGAGTAATAATTTTGGAAGAAGGGTTTATGAATTGTTAAAAAACAATTGTTGTCGGTGGATGAAAATCTATTGTTCAATTATAATTTTAATAAGAATTTTTTTTTTGGTTTAATTAAGTATTATGGTTTTTATTTTGATTTTGATTAAGTGAATTTAAATTACTTTTGTTTTTAGAATAATAAAAAAAATAAAGGTATAATGAAAAAATATAAATTATTAATTTTAATTGAAAAGTTATGGGTATAAATGTACATTCAAATTTTACTATTAAAACTGATTTAATTATAATAAAATAATAAAATCGTACCAGGGCCACGTGGCAATCATCTAATGAAGACCTACGTTTAGGTCGGTACGAAGAAGACCTGAGAATAGAAATCCCCAACTTTTTTACTATCTTTTGGAGTATTATAAGATCTAATGAGTTAATTTGAACATTTATAAAATTTAGAGGGACAAAATATTTTTATTAGGGGAGCATATAATATACCATATATTTAGTAAAGAAAAAAAAAATTTCAGTAGGGGCAATTATCACCGCTCAACACATGTTGGGTTCGCTCCTTAGCATCATCTTTATTTTCATCACGTAAGTATAGTACTGTAGTATTGTCAACTCTTATTATTATTATTATTTTCTTTTCTTGTTCAATGTTTGATTTAGCATTAGTAATTTTGATGTTGGGTGTTTAGTTTGATATTTTTGGACATGTATTGGATGGTTGATTGAAGACATATTTGAAGTAAAATTTGCATGCATACTCCCTAAATTGTTTTTAGATATATAGGTAAGTCATCCAGTGAATCCCGATCGTTTATGGATGGTGACCGCATTCGAGCTAGTTTTGCGGAAGGCATAGAAGCCTTCATTGAATTTTCATTGGTATTATCGTGTGAGCAATGGGATGATAAGGTTCCCTTTTAGTTTGAAAAAAATGTAGGAATAAGAATTTTTTGCCTCTTACAACGGTAGTGGAACACTTGACACGTCATGAGTTCGTGCCTCAATATGAGGTTTGGAATTGTCATGGTGAGAGAGCACCACCATTCATGCAATATGACCATACTAGGAGGCGGCAAAGAAAGCGGTGCATTGAGGAATGTAGCACTCAAAATACGTTTGAATCTGATGATTATGATAATGATCGGTTCCCGAAGTTGGTACATAATCTAGCGCGCCCAGATTTTATGGACACTAGTGCCAGTAACACGGATCGAGGGTGAGGGTCAGGAGCCACTAAATCAAGAGTATTAGGTGTTCTTTGACTTGTTGTAATTGACGAAGAAATCGATTTGGACGGGTTGCATAAGGCACATCGAGTTGTCTTGGTTGGCTTAGCTTATGTTTTGTAAGGCCGAGGGTGAAAAATCTAGAAAAAAAAAACTTTAGTAGTTCGACCCAACTATTATCTAAGTGTTGCCCTGAACCAAACACAGTGCCAACCAACTATTACCAAGCGCAGAAGAAGATGATGGGGACGGGGTTTCTTATGGAGAATATAGACGTACTGTTGTCCGAATATGTGCATGACCTATTTGGGGGGGGGGGGGGAGAATAAAGATCTACTGAAGTGTAAGTTATGTGATAAGGACAGATATAGTCGTTACAAGGAAGGGGCTGCAAATATACGACGGAAGAATAATCTGCCATACAAGATGATATAGTACTTTCCTATAGCACCTCATTTGAAGAGGTACCCTTCTTGTGTTACAGCCGATAAGACGCGGTGGCACAGTGAGAGAGTAGTTCCACAAGGTGCAGGGAATAGGATAGGATGGACATAGACATTTTACTTAATAACATCTGGTTTACTTTTAAGCTAAGTATAGACGGTCTCCTATAATACTTTGTGTTTCATATGTGTTTGATAATTGTTGGAAAATGAAGAAAAATGTAAAGAGGGCGGTGAAATTTAATTTGTGACTGTTAACTTTTTTCAAATATAATAATTTAAAGTTTAACTTAATAAAAAATAAAATTCTACTAATTTATGAAAAACTTTAGTGATACCAAACGCAAAGAAAATTTGAAGTTTATTTTCTTTGCAAACAAACACTTGTATCACCGGAGGTTTTCAACCATGGGCGTTTTCAACCTCTTTGGGGAGGCCTGTAATATGGGGCGGAGTTTTGTTTCCATGGAGATTCGAATCCAGATGGGCACGAGCCAGATTGCTCTGATACAATGATAGAAATTCAACTCTCATAACAGCTCGATCTGTTGGGGAGGTCCATAATCTAATTATTTATATTAAGTCTCCAATAATAAAATGATAAAATAATAATATAGGAGTACATAGAAATAGGAACAGGGCTCTTAGATTTCCTCTTAAAAACAACACTTGATCACTTAAATCAAATTCATATATACAGTAGTAGCCTAGCTAGTAGGGATTTCATAGTCGGCCTAGCATTCAAAGCAAATGATGGTTTATTAATTCAAATGTAAGCCGTGAACTAATTGTGTAGAGCTGTAGTAGCTCAAATGCTCAATATATATAGTATATATAGTAATTTCATAACAATAAAACCGTAAGTTTAATTACATGCCATTAAATTCTGAAAGTAAGATTAATTTACTAGCTATCTAATTTTGATCTGTCCCCCACATAAATCAAATGCCTAATCAACATATGTTAATCAACTTAATAATAAAACCATACAGATTTATAGTTCAAACACATAATATCGGTTATTCGTAGTCTGTATATTAATATTACCAACAATTTGTCGATGCAAGATCAGTTGCAGTCATTGCAACCTCTTCCATAGTTGTTATAAGGCCTTGGAGTGTGCCGATTATTCGCCCCGGATCCCGGATAGTCATTCAGCTGCATCTCCATTCTTCTCAACACCATCCCCTCACTAGTCATGCTTTTGACCTGCTTATTTACAAGTTCGAACTTTTAGATCAGATGGAATCCTCGTGCAATATCAAGATTTATAGTAAAGAATGGTACCGTTTCGAGGGCTCTTGTAACGTGATCAAGTGGAGATCTCTGAACAAGGTCATCAGTACTTGTGACTGGTGTGGCAACAACATTCATGCAGATGAGGTATGAGAAACAAAGAGCAACCAACATCATGAGGCTCATGTTAGAGGAGGCAGCCATTCTGTTGTACTCAAATTGCTATTTATGTGAGCTAAGTACATAATCTTGAAAAAGGCAATGCAAAGTGGAGTGATATATATACCATATATTTGTTTGTTGTGTTGTGTTGTTAATTGGTAATGGGGTAATATGGGGCACTTTGAGTGGTGTTTGGTTTGTGCAAGTGCAAAGAAATAGGGTGAAAGTCAAAAGGGTGTTGGCCAAAAATGCAAGATATTGTGCATGTGGATAGCTAATGGTGTGTTTGTAGTGCGGCTTAAATCTGGCAAATCTCATTCACAATCTACTTAATTTGTATAGATGAGAAATGGGAGAGACAAGACAAGACACAAAAAGGGTGTGTACTTAGACTTTTGATTACCAGTGGGAGTAATGATAATCATTTACTAATTAACAAGTCAAATTGGGAAGCACGGATGATCACATTCATCGAAGTGGAACATGACAATTTAATGATGCCTCATGCATGTGTAAAAAGTCTTTCTCATTTTTTATCAATATTTGGTGTATTCACTATAAAGTTTCTTCTATCAAGTGTCATACTCATGCTTTCCAAATCTCAGATTGATATACACGGTGTGTGGTTCTATGCTGAGTACAACAAGGGGCAACAAACTGGGGCAACAAACTGTTAGTGTTTGGGTATAAAATTAGTAAAATATTGACGTTGCAGATTTGAGATCCAAATTGTGTAGCAACTGCTGAAAATGAAACCACAATCATTAATCATAATAAAATTGCAGTTTAAGTAATGTCGTCTTCAAAATTGCATCTAAGTGTATAACAAACAGGCTCAAACCTCATATGAATAGTTTGATAAGTGAAACTCAGTTTGCTTTTATCCCGGGAAGGCTAATAACTGATAACGTTTTAGTCTCTTATGAGCTGAATCATTATTTAAAGCGCAAAACTACTGGAAAGGAGGGTTATTTAGCCTTAAAATTGAATCTTAGTAAGGCCTATGATCGCGTTGAGTGGCTTTTTCTTGAGAGATTGTTGCATAAAATTGGTTTCTGCCATGTTTTTATCAATACTATTCTGCTATGTGTGCGTAGTGTCTCTTATGCCCTGATCTTAAATGGAAGTGAGTCTAGTCCTTTTACTCCTACTCGAGGATTAAGACAAGGGGACCCTCTATCTCCATACTTGTTTTTATTTTGTACTGAAGCTCTTTGTGCTTTATTTGCTGAGGCTACGTCACGTGGTCATATTAAAGGCATTAAAGTTAATTCTTCAGCCCCTGAGATTTCTCACCTTCTTTTTGTTGATGATACTATGATTTTCTGTCAAGCTTCTAATTCAGCAGCTGAGTCTATTCGTAATATTCTTCATGTCTTTAGTATGGGGTCTGGGCAAGTGATTAATTTAGAAAAGTCAAATGTTGTTTTTAGCAGAAATGTCAGCCCCAACTCTATTAATGATATTAGGAATATTTTGAATGTTCAGGTAGTTGAAAAGCATGATAAATATTTAGGGCTGCCTACTACTATGGCTAGAAGCAAGAAAGAAGTGTTTGGTTGGTTGCGGGATAAGGTTTGGAAAAGAATTCAGTCTTTTGAAAATAAAACTCTTTCTAAAGCTGGTAAAGAAGTAATGATTAAATCTGTTTTACAAGCTATACCAACTTACGTTATGAGTTGTTTTAAATTGCCTGACTCCTTGCTTAAGGAAATTGAATCCCTGATTTCAAATTACTGGTGGAACAATGGGGGTGGTAAAAATATGCATTGGCTGGGCTGGGATACTTTATGTAAAAGTAAGCGTGATGGGGTTTGGGTTTTAGGGATCTTCGTGCTTTCAATCTGGCCTTACTTGGTAAACAGGTTTGGCGCATTCACACAGAACCTCATTCCCTACTTAGCCATGTTTATAAGGCTAAGTATTTCCCTCATTCCTCGGGTTTTGAGGCAGCACCTAATTCTAATGCCTCTTTTACTTGGAAGAGTATTTTAGCTGCTAAGGACCTTGTTAATGCAGGAATGAGGTGGAGGGTTGGGAATGGGGAGAATATAAATGTGTGGGGAGATAAGTGGATCCCTAGCTATAGCTCCTTCAAGCCCAAAACCCCTGACTTACATAATGAAGGGCCCCTTACTGTTTCCACCCTTATTGACCATCAGTTATTTGTGTGGGATTTATCTATACTCACTTATCTTTTCTGGCAGGATGACATAGAAGAAATTCTCAAGATCCCTCTTGTTCGTCCAACTGATCCCGATACCTATGTGTGGCACTATTCCAATATGGGGATATATACAGTGAAGTCAGCCTATAGGCTGGCTCTGGAACTAAAAGCTAGGCAGGAGGCTAATACTGGAGGTTCTAGTTCGACGGCTCATACAAGGAATTGGAACCCAGTTTTTGGGCATTGCGTGTACCACCAAAAGTAAAGCATTTCCATTGGAGAATGTTGCATGGGATCCTGCCTGTAGGTTTCGAGATGGTGCGGCGCCATTTATCTGAGGGAGATATGTGTATTGTTTGTGGTATGGAGCACGAAACCATCCTCCATGTGTTCAAGGACTGTCACTTTGCTAGACAGGTTTGGGCTTTGGCAAATATTCCGGTTCGTAGTATCCTTTTTCCAGTTGATGATATATGGAGTTGGATTATGGGAGTGCGCATACGTTTATCTGTTAATGATTTCGAGTTGTTCATTATTGCTTGTTGGAGTTTATGGCATAATAGGAACAAAATGAAATTTGATGATGAATGGAAGAACAACCCCATGGATACAGTCCAGTATGTTCTTCAATTTTCTGCATTTCATCGTTCCAACGCATATGAACCTGTTGGGGATTTTTTTTGATAAGCAGCATTCTGTTCTTGGGCCATGGAAACCTCCCCCGCATGATTTTCTTAAATGCAATTTTGATGCAGCAGTCCCATTCACAAGTGATATGGGCGGAATTGCGGTTGTTTGTCGGGACAGTACGGGGCTTGTGTTGGCCTGGCATCGGAAGAAACTCCAGGCAGCTTATGATGTAGCTACTGCTGAATTACTAGCAGCCAAGTTAGGCCTGGAGCTGGCGCGTCATCTGGGTTACAACCGGGTTATTTTGGAAGGCGATTCCTTGCAGGTTATACTCGATATCATAAATGGTTCCACTGCTTTATCTCCCAATGCCAATTTATATGCAGCTGTTAGGGAACTGCTTCATTCTTTCAGCAGTTATCAGATCATCCATATTCGACGAGAAGCTAATGAGTTAGCTCATCGGCTGTGCCACAATTTCGCAATTGATGCTGTGGGATATGCTTGTCTGCCTTTTGATTTCCAGGAGCCTGGGTGATGTCGTTTTTTTAGTGTCTGCTGCTGTTTTTTTATTTTTTGTTTTGCTTTTTCGCCTTGAGCTGCAAGCTTGTATTGTTCAGAGATACTGCTACTTTGTTTCTTGTTCTGTGGCGTTTTTTTGCTATTGGGTATTAATAATATAACCCTTTGCAGTCTCAAAAAAAAAAAAATCATAATAAATATGTCTAATTTGTTAAGTGCGTTCTAAATGCATTTTTAGACGAACAAAATTTGTAGTCTTCAGTACACCAGAAGTCCGGAAAGGGTCTGGTGCTAGCCCAGCCAAAATAGACGTCTGCTGCGTCCCAAAGAAAAAAGTGTGTAAGTTGGACTAAGATAGAGAAAGGGGAAAAGGTTTCCTTGGACGCATGAGGTCCATATGGTGTCCGCCTTGCTCCTTCCTTAACGTCAACTTAGCTTCTATAAAGAGATCACAAGATTACCTAAAACCCAACATAAGCCGTGCGTGTCCTGATACCCTCATGGGCAGACACATTATAAAACAGCGTAACGGATTATACCAGTGTCCTTGTTAATTAAGAGGGCGAACATGTTGAGGGATGAACATACATGTCCGAACATTGAAATTCACTGCAACTCATAAAGACCTTAACCTAGAGTCTCTCACACGAGTGGTAGTCCAGACCAATGGGAGGACAATATTCCGGATATAAGGCCAGACACAACATCGTAGAACCTCTAGAAAGTCCATTAAAAGTTTTGAAAAGTTGAAAATACCCATGATAAATCCAAAAGAGGCTATGAGTATACATTCTTCCTAGTAATCATGTAGACTGCATCAACAATATTTTAAATATGTGGGTAGTTAACTTTTTTTTTTTAAATGGATAAAGTTTTATAGTACACCAAAAAAAAAAAAAAAGTAGATAAAATTGTTAGAGCCGGAGAGAGTATAAATTGATGTTGCATTAGTATGCAGCAATATGACATAAAAAGAATATCATTGCTTTTCAACAAATTGTCATTGAATTTTACATCCGCCAGAATCTTGACCACGACGAACATTGCCATAAGCTGACAGCTCAAGCAGGTCCATATCACGACCTGCACAATTTTAATGGTAAGATCATGACCTAGTTTCATGAGACTTTGCTTGGTTTAGTTGGTATTGGATGGTGCGTTGTGAATATACTTTATCCAGAACAAACAAATGCAGAAAAGCATGCAAATATATACCTCCGACCCTGCAGTAAGAACTCTTCTGAATGAGATCAGACTTGGACAACTCGGTACGATTTCCCTTGGATCGGTTAACTGTGGCCTGTAAAATGAAAATGGTAAAATCCATGTGCGGAAACAGCCAGAGCTAATTGATAAAATGCAGCAAACCTTTACCTGTAAAACTTGACAGTTTTCTAGAGTGCTCTTCCCTCCCTGTACGTAAGCATATATAAGGAAATTACATCTTAGATGTTCCATAAAAGGTATTCGGAAATATAACCTTTCCAAGTAATAATTGGATAATCTGCTAAAGTCTCTTTTATGAAATCAATAGTAAGTCTCCGTTATCTTTGTCTGAAAACTCATTATTTTCAGTTTAGTTCAATTCAATTATGTTCATTTCATTCGGTTCAGTTCTATTCAGACTTGCTTAGTTGTATTTTATACTACAAATAAATTCAGTTCAGTTCTGTTCAGTTTCATTCAGTTCTGTTCAGTTCAATTCAGCTCTATTCAAACGAAAATAACAGTTTCTAAGTGTTTCATTCAACTTAAAATTATTTAAAAAAAAAAAAAACCAAAAAAAAAAAAAAAAAAAAAAAAAAGCTGCACCAAACTAGATTTTAAGAACAACCACAAACACAATGATGAATTTAGATGCATAATCGGAAATCAAAAACCACAGAGTGGATAACAGACAAGTTTACATTTCAGTTACATAAGGGCATGGAGAAATTGAGGTGTCATGGTTGTTCATTTTCTGGAAAATAACTTTCCTCCTGCATCATCATACAACCACTAATGTTCCAAACACTTTGACATGAAAAGCAACCTGCTCGTCCTATATCTTTGAATTTCGAGTTCAAAATTTCCAGTCTTTCCTATAAATAAATCAGAAACACTAAAGATAATAGCTAACCCCTCATTATAAAAGGTGAATCAGCTATATTGTAAGTATTTATGAAAGATGAGGGGGATAAATGTGAGTTCTTTGAGGTTACTGATTGATATGTAATTGCGGTCATTTATAAGGGATGTAACTGTACTTATCTGAAAAATCCAAAATATAGGACGCAGCTGTTTTTTCTTTCAAGTGTTCACATCAGTTGTTACATGATAATTCCTGAAGAAAGTTCTTTTCCAGGAAATGTACCACCATGGTAGCAGAACTCCCCATGCCTGATGCCACCAAGTGACGGAAAGAAAAACTTGTTATGCCAAAGAATTGAAGCTATTAATTTTCTATAAATCCACTTAGGTGCAGTGTTTTTACTTAGAATGAAACAGTTACTATTCATAATCTGTTTGGCATCTACACAATACATGAGATCGTCCATAAAGGTTATTTATGCCCGTGTCTAATGTATGGATTTCCAAAAATGCCACTCCAATACAATTTGTTATTCCATCCATGCGCAGACTAAATAGAGCATATAAAAACATACCAGTTACATCAGGATAAGGCTGATAAAAACTAAGAAAGATTATGAAGCAGCTTCCCAGGCTATAGAGGATTACATATGATCTGGTTATCTTCAAATTAACCATATTAGCAGTAGTGCATTTAACTATAGTTCATAAACAGAAAGAGCATTTATATTTGCTATCAAAGTACTGGCTGGTGACTCTCACAATTTTCCTTGACCATCTTCCTATGTATAGTTCATTGTTATTTCTTCCATTATTTCCACATTCCCCACTTGATTCATCTTAGTTCTTCCGTTTTTTTTTTCTTTTTTCTTTTTTTTGGAACTAAGAGCACTTCTTATTACCAAAACCATGAAAGTACAAAACCGATCCAAATTGGATCCAGGCATACAACATATAAACTAAAACTGCTACACATCAACCTATCAAAACTGAAACAAGTATCCCTCAGTTTCTTATACATCATGCAACGAGCTCTAACATAATGTAAAATCTGCCCTACAATGAATTGTCCAAAATTGCCACCATTGAAAACATCATTACACACAGTGCAAAGGGTATAAAGGGATTCAGCAAATGCGACTTTAAGAACCTGCGCTTTCCCTCCTTTACGTTTCGAGTTGATCATCACCCATTTTAATTCCTCATCCCATCCTAACGGCTGCCGGAAAATTTCCATCCATTCAAGTACCTTGGCCCATACATACTTGGAGAATAAACACTGAAAGAACAAGTGCTAAATAGTTCTTTCGTTTTATGCATAATTCTTACTAATTTTCTCTTTTTCACCTCCTAAAATCTAATCTCTTGCATTAAGACAAAGTTAAGAGAAAGAATGGACAACACCTCCCAAAAGTGACTGCATATCTACTTCAAGTGAGACAGTAATTCGTATAAAAAGGTTTTGATAATCTACATTTGTCTAAAGCAAGGATATGCATGTGTAATGAAACATTCCATCGATCTTATTCAGATTACATAATGAACTGCATTAAAACATGTCCTGTGATCTTTTCCGAATAGACTAAATGTATAAATCAATTCTACTTTAGATCATCTTTTCTAAATGCGTAAATCAATTCATGCCCTTATCTTGGCTTCTTGCTAGTAGGAACATACATACTAGAGGCAGGCGGGGTGGTCAAGATTTATTCCGTCTGTAACGATTTCTTAACGATTTCTTAAGTAATGTATCGGTACTACAATTTTGGTCTCAGGTGTTGGTATTATGTGATGTAATTTTCGGGGTGCAATCCTTTTGAACTAACCTAAATTCTTGTACCGTTTTTCGAAGTTAATATATTTTGGCCGTTTCGAAAAAAAATTCTACTTCAGTATGTTTAGCAAAAACAGTTAACAAAAAGCATAACATTTCAGCTAGGCATTTCATCAAACACATAACCTACATAACAAAACCATTAGTCTTTTACCTTAGAGTAGGGCAGAATGTGATCATAATCATGGCAGAGGCAACCAGGGCAACCCACGAGCTTCCTAAACACGATGTTACCCAACGGGTCACGGCGCCACCGGTCCGGGTCACGGCCCTTTATCTTGTCAGCCTTATCCCAGCACTGTTGCTTCACGCTGTACGGGAAACTCCTGGGATTATTAAAATTCTTGTCAGGCTCAAATAAGGAGTGTTCTTCTGTCAAGAGGTCATGGTGCGAGAGCGAGGTTGCTGATACTGACCCGGGTGGGTTTCCGGGTCGGGTTGGGGAGGTCGGGTTTTTGCTCTTCTTCCTTCTACTGGTTGGGGAATTTGCCCTCATCTTTGTAATTGCAAAATGACTAAATTTTGTTGTACTTTACACCAATAAGAAATGGCAAATTGTTAAAAGATAAATTTACAAAAACACCCCCAGTAATTTGAAATGATATATTTTTAGGCCTAGTATAAAACCAAGAATCAAAAGAATACATAAACCTGAACCAAATGTTTTCAAAACATAGAAACTAAACTCTATCAATGCTCTTTGCCTACTAATGTTCAAACGTAAGCTTAATCGATCGAACACAATTTGAAAACGGCGACGAACTGAGAGCTTTCACCACGGGGCACCAGCGATCTCCTTCAGGACAGAATCACGGTCCTGATCCTTCGCGACAATAGCATCTAGCTTCTTCTTCTTAGCTCTAACATCACGAAGTTTCCCCTTGAGACATTTCATCTCACTATCTGTTTCGTCTCTTTCACGTTTCTTCGTCTCCATCACAGCTTTAGATTCCAATAAGTCAAGGTTTAACAGCTTATGTATCCGAGCACGTAGAAAACCCACCGTCATGCCAAGTTCCTCAAAAGCCTTGAGCGTTCTGTCCCAAAATTGGATATGACTGACAGGTGTAGTAGATTTCACCAGTCTGAGAGCATCAGTGATGTTGACAGTTTCTGATATCATCCCGGTTACCAACTTAATGTTATACCCGGTGATGTTTTCGTGCAGAAACATGTTCTGGCTGCGGCAGAGCTCGTAATATGTTTCTCTTACATGGTTGGGTATTTCAGAGTCGAGAACTACGCCATCCACATGAACCTCGAAATCTTTAAATGTTTTGACATCTTGGAACAGTAGAACCTGTTCTGAGAACCTGATGTCCATTTCCGATTCAGAATCAACATCATTTGCTGGCTCATCATCGTCAGAAATGATTACTATCGGAGTGTCGTTCTCTTCATGGCTCTTTGACGCAAGAAGCAGCCTTGGCTCCACTATTTATCAGAAATAGTACCACAATTAGTATTGAAGTTCGATAATGATCATACTATACTAGAGTCGAAAGTCTGGATGGTTTACCTCTATCCAGTGGCTGAGGATCCACCTCTAACTTCAGAAGGCCAATAGCACCATCTACTTCTGTGAACTGGCTTGCCCTGATAATATACACCTAATGAAGAAGCCCAAACATCAAACAATTATGATAAGAACAGCATCAAAATAAGAACGTGTGCAGAAGCTATAAAGGAGAAGGAACAACCTTAAGTGTATCAGGCTTGATTAGTTGAAAAACTAAGACGTCGCCATACACCAACTCGTGAACAATAGAGAAACGTCTCCACCCACCACTTAATCCATTTTTCTTTTTCAAGTATTTCACCTTCCATCTTTCATCCTTTTCATCCACAAGAAATAAGGTGGAATCATTTGAAGGCAAATGCTCTTTGCTAAATTTTGGCATATTCTGTAATGATGAAACAAAACATATATATCATTTATAACTTATAAACCAAACCATTAATTTCACGAAAATCAAGTGTAATTACTACTACTAATTAGAAACGCATGTTTTACTCACCAGCCAGAATCCACCACTGACATGAGAGTCGAGCATTTGCTTCAAAGCACTGGGGAATTGTCCAGGCAAACTGGCTTGGACCTCGATGGCTCGATCCATGGCAGAGGTTGCCACTGCACCACTAGGTTCTCCATCAGCACCCTGGACATAATTTCCACAGAACATTCATTTTGGAATTAGAATATTCATTTGTTGGTTGACATTGATATTGAAATATAATAAAAATTACATCAATTTACACTTCACATTTAGCACTGTCCTTCAATCTAGTAACTTAAGTATAAGTTATAAAAAAACAAAATGTAAGCAGAAGCCTACTAGTATGAATATACAAGGCATGTAAAAGAAACAGAACACACATAACACTAGAAAAAAGAAAGAAGTTTAAGAAAACTGACTGTGATGATCATCGTCCGAGAAATATTTGCAATCTTCTCCTTGGCACGCAGCTGTAAAAACATTCATCAAAGTAATTAAGTAAGAATTCAATTCTGATCTTGTCGCAAGAAAATAGTACAGTAAGACATTAATTAATTTCAAAACTGGAGCAGAGATGATAATAAATTAATTGACATTTAGAAAGAAAAGCTACCTTGGATGCGCGGTGGGATTTCTTTTCGTTCTGAGAGATGTTTTTCTTTGGCATTATGGATGGTCTTGGTTGTTGAATGCTTCTTGTTGAATTGAAGTTGAGCGAAAAAAGGGTTTTAGACTTTTAGTAGTGCGCGCAGTATATTTAACAAGAAGAGGAAGTGGACCGTTGAAATTTCGAAAGCAAAATTGGAGAGGTGAGAAAGGAAAAAGAGAGTTAAAATAGGAGTTGATTTGACAAGATTTTGCAGAAGGATACTGTACTATATATAGAGAGAGGAGAACAGAGCAATTTACTTACTGGACGTGGTGGTGATCCTGCATTAACGCTATATTAGTGTTTAGTGGGTTTATGGACTGGAAATTAACCAAAACAGAACGTGTATATTTTCAGATCATTAATTAAATCTGTTATAAAATGGGTTAATTGCCGTCCGCCGCGTATTTGGTCCTTTTTTTTTATACATTTCAAATACGGTCCCTTTTTTCCCAAAACATTTCTCCAGCCTACTTGTCAGCTTATGTGGCTATGACATGGGCGAATTGGATCAACAGGCGAACTAAGGAACCAACGAACTAACAAAACGAACTAGTTGCTATATATAGCTTCATCCAAATCGTTCCCAAATTAGATGAACCCTAAACCCCCAAATCGTGAGCCAAATCGAAAGAAGAGACAATGAGCAGCAACTCCTTCAATTCTCAGATTCCGAACACTTCTTCTTCCACCGGTGGTTCTAACGACGATGAGATCCCGTTGTGCTACTGTGGAGTGCCTTGCAAGTTGCTGATGTCGAGGACCGATAAGAATCCAATGCGTCGGTTCTGGACATGTGGTTACTGGAAAAATGAGGTAAATTTCGTTCCTTTATGTACTTGTTGTTTAAATTGAGTACATTGTTCTGTTGAATTGGAGTTAGAGATGTAGAATTGTAGTTGGCTGCTCTGTTTTGTAGTGGGAACCTTAAAATTTTGATACTTTATGCGTGGTTGAGGAGATTGTTGAAATTATGAATATTGATTTGGTGCATTTGAGTTGCAGTGGTTAATGTGTAGCTAGGTGCTCTGTTTTGTTGGTCTGTTGTTTAACTTGTGAAATTTGCTCTGTATACTGTGAAATTTAGTAGATTTTGATGTGGGGATTTCTATTTACAGGTCACTAGGTGTAGTTACTTTGACTTCAAGGATTTGGAAGTGAGTAGGTACTATGCTGCTGTAATGTTTGATGCATTGCAGAAGGAGAGGTTCTTGGTGAATGAGAATGGGGAGTTGAGGAGGAGGGTAGCAAACCCTGAATTGCAGTTGGCTGAGAAAGAAAAGTAAAAAAAAGGAGGGAATTGTTCTTACTCCCTCAATTTTCCCTCCAAGTATGCTATCAGCCCTTGCATGTGTTTGCATGAGTTCAATTGTGTTTGGCGTGTGTTTCCTTGCCATTTGGAGCCCGGCTGGAGGTCATAATTCGTGACTAGGATGGCTGGTTAATAGGTGGCAAGGTGGTATACATTAGTTCTTGGTGTATTGCTTAGTTCTTGCCAAAACGCCGGTTTATACGCAGAAAGAGGACTGAGATCGCACAGTTCGGCTAGAGCGGGACTATTTCCGCCGTGGACGTCGAGATAAGGGACCAAAAGTGCTTTTAACCCGTTATAAAATAAATCTTCTAATACCAATGAAAAAGTAAAAAGATTATTTGAGATGATAAAATCTTCTACTACTAAATGAGATTAGTTAGTTGTTAATGTACATATTTTGTGGCACTTTCACATTATCTAATGCCAACTATTGCGTGTTTTTCTCACATTTAACCAAACTTAATCAAGAATGAAGAGCCCATAATATCATGACCGTTCACTAGTTTTATATTATTCTATAAATAAAATAGAAAACATATACTGTATAGTCCCATTTATAAGTACCTCGGGTACTTATAAATGGGACTATAGGTACTTATAAATGGGACTATATATGAAAGGCAAGTTTTATTCACTGAGTGAAGTAGTAACTTTTACAAAAGTAAATGAAAACATAATTGTACAAATCATTAGCTGCATTTGGTAGCATCTCGACATGTACTCGTACGTATTGTTTAATTAATTAATACACATTGTAACACTATCTATCAATTGTTTTTTTTTTTTTTACTCTACGGTGTAATTAATGCAAATGTTTTACTATAGAAACCCGAGATGAATGCCATACAAGGGTCTCACGTTGTAAAAACCTGCCAAATCCCTTCTATGTGAAATCATAAACATCTCATTCTCCAACACTTATTATTAGAGAAAAAGGTGCGATTGCCTAAAGCATTTCACAGCAGCTTCCCTAAAAAGGTGCGATTGCTTTGGAGCATTTACGAACTTCAATGTTTTTTGTTACAACGAATTGAAAGAAAGAAGAACATTCGCGATTTCAAAAACAATGGAAACTAAATAATAAATGCTGGCTCTAAATCTAATACTAATACTAATCCTCATTCCTCAGCTAGCTGGATGATCAGCAGTTGAATTCTGCTTCTGCAACTGCACTTCTCCTCCTCCTCCGGCAATATCAGTTTTCGAAGGCACATACTTGTGAGCATACAAATTGAAGTATATGAAGTTGACAGTTGCAAGACTAGCAATAATAAAGTAGTAGTTCTCCAGCTTGCTCTTATTCAGATCCCCGTCACCGAGCCAAGGTATTTTACCATGGCCTCCAGTTGCAGAGTGAATGATGTTCACAATCAGATTGCTCATGTAGCTTCCCATTGACAGGCTAAGGAAAAACAATGCACCTGCCACACTTCTCATTGTCTCAGGTAACCGTAGCGTAAAGAATTCCATTATGGATACGGCAGCAAACGCTTCCGTCAGGCCTGAAAGAACGAACTGAGGAAGCAACATTGTTACATGAAGAGACGACTGAAACGATCCTGCTTTTAAAGCCAGAGACTTTCGCCTGATCTCAACGATTCCTGACACGACCATGGAGAAAATCGACATTAGTATCCCGATGCTGATTTTCTCTTTCATTGTTAGCCTCGGATCCCTTGTGATGATTCTCCTCATCACGGGGATGTATATTTGCTCGTATATCACAATCCAAATGGAGAGAGCTACCATTGATGTTATCCCCATCCAACCAGGTGGTATGGTGAAATGTGTTCCAATACGTCTATCGGTTTGAATCGCTTGAAGTATTCCGTACGTGCTGGTTTGATCCAATACCATGAAACATGTGATCCCGGAAACCCATACGGGGATAACTCCTAGTAAACACTTCAAATTATGCACTTGCTGCACGCTACATAATCGCCAACCATTAATCGGCTTCCCTCGTGAATCTAGTTCGCTCGGATCAACAATCGCAGCAGCCTTGTCAAGGCACTTGAATCTATCAATCTTTTGAAATTTCGGAGTTTCACACTGATTCCCTTCTATGTCAGTCGCTTCGGGGTCATAGAATGAACATTTTCTCGTAGCTGACAGATTTACCTTCCGTTTTTTTGTAGCAGCAACGACAACCTTAGCTAGGTCCACGAAGACACTTCCTTGCGGTGTTTTATATATGTAGGTGTGGCGCCCCATTATAAAGACAGTGAGAGACATTACGAAACAGAACGTGGGAATAGCGTAGCCTATCGCCCAACTGATGTTTGTCTGGACATAAACGACACCTGTCAGGGC
Organism: Plantago ovata; assembly: GCA_028274465.1. NCBI lineage: Eukaryota > Viridiplantae > Streptophyta > Magnoliopsida > Lamiales > Plantaginaceae > Plantago > Plantago ovata. Next base: position 96,983,879 of record CM051456.1, on the reverse strand, counting down.
TATGATGAGAACTATTGTGAATGAGAAATACCACCAGTCGAAGAAGCATTCGAGCTGTGATCTTCCTTTCTCAGTTGTCGTATCAAACTGATCAGCTCCAAAGGCAATGCTACAAGGCCTAATGCCACCTGCACCCAAACCCATAAATACAAGAGCTACAAATAGAATTGCAAGCTGCCATGGATGGGGTTGTATGCAGTTTAGCAGTTCGTGGCACGCTGGAGGCCTTAGTTCATGGACACCAGCAGTTAGAGTGATTGATGCCAATCCCTGCCAGAATCAAAAAACCTCACTTAAACGCAAAGTACGTAGTTGGAAAGAACTAGTATCTTCATAACACAAAAGGAGAACAAGAAAAAGGCCAAACTGTGAGTCATCCAGATATATAGAACTGATTGTGTAACAATGATTTTCATGTTAAAACAAGATTTTAAGCCCTTTCAAGTGAGAATGGTATTACATAGAACCTGACATGTCTTTACACTTCAAAAAGGCCCTCTTTTATCCGGTTCTTTTCCTCGTAATTTTTACTCATTCTAGCAATGCAACATATCTAATTGTGGTATAGAACATAACCTTTTCCCTGAATTGATTCATATCACATTTTACTGTGTACAGTATATTTAGGTTTGATCAGGCTAGTGTTTAAGAGAAGTAATCATGAGTTGAGTGATCATACATACCACTAGGGAGAAAACTGTGCCACAAAGGAGAGTGAGATATCGTCCCAAGTATGCATCAGAAACAACAGCTCCGGCAATGGATGCAACGTTGCAACTTCCAGACCATATCTGAACAACATTAGTGAGAAACAGGCCATTCAGGTTGTACTGTGTACGTAGATACATCGTTAAGTTTGAGACGAGGCTCATGGAAGCCAGTTTCTCAAAGGACTCATTACCTACATACAACAACAAAACAAACAATGCATGTCAAATCACTAAGAACAAGATTATTGAAGAGAATGCATGTCTGTAGCATATGATCAGTACCAATAATGTACTTGACCGCCCTCCATCCGCCACGCCCTTTGGATTGACCATGTTCGGGAACCTTTGATGCAGGGTCATTCTGAGAAGATTTTGAATCGCTTCGAGCTGGTTCCATTTCACTGTCTTTTGATTACTACTCTTCTTCTCAAGAAAAAGAATAGATTATATGATGATGATATGATCTAGAGCTCAACTGAGCTCTTTGTTAGCTAGATGTGGAGGAGTGGCTCATTTCATGCCATGTAAGATGGAAAGCAATTTTATATACAGGGAAGAAAATGTAATTTTAAAAAAGTTCAAATTTTTTTTTTTTTATTTTAAAAGTTGACTCGGTAATTTTATCTCAACGACTCAACAAAATGTGATGATCTTCCGTAACGAAATTGACCAAAATGAAGACAATATTGGTCCAAGTTTAAATGTTCTATTTTTTAAACATATATTTTGCCAAAAATAGTATAGTATATTCTATATTGTACTGGTTTGAATTGGTGAATACTAATACCAAGTAAACTAGAGCGAGTTGCCGAGTCCGAGATAGGCTTCTGAAACTCTGTTTCTTTTTTGAAATATGACAGACAAAGGCGTTAGGTTTGCAAATCTTCTTCATGATCAGTCGTTTGTTGCAAGTAAAAGTTGGTATTTTGGCATATTAGTTACGAAAATTTGGGTAAATCAGTAAATGTAGTACGTATCTGTAATTAAGTTATTCTCATATAGTCTCTGAGCTATTTTTCTAAATACTTTTTTGCAAAATCTTGGACTTTGGCACATACATTATAATTTATAATAAGTCAGACAATAAAACATTTATATATTTCAAATATAATAATTCAATTCGAGTCGATGACTAAGCAGCAAAGCAAAATAGTGAACATCTAAGTTAGAGCACTTGCATCAGTGCCATTTGCCTTCATGTTGCGCGGCATCGTGGCTTGTTTCTGCATTGGTTGCCACGATTCTGCGGCGTCGTGCCTTTTTTTTTTAACGATATTATGATAATATGAACTAAGATTGACACAAAATATATTTAATAATTTATTTGGACAAATTGCGTGGATATTACAACGACTTACAGTAAATTTAAACACATAACATAGAAACATATTACAACGAGTTACATCAAATTTAATGGAACACAATCTAACGAATTGAGATGCAACGACCACACAACACACAAAACATAAATGCATGAAACTTAAAACAAATAAGACACAGGATTTATGAAGCTCGGACAATCAACGCGCATCCTCCAAATATGATCCATCAAGTCTGAAGTTAGTCGATCATGCGTTTTGATGATATGCATCTGTCAGTTAATGTTAATGTACACATCCAAATTCAGAGAGTTTATTGTCGATGTCGTCCTTCGAATATGATTTCCACGATCGAATTTCTCAATGTAAGACCTTGTATCGTCTTCAAACTCTTTCCCCATGCTTTCAATTTCATTGTCATAGTTTTTGTATGTGTGGCGCTCATCCTCAACTATCATATTGTGGAGTGTGATGCAGCAATCCATGATCTTATGGAGTGTGGACCAGTTGTGTGCAAGAGCCGGATTTCATATTATTGCAAACCGTGCTTGCATAACTCCAAAGCCTATTCTACATCTTTACGACAAGCCTCCTGAAGCTGAGAGAACTTGGATTCTTTATGAGTGATGCGATTGGGGAGGGCACTCACAAACGTAGCCCAAGCTGGATAGATGCCTTAGGTTAGGTAGTACGACATGTTGTATTGATGGCCATTCACCGTAAATTCCACAGGAGGTGCAGTGTCGTTCAGAAGAGATCCTTGAACACCGGTGAACGCTGGACGATTGTTAAGTCATTGAATTTCCTGAAAACTCCAAAGAATGAATGTCATATACATTCGTTCATCCCCATCTAAATCACATCCACAGTGACATTGTTTGGATCTTTCTTTTTCTTCAAGTGAGTCTCCCAATTCAAGTATAATTCATACTCCAGGTACTGCTTTAAAAGATCCCATTGTCTGAACAATCCAAAACCATTGTGGTACTTCGGATTTTCCTTGTGAAATTGTTAAGTCGTTTCGGTCACGTCGCCGTCGTTGAATCCTCTACGCTGGACAACTGCAGACATAGCCCTCTCATAACAGCCAAGCCAATGATTAATTTCCCCTTGATACGTTCGACTCTTTTCTGCATTGTATCTGGAGTGTGGTTAATAAGTCCGGGGTACAACCCGCCCGCCCTAGCCTACTCATCTCATGAACCTTTTTGAAAAATAAAGTAGCATACCTCTAGTTCGTACCCGCAATAGGATCCGTGCAAACATCCATGTAGCAACAAAGGAGAACCAATCCTCCTTCTCGGTCCATCGCACATTCCGTGGTGGAGCCTTGGCATTTGTCGCATCATCAGTGACCCGTTGACTTTGGCTGATTTTCGGGTTGCGTCCCCGCAACAAACTCGGGTGTTTGGGAGAACATTCTCGGTGTCTGAGACTGAGGAGATGGGAAATTTTGGGTGTTTGGCTCTTCGGGTTGGTTTTCAAACAAAGGGCGAACGACACTCGGTGAGGTTGAGTTCAACAACGGTTCGCAAAACGTGTCCATGAGCTCTTCGTACAACTCGGGCTCATGAACCTTCAAGCATTTCATGAGTGTAAAGTTGACCGTTAAACTCCATCTTGCCGGGCAAAACAAATGGAGGGTTAAGGGGGTTTTGATGTTAAGAGTGTGTTATGAGTTTAATTAACAGAGAAATGGGAGCTAGAGATTGGGTGCTCCAAACATAGCCAAGATTGGTCTCTATTTATAGATTTCGAAAAAATAGAGTCGTTGGTAATTTTTATTTATTTTTTCCATTTTTATTTTTCGAGTTATAGTCGTTTTTGTCCAATGTAGGGAAAGTAAATAGACAAAAAAAAAATACAAAGAAAAAAAGAAATCTGGTCCATTTAGGGCTGAGCCAGAATGTCTTTAAGGCACGACGCGGTGAGACAAACTTACATACAGTCTCGCGTTACACCTCCGCCATGCCATCTTCCATGTCGGCTAATGCGGACGGTGTTACTGCACACAAGTGGACATTATTGACAGCCCTCCACGAGATAAAGCTATGTACCAGTTCACAGCAGACCAGGAACCGACTTAGTATGTTAACTTTATGTTCTTAGTATGTTAACTTTATGTTCTCTAAACAAAAGTTGCCATGACTTTTCTATGCTACAAAACAGAATGTCCATCTCAATGTTTATAACATCAAGGATACATAATGAGAAATAGTGACTCCAATTGTGGAGTTGCAACATCTAGCAAAAAAATTTGGAATACCCTAAATAATTTATAGTTAATTTTGTAAAATAAAAATTTTTAAAGTCAAATGTGCAATAAAGAAAAGTTGATGGTGTTTGGGTGTTGATGAATCTGAATTAGTGAATTTTGAATGAGATCAAATTTGTCATTTCCAGCTCAAAGTCATAGGGCTAAGAGCATTCCTTATTGTTTGGGGCTCAATTGAGGCTTTAAACATGTAAGCCCCAAAAATGCTCCTCCCAAATTGAAGCCTCTAATGGTTTTGGGGCTTCTATGTGGGACCCATGTAACACGTACTACTTCATTAATCCATTTTCTAATTAAATAATGATTTTTATATAATTTGGGAGTTTAAATAGAGGCTACTATTTAGTAGCCCTTTTTCATGGGCTACTAAATAGTAGCCCAAATAAAGCCCCCGTTGGAGACATTTTTAGGCTTAATTGGGGATTTTAGCCCCATTTAAGGCCCAAAAAAGTCTCCATAAGGAGTGCTCTAACTAGATGTAATTATTTTTATCTAACAGAGACTACATGCAATTGTTAAATTAAAAGGGATAGATTCATAATTGATGAAATTAAGAAGGCTTCTGGATGCAAATTACTCTTTAAGTAAATTAATCAAACAATTATGAACTCATCTGAACTAATTAGACTCATTTGAGTTTAACTGAGCAGACTCGATTGAAATGATCATAATATGGAGATGTGTTTTTCAACTTGAATCCAATTTCATTAAGTTTAGTTCAATTCACTCCAAATTATCAAGTTGAAAACTTAATTCAAATAAATTCAATTTAGTCCAATTCTGTTCAGTTCAAAATCTAAAGTCATGTAATTTTACGTCTTCAATATAGTTGATTTAATATTACAAATAAAGAGAAAATGCCTAATTAATACCTTCTTATGAGGCCTAATTTCAAAATTGTCCCTATTACTCAATCAATTACATTTTAGGGACAATTTTGCGTTGACTGTGCCTAATTCAAAGAAATGCCACTGGGCAAGAACTGGCCATCCATCCAAACACGCCTTACGGGAAAAAAAATGCTTTTACCCTCTTTTAACCTATCTTCATTAATACCCACACCATTTTTACGCATCTGAAGCGCGCTTTTAACTGACGCGCGTCTCACCACCCCTTTGAGCTCTGTTTCTCGTCAATTTCCCTCCATCTATTTTCATCTCATTTTGCATCAAAAAAACTCGATTTTTTGTTCATTGAACTCGTCATCCCCATATTGTTCTCAATTTTAGTTGCGCAAGGTTCGTCTGGGGCTTTAAACGGAGTTAGTCGATCAGTTACACCCATCGACAAAAGGTAATTTCTGGGCTGATAAACCTCAATTATGATGTTGTCTGATGTTGTAGTGTTTAGAGAACTTTGTTGGCCCCTGGGATGGTGAACACAAGCCTTGGCATTTTATGGGGGATAGGCAGAAGGTATGACATTTGTTTACTTTATTTGATTTACTTGTAGACTAGTCAGTCATCTAACTACTTCATTCACTTGTGTTTGTAGGGTCTGGTTCCTGCAATTGAAGACTTGGCACCTACTGTGGTGAATAGGAAATGTGCCAAGCACATTTATGACAACTTCAAGCTCAAGTGGAGTGGTCTGGAGCTTAGAAGATTGTTTTGGCAAGCTTCTACTGCCTATACTTTTTATGGCTTCAACAAGGTATTACAATATAATTTCTACTTCATTCACATGCATTCTTTACCCTTACACACAGTCTCTTATATTTACTCTTACAACTGTAATATAATGCACTCTTACACATGCTATTTGTTCTGTTAAAAGGCAATCACCAAAATGAGAGAGTCCTCCCCTGCTGCATATGAGTATATGATCAATATACCCCTAGGATTTTGGGCCAGACATGCATATGACACACATGTTAAGGTTGATCATGTTACAAATAATATGAGTGAGTCCTTCAATTCTTGGATTGAGGGTGTTAGAGGGTATTCAGTTATGAATATAATGGAGGGACTTAGGCAACAACTAATGAGGAGGGTTGTTATAAGGAGGAAGAAGGAGAAAAGGCTAACATCTATGTTGATGCCTAGGATCTTAGAAAAACTCAATGAACAACAAGACCAGAGTGGGAGGTGTAGGTTGGTGACTGAAACTGGGACATCAACATATGAGGTTCAAGATTACAATTACAAGTTTGTAGTTGACTTGGATAGTAGGTCTTGTGATTGTAGGAGGTGAGATGTTTCTGGTATACCATGTAGGCATGCTTGTTGTGTCTCTACTTACATGAGGCTTGAACCTGAGGAATTTGTCTCAGAGAACCACACCAAAGCTGCCTTTAAAAGAACATATGACATTGTCTTAGGAGTTGTTCAATCACCTGAGTTCTGGCCACAAGATTTGACAGGGGAACAGTGCTTGTCTCCAATTGTCAAAAAACAACCAGGTAGGCCTGCCACTAAAAGGATTAAACATCCATCTGAAGATGCAAGTGCTGCAAGGAATGCTGCTAGGAGGGCCAAGACACCAGTTCATAAAAGGAGAAAACAAATGACATGTTCAGCTTGTCTAGGCAAGGGACACACTTATAGAAGTAAAACATGCCCCAACAATGTAAGTAACTACATAACACTTTGTATTAATGTTTAAGATTGATTGTTTATAGTGATCTGACTGTATTTCCAACTACATTTTTGTAGGTTCAGAACAAAGAAAGTGAACAAATTCCTGAACAAGAATCTGTTGCACCTGTATCTCCAATCCATGAGGCAAGTCTTTTCCTTAAAAGTGTCTTCCACATTCAGTCTTGACATGTTGTATCTTGCTAGTTATGTAATTTTGTTGTGCCTTTTTTGGTTGATCAATCCAGGCTGCTAGTGATGTGCCTGATCCAGAACCATCAAGTGGTGGGAGGGTAGGGGAAGGACTGCAACAGCTAGAGGAAGAGGTGGACCAAGAGGTAGAGGGAGAGGTGGAGCAAGAGGTAGAGGAAGGGGAAGGACACCTTCTGCAGATCAGCCTCAGTCGTCTCAGGCCATGTGGCTTACCCAAATTGGCTCGTTTGATATGTTTTGCCAACTTTGTAGTGAATACTATAGTTTTTGGGTGATCTTTATTTCTTTTGGTAATTTGAACGCTACTGTTTAATGACTTCAACCATGATGATGTTTTTCTAGTTTCTTAGCTACTGTGATAGCTACTTTGTCTGAATTGTTGTGATTTGTCATGTTTCACTTCATCATGTAGTGCTTATTTTGGTGACTTTATGGTTCAATGTAATGACTAGCTGGTTCATGCTTGAAAATCGATTTCATTCAAAACAAAGTAGTACTCATTACATTGGATACTTCTTACTCTTTGTCATTACATTACATTGGATACTTGCTACTCTAGCTATTACATTGCATTTGCTCAAATCCTACTTGAAAGATAAAACAATTTGGACAGTAAGATAAACTGCTAATAGCAGCAGATTCATAGCTACAAGTAGTTGAATCATACTTAAGTTTGTTGCTTGGATTCCCTTAAACCTCACCTCTCTTTGTTGTACATGCCTCACTCCATTCACTTCACCTTCTTGCACAAAACCTTCCCTTTGTGGTTGAACATTGATGGGGGAGAGGACTTCCTCTTCAACAACATCACCCCAATGAGAGAATTCATGAATGGGGCACTTCCAATACATTCTCCCATTTGGGTGTACAACAAGAACGCAGCGTTTACGACAGTTTTGAGTACGACATAGTGGCCGGCCATACCATATAGGATTTGAACCCTTCTCTTAGGAAACTTGTAATTTTGATGAGCAATTAACCATGCTAAATTAAGGAAAGTCCAGTAACTAGTACTCTTAAGGTCCATAGGAATTTAGAATTTTAAGGACATTATAAAAGAGGAACGTTTGCTGAAAGACTTAGTGTAGGTACTAGTTAGGTGCTTTCGTTTGCTGATGATGTACTTTCTTTTTACAAATGAACTATTGAAGCACTAGAACCGCTCAGAAACTTGAAGATTCGAAGATTGAAGACTTAAAAGAATTCTGAGGAAGGTATCTATAAAGACACATGTTGCTCAGAAAGTGAGATTTTCAGCAACAACTCGCATAAGTGAAAATCTATATGACAGAGTAGGTTGTGCTTGCTGAAACTGAGACTGACCACTTGCTGAACACATATGTGACCTCCTTGCTGAAGAGTACTTGCATTTTGGCTCCAACGTTCACATTTGAAATTTATTCAAATGAACATTAAATGCAAAGTAGGCATGCGAAGAACATGAAGACTAGAAGACAAATGAAGGACGCTGCTGAAAGTACAAAAGCAAGATAGTGACATCTTAAGGTGGAAAGCATTAGAATTTGAAATTCAAACGGCTCCCTTGAGACACTATAAATAGAGGTCATCTGGCAAAGAGTAGAAGTGTGTCAACAACGTGATCAAACTCTCACTTGTGCTTTAAACACTCAAAACCTTCTATACTCTTTACTACATATTGATCTGTTCCAAGACTTAAGCTTAAAACAAAAGCTACTTTTGAAAAAGTAGAACATTCACGGCTAAGAAATTAGTTAAGTGTTCTTTCTTTCGAACAAGAACAAGTCTTGACACCAGAAACAACTAAACTTGCTTACTGAAAAGTATTACAAGTTGTGTTTCTTTAGATAACTTATTATAGCTGAAAAGTTATACTCAAGTCACCTCATCCCAAACCTCTCTAACTGATAAACACCCTTTTCAGGCGTGAAATTCAGGGGGAATTAATCTAGCATAGTGTTGCTGATTATAAGTCCCAAGTTAGGTGGAGAACAAGGTACAGTTCTCTAATTAGGTTGGAAACGAAGCAAGTGTGTTTTGGTTTCTGAAGAATCATTAGTGATAGGATTTGTAAGGAACCTCACATCTTATCTTAGTGGATTCAGTCCTAGAAAGGACAAAGTGGATTAGTTGAGAGATTACGCCACTCTCAGACACCACTATAAAAGTGTTTGTGTGATTTACTTTACCGCATTTAGTTTTCAGCAAGCTACACTTATTGTACACTAACACTCTGCTCACTTGCTGAAACTAGCACTCTCTGAAAAGCACTTATTGTATAAAGACTTCCGCACTCTGTTTTTATAGTACCAGCAAACTCGTTACTGAAAAGTAACAAGTACTTGCTGAGAAAGTTAAGTACCAGCAAACTCATTACTGAAAAGTAATAAGCACTTGATGAGAAAGTTTTAAACGACGAAAAGTTTGAAAAGACTATTCACCCCCCCCTCCCCCTAGTCTTTTCTTGTTGTTTAAAGGGACCAACACCTTCCCACAAAATTCCATGAAAAAGTGAAGAGTGCATGAAATTTGATTTTGAGGTGTTGTTAGTGGCTGGAGGTGAGTTTATTGTGAAGAAAAATGATGGTTGTAAGAGTTTAAATAGAAGCAACCAACCCTCAAACGGCTAGTTTTTTGAATTCCTAAGTTAACAAATCCATTACATCATAATTACTTCAAGTGCAATTTTATTACATTTTAGTCCACACGTGCTACTCACGTGGAAATATTTACTGCGCAGTAACTAATGGTTGTTTGGCTGAAATAAAATCTGAAAAAGGAACAGTAGTTAGAGCGCCATTTGGTCAAATTCGTGGACCAAATGTAATTGATTGAGTAGTAGGTATTATTTTGTAATTAGAGCCGCTAAGAAGGTATATTAAAAAAATTTACACCCACAAATAAATTTAGCTCAATTCAATTGTGTCAGTTGTTTTTGTATTACAACTAACTTAGGTTCAGTTCCATTCGGACCATTTATTTTAGCTTAGATTTCTCCAGGCGCAGGGAAAAGAGCTTGACGTACTCAATTCTCTATTTCTCCAACCAAATAAAAAATCATCGAGGACGATAGATTGGGAACCTAGAGCTCTCTGATCATGATCAAAGTACCAAACCTAACCTCATACTCCCCCGTCCCATAGCAGTTGCACTGTTTTACTTCGCTAGAGTTGCACTATTTCATTTCTTTGTCAAAATTGGATAAGATTATAATATGTTTGTATTACATCTATATATTTCTCAAAAAACAAAAAATGCTACAAATCTCCAATAAATTAAAATTAATTCTCACAAGCAATATAACTCAATATTTACATGTTCTCCTTATTTTCTATGTCTAAAATAAAATGGCGCAACTACCATGACTATTGAGTATGTGGGTAACTCATCCCCTTAGGGTTATCCTAAGTTTGGAATTTCTTAACTTAAATGGAATGCAAAGAATTGGTCCCTTGAGCAACTATTCCAGTTTCTAGAATACTCCTCTCATTGCCAACTTGCGCCCATTGCTCAGACCCCACCGCCTAAGCTCTATCCATTCTTCTTCTAATTTGTTTATTCGGAGCAAGAACATATATATCAAAGAGACTACAATCATTGCCCAAACATTAACACTTTTGGAAAAGAAAAAATTGTTGACACTCACTCTCCAACACTTGTTCCATAACTTTTCCAAAAGGAGTCTTAACTATGACATAGGGCGATGAAGCTCTGGGTCACATCCACCCCAACTAACTTCACAAAAGTAACCCAACTCCAAGTGGTTTTTGTCTATCTTAAGAGTCCTAGTGTGACCCCTCTTTTACTGTGCACGCACTCTCTCACGGTGCATGTGGGTACATGCATAGTGAGAGAGAGATCACACTAGAACCCGTATGATACAAAAGACCCACTAAGTTTACATTCATCAGTGGCATAGGTTTCCGAGCCATACTTGCAATCTTTACTCTCAAGTAATTTTGATCCCAAAGTTGGTGAGGAGCCATAGGGTGCTTTTTATTTTATTTTATCTTTTATTATTTTTATTTTTTTTGAATAAAATTATTAATTAATCATTTTCGTTGAGTAAAATTGCATTTTTTTTATCTACCTGCTTTGCTTATTTGTTTGTTATTGTTGTCTGTTAAAACAGATTGGTTATGTGAATTCTTGGCTAGTGAAACAAATTTACCATTTGTATTTATGCTAAAACCTTAGAAGATTCCAATCTTTCCTAAAATATTGGAGAGCCCAGGTCTTTTGAGTTAACCGATCTGATCGGCCGGGCATGCCACTTTCATTATGGTTTTAAGGGGTTATATTATGGTGTTAAATTGTTAGCATTAAAAGTTTTGTTATACTTTTAATGTCTTTTGTTTTGGTTTTAAAAAGTAATGCGATGGTTTTAATGTGTCATAGAGTTATGGACATTACTCTCGCCCGTTTCTTGGCTAGTTAAGCTAGCATGTTAATGAAATTCATTAACACCATAATGAGTCCAGGAGGATTGTTAATGAATCTCATTAACACAAGTCCCTTGAGTTACCAGGCTATATATAAAAGCTCATTCCCCACTTGTGAAAAATACACTTATCATTTCTCTCTACTCTTCCTTCTTTCAACATCATTTTCATACTAGCTAAAAGAGAGTTTCGTTCTCGGTTTTGCTCGAAGGACTTGCTTTCGCAGCTTCCGATAGCAAGAGTGATTGGGGGTTGTACCTTGAGAGCCTATTGTCCACGGGAGGCCTGAAGTTTACTAAGGCGGACAAATAGAGTTTAAGAGCAAGCGGTTTAATGGCTGCCTCATCCAGGATTTAATCTGAATCTTTTTCTCTTCTTTGGTTTGGTTATCGTTCGACAGTGATTTGTTACAAGTTCTTGTCCTTTACTTCTTCACTCTATTTTATGTTTATTCATTTCTTTTAAATTATTCTGATATATTTGTAACCGGAAACAACAATCTTAAGCTCTACTTTGGTATCTCCGATTTTCTTTAATATCACTATCACTTACTGGATTTGTTATCCTATTGTTTAGATGGCTGATAATACTGGTTCTGGAAATGGTGGTTCTGGAAACGGCTCTGGTGTTGGGAATGGTTCTGGGACAACTCCTCCTGGAAATGGTTCTGGTGGGAACACCATTGACCAAGGGCCTTTTGTCTCTCAGCTACCATCACGACCCATCACATTTGGTCAGTTTGATAGACAGGACAAGTTTAAGGGTGATAATTTTAAATTGTGGAAAGAAAAAATGGTTTTTTACCTAACTGCTACCCAACTTGTTCGGTATACCAATGAGGCCAAACTTGTGGTGGATGAGACTGATCCTAAGTCTGTGGACACGTGCAAAGCATGGGATAGTGCTGACTACATGTGTCGCAACGTTATACTTCTTTGTCTCGATGATTCCTTGTACCAAATTTTTTATGAGAAAAAGACTGGGAAAGACCTTTGGGAATCTCTTGTTAAGAAGTATATCGTTGATGATGCTGGATCCAAAAGGTTTGTGGCTGCATAGTTCCATGACTATAGGATGGTGGATGGAAAGTCTGTTATTGATGAGGCTGAAGAACTCCAAAGGATCTATCATGACTTAGCCGCTGAGGGCATGGCGATCACTGATCAGCTACAAGTCGCTTTAATGATAAAGAAGCTTTCTCCTTCCTAGAATGATTTCAAACACTACTTTAAACATAAAAAGAAGGAGATGACCCTTGAGGATTTTATGTTTCAAGTAGTGCTTGAAATCACTCAAAGAAGGAGGAAACTTCTCTATCATTAAAGCGACTTGTAGATGATCAATGATCGACATGCCCTCATCGGCTAAGTCATGATAGATCCTTTGGAGTTCTCCAGCCTCATCAAGAACAAACTTTCCATCCACCATCCTATAGTCATGGAACCGTGCAGCCACAACCTTTTTGGATCCAGCATCATCAACGGTATACCTCTTAACAAGAGATTCCAAAGGTCTTTCGCAGTCTTTTTCACATAAAACATTTGGTACAAGGAATCATCGAGACAAACAAGTATAACATTGCGACACATGTAGTCAGCACTATCCCATGCTTTGCACGTGTCCACAGACTTAATTAGGATCAGTCTCATCCACCACAGGTTTGGCCTCATTGGTATACCGAACAAGTTGGGTAGCAGTTAGGTAAAAAACCATTTTTTCTTTCCACAATTTAAAATGATCACCCTTAAACTTAACTGGCTATCAAACTGACCAAACGTGATGGGTCGTGATGGTAGTTGAGAGACAAAAGGCCCTTGGTCAATGGTGTTCCCACCAAAACCATTTCCAGGAGGAGTTGTTCCAGAACCAGAACCATTCCCAACACCAGAGCCGTTTCCAGAACCGCCATTTCCAGAACCAGTATTATCAACCATCTAAACAATAGGATAACAAATCCAGTAAGTGATAGTGATATTATAGAAAACCAGAGATACCAAAGTAGAGCTTAAGATTGTTGTTTCCGGTTAAAAATATATCAGAATATTTTAAAAGAAATGAATAAACATAAAGTAGAGTGAATAAGTAAAGAACAAGAACTTGTAACAACTCATTGTCGAATTATAAACAAACCAAAGAAGAAAATAAGATTTGGATTAAATCCTGGACGAGACAGCCGTTAAACCGCTTGCCCTTAAACTCTATTTGCCCACCTTAATTAGCTTCAGGCCTCCCGTGGACAATAGGCTCATTAGGTACAACGTCCAATCACTCTCACTACCAGAAGCTACGATAGCAAGTCTTTCGAATAAAATCGAAAACGGAACTCTCTTTAGCTAATGTGAAATGATGTAGAAAGGAGGAAGAGTAGAGAAAATGATATGTGTATATTTTCACAAGTGGGGAATGAGCTTATATAGCCACACGTATGCCTAACTCAAAAGTCTTGATGTTAATGAATGCATTAACAATTTGGACTCAATACCATGTTAATGACATTCAGTAACCTACTAGCTTAAATGTGCAAACGGATGAGAGTTACATCCATAGCTGTACTAATTATCTACTAATTAGTTCCATCATTAAAGTGTGAATTGCAAGGTAGACAAAAAACCAAAAGCCATAAACTTGGCCAGAACCACACGAACGGCTCCACATGAGCCATTTCGTTCCGCATTCGTTGTGAACCACACCTCTTCGAGCCAATTTATCATTGACACCGAGAATAAGTTTACTCTCATGTCTTATACCGTTACAAAACTTGTGCAACCCTCTTCGAAACGGATTAAAGAACATGAATACCCCACGGTGTAATCCACTCAAATTAATGCTCAAAGTTAATTCACTTTACAATTCATTTAGCTAGTAATATTGGCTTAATAAAACCAATTTCTCCAACAGTCATATTGTATGTCCCATTTATAATTTTGACATCTTTTGATAATGTTTCAAGAGATGGTATGATGGGTTTTTTTTTCTCAAAGAACATAAATCCATTAAGCCTAAGATTTGTACAAGAATGAGAATAGGGGCAATACCCCAATACTTGCTCCCAGTTTGTAGCAATTTCAAGTACAAGTGAAACACCCAGCTAGTCATAGAAATAGAAATTAACTACGTACTGGACAGAAACCTCAAAGCACAAGGCTACGGACAGAGATGATTTGATGGTTTTTAGGAGTTATATTATGGTTTAAAGATGGTTTGTTAGTCTTAAATGACAATTTAAAATCGTTCACATATATAAGGAAAACATCAACGAAGAAGTCACAATAAGCTACTTGAAACATATCAGGCATCCATGTGGTTTTCATGCAAATGCAAATTGAGTTGTTGAGATAGGCTTTTTTCAATTAAACTTGTTGGTGAATTGTGGCTTCGTGACTTTTGTTGCTTTAATACTGCAGGGACACATTTGACATTATCATCAAATTCAATGATTAACCTGCTTAAAATATTTACTAACTGGGTTAATTAAAACCATAACAAGTTTCTTTAAAACAATCACATTCGTATTTAAAACTATAATAAAGCCAAAACATGCAATACAAGTTACAAAAAGTAATATTAATGCTTAAAAGTTAAACTATTACAATGTCTCTTAAAATTATAACAAGGGGGTTATTAAACGTAGTAGCAATTTACTAAACGTTGGAAATTTATTAGTAATTTGTAAAAAACATCTTATTTTTAATATTTACAAATAAGTCACAAATTTATTAAATACACACAAATTACAACTAACACAATTTCATACGTTCATTACTTCCTTCTCCACAACAAATTCTTCAGAAAACAATCTCTTCTGAATACAAATTTTCAACATGGAATGGCCACCTTGGACTGAAGAATGGTCGAAGTATGAAAATTATGAGGTAAAGATTACTGATTTTATGTGTATTAAGCCTAATTTTTTTTTCTTTTCTAAACCGTAGCAGGCGCAAGCAGCAGGCTAACCTGTTGCTAATCGCTAGCAGCAGGCCGCTGGCATGCTGTGCGTTGTTCTTTTTTTTTTTTTTTTTTTTTCTATATATATATATATATATATCCAATTACATCAAACTTCAACTTGTTATATTAATTGATCTTCATATTTTATTGATGCACACATTTGATTTTCATTTATGATATATGTGTTGCTGCTTCTGTCTTTTTTTTTACAAATTATTAGAACAAATGTACGTATTTATCTCATATATTCAATTTATTGATTAGTATACATTTTTATTTTCAGGTTAATGATGATGGGAATGATAAGGAGCAAGATCATAAGTATGATGACATGAATTACTTGTTCAATAGTCTTGGAGAATTTCCTACAAGAATAGTCGCAGAAGATGAAGTTACGCGAATTGGACGGGAAAATCACATGTACTTCACAGTTGTCACAGCACATGCAAATCGGATTTACCTTGGTTGTGAATGTAGTGGGAAGTACAGAGCGACGACGAGTAAAAATGTCAATGTTGTGAGTCGTCATTCAAGTGGGACGAAGAAGAATGAATGTCCCTTTCAGTTGAAACTAAAAAGAAATTGTGATAATGGTCCATGGGTTGTACGCACAAGCGAGAATAGAGGGAGGCATAACCATGCACTTGGGAAGCACCCTAGTTGGCATACATCGGCGGCAAAGTTGAGCGAATCGGAGCTAGAACACATACGTAAGTTGTATATGACTCGAACGAAGCCAAAGAGTATCCTGCAAGAGGTAAAGTTGTTGAATGAAGATAATGTGAGCAATATCAGACATGTGTACAATGCAATTCCCAAAAACAAGAACAAGGATAGGGATGGGCTAACCACGATGCAATACTTTCTGAAGTTACTCTCCGATCACCATTACTATCATAATGAGCGAAAGGAACCAGGTAATAATCATGTTGGTGAAGTTTTTTTTGCTCACCATCATAGCGTTGATTTGGTTCGACTATATCCTTATGTTATTCTCTTGGATGCCACATATGCAACAAATCTATATAATATGCCTTTGGTTCAAGTGATGGGTTTTTTGCCAACCGGTAAGAATTTTCATGTTGCTTTTGCATGCATCTACCATGAAAAGGAGGATAGCTATGTGTGGATAATGAGAGAGTTGAAGAAATTTTTTAGTGCTGTTGAGTATCCAGGTGTTTTTGTTACAGATAGAGAGCAAGCCCTTATGAACGCCATTGATACTGTTTTTCCGGAGAGTGGTCGCCTACTTTGTAGGCGACACATTTCAGAATGTGTACATAAGAATTTTGTTAAACACTCTGGAAGTCGAAAGTATGAGAGGGCAGTTAAGGCAAGGTGGAAGAAGGTTGTGAACTCACAAAGTGTTGATGAATATGAAAAACATGTGGATGAGCTACTTTATACTTGGAGATTCTATCCACTATTTGGAGAGTATGTCAAGAAGACATGGTGTGGTCCGCATCATGAAAATTTTGTGTCATACTGGACAAGAAAATATCTACATTTTGGAACTCAAACAACCAACCGGTACCATTGACTCAATTTTCTTAATTTACTATTGTCCTTTCATTATCCTAAAAGCACACCACTTGCATAAACTTATCATATTCAATTATGCAATCTTTAATATTATTGCAGGGTAGAAAGTGCGCATGCTCAACTGAAGTCCTGGATTAGAAATGCGAGGAGTAATTTTCCTACCATTTTTTTGAAGATCCACGAGATTGTTGAAGATGAATTGAATCATATTAGATCTGATTTCGAGCTGAATAGAACGAAGGAGTCTCATCATTGTAGAGCAAATTTGTTGTTTCGAAGGCTTGGTGGGATTGTTTCGCATGCAATACAGTTGATGGCTAACGAGTTAGAGGAGTGGAATAAAAGATGCTATGACGCAAAATGTAGCGGGGGTGATGCTCCTATTTGTATATGTGAGTTACGCAGTACACATGGCTTGATGTGTGCATGCCACATGAAGAAGCTTGAAGATGAATATACTCCAATCGACCCACTTGATATTCACCCATTCTGGAAAACTCTTGATTTGGATAAGAAATATTCTTGGGATGATTCAGGAAAAGCCACTGTTGATGATATATGTGACGAAGCATTCAGAGGCTTCAAGGAAAGTGCATCTGGCGTGCAGAAGAGGATGTTATCTCAATATATCCATGAAATGAGGTTCCCCGCGTCAACCACATTTGAAGAGCCAATTCATCATAAGCACAAAGGACGACCTCCTAACGCTGAGGGGAAAAGATACCAAAGTGAATATGAGAAGGAGAAGAAGAAGGATGAGAAGAAAAATAAGAAGGAAAAGAAGAAGGATGAGAAGAAAGATAAGAATGAAAAGAAAGATAAGAAGGAAAAGAAGAAGGATGACAAGAAAGATCAGAAAGATGAGAAGAAAAATGAGAAGAAAGATAAGAATGAAAAGAAGAAGGATGAGAAGAAGGATCAGAAAGATGAGAAGAAAAATGAGAAGAAAGATAAGAATGAAAAGAAGAAGGATCAGAAAGATGAGAAGAAAAATGAGAAGAAAGATAAGAATGAAAAGAAGAAGGATGAGAAGAAGGATCAGAAAGATGAGAAGAATCAAAAGGACAAGATGAATGAGAAGGAAAAGGCTACGAAACAACTGTTCAACTTTGAATATAGATCATCGATGCCGGTTCGTTTATTGGACTATATCACAGGATGGTTGGATGTTGAATCTGATGGGAATTGTGGGTACCGAGCACTAGCCCACTATAGGTACGGGACACAGGAAAAATGGGTTCAAGTGCGTCTGGACATACTTCAAGAGATGAGACTCTACAAAGACAAGTATATAGCCATTGCAGGTATGTTGGCTTCCTTCTCATATTTTTTTTCTATTTTTATTTCATTGAAACATGTACATAATGCTATTTATTATATAATATAAATATGAAACTTTCAATTGTTATTTGACTTGATCTGCAGGAGGTTGTGCTGAATACCAAAGGCAAATTATTAGTTTGACTCATTTTGTTGGGGGGTGAGATAAACCTAACTGGTTGAGTATGACAGAACTCGGTCTAGCAGTTGCGACTAAGTATCAGAAAGTTATTCATTGTTACCATGCAGGAAATAGCTTTACATACGTACCATGGGAATCGCGCGCTGATCCAGAAGACCCACGACCAGATCCACCCGTAGAAGAATGGTCAATTGGTATGAATAGCAACCACTTCTTTGTGATACACGTGGACCCAGGAGCCCCAGTCGGGAACTTCATCATTTTTTGGAAATATCATAAGGTGCCACAGGTAGCTCATTGGAAAGATTGGTATGTAGAGAGAGGGAAAGTATGATGAATTCTTGTTATTTTTTCGTAGAATAGCTTTTCACATTTCTGATTTACGATTGCAATATCTTATACAATTTTCCTAATTATTTAGAATCCCCATTATTTATTTTTGTGGTTAGTTTTTGTAAAATAGTGGCATTGTTTTTGTGACGGAATCAAAAGTGGGTTGGTAGTCTAGAAATAACACAAACTAACATTCGAAACACCCATAGAATAATAATTCAAGTCTCACAAACATAAACTAACATCCAAAAAATAATAATTTAGGTCCAAAACAAACACATAGAAAAACACAAACGTCAAAGGGTTCGAGTATCCGGAACACAAATTAAACTAAAACATAAAAGACACGGTCATTGTAGTGCCTAATCAACTATCCTACGAGGCTTCTTGACTAGCATACGGGACAGTTGATGCACAAGGTTTTTCATGTCATCATAAGTGGGAGATGGATTGGTCTGCAGATGGAATGGGGCGACCATATCCGTGATAGTCATAAGCAATTCCGCTTCAGGATTCTTATCTTGAACTGCATTCTGGACAACCTCTCTATTTACCTTGGGATGTGTCCTAGGAATATACCAAAGTAGGTAATCAGTAGTATCACTCTCAATTTGAAAAGTATTAAGCCTCACAGACCTGAAAGATTAAGATACATATAGTTAGTCATAATGGTCTTCAAATGAAAATTTTTAAATAGACCATTTAAATTTGCATGTAGTCATAGTTACCTCTGTGATAGGTTGCATAAGTGGCTCCGCCATTTCAAAAACATGGTTCGGTCGACATGGTGTTCCAGATTGTATTGACGTGGTGTCTCTGTCCTCACAGCTTTTACTGGATGAATTGGTGCGAATGGAATAGACTGTCCATATCCAAACTGTCTCATGACACGATCTGGCATATATGGCTCAGTGTAACTCCGACAATGTAGAATACCTTCAAACAGTGTTATCGGAACTTCCTGGGAAGGGTTGTCCCCAAATGGTGTCCAGTTCACCTGAGTACGAAACAAAATTGTACATTTGACGATAATATTCAAACAGAACTAAAGTCAGAATTCAAGTAAACTAGGAAACTTACTTGGTTGGCACGCAACTCGTCCAACTGAATACGGATAGACTTCAGTAATGATTCCTGCTCAGCTAGTCGGTTTGGGGACGGTATCCATCTTTTTGCCCAAGGACCATCTACCACATCTGTTCTTCCCCTTGGACGAAAAGGCGGGAAGTATTCATAAATCCAAGCCTGTAATTAATGCATTGTATGTTAATTCAATAATAAGTATTATAACGACAACATTAGATAAAAAGCACTGACGCTGACGCTAACCTGTAGAAGTGTGAGACAACCAGCAATGTTGGTGCATCCAGCTCGTGATGCCTCTCCGAGTTGTCTGTACAAGTTGGCCAATGTAGCTGCACCCCATGCATAGTTCTGAACACCATCAGTTTCATGTAGAAACTCTAGAAAATCGGCGTGGACATGAGTGGTTGTCTTATCAACGAACAATGTCGTGCCAAGGAGCCACAACAAGTACGTTGAAAATACAAAGTTGTTGTTCAAATTACCCTGTTTTAGGCGCTTCTCCAATACATCAAACCCACACCGACCATGCTTCCAACCAAGTTCCCTTCCCAATTTGTCATCCAAAGGCAATTTCAGCAGAAGTCCCATATTTGCCATCAAACCCTCAGTCGTGCGACTAGAAATCACAGGCTTACCAGTCACGGGGATCTGTAGAATATACCATACATTGTAAACCCCAGAAATTTATTTTGCTTATTTAATACTTTATTTATTAAAAAGGTATTATTAAGTAGAATATTAAAAGAAGTGGGTTTAATAAGTCAAATAAGAAAAGGAGTGGGAATTAATTAAATTTACTATTTAGACTTTTCTGACTTATTATATATTCTTCAGATACGCTGTTAAACACAGAAGAAAACTAGGTTTCATCCTTTTGCTCAGCAGTCCGTTCCTTTTTCTTCTGGTAAGACCTCTCGTTCTTCTTTTGGTGTTCTTTTGATCTGAGGTATCAAGAAACCTTTTTTTCCACTCCGTTGTTCTCTGTTAATTGGGCAGAGATTAAATTCCTTAATGTACTTGTTTTGCACGTTGTAAATCAGTGCTCTGTCCAAGGTGAATTCTTTGTCCTCTTCATCCGTATGATTTTCGTTGTTTGGCCAATATCGATTGCAGTGTCCTTTATTTACTGATCACCATCGTCAGTACCTTTTGTCTAGTAATTGCATATTGTTATCTCATTGAAGGGTCCAATTTAGGGATCACTTTGTGCAATTTACCGTTCCCAATTAACTTTCTTTCCAATTTCCGTATAGTGTATACGCAAATTGATTTGTCTTGTTTGCATGGTGACATCATGCTTATGCTTAATTCCACTAGACTTTGTCCCCTTGTTCCCATTTAATTGTTTTGTTCTGTTCAAGTTAAGCTGCTCTAGGATAGTTTTCGCGTAGTACTGTTACTACTTTGTTCTGTAGGTTCTTAGACTAAGGTTATCAGCTTGTGAGTTTTGGAGCTTACGGTTTAGTTTGAGGTAAGGGGATATTCTGACACCAAAACTTATATTTTCAGTACTATTATTACCTATAAAAAGTATGATTTATTGTATATTCAAGTTTTGTGAATGATTTTCATAAAAACTATTATATCAAGTTATGGGGCTTAATATAGTAGGAAAATAAGGATCAAGTGTGTTACCCAAAGTAAATGTTTCGAAATTTTGAATGTGATGAATGTAAATCGTTTTTGTCTAGTGCATGGACTAATGTTATGTTTGAGCTCCAGATGTGCCTGTGAACTGTTATGTACCCTTCGGGGAATTTTGTCGTGCTAGGCCTTTCTGTTATGCCCTTTGGTAGGGTACTTTGTTTTGTTCTGTTATGTAAAGCCGACCTCTGTGCCACCGGACTTATACTAGTGGCCATAGGTACATGCCTGTTGAGCCGAAATGTTTCGTTATGTTTTCCATGCACCTTTTGTTACGTGTGATATTATTGTATGTATATATATATGATTTTGAAGCATTACTTGATCCGGGTGGAGGTGCCAGGATATTCTCTTACTGAGTTTGTAGCTCACCCCTTACTCTTTTTTTTACAGACGGTCAGCAGGGTGAGCAGTGTTAGATTTTGCTTGGGAGTTTTCGAGTTATTGTTCTTTGTAGAATTTCTTTTTGTTCACACCTGGCTTTTTAGTTGTTTGAGCTAGCGACTTGTAGCTAGTTTCGAAGACTGTTGTTTTGGGTTTTAGTTTGCTCTGATATTTACTCTTGGACACAGTTCCTTTTTAAAAAGTTTATGTTTCCGTAAAGTTATGCTTATGTTTTGTTGAGACTTCGTGTTGGCGTAAGACCATCTTACGATACACGGTCGGTCGCGTCTTTTGAAAATCTTTAAAAATCGTGTTTCGGTTTTGGGGCGTGACATACATCGTGTAAAGTGATGGTCATCTCACCGAATGGCATGTGAAAGGAGTTGGTCTCAGGCTGCCATCTCTCAACAAAAGCTGATATAAGAGCGTGGTCAATAGACTTGTACATACAGTCCTTCAGGTGGTATAGCATACTTTCCTTCAACCATGTCAATACATCATAATTTGCGTCTTTTTCTGGGATAGAGAGATTCTTTGATCTTGCATGTCTTGAATGACAATGCAAGCACCTAAGGACCTATAAAAAAAACAAAACATGTTACAAAAATATTAAATATTATGTGACCAACATAATAATTCAAGTCTCACAAACATAAAATTGACTGACCTCCCCCTTATGCCATATTTGGTATGCAATATGGTGTTTGAACGAAGGCAATAACTCCTTTAGTACTGGCCCTCCATCAACTCCCAAATTCATCGGGCTACCATGCACATTACCCTCCATGTCACCATGCATATGTTCTCTCGGCCCTAAATAAAGTAAAAATTAAAAAGAAGAACCTAAAAAATATTAACTGATAAAATCACAAGAAATTGAATTACCTTGCAAATTATCATAAGTTTCTTCATCATCTTCCTCATCCCTAGCAATCTCATGGTGATTAATCCCTTTACCTTTAATGCGAAGGTTATCAAGATATGCATCTCTCTCCATATCTTTAAGTGTAGCACTAGATATCGAAGTATCATCATCATCGGAACTATCCACCATGGTCTCAGTTGCACGTGCAGACTGTTCATGCACTTGGGTACTCTCACTTTCCTACTCCATGTCATCCCTCGTAGCCCTTGCCGCCGTTGCTTTGGCCTCAACAGGAAGCCTACGTCCTTCTTCTGCACGCTTACGGTTTGATTGAGTAACAACCCTTCCTTGCAAGCGTCCAACACCAACACCTTCCCAATATCCTTTCTTTCCACCCTTATCCATCTATAAATACAACAAAGTAAGATTAGAATGAACAATCAATATCTCTACAACTACGTATATATACAACAAGTCATTAATTTATTGTCGAATTATAAGGGGACAATAGAAACACATATATCATAAGTGAAAATCAAATGTGTGCATCAATAAAATATGAAGATCAATTAATATAACAAGTTGAAGTTTGATGTAATTTGATATATATATATATAGCAAAAAAAAATTTAAAAAATTAGAAAAAATAAAAATAAAAATAAAAAAAAACAGCAGGCCGCCCTGTTCCGACCGAACAGTAGGCCTGCTGTTCGGAACAGCAGGCCGCGCGGCCTGCTGTTCAGGCCGAGCAGCCGTAGCGGCTGCTCGGCCTGAATATGGGCGACGGTGGCTTTCCGCCGCCCATATACGCCACCCAATTTGATCCAATTCGATGTAATTGGGGCGGTTTAACTAACATATATGATGGTTATAAAAATAAAAAAAATTAAAGAACTAACCTTGATTTGAGTTTGATGATATCTCTTGGTGTGTTCTTCAAATTGAATTCAAATATGTTGATTAGGTTATTGATTTAGGGGTTTGATTTATTTAACGTGGAATTGTGATGATTTGGGTTAATTTGTAAAATTGTAAATTTATAGATACTTTATGTAATTTACAATAAATTTCCAACATTTAGTAAATTTATGTTCCAACATTTAATATTTGCCTTATAACAATCACTCTTAAAATTATAACAAAGTAGGAATATACAAGACAAGTACGTTAAAAATAGTAACATTGATGCTTAAAACCATAACAAATTGTCATAATAAGACCATTTGTTATGGTTTTAATCATCATTGTTACATTTGTTGTAGATCTGAGTGTGGCTACGACGTTGTATTTGACAGTGGTATGTGGCAGTGGGTACCCGCTTGATTGGTTGAGTTTGACGGTGGGTGAATGATGGTGGTGGGGAAGAGAGATATTTCGAGTCTAGATTCTTAGAGTGAGAAAATAGATCTGAAATAGAGAGGAAAAGTGTGATAGGGAGAAAAAGAAAGAGTAACAGTCTTAGACTAAATCAAAATGTAAAAGCCAATGTAAGAACGGTACAATCCGGGGAGGTGGGACTTCTCGAAAGATGTCGCTCCATATTTGTAACTACTGGCATAGAGTCAACACAAGTATTGGACTTTCTTTTTGTCCAAAGCACTTTTGTCTCCCAGTCCTTATCTAAAATCCATCTACAATCTTTAACTATGTCCACTAAAACCTCATCTTCATATTGCTCAACTTCTCCCAATACCAGATGATAGAACGACAACGAATCAGTTCGACTTCAACTTTCTTGTACCATGTTTCCCAAGAAAGGTCCAGTCCCCGTTTCATAGCTAATCCCTCCGCTTGAAGAACTGATGGCGTCTCCAAGGCACGTCAGAATACCCAGATCCATGCGCCGCTTTCATCTATAGCTACGATAGAGAATGTGGTTTATTTTGGGATATTTATAGCTGATTTGACTAATCAAATTTACAAGATCCATAAAGTAAAACTTACATGTCCGTACTGAAAATACGTTCATAACCAAATATGTAATTCTCCAAAAAAGTCAAGAAGTATATATATTACATTAATCACCAAAACTAATATAAAGTAAAAAGAGTCTCCAAGTTGTAAAGTTTTCCCAGTAAAGTTACTGACCAATGTGACCATCCATGAATGAGTGGCTAATCCAACACCACTTATTGTCCGTTGAAGACTCCACGAAACTTTGGAATTTAAAAATACTATAACACCATAGAAAATTGTTTAGAAATGTACTACTATATACTATATTTGTTTCATTATAAGTTACCCAATATAACTTTTGGAGAAAATTGATGAAAGCCCCCAACTTTTACTAAAAGTGAGACAATAACCCCAATCTATTAAATTTGATACTTAACCCCCTCACCTATTTAAAGTGTTGCAACATACCCCCTATATAGTATTTTACCTTCAATTTAATATTATCCATTCAATTAAATATTTCCATCTGACTTCAAGTTAATCCTAATTCATACTGAAAAAGTCATTTTGGAAATTATATTATAGAATTATAAGATTTCTACTTCTATAATATAAGTTCAAATATTATTCTTCAAATACAATTTATATTATAAAAGTGGAAAAATAATATTTTCATAAATTGTAACTGGGTACAGAGTAATGTAAATCCACAAGCAGAGATCAAACCCAAAAGCCCAGATGAAATTACATAAACATTAAACCCATATGAAATTACAAAAACAAAAAACCTAGCTCAAACCCAAAAGCAAACATCTAACTCACTAACTGGGTACATAAAAGCTACAAAAACGCAAATGAAATTTCTCCAACAAGAAACCGGAATCGTACCAAAAGCCAGAGAAATCGAATAAAATCGAATCAATTTGCAGACTAAAAACTGAATCGATTTGTAGAGCAGAAAGAGATCGACGAAGAGACAGAGAGATCGACCATCGATGAAGGAGAGAGAGATTGAGCAGAGCGGCGGATGAAGGAGATAGAGATCGACCTAATTTCACGGAAAGAAAGAAAGTTAACTTTCTGAATTCAAAAAAGAAAACCTAATTTCAACCATAACCTATTGTTTGACCGATTTTAAAATCCAACCTTATTAACCAATTGAAAATATTTACTACTGATTATGGTTATGGTTGTAAATTTTAAATAAACTGTAGGTTATGGTTGTAACCATTGTCTAAAATGGGAAAAATACGTATATAAATCAAAAACAAGAACTAATTACAATAAGGCCAGTTACAAAAACCAGTTACCAAAAGCTCGCTACCCTCTCTGAGTGGACAAAACTGCCCCTCCTTTCCGGACCTCAACATCTCGCTAAAGCGGATATAATGAGAATTTGTGAAATCCGCCAGCAAAAATGGACCTCAAAATCTCGCTCGATTGAATTTAATAGCAAATTTGACATCCGGAAGCTAGTTTCAACCACTGAAACTAGCTAAAATGGACCTCAAAAACTCGCTAAACTGAATTTAATGAAGATTTTTAAAATCCGCCTACAGAAATGGACCTCAAAACCTCGCTCATCTGGATTTAATATCAAATTTGACATCCGAAAGCTAGTTTCAGTGACTGAAACTGAAACTAGCTAAATTTGGCTGAAACTAGCTAAAAATGGCTGAAACTAGTTGAAAGTAGCTAAAAATGACTGAAAAAAGTTAAAACTAACTGTTAATTTTATATTTTTCCTGAAATTAACCTTTAAAACTAGTTGTTAATTTTATAAACTGATTAAATTAACTCGAAAAATTATTTATACTAAACTAAATAAATTTAAAAAAAATATGAAAACTATAAGTACAAAAATATAATCATTATTTTAACTGAAAAAACATAGTTTCAGATTAGTTTCAACACATAAAAGCTAGTTTCAGAAACTAGTTTCATAAACCAGCTGAAACTAGTTGAAACTAACTATTAATGCTAGTATCATCATCATAAAATGTTAATTTCATTAGTTTCAACAATAAAAATGCTATTTTCATTAGTTTCAGCATCATAAGTGCTAGTTTCAGCAACAAAAATGCTAGTTTCAGCACCACAAATGCTAGTTTCAATAGTTTCAGCAACACAAATGCTAGTTTCATTAGTTTAAGCACCATACGTGCTAGTTTCAGCACCACAAAAATGCCAGTTTCAGCAATACAAATGCTAGTTTCAGTGCATGCTACTTTGATTTCTGCTAGTTTATGTTGATTTCTACTAGTTTCAGTTGAATTATGCTAGTTTCAGCACCAAAACTAGTTTCATTCACAGAAACCCTAGTTTCAGACACACCGGATCTACTGTCACCACTTTTGCTACCACTACCCTCACCATTAATGCTTAATCTAGCTCGTTTAACAACAAATTCAACACAATCTCAGCAACCCCAACCAATTCACGAAAAAAAATCTCACCACAGATTCAGCTTAGACACAACAACATCAACCAATTCACGAAAGGAAATCTCACCTTTCACCAGCCACGCATAGCACAAACCGTTCGATTTCAATGAAATCAACAAATCCATAGCAACACGACGAAGAAAACGCTGTAGATTAACGATTTCAAGCTAACAAAAAAGGAAAAAAGCCGTACGAATTGGAACGAAATTAGATTTTCAGACGAAAGAAAGCAATAAATGAGAGAGAAAGAGAGAAAATGCAGTTTTATATGCTGGCCGGGAGAGGAAGAAAGGAGGCAAGCGTAAAATTGGAATGAATCAGCAAATTAGGGCTCCAAAAAATTAGAATGACCTTATTTGTAACTAGTTTTTTAAATTAACTGTTTTTGCAATTAGATACCCTCAAGTGGTCTTTTTATGTAATTTTATGTTGTCTTAAAATTAAAAGTAGTTTATGGTTTAACCAACTAATGCCAAGCCTAGTCCAGCTGGATTTATATGGATTTCAGTGATCACTACTCCAAAATCGATCCGGTCCAGTCCGATTCATGACCTTTGCTCACCCCATCAGCCCAGCACCCCTCACCAACAGCTAACACACGAACCGAAGGAGACGCCTCACTCCTCCACCGCGCTATAGTCCTCAAGCACGCCGGCCCTTGGCCGCCGCCTGCAGCGGCAAGCGTAATTACTTCCTTCATCTCCTCTATTTAAACTTGAGCGAGTTGTTTCCGGTTTTGCTGATAAAATAGTTACTCTTTCTAAGTTCCTGTCTCTTATTTAACATTCTTCTCTGCTTTGCTGCTGCTGATAATCTCCATTCCTGTTTAATCAATTGTTATTCTGATTTACAACAAGCTATTAACTGTCTTTCTTCATCATAATTGTTGTTCGATTGTGGTTAATCAATTGATTTACACACTAATGAATATGTGCTTTCGATGATATATCTTCTCATAGTTCAGGCAATTCCGTTTGTTTTCCATTGCATTTTCACTGTAATTGATTTCATATCCAGTTTTGGGGGAAATATTAGATCATTGAAAATGTTGTACGGTGCCAATGAGTTTAAATTCTGGCCGTGAGTGATTATTTATAGTTTATTACTAGCTTTGTAAGGGTCGTGAAATTGTAATAGTTCGATATATCATAGAATGATGTATGAGTCAAGTAATATTGTGATTCTCAAAAAAAAAAAAAAAAGTTGTATGGTGAAAATTATTAGGTCAGTTAATAGAGTTGGGGATTGATACTTGATACATTTGGTTCGTATTTCTAACAGACTTTCACTTGAACTGTTGTTTACTTGGTTGTAGTTTAGATGGAGTTTTGATTAATGATTCTACTTTTCGACAGAGTAGAGATGCAAATTCATCAACAATCATGATATCGGTTTCCAGATTCAAACGCTTTTGTACTCCTCTTCGTATATCAGCGTGTTTGCCACTGTTAGACTTTTCAACGGCAGTAAACTGGATTAACAGACCGAATTCATCATCCGGTCTTCATTATGGTGTAATTGATGAGTTCGCAACCTACTGCCACCAGAGGAATCTTTCGAAGGCCATGGTAGCTCTGGAATCCATGGAAAAGCGTGAATTACGGGCCGATCCAGTTACTTATCAGGAGTTGATTAAGTGCTGTATAGCTCATCGTGCTATTAGAGAAGGAGAAATAGTTCACCACCATGTTTTTTCAAATGATTATAGACCTGACATTTTCTTGGTGAACACGCTGTTGAATATGTACGTGAAATTTGATCTGCTTGATAGAGCTCAGTTGCTGTTTGATCAAATGCGAGAAAAAAATTTTGTTACATGGACAACGATGATTGCAGCTTATTCTAGGACTGATTTCAAAGATAAGGCTTTGGAGATGTTGGTTTTGATGCTTAGGGATGGTGTTAAACCCAATATGTACACATACTCTTCTGTTTTGAGAGCCTGCACAGGGTATTCGAACCTCACCCAACTACACTGTCGCATAATCAAGGTTGGTCTGGAGTTGGATGTTTTTGTGAGGAGTGCCTTGATTGATATTTATTCTAGATGGGGCAAACTGCATTTGGCTCTTGACATATTTAATGAGATGGGGACTGAAGATATAGTAATTTGGAGCTCCATAGTAGCTGGGTTTGCCCAAAACAGTGATGGTGATGAAGCCTTGAAGCTCTACATAAGAATGACTAGAACTGGGCTCAGGGCTAACCAGCCACTTCTTACTAGTGTTTTGAGGGCTTGCACTAGCTTAACATTATTAGAATTGGGAAGACAAGTTCATGTTCATGTCATCAAGTTTAGCCGAGACCTAATCCTTGACAATGCACTGCTGGATATGTATTGTAAGTGTGGTAGTGTGGATGATGCTAACTCCACCTTTACTCAAATGGCTGAAAAAGATGTGATCTCGTGGAGCACCATGATAATAGGCTTTGCCCAGAATGGTTATAGCCAGAGAGCTTTAGATATGTTTAAGTTGATGAAAGCTTCAGGAATGAAGCCAAATTACATTACAATTGTGGGTGTTCTGTTTGCTTGCAGCCACGCTGGACTGGTAGAGGAAGGTGAATATTACTTTAAATCAATGAAGTCACTTTTCGGCATCAATCCAGAAAGAGAGCACTATGGGTGCATGATTGATCTTCTTGGGAGAGCTGGGAAACTTGATGAAGCAGTAAAACTAATTCATGACATGAAATGTCAACCAGATGAGGTGACATGGAGAAGTTTGCTTGGTGCTTGTAGAGTTCATCGTAACATGGGTCTAGCTGAGTATGCTGCCAAACAGATTCTAAAATTGACCCCCCATGATGAGGGAACCTATATACTTTTGTCAAATATCTATGCAAAAACTCAGAGATGGGAAGATGTTACAAATTTGAGAAGATCCATGAAGGCAGGAGGAATAAAAAAAGAACCGGGATGTAGTTGGATTGAAATAAATAAACAGGTTCATACTTTCATAGTTGGAGATATGTCCCACCCAGATATAAATGCTATCTATGGTTATTTAAATCAGATTATTTGGAGATTAAAGGAAGAGGGCTATGTACCAGATGCAAGCTTTGTATTACAAGACCTTGAAGAGGAACAAATGGAAAACTCGCTTCTATATCACAGCGAGAAACTGGCTATAGTGTTTGGTTTAATGAGATTGCCAAAAGAAAAGACATTGAGAATAAGAAAGAATCTTAGGATATGTGGAGATTGTCATCTATTCACAAAGCTGTTGGCGAAAATGGAGAACAGAAAAATTGTCATTAGAGATCTGATTCGCTACCATCATTTTCAGGATGGAGTCTGCTCGTGTGGTGATTATTGGTAGCAGCATGAAACAAGTAAAGTCTCTTTCTCTGTTGGCAGAAGCAGTATCTACAATACTATGGTGACAATTGTCTCCATCACGGATCTTTTGGCAGAAATGTTATGTATGAGGAAAAAATGGTATGCCATTAGCTACTTTGTCATTACTGTAGTTATTCTTGTACTATGCATTTGGTAAAGCTGATGATTTACTGTAATTTGATTTGCTCGTTTTAGGTTTGTGAAGATATAAGGAGGGTAGCTATTCTAGTTTGCACACTCCTATTCTGAAGTTGGTTCAGCAATGAATTTGTGGCTGGGATTTGTCATTCAAAGAACAAAGTCCGAGAGCTTAATGTTTTATAAATTCATAATATTACCAGGAATTTATAGAAGCTTCCCTTTGCTTATATTAAAGCATATAAAATCTCCCGGAACTACGTAAACCACCGCATTATCACTAGGACTCTGGTATTAGGCATTTTCATCTCCATCCTGTCTGATCACAGGTTCATGGCTGTCAAAGGCGCAAAGCCCAAAGGTAATGCAATACCTAATTCCTAATTATTGGTCACCTTCTTACATATGCTAAGGATTCTCGGAAGCACACGTAGTTTCACTTTCATGTTAGCAATATTTTTAATGAATGCTCAAGCGTTGTTCTTTGAAATTTCATTTGATTTAGCAATTGCAAAAGTTACAGTTTCTTTCATAAGACAGAATTCTTGTCTTAGAAATTGTCCAATTGCTGTGACATCAATGAAGATGCATTACATTTAATCTTGTAGTTTAGGAATGTTAAAATTTTGTATTGTATTATCTTTTTCTTTACGAATAATATTCGAGATCACTCATAGAAAGAAAGACAGTATATGTAACCTGGAAGTGCTGTGTTTATGCTATTGTGGTGGCTGCCACCAAAAAAGCGGTTGTCTGACCCTTATAACGGGTTAGTCAAACCCAATGCATGTGATGTGTATTTGATTGATGGTCCAGTACAATTGAGCCAGGGGAGCAGACTGACGGAGGTTAGGCTGAAAGTTTTGGTTTTTCCATCTGCACGAATGCTGTTGAATGGCTTTCATTTACGCACTTACTTTTGTTTACATAGATTAACTATGTATTGTAATTGAAGCCTTCATGCTGTATTAAAATCCAAGACCATAAATTGGACCAATAAGTCCAACACCTGTGACACTTACATGGTTCTCATCCTTCATTATTGAACTTGAACTGTGTGTGTGTGTTTTTATTTCCTTAAAATAAAATAAAATGTTGTGTTTACATGACTTCGAAAATATACGTTTACTTGACTTTGAAAGTGAACTATGCATTTTCTTGACTCTGAAAGTGAACTGTGCATGCATTTACTTGACATATAAATGCGACTTATAAATATCATGTTTTTCTTGGCAATTATAAGGTCTCAGTCTAGTCATTGCAGTTGACCTCACAAAGTCAGATGGTCAACCATTAGAGCTTGATATCATTATCTTTGATCAAATTTTGATATCTTACTTGATACTTTATAAAGACCATTTAGCTGTCGAGAGAAACTTCAGATATATCTTTCTGTACATACCTTCAATTCGTTTACTCTTTATATACTACGAGTACAACATAAATTTCCATCTGAAAATATGATTGTACAATTTTCTACTATTAAGTTCTCAAAGTTATGATAATCTTTGTTTTGCTGTTCAGTGAACATCATTCTTTATTTACTTCAGGAGATACATTTGAGGAAGAGACTTTTCTGTGTAAAGACAAGGAGAAGGAAGCTCTAGTCACGCTTCTGCAGGGCCTTACTGACTCTAATAATATATCTGGCTATGATAGTGTGGTGCCATGGGAATTTTTGACGATGTTGGCCTAAGTGAGCAGAACAGACACTGCTGCAGTGGGATAGGTGTGCTTTGCAGGTTGTGATATGGGGCATCGTTTCCCATCATGGCTTTTAACTCAGCACAATTTTAGTTATCTTGATCGCTCTTGCGCTGGCATCTCGGAAGAATTCCCTAAATGGGTCTGGGAGTTGTCTCATAAACTAGTCCTGTTTAATGTCTCCTACAACCAAATCAGTGGCTCAGTTCCTAGCCTGCATTCAAACTTCAATTTGGTCAATCCTCTTGAAATAGATTTTAGATTCAACAAGTTATCAGGTCCTCTGCCACTTTTTCATCCCAGTTCCACTTTATTACTGCTCTCTGATAATATGTTTAGCGGATCAATTGAATCAATATGCAGAGTAAAGTATGATTCTTTGACAATACTAGACCTCTCAAAGAATCAGTTTTCAGGACAGCTTCCCAACTGTTGGGAGAACATCACAGGATTGATTGTTTTGAATTTAAATGACTGGTCATCTTCCACACGGTCTTGGCTCTCTCACGGAACTACGTAATTCGCAATTTCGGAATAACAATTTGACAGGGGAGCTGCCCACTACTTTGAAGAACTGCAAATATCTCTGATTGATTGATGGTGGGGAGAATGGGCTAAGTGGAAATATTCCAGAGTGGATAGGGACTCTTACGGGATTTTCAATACTCAGCCTTCACCAGAATAACTTCAGCGGAAACATCCCTCCAGAAATTTGTACTCTTCCATTGATTCAAGTTCTGGACCTCTCAGAGAATAGCATCTCAGGAAGTATTCCTCAATGCTTTGGCAAATTTGTTTCTCTAATGCTGAACGGTGGGGTGACTGACATTGTTGAAGTTGCTGGAGAGCTTTTATTTGGGCCCTATGTTTACAACACAGTAGTTCAATGGAAAAGACAGGAGTTAGAGTACAAGAGCACACTGAGATTTCTCAAACTCGTTGATCTTTCAAGCAATAAGTTAGTCGAAAGCATTCCCCAGAAACTTTCCAATTTGGGAGGATTAGTTTCTTTGAATCTGTTTCGAAATTTTCTAACAGGGACGATAAGTTCAGACATTGATCAGATGAATATGTTAGAATCTCTAGACCTATCTCAAAATCATCTCTCATGTGAGATTCCAGTTGGTCTTGCACAACCACATTTTCTGAATGTTTTGGACTTGTCAAGCAACAATTTGTCAGGTGAAATTCCAAGAAGTACTCAGTTACAGAGCTTTGAGCCATCTTCATATGCTGGAAACATTGAACTCTGTGGGCAACCTCTTCAAGCTTGTGCAAGAGACTACCCGTCTGGACCGAATCATGGAAATGAAGGGAATTTTGAGGACAGTATTATCCAATCTTTGTTTGAGGACTATCTCATTTCAGCAGTGTTTGGTTTCATGGTTGGCTTCTGGGGTACTAATGGTACTTTGTTTTTCAAGAGATCATGGAGAAAAGCCTACTTTGGCTACTTGAGCAAGATCGGAGATTGGCTATATGTGACTGCAACTATTTTCACGCTGAGGCTTATCAGGTCGATTTTATGTACCCTTTTCGCCATACAATTTATGGGTTTTTTATGCTTTTTTTTTTTTATGTGAAATTAAAATTCTGATTTCTTTGGTTCCAATAAATGCAGGTACATGAAGCTCAGGAATAAGAAATCAGTTCTAGAGCCTCATATCTAAAGAATCAATTTTCTACCAGCCATCTTGTGTTCTATTACAGAGTAGCTTATGGACGATCCTATGCCTTATTGTCAGGGCCAGTTAACTATATGTGTGTAAAGTTGTTAGCAAATGCCATGCAATTATTCTGCAATATTTATGTACAAGGTGTTTAACACTTTATGCTGATGTTAGAACTAGCTTTGTTAATTAACTAGCTAGTTACTGTTAACTGATGTTTTTAGTACATTTGTTCCGTAATAATCTTCCTAAGGTTGATTTTTTTTCGAAATTTGACTGCAAATTACTCATATATCACACTCATTAGTATATAATAGAGTTATATTAGAAACATATACTTGATTTTCTTTCAAAATATAATTTTATTATATTTTTTGATTGTATAATGTAGAAGTAATTTGCGGTCAAAGTTAAAAAACAAAAACCTTAGCAAGCTTGTTATGCAACAGAGGGTAAGGGTGGGAGTACTAGTTTGGTCTGGGTCTCTTAATCATCTGACTAAATTTTCAATGTGCTAAAGGCTTATATTAGGTTGTATTACAATTTGTTAATCATCTAACTTGGTGATGTGTATTATAGTTTTTTTTTTTTTTTTTTTTTTTTTTTTTTTACGAGGTTACATAACCTGTTAACTATATAACTAATTTCTGTGGTAGATGTTTCTACTAGGTTGGATAAGAGTTTGAAGTAGGTTTGTTAATTATGTAGCTAATTGTTGTACTAAAGGTTTTTACTAGATTGCTTAAAATGTTGGACAACATTTGATATGAGTTTGAACAAGTTTTCTTAATGAACTAACTAATTACTACTTTGTTAATTAATGAACTAACTAATTATTGTGAATTAGATGTTTTTACTAGTTTTTGTAACACTTTATATTGGGTTTGTTAATTATCGAACTAATTTTCAATGTGCTAAAGGCTTATACTACATTGCATAACATCTTGAACTAGGTTTGTTAATCATCTAGCTTGGTGATAACATTTTGGACTAGGCCCGTTAATTATCTAACTGATATTCTATGTGGTAGATGTTTCTACTAGGTTTGATAAGAGTTTGAACTAGGTATGTTAATTATCTAGCTAATTGTTGTGTGCTAGAGGTTTACTAGGTTGCTTAGATGTTGGATTAGGTTGGATAAGAGTTTGAACTAGCTTTGTTAATGAACTAGCTAATTACTATGAACTAGATGTTTTTTCTTTTTTTTTGTGTAACGCATTATATTGCGTTTGTTAATCATCTAACGGGACCCATCATCTAACTGAATTTCCAGTGTGCTAAAGGCTTATACTAGGTTGCATAATAGTTTGAACTAGGTCTTTTAATCATCTAGCTCGGTGATGTGTGCTGTAGTTGTTTTTTTTTTTTTTTTTTTTTTTCTAGGTTGCATAATATTTGGACTAGGCTTGTTAATTATCTAACTCATTTTATATTGGTAATTCTTACATTTAGTATCCTTATTACATTTTTTTATTACATGTAATCCATTTTAGTTCAAGTATTACATCTAATACCCTTGATAAATTATTGTAATTACATCTAAACTCACCTCACGATCTTAACTTTTGGGGTTGCGGTAAAGAGTTGGGTTAGTGAAGTAGAGGTGCAAGTTTTGATCCTTGCGGTAGCAGAGTCATAAGGTTGGTTTAGGTGTGGAGGAATAATGTGATTTAGAAAGTTAGTATAGCATTAGTATAGAAGTAGTTGTAATACTTGCCGTTTCAAATGAAAATTGTTGGTCCCTTTAAACAACAAGAAAAGACTAGGGGGGGTGAATAGTTTTTTCAAACTTTTCGTCGTTTAAAACTTTCTCAGCAAGTGCTTATTAATTTTCAGTTTGCTGATACTTAACTTTCTCAGCAAGTGCTTATTACTTTTCAGTAATGAGTTTGCTGGTACTTAACTTTCTCAGCAAGTGCTTATTACTTTTCAGTAATGAGTTTGCTGATACTTAAAAATAGAGTGTGCGAAGTATTGTACAATAAGTGCTTTTATCACAGAACTAGTTTTAGCAAGTGAGCAGAGTGACAACGTACGATAAATGTAACTTGCTGAAAACTAAGTGCAGTAAAGTAAATCAGACAAACACTTTTATAGTGGTATCTGAGAGTGGCGTAATCTCTCAACTAGTCCACTTTGTCCTTTTTAGAACTGAATCCACTAAGATAAGATATGAGGTTCCTTACAAATCCTATAACTAATGATTCTCAGAAACCAAAGCACACTTGCCTTGTTTCCAACCTAAACTAGAGAACTGTAACCTTGTTCTCCACCAACTTGGGACTATAATCAGCAACACTGTGCTTGATTAATTCCCCATGAATTTCACGCTTGTAAAGGGTGTTTATCAGTTAGAGAGGGTTGAGATTAGATGACTTGAGTATAACTTTTCAGCTATAACAAGTTATCTAGAGAAACACAGCTTGTAATACTTTGCAGTAAGCAAGTTTGTTGTTTCTAGTGTCAAGACCTGTTCTTGTTCCAAAGAAAGAACACTTAACTAATTTCTTAGCCGTGAATGTTCTACTTCTTCACAAGTAGCTTTTGTTTCAAACTTAAGTCTTGGAATGGTTCAATAGGCAGTAAAGAGTAGAGAAGAATTTGAGTGTTTAAAGCACAAGTGAGAGTTTGATCACGTTGTTGACACACCTTCTACTCTTGCCTAATGACCTCTATTTATAGTGTCTCAAGGGAGCCGTTTGAATTTCAAATTCTAAGGCTTTGTGCCTTAAGATGTCACTATCTTGCTTTTGTACTTTTAGCAGCGTTCTTCATTTGTCTTCTTTTCTTCATGTTCTTCGCGTGCCTACTTTGCATTTAATGTTCTTTTGAATCAAATTCAAATATGAACGTTGGAGCCAAAATGCAAGTACTCTTCAAGAAGGAGGTCACTTATGTTGTCAGCAAGTGGTCAGTCTCAGTTTCAGCAAGCATAACCTACTCTGTCATATAGATTTTCACTTATGCAAACTGTTGCTGAAATTCTCACTTACTGAAGAAACATGTGCCTTTGTAGATACCTTTTCTCAGAATTCTTCTAAGTCTTCAATCTTCGAATCTTCAACTTTTTGAGCGGTTCTAGGTCTTCAATAGTTCGTTTGTAAAAACAAAGTACATCATTAGCAAACAAAAAAACTTAACTAGTACCTACACTAAGTCTTTCAGCAAACGTTCCTCTTTTACAATGCCCTTAAAATTCTAAATTCCTATGGACCTTAAGAGTACTAGTTACTGGACTTTCCTTAATTTCACATGGTTAACTGCTCATCAAAATTACAAGTTTCCTAACAAATTTCCCCCTTTTTTATGTTAGCAATCCATGGCTAAATTAATTGTTACCCTTTTAGAGGTTCCTGATGTTGAATAAATCAGTTGATTAATGCAAACATATTTGAATAATAAAACAATAAGCATAATTTGCATAATCAAGAACCAATAAGAGTCAAAAAGATCATTGCTGATAGTTATCTTTCAGTAATAAGTTTACAAGAAAGTTCACAGATAACTAAAACAATCAGCAAACAAAGCTTTTCAAGGGTTTATTCTATTCCAGCAGATGATTCTCTAAGAATCTCTTTTACACTCTTTTCAGCAAGAGCAGTGAATTCAACGCAGTCATTCTCATTGTAACGACCCGACCAATCCGGCCGGCGTGGTTACTCCGGGACGGACCCACACACGTCCCCACAGTATGATATTGTCCGCTTTGGGCCTGAGCTCGCACGAATTTGCTTTTTGGAATCACCCAAAAGGCCTCATACCATGTGAGAGTGGTAGTCTAACA
This sequence comes from Plantago ovata, assembly GCA_028274465.1. Taxonomy (NCBI): domain Eukaryota; kingdom Viridiplantae; phylum Streptophyta; class Magnoliopsida; order Lamiales; family Plantaginaceae; genus Plantago; species Plantago ovata. The sequence goes on along the minus strand of CM051456.1, from coordinate 96,946,122 downwards.
TATATACCCTTTATTCCACTCACTCTTAAGCGATGTGAGATGCGGGGCATTACAAACTACCCCCCTTAAAGCCTCGACGTCCTCGTCGAGCGCCTTAAGTGGTGGGGGTGACAAACTGATAATAACCTTTACCAACCGTCCACCCAGTGCGGGCTTTGGGTTGATCTAGGCTCTGATACCACTTGTAACGACCCGGCCCACTAACGGGCCGAGACCCAGCCCAACGGGCCGGCAAATTTACTCATGGGTGCTCTCCAGGGTGATATGCTGGCCCCACAGACCAACACGGGTTCTAATCCGCGCACTTTGTCCTCACTCGTGCGCGTACCAGGAACTTCCCAGTGGGTCACCCATCCTAGAATTGCTCCAGAGCAAGCACGCTTAACTCTGAAGTTCTTCTAGGTCGATTCCCAAAAAGAAAGGTGCACCTTGTTGGTATGAGTAGCGTTCTCAACCCTTTTAAGCCTCTGAAATCTGGGGCGTTACACTCATAATCTTCAAGTAGCTTACGGACATCAAGTTGAATTATTCTTGCATACTTGCAGGCAGTATAGTGATGGTTGATGAACATTGTCAAGGTCAATCAAATATATTTGTTATTTAGCCAAAGGCAATCCACAACTACAACGAAAACCGTAGTGTAGTAGCAGAATGACTCGAGTGTCGTTCTCTCAGGACTATAACTAGCTTTATTTATTTAACAAGAGAATATAAAACAGCAGATAGCAATAGGGGGTTTCTAGCAGATAATGGAGATTGGTGATAGTATGGTCCTTATTAGCATAATGGGTCGATAATCATGCATAAATTCCTCGGTCTTGCATAGAGATCTTTGAATCAATCTAGTGTCCTGTTGCAAGTATTAAGCACTACGAAGATAATCTGGTCTGACTAGTCAATCACGGTTGTCCTAATGTGTTCCGTAATTATTCAACACTACGAATATAATTGGTCTGATGGTCGACTAGTGTCCAATTGTGCATAATGATCAATACAACATACGAGAATTTTGGTTACAACTGATCAACGAAATAAAGCAATGACACGGAGTATAATGCGCGATATAGCCATTAGCATGATTATCTTCCCTCGCTAAGAATTCACATACTACCACCAATGATAAGTTTAGCTACTCATATTATGCATGCAATCAACAGAAATCATAGAAGAAAACATATTGAAAGATAAATAAAATAAGTAGATAAAAACTGTAAGATACAAAGTTATCGAAGGTTGTCAATCTCCGGATGATTGCGGTCCTACGAGCTCCAAACTGCTATGAAAAAGTATCCCCCAAGCTACGGAACTCCCAGGACAGGCCCCGGGAAGTTCCTACCTAAAACTATAGAGAGAGGTGAGAAAGTAGGCTTGGAAAGATATGATTTTCGGAGAAAAACTGAGCTCTATATATAGGCCCCGAAATTTCTCTGGGGCGGTTCGCCCCCCACCTTTTTCGCGGAATTCCGCGTTTTCCGACGCGGATTTGGATTTCTTCACCTTTTCGGACTCGGTTTTAGACTTCTAATGGCCTTCTAACCTCCAGATTCGACCCCTAGACTCCAAATCCTATCCGGAAACCTTCAGATACTCCAAATAGGCTTCTGGAACACCAATTCCTTGTCAACTTTAATATATTTGCCCAGAAATCCCCGAATTTCAACCAAAACCTGTAAAATAAAATCTAAAGGGAAACGTGACACTATTCTAATAAAATGTACTAAAATATAGCTAAATTAACATAGAGGATAGCTAAAATAGGTGAAAAAGACTCGAATGAAAGTGTAAAATACACATTCATCAATGGTTTTCACCATTCATATCTTTGTAGTGTATTACCCACAAGTGCATGCCCCAATTGCTAGCATGTAGTAGCTGAGTGTCTGAAATTCCCTTGTTGGCATGAATCTTCCTTAACCAAAGAAGATCTTCTTCTTGATCCTTTGCAGTAAGATAGAAATACTCATAAGGAGTCAAGCCATATTTCTTTTTGGACTTCTTGGTCATGGGATCAATATAGTAAGCAACATCCATCGGCTTAATTAGATCAGGCTCTTGTTTTATCTTCTTGCTGATGAAAGTTCTTCTTACTAGAATCTCAATGTTCAACCATTTCACAACAATGTTCCTTGGGTAGGGAGGAGGATCCCTTTCTTTCTTTGTGACATTTAACTCAATCCAAGTGTACATTTGGTTCGGTGCAGCAGTTGGAAAGAAGTCATTAGCCAATAGGTCTTCAAAGTGTTTCTCTTGAAGTTGGAGTACAGTTCTTCAGAACTAACTTCATGGACTTCTGTGATGAGAACCGCTTCATTTATCTCCTTTTGAGCCTGAATAAGAGTAAAGTTATTTTCAGGAGTTCTTTGGAAAGTAGTTTTAGAGTCTAAAACTGTGACATGAATTACCTGTTGATTCTCAGCAAGCTCATGTTGCACACTTTGTTGTGCAGGAACTACTTCCGTTTCTTCAGGAGCTGTAGCAGCATCCTTGAATTGTTCATCCTGAAATAACACCTTGTTAGATACAAGTACTAAGTTTTTAAGTTTAATAAAATTACCTAAATTTTCATCTACCTGCTGAACAGGAGTTGTAGATTCTGGTGCAGAAGTTTCAGCAACCTTCTGACTTGTATCTTGAGAAGTCTGTAAAGAAACAATAGTGTTAGCTAAAGATAAAGTTTCAGATAGAGAAGTTTTGCTTATATCTGAGTTAACTACCTGCTGAAGAAGGGCAGGTGGTGACTCAGTCCTTTCATCATTGATTGCTTCTTCAATACCTGGGACTTGTTCTTCAGCAGACTTCTTTTCTTGCTCTACTTGAGAAAGCTGTGCAGATTCAGCAATCTCCCTTGTCTCTGAATTGACAAGTTGAGCAGAAACATCAAGACCTCTAAGTTCACTACTAGTCATAAATAGGTCCACTGACTTGTTGGAATTGTCATCAATCTCCATATCCATTTGCTGGCTTAGGTCAGTCAGCACCAGTTGGATTTTGTCAATATATGTTATTGGTGAACTTGGTCTAACATTCTCAGCATCATGAGATGCGTCGTCGAATGATGTTTCTTGTTGAGTTTTAGCAAACTCTTGAACTTGAACCGTTGCAGTTTCAGCAACAAGTTCTTTAGTAGTTGCAGCTTCAGCAACTTGTTGGTATTGACTAGTTGCTGTTTCAGCAACTGTCTCTTGTTCTTCTGTTGCTTTGCTGGCAACATTCTCAGCAAGTGCATCCTTTCTGAGGTCTGCAGCAATGTCACTTGCTGGTTCCAGAGTTGTATCATCCAGATTATCTACAATGTAGACATCTTCTAATCTTTCTAAGGCAGGATTTTCATTTCCACTGCCTTGTGGTCTTTCTTCAGTAGATAGATCCAAGTTTATTGGATTTGCAGAGTCTTCAGCAAGCATTTCAGCAACATCTACTCCAGTGGTTTGCTTTTCAGCAACCACTGGTGTATCATCATCCTGAATGACATGGACGACCGACATAGATTTTCTTGCCGTTGTGTTCTTCCTTGGGAAGGTGGTCTTTGTCCTTGCCTTCTTAGGAACAGTGTCAGCTGATGAAGCTGCAGTCTGAGTATCATCATCAACTTTCCTCTTTTTCTTAGATCTTTTGTTGGGTGCATTAGTGTCAGCTACCGCAGCAATATCAGCAGCAGTAGTCTCAACAACATTTGCAGCTGTTGCTTTCCTTGACTGTTTGTCAGCAACCTTGGGTCCATTCAGCTTGTAAAAAGCTCTTCCCACATTGCATACTGATTTGTTGATCGGCAATGGGTTTCTCAGCTGAATCTCGTAATGTTCAAGGATGTAACATATTTTCAGTCCATACATCACCGGGAACATAGGTGAGACAGTGTTGTCTTCAACCTTGACCTTGAATTTTGTAACACAATCAACAAGTCTGTTGAAAATACACTTGCCCAGTTGATGTCTGTTTTGCTTTCATAGATATGCATCAGCAACGACCATCTTCTCAGGCCTACTTGGTCTATTCCTCCGACTTGGGAGTCTAGAAATTTGATTAGTAGCAATGCTACTAGACCAAGTGAATGGCAGAGATGCTTCCTCTTTGTGTGCTTATTCCAAGTCACGGGAGCAATCTCTCATTTCTTCATCCTTTCGTTTCCAACATCACTGTAGAAGGTGTTGGTCCCTTTAAACAACAAGAAAAGACTAGAGGGGGGGGGGGGGGATGAATAGTCTTTTCAAACTTTCGTCATTTAAAACTTTCTCAGCAAGGGCTTATTACTTTTCAGTAATGAGTTTGCTGATACTTAACTTTCTCAGCAAGCACTAGTTACTTTTCAGTAACGAGTTTTGCTGATACTTAAAATCACAGCGGAAATCTTTGTACAATAAGTGCTTTGTCAGTAAATGATAGTTTCAGTAAGAGAACAGAGTGACTGTGTACAGATAGATATGCTTTGCTGAAAACTAAATGCAGTAAGTAAATCACACAAACACTTTTATAGTGGTATCTGAGAGTGGCGTAATCTCTCAACTAATCCACTTTGTCCTTTCTAGGACTGAATCCACTAAGACAAGTTTGATGTTCCTTACAACACCTATCTAGAGCGATTCAACAGAAACCAAAGCACACTTGCTTCGTTTCCAACCTAACTAGAGAACGAAACCTTGTTCTCCACCAAACTTGGGACTTTTAATCAGCAACACTATGCTCGATTAAGTTCCCCCTGAATTTCACGCCTGAAAGGGTGTATTTCCAGTTAGAGAGGTTTGGGATGAGATAACTTGATTATAACTTATTCAGCTACAACAAGTAATCTAAGAAACAAAACTTTGAATACTTTGCAGTAAACAAGTTTGATTGTTTCTGGTGTCAAGACTTGTTCTTGTTCGAAAGAAATAACACTTAACTAATTTCTTAGCCGTGTATGTTCTACTTCTTCACAAGTAGATTTTTCAAGCTTTAAGTCTTGGAACGGATCAATGGCAGTAAAGAGTGTTTGAAGGGTATGTGAGTTTAAGCACAAGTGAGAGTTTGATCACGTTGTTGACACACTTCAACTCTTTGCCGGATGACCTATATTTATAGTGAATCAAGGGAGTCGTTTGAATTTCAAATTCTAAGGCTTTGTTCCTTAAGATGTCACTATCTTGCTTTTGTACTTTCAGCAGCGTCCTTTATTTGTCTTCTAGTCTTCATGTCCTTCGCGTGCATGCTTTGCATTTAATGTTCATTTGAATGAAATTCAAATAGGAACGTTGGAGCGCAAATGCAAGTACTTTCAGCAAGGAGGTCACATATGTTTTTCAGCAAGTGGTAAGTCTCAGTTTCAGCAAGCACAACCTACTCTGTCGTTTAGATTTTCACTTATGCAAGCTGTTGCTGAAGTTTCCACTTTCTGAGCAACATGTGCCTTTGTAGATACCATCTTCAGAAATCTTCTAGACTTCAGTCTTCGAATTCTTCAAGTTTCTGAACGGTTCTAAATGCTTCAATGGTTTGTTTGTGTAAACAAAGTACATTATCAGCAAATGCTTCAATAGGTTGTTTTTCTTTTCAGAAAACAAGATACATCATAAGCGGTTAATACACCTATCTAGCACCTACTCTAAGTCTTCAGCAAACGTTCCTCTTTTACAATGTCCTCTAAAATTCTAAATTCCTATGGACCTTAAGAGTACTAGTTACTGGACTTTCCTTAATTTAGGATGGTTTTGCTCATCAAAATTACAAGTTTCCTAACAAATTTCCCCCTTTTTGATGTTAGCAATCCATGGCTAAATTAATTGTTTCCCTTTAGAGGTTGCTGATGTTGAATAAATCAGTTGATTAATGCAAGCATACTTGAATAATAAAACAGTAAGCATAAGTAGATTGCATAATAAAAAACCAATAAGAGTCAAAAGCTTTATTGCTGATAGTTATCTTTCAGTAAGTTTACAAGAAAGTTCAGAGATAACTACACAAATCAGCAAACAAAACTAAACAAAGCTTTTACAAGGGACTTAAGCTCTTCCAGCAGAATATTTTTTCAGAATCTCCCTTACACTTTTTTCAGCAAGCGCAGAAAATTCAACACAGTCCTTTTCGTAATCTTCAAGTAGCTTACGGACTTCGAGCTGAATGATCCTTGCGTTCTTGCAGGCGGTATAATGATGGTTTTCACCATTCATTTCTTTATAGTGCAACACCCACAAGTGCATGCCCCAATTGCTGGCATGGAGAAGTTGTGTATCTGAAATTCCCTTGTTAGCATGAATCTTCCTTAACCAGAGAAGATCTTCTTCTTGATCCTTGGCAATGAGATAGAAATACTCATAAGGAATCAAGCTATATTTCTTCTTTGACTTCTTGGTTAAAGGGTCAGAGTAATAAGCAACATCAATTGGTTTAATTAAATCGGGTTCTTGCTTCATTTGCTTGCAAATAGATGTTCTTCTTACCAAGACTTCCAGATTCAGCCATCTCCCAGCAATGTTTCTTGGGTAGGGAGGAGGATCCCTTTCGTTTCTTTTCACCTTCAATTCAATCCAAGTGTACATTTGATTCAGTACAACAGTTGGAAAGAAATCATTTGCCAATACATCTTCCAGCTTTAAGATCCAGCAACCATGAACATTTCTGATCACATTTTGAGTTGTTTCCTCATTGCTGGTCTTTGTATATTCAATGCCGGAGCCAATGGCAATGCTGGCTAGCCTCTTTTCTTCCTGTCTTTGCCTTCTTCTTCTTGACTTTGCATTTTCTTGATCTCTTGCTGAAGATCTTGAGTTAGAAGAGAAATGTTTTGAGTGGCCAGACGGAGTTAGGGCTGTGATTGGTCTAGCTCTTATAGCTTGAGCTATTGTCTGATTGTCATCATCATCATCATCATCATCATCATCATCATCTTCATTCAGATCTTGACGACTCTCAGTATGACAGTATTCATGAGTTTCAGCAGAAGTTCTTCTCTTTTTCGGATTTGCTGAATTCAACTCAGAATCTGTTTCAGCTTGTCTTTTAGAACTTTGCTCTCTTTCAGCAAGAGGTTCTATTGTCAATGGCGCTTCAGCAGGGGTTTTCTTTCTTGAAGATTTTATTTGTTTATCTTCCCCCTTAGACATGGATTGCATCATTGGAGTAATGTGCAGAGAGAAGAACTCATTGCAATTTTCAGCAAGATTGCTTAGGCTATTGTTCTTAAGAATAATTGTCTGCTGATCAGCGGTCAGCTTTGACAATTCTTGTTTTATACTCACCAAATTCTCCTCATGTCTGCGCTCATTTTTGACTTTGTCTTCAATGAAAGTTTGAGCCTTTTTCAATGCAGACTTTGCCAGTTTGAGTGCTTGACTGACATCTTCTTCATAGCTTTTATGATGTAGACTTATGTCTTTCTGAGCTATGGTAAGAGAAGTAGTGCGTTTCAGCACAGTAGCCAGTATTTTGCCGATGTCAAGCGGACTCTTAGCAAGCAATGCATCGTCTTCTTCTTTGCAGGCTTTGTGGACTTCCATTAGTGCCAAAATTCTTGGAGTAAAATCCTCCACATGTGGAAACGTCACTAAAGAAGGAGTTACGGAATGAACTTTAAGCTCAGTAGCGAATTGATCATCTTTGGTCAGCAAATGGCATCTTATGTCATCTCCTACATCATTTTCATCATCAAGAGGAGGAATTGTAACCACTGTGGGTTCAGCTTTCTTTGTTTGATCTTCTTCATTTGCTGAGAGATCTTCTTCATCATCAGATTCATCAAGGCCAGCAACCTTGGTTCCTAAATCTGTAGCTTCATTCCCTTTTTGTTGAGTGGTTGCTGAGTGCAACGCTTGAGACTCAACAACTGGAGTTTCACCAGTAGTAACTTTTGATTGAGTGGTTGCTGAGGGCAACACTTGAGACTCAATAACTGGAGTTTCACCAGTAGTAAGTGGAAGGGAGGGGACTTCCGTATGCTTCACTCCTGAAGATTGAGCAATGTCTAGATTCTGCGTATGCCTTGCATGAATCTGTAGATTGTTTTGAAGTGCTCTTTGATAATTTTCATCCAATTCTTCAGAATCAAGGTTTGGTTCAGTGACCTTGGCATCGAGTAAAGATAACTCGGCATCAGAAAGCTTATTTTTGCCTAATTTCATTTCAGCACGCTTTCTGGCGTACTCTTCTTCAGTTTCAGCAACTTGTTCAGTTGCTGGAGTACTTTTCTCAGCAGGAGCAGGATTGAATTCTTGTTGCTGACTTGTTGTGTGGTCTCCTTGAATTGTTCATCCTGAAATAATTTTAAGTTAGATACAAGCACTAAGTTTTCAAACTTAGTTGAGTTACCAAAAACTTTATCTACCTGCTGAACAGGAGGTGTGGATTCTGGTGCAGAAGTTTCAGCAACCTTCTGACTTGTATCTTGACAAGTCTGTAAAGAAATCATTATATTAGCAAAAGAATGAATTTCAGATAGTGAAGTTTTGCTTATGGTTGAGTTAACTACATGCTGAAGAAGGGCAGGTGGTGACTCAGTCCTTTCAGCAACGACAGCTTCTTCAAAATCTGGGACTTGTTCTTCAGCAGACTTCTTTTCTTGCTCTATTTGAGAAGGCTGTGCAAATTCAACAATCTCCCTTGTGTCTGAAATGACAAGTTGAGCAGAGACATCTTGACCTTTGAGTTCACTGCTGGTCTTGAAAACATCTATTGATTTATTGGAGGTGTCTTCAATCTCCAATTCCATTTGCTGACTCAGTTCTGTCAGCACCAGCTGAACTTTGTCAATGAATGTTTTAGGTGAACTAGGTCCAGTATTCTCAGCATCACGAGATGCGTCGTCGAATAATGTCTCTTGTGGTGTTTCAGCAATTTCTGGGACTTGAACCATTGCAGTCTCAGCAACTGGTTCTTCAGCAATCACAGTCTCAGTAACTGCGATTTCAGCAACTTGATGAATTGCTTGTTCAGCAACCATCTTTTCAACATCTAGATTATCTACAATGTAGATATCTGGCATTGAGGCAGGATTTTCGTTTCCACTGCCAGTAGATGTATCAACATTAAGTTGATTGTTGAAGGCTTCTGCAAACACTTCAACATTGCTAAAGTAGGTTTCAGTAACCACTTCATCAACATCTACTGGAGCTTGTGTATCAGCAACTTCTGGAGTATCATCCGAAAGATCATGGACAACTGGAACTGACTTGCGAGCCAGTGTTTTCTTCCTTGGGTTATTTGTCTGTTTCCTCTTAGAGATGGGGTTAGCTGATGACGCTGCAGTTTGAGTGTCATCATCAGCTTTCCTCTTTTTCTTCTTAGATTTTTCAAGTTTCTCTCCAGCAGCAGCTTCTGCAGTAGTTGCATTTTCAGCAACGGCTGTTGTACACTTATCTTGTTGATCACCATCTACAGCAGTTTCATCAACAACTTTTTCAGCTGTTGGAGTCTTGTCTTGCTGACTAGTGGTGACAACATCTGCAGCTGTTGTATACCATTCTTGCTGACTTGTGCTGACAACATTTGCAGCTGTTGTCTTCTTTGATTTCTTATCAGCAAGCTTAGGTCCATTTTGCTTGTAGAAGGCTCTTCCCATATTGCATACTGATTTCTTAATCGGCAATGGGTTTCTCAGCTGAATCTTGAAGTGTTCAAGGATATAGAATATTTTTAGTCCATACATGAATGGGAAGGTAGGTGAGACCTTGTTGTCTTCAACCTTGACCTTGAATTTAGTAACACAATCAACAAGTCTGTTGAAAATGTACTTTGCCCGGTTGAGCTCGGTTTTGTTCTCATGTATATGCATCAGCAGTGGCCACCTTCTCAAGCCTACTTGGTCTATTCCTCCGACTTGGGAGTTTAAGACTTTGATTAGTAGCAGAGCTACTAGACCAAGTGAATGGCAGAGATGCTTCCTCTTAACGTGCTTTGTCCAAGTCACAGGAGCAATCTCTCCTTTCTTCATTTTCTCGTTTCTGACATCACTGTAGAAGGCTTTGATTTCTTCGTCAGTGGCAGTGATGTCATCTTCAGTTCCAGTGGTTGGAATCTGAAAGATGTTGGCTAAATCAGTCCATTTCAGGACGATTTGCACACCTTGAACTGTGGTGGAAATCACTTTTTCAGTGACTCCTTGACCATCAGTCAGAGCCTGGATTTCTGCATTGTTGTAGAATTCCATGGTGTCTAACATACTCACTTTCTTAGGGCGATCAGTTATGAAGAGAGTAAGGCCTTGTTGTTTTATCAAGTCAAGCGCCTCCTCATTTTCTCCATCAAGTTCTTGTTCATAGAAGTATCGTATATACTTCTCTTTGGCAAATCCGCCCCATTGCATTATCATTTCACACTTTGCAGTGTCAAGATATGCAGGCGGCATGGGTTTCTCTGTTACTCGGTCGTTCTTCAACACAATTTTCACTGTGTTGGTTGCCGGAGTTATAACCGGAGCAGTGTTTTTTCCAGCACTGTCAACCTTTGATGATTTTTAGGTCTTGGAGGACTGTCTCTTTGGGGCCATTTCTTATATAGTGTGAGAAATGTACGAAAAAGATTACTTTTCTTTTTGACCGGAGGTACATTGAATTCATGCACAGGCTATAAAAATTTGCAGAGAAAGGAAATGTGAGTTAAAGAATTTTGTCTTTCTCTAACTCCTTGTTTATATAGTATCTCTGATGTGCAAGAAGCTCAATCGTTTTTGAGTTCTCAGCAAGGGTAAATCAGAGATTCAACAGCGTTAGTGGAGCCTTTGCATTAAATGCGTAGTGGTCCACTAACAGAAACCGTCAGAGCACTCTTTCTCTTTGCAATATTAACCGTCAGATCAAAAACTACTTTAAATCAATGGCCACGATTGTATTTCATGTCATGATTGTTAGCGAGTTTATTTGTGCCCCATTAACGTCACAAATTGATTTTACCTAGATTTATGGGATTAGATTGCTTGCTGAAGTAAACAAGAATCTTTTCAGCGAATTTGTGTAACCAGCCTTGTTATTTGCTGAAAGTTCCCCCTTAATCAAATATCTCATATTTCCTTAAATTAAAAGACAAATCTGAGTTCCCGTCTCAGTAAATTCTTTTTGTCTAGAGATATCTTTTGGTAAAATCTGAGAAGTGAGTTTGCTCTTTGCTGAGTTGCCGTCTCAGAATTTTCCTTTGATACTTGAATACCTGTTTCAGTATCTTTGATTGTCTGAATGCCTGTTTCAGTAATCTTTAAGGTTTTTCTCTTACTGAGTGCCCGTCTCAGCAAGTGATCAAGTTTCCTAACAAATACCCGTTTTGAAGGAATTACTTGCTGAATGCCTGATTCAGCAATCATGTAGTGACCTATCATTTCTTTTTTAGAAGAAATCAGTGGAAGGAACTTTTATTCAAGTAAGCATACTTTGGCTTGCTGAATGCCTGTTTCAGCAATCTGCCAATTGTATCCCTTTATTGAGGTAATTCAATCAATCCAAGGTTATACCTTAGCATTGCGAATCTGTTATCTGGTAGGGGCTTGGTAAAGATGTCAGCAAGATGATCATCAGTACCTACTTTTACAACCTCAATGTCTCCCTTTTCCACATGATCTCTAATGAAATGATGTCTAATATCAATGTGCTTTGTCCTTGAGTGGAACTTAGGATTTTGCGTGATAACAATAACACTTGTATTATCGCAAAAGATTGGTGTTTTCTTTGCAGAAATACCATAATCTCTTAATTGTTGCTGAATCCATAGGATTTGAGCTGTGCAACAACCAGCCGCAATGTACTCAGATTCAGTAGATGAATTGGCAACACAGGTTTGCTTCTTGCTGAACCATGATATTAATCTAGTACCTAGAAACTGACAAGTTCCAGAGGTACTTTTTCTATCAAGAGTTGATCCTCCATGATCAGCATCAGAATAACCAACCAATTCAAGTCCAGAATCTTTAGGATACCATAATCCAACAGTGACTGTACCTTTGACATATTTCAGTATTTTAAGTGCCTTTTGTAGTGTGATTCTCTTGGATCAGATTGGAATCTTGCACACACACAAACAACATACTGAATGTCAGGTCTACTTTCTGTTAAATACAACAAGGAACCAATGAGCTTTCTATACTTGTGTTCTTCAACACTTTTATCTTCTATAGTATAGCCCAATTTGGTACCAACACTCATAGGGATCTTTTCAGGTTTTTCTTCCTCTTTGATCCTAAACTTTATGAGCATTTCTTTCGCATACTTTGCTTGATTTATGAATATTCCATCTTTGAGTTGCTTGACTTGCAATCCTAGGAAATAATTCAATTTTCCCATCATACTCATTTAAAATTTGTTTGTCATGAGTTTGGCAAAATCATCACAAAGTTGCTTGTCCTTAGATCCAAATATTATGTCATCCACATAAATCTGAACTAAGAGTATTTTACCATCATGGTTCATGGTAAACAAAGTTTTGTCAACTTCACCTTTCTTGAAACCATTATCCAGCAAGAACTTAGCTAAGGTATCATACCAAGCTCTAGGTGCTTGCTTTAGACCATATACAGCTTTTTGAAGCTTGTATACCATCTTTGTTTCTGAGGGAAGTTCAAAGCTAGGGAGTTGTTCCAAGTAGACTTCTTCAGCAAGTTCACCATTCAAGAATGCACTTTTAACATCCATTTGATAAACAATGAAGTCATTGTGAGCAGCAAAGGCCAAGAAAAGTCTAATTGCATCCAATCTTGCAACTGGTGCATAAGACTCATCATAGTCCAATCCTTCAGTCTGACAGTAACCTTGAGCAACCAAACGTGCTTTGTTCCTTGTTACTTCACCAGACTCACTCAGCTTGTTTCTGAACACCCACTTTGTACCAATAGCTTTCTTGCCTTCAGCAAGAGGTACAAGTTTCCAGACTTTGTTCCTTTCAAATTGATCCAGTTCTTCTTGCATTGCCTTGATCCATTCAGAATGCTTTAGAGCTTCTTCTATAGTCTTGGGTTCAATTTCTGAAACAAAGCAAGAGAACAGAGCTTCTACTTCTACGACATTTGCTTCTTCAGCAAGTCCATGAGTAGCAGATACTTTGGATCTAGTCACTTGGCGTTTGTCAATATCACCAATCATATCCGTAGAGGGATGATCTCTAATCCATTTGTTAACAGGTTTTCTGCTCTTTGGATGTGGATAAGTTTGCTCATCAGCATGTGACTCTTCAGCATGTACTTGTTCAGTACTACTGGTATTTTGTTATGTCTATGCTGAGATCGGTTCATCAGCAACTGCTTGTTCAGCATTGCTAGATTGTGGTAACTCATCAACAGGCACAGGAAGTTGCATAGTTTCAGCAACATCCGGAGCAACTGCGTCTTTTGCTGGAAATTCTATGTCATGAACTATATTTATCTTGTCATGACTTGGGGGAGGAGAGTCATTGTCAGAATCATCATTTAGTTCAATTGACTTGATTTGCCTAGCATCAGATTCAGTTCTTTGCTTATGTATGATTAGCTTCTTCATACATTCTGATATTTCTTCTTCAACAGGCACTCCTTGTGACTTTTCGTAAAATACAACATGCACTGATTCTTCGATCTTTTGTGCCTTTTTGTTGTAAACTCTATAAGCTTTACTATGCAAGGAGTAACCAAGAAATATCGCTTCGTCTGCCTTTGGTTGAAATGTTCTTAGGTATTCTCTACCGTTGTTAAGAACGAAACACTTACAACCAAAAACTCTTAGATGGGTGATGTTAGGAGGTCTTCCAACAAGTAATTCATAAGGAGTTTTGTTGTATTCCTTAGTAATCAGACATCTGTTTTGAGTGTAACAGGCGGTGTTAATCGCTTCAACCCAGTAAGCCTCACTTATTTCAGTGTCAACAAGCATTGTTCTTGCGGCTTCTTTTAGGGTGCGATTCTTCCTTTCAGCAACACCATTTTGTTGTGGTGTCCTTACTGAGGATAATTGATGTTGTATGCCTTTTGAAGTGCATTACTCAGTTATGTACTGGTTTACAAACTCAGTACCATGGTCTGTCCTTATGAGTTTTACCTTGTCATTTTTCATGACTTCAAGCTTATTCAGCAAGTTAGGTATTTCAGTCCTTGTTTCAGATTTGTGTTTGATAAATACTACCCAAGTGAATCTTGAATAGTCATCTACCACCACCAGACCATACTTCTTACCAGCATAGCTTGTTGAAGAAGATTCAAACAAGTCCATGTGCAAGAGTTGTAAAGGTTTTGTAGTTGACGGTACTGCCTTGTTCTTAAAAGAAGATTTGGTTTGCTTTCCTTGCTGACATGCATTGCAAACACCATCCTTCTTGAAAGTAACCTTAGGTAATCCAACTACAAGTGCCTTTTTAGACAGCTTATTCAGAGTCTTGAAGTTTAGGTGACTTGTTCGTTTATGCCATAACCATGCTTTTTCAACAAGGCAATCGTGATCTGAGACAAGGCATTTTTCAACGATTGCTGAAAACCAATCTACGGTGTACAAGCCTCCTGATCTTCTAGCAACCATAATAACCTTCTTTGTCTCAAAGTCTATAAGTTTACATTCATCACTTTTGATTTTGATGAAGTATCCTTTATCAGCAAATTGACTCATGTTGAAAAGGTTAAACTTAAGATTTTGACATAAGGAACTCCCGAAATGGTAATGCATCCTAACTTCACGTCACCGTAGCCTTTTGTAGAACTAGAGCCTCCACCAGCAAACCTTATTGTTGGACCTTTAGACCATCGTCTATAGTTTATAAGGTTATTCTTGTTGCCCGTCATGTGCTTTCCACAACCACTGTCAAAGTGCCAGATTGCATCGTTTGTCTCCGTGGCTGAAGTATGCACAATCAAGAGCAAACAAGTTAATTATCCAATATTGGATCTCCATTAACATGTTCAAGAATGCGTCCAGTGGAAACCCAAGTCTTAAGTTTTTCAACTTTGACTTGTTTTCTACTTGCTAAGAAACTAGGAGGTTTTGAGCCGAAAGACTTTTGATTCGTGCTGATCAAATTCACTTTCTGATGTGGTGTCTTGCTCGGTTGACCTTTTTGCTGAACATACTTTTCAGTAAGTTCTTTCCTAGCAAGGTTCCTTCTAGTCCTAGCGTTTTGAGTCTTGTCAGTACTCTTAGGCTTGGTTTTGTTCATCTCTTTGAAGTATCATTGCTGACTTTGCTTATACTCATGAAAAAGTTGACTTTGCTTGGTTTTAAAACCGAGTCCACTTTTTGGAGAATGCTGAGCTTTTGTCTCAGCAACCTTACTTGATTCAGGTTTGTCAGCAAAGGTCTTCTGATTACTTTTAGTAATCTTGTCTTTTGACTTAACAAATTGCTTTTCAGCAACTTGTTTGGCGGAATGCTTCACAGCATCCTTTTTCTTTACAGTTTGCTTTTCAGCAACCTGTTTTCCTTTTAAAGTCTTGTTACTTTGAGTAGCAACAACGGGCTTTACGGTCGTAGGTACTTGATTGCATTTTTCAGCAACCTTAGATTGACCAAACTGATAGAGTTCTGGTTGACCACTATCAGTAGCACGTACAAAGGTAATTGGTGATTTGTCTTTACTCAAGATTATTACGTCATCACCTTCATACATTGCACCTAAACCTTCTTTCTGAGATGGATCTCTCAGATAAGAGTTTAGTTCAGTTAGCGTATTACTTGCATCAGCATAAGATTTGAAATTGATTTTCATCTTTTTCATTTCTTGGATTTCAGCAAGTAACTTTAGAATTGAGGACTGATATTCTTCCAGTTGTATTGACATCTGAGAATTCTTCTCTGTAGCTTCAGCAATCAACTTCTTAAGATGCACTATTTCAGCATCTTTCTTTTCTGTCTCTTCCTTCAGCAAGACATACTTTTCAGTAGTCTGCTTGGTCAGAGTCTCAGCATTCTGTAGTTTCTCTTGCTGTTTGCTCAGAGTTTTCTCAAATCTTTCGATTTCTCCTTGAATCTTGTCATGGTCAATCTCGTCTTCACTTTCTGAGTCAGAGTAAGAGGTAGGACTGTTTACCTGACCGGCCATGAGGCAGAATTCGTAGATAGACACATCTGGATAAGCTTCCATGGCTATTCCACAAACTTCCTTGCCAATCTCTACGTCAAGAGTGGCTTCTTCATCTTCAGTGTCTGAGCTTTCTTCCTCACTGTCTTCGGAGCTAGTATCAATGCACAACGCATCAATTTTTGCTTGAAGCTCCTTCTTTTCTTCAGCAATAAAAGCTCTTTTGAACTTCTTCTTCTTTTCAGAAGATTTGCCTTTCAGCAAAGGACAATTTGCTTTGAAGTGTCCAGGCTTTTTGCAGTAAAAGCAGAGATCATTTCCAACTGCTGGTTCTTCTGATGAGTTTCCTTGCTGAGCTTGCTTGTTCAGCGAGCTAGCCTCATTCTTGTATTTATGGTAGTTGTTACCAAGATGCTTTTTCAGCTTCTCTTTTGCTTTTCGCCTTTCAAGTTCCTTACTGATGAATTTCTTCATGTTTTTAACAACTAAAGCATTTTCATCAGCGAGCTCTTTATCATTCTTCTTTTCAGAAGATGACGGCTTTGCAGCAAGAGCAGTGTTTTGCGTTTTTTCAGCAAACACATTTTCTCTTTGCTTTGTCTCGTAGTTGACAGTAGCAAGATGAGAGAACAACTCTGTAGGTGTGATGTTTGGCATTCCTTGATTGTAGTAGAAATTCTGAGTGTGGATCCATTCTTGGTTCAGACTTCTGATGATGGTTTTCACCTTCTCAGAATCTGAGTAAAGATTTCCAACTCCCAAGGCAGCCATCTCACTAACTAGAGTTGTGAATCTGAAGTCCAAGTCTTCCAGTGACTCATTTGTACCTTGTTTAAAGTTCTGGAACTTAAACTTCAACACTTCGAGTTTGTTTTCCTTGGTTTTGTCAGATCCAGCGCAAAGATCTTGAACCATTTTCCAAGCTTCCTTAGTAGTTTTGGCACCCCACAGTTTGCACTGTATAGTATCCGGAGTTGATCGAATGATGATGTTTCTTGCTTGGCCATGAAGACGGAATCTCTTGGCTTCGTCGGAAGTCCATTCCTCTCTTGGTTTTGGAATGACAGTATCAACTGGTTCGCCTAAGAGAGTTTCCTTTCCAGCTTCTGTGGTTTTGTGAGAAAAACTTCTCTCAACCTTAGTGATCTTGATAGGTCCATCATTAATGATAGTAACCATCTCATCACTAATGGCCTCAAGATGGAGCATCATGTTGTTTCGCCATTAGTTTTCCAGCTTCAGCAAGGGAGCGTCTCCTAAAGACATCCTGTCAGCAAAAGACTACCAAACTGATCAAGTGAGAGTGTTTTACGGAAAGCACCTAAGGGGATCTAGGTTCAGTGCTGAAGGTTAAAGAACCTCGCTCTGATACCACTTGTTGGTCCCTTTAAACAACAAGAAAAGACTACAGGGGGGGTGAATTGTCTTTTCAAACTTTCGTCGTTTAAAACTTTCTCAGCAAGGGCTTATTACTTTTCAGTAATGAGTTTGCTGATACTTAACTTTCTCAGCAAGCACTAGTTACTTTTCAGTAACGAGTTTTGCTGATACTTAAAATCAGAGAGCGGAAGTCTTTGTACAATAAGTTCTTTGTCAGTAAATGATAGTTTCAGCAAGTGAACAGAGTGACTGTGTACATATAGATATGCTTTGCTGAAAATTAAATGCAGTAAGTAAATCACACAAACACTTTTATAGTGGTATCTGAGAGTGGCGTAATCTCTCAACTAATCCACTTTGTCCTTTCTAGGACTGAATCCACTAAGACAAGTTTGAGGTTCCTTACAACACCTATCTAGAGCGATTCAACAGAAACCAAAGCACACTTGCTTCGTTTCCAACCTAACTAGAGAACGAAACCTTGTTCTCCACAAAACTTGGGACTTTTAATCAGCAACACTATGCTCGATTAAGTTTCCCCTTAATTTCACGCCTGAAAGGGTGTATTTTCAGTTAGAGAGGTTTGGGATGAGATAACTTGATTATAACTTATTCAGCTACAACAAGTAATCTAAGAAACAAAACTTTGAATACTTTGCAGTAAACAAGTTTGATTGTTTCTGGTGTCAAGACTTGTTCTTGTTCGAAAGAAAGAACACTTAACTAATTTCTTAGCCGTGTATGTTCTACTTCTTCACAAGTAGCTTTTTCAAGCTTTAAGTCTTGAAACGGATCAATGGAAGTAAAGAGTGTTTGAAGGGTATGTGAGTTTAAGCACAAGTGAGAGTTTGATCACGTTGTTGACACACTTCAACTATTTGCCGGATGACCTATATTTATAGTGAATCAAGGGAGCCGTTTGAATTTCAAATTCTAAGGCTTTGTTCCTTAAGATGTCACTATCTTGCTTTTGTACTTTCAGCAGCGTCCTTTATTTGTCTTCTAGTCTTCATGTCCTTCGCGTGCATGCTTTGCATTTAATGTTCATTTGAATGAAATTCAAATATGAACGTTGGAGCGCAAATGCAAGTACTTTCAGCAAGGAGGTCACATATGTTTTTCAGCAAGTGATCAGTCTCAGTTTCAGCAAGCACAACCTACTCTGTCGTTTAGATTTTCACTTATGCAAGCTGTTGCTGAAGTTTCCACTTTCTGAGCAACATGTGCCTTTGTAGATACCATCTTCAGAAATCTTCTAGTCTTCAGTCTTCAAATTCTTCAAGTTTCTGAATGGTTCTAAATGCTTCAATAGTTTGTTTGTGTACACAAAGTACATCATCAGCAAATGCTTCAATAGGTTGTTTTTCTTTTCAGAAAACAAGATACATCATAAGCGGTTAAAACACCTATCTAGCACCTACTCTAAGTCTTCAGCAAACGTGCCTCTTTTACAATGTCCTCTAAAATTCTAAATTCCTATGGACCTTAAGAGTACTAGTTACTGGACTTTCCTTAATTTAGCATGGTTAATTGCTCATCAAAATTACAAGTTTCCTAACAGAAGGCTTCAATTTCTTCGTCAGTAGCAGTGATGTCATCTTCAGTTCCAGTAGTTGGAATCTGAAAGATGTTTGCTAAATCAATCCATTTCAGGATGATTTGCTTTCCCTGAACTGTTGTAGAAATCACTTTTTCAGTGATTCCTTGTCCATCAGTAAGGGTCTGAATTTCTGCATTATTGTAGAATTCCATAGTGTCTAACATACTCACCATTTTCTTGGGGTGAGCAGTGATGAAGAAAAGTAGGCCTTGTTGATTTATGTAGTTCAGCGCCTCAAGTTTTTTTTCATATAATTCTTGTTCATAGAAGTATCGAATATACTTCTCTTTAGAAAATCCTCCCCATTGCATCATCGGCTCACACTTTTCAGCGTTGAGATATGCAAGAGACATGGGTCTCTCTGTTATACGGTCGTTGGCAAGCACAATTTTTACCGTATTTTTCACCGGAGTTGCTGCCAGAGTAGGAGCAGTGCTTTTTCTAGCACTGTCTGCCTTAGAGGACTTTGTGTTCTTAGAAGATTGTCTCTTGGAAGCCATCTCTTATATAGGAGGTAAGACTAGGGGAGTACGAAAAAGATGCTTTTCGTTTTTACCGGAGATACAGTAATTCAGAGCACATGCTAGGGAATTTTTGCAGAGAACGGAAATGTGAGTTAAAGAATTTTGTCTTTCTCTAACTCTTCATTTATATAGTATCTCTGTTATGTGAGAAGCTCAATGGTTTTGAGCTCTCAACAAGGGTAAAACAGAGATACAACGAGTTAGTGGAGCCTTTGCATTGAATGCGTAGTGGTCCACTAACACGAAACCGTCAGAGCATGATTTCTCTTTGCAACATTAACCGTTGGATCATCAACTGCTTTAAAATCAATGGCCACGATTGTATTTCATGTCATGATTTACAACGAGTTTATATGTGCCACGATTAACGTCACATTTGATTTTACCTTGATTCACGGGATTTTATCTCTTTTACTTCAAAGCTAATAGGTTGCTGAAGTATTAGAATCTTTTCAGCAGTTTTATCTGACTTTAGTAATTACTTTATAAGTAACAAGCCTTGTAGTTGCTGAAAGTTCCCCATCAATCAAATATCTCATTTTTCTTTGGGTCAAAGATATTCGTGAGTTTCCGTCTCAGTAAATCCTTTTTATATTGAGATATTTTTAGGTAAATTCTCTTCTGGTGAGAAGCAATCTTGCTCTTTGCTGAGTTCCCGTCTCAGATTTATCTCTTGATACTTTGAATACTTGTTTCAGTATCCTTGATCGTCTGAATACCCGTTTCAGCAAGTGATCAAATTTCCTAACAAATACCCGGTTTGAAGGAATTACTTGCTCAATACCTGTTTTAGCAAACACTTCGTGTACAACCATCTCTTTTTAGAGGAATCAGTAGAAAGGGACTTTTCAAGGGATGAATAAACCTTTAAGCAACTGTTGGCTTGTTGAATGCTCGTTTCAGTAATCCAATCAAATGTATCCCTTTTTATTGAGGTAGTTCAATCTGATGAATGTGTATTTTACACTTTCATTCGAGTCTTTTTGACCTATTTTAGCTATCCTCTATGTTAATTTAGCTATATTTTAGTACATTTTATTAGAATAGTGTCACGTTTCCTTTTAGATTTTATTTTACAGGTTTTGGTTGAAATTCGGAGATTTACGGGCAATTATATTAAAGTCTACAAGGAATTGGTGTTCCAGAAGCATATTTGGAGTATCTGAAGGTTTCCGGATAGGATTTGGAGTCTAGGGGCCGAATCTGGAGGTTAGAAGGCCATTAGAAGTCTGAAACCGAGTCCGGAAAGGTGAAGAAATCCAAATCCGCGTCGAAAAACGCAGAAATTCCGCGAAATACTGGGTGGCGAACCGCCCCGTGTCTCGGGCGAACCGCCCCAGAGATATTTCGGGCCTATATATAGTTGCGAGTTTTCTCTCCGAAAATCATATCTTTCCAAGTCTACTTTCTCACCTCTCTCTATAGTTTTAGGTAGGAACTTCCCGGGGCCTGTCCTGGGAGTTCCATAGCTTAGGGGATACTTTTTCATAGCAGATTGGAGCGCGTAGGATCACAATCATCCGGAGATTGACAACCTTCGGTAACTTTGTATCTTACAACTTTTATCTACTTATTTTATATATTCTTTCAATATGTTTTCTTCTATGATTGCTATTGATTGCATGCACATTATGAGTAGCTAAATTTATCGTTGGTGGTAGTATGTGAATTCTTAGCGAGGGAAGATAATCATGCTAATGGCTATATCGCGCATTATACTCCGTGTCATTGCTTTATTTCGTTGATGAGTTGAACACCAAAATTCTCGTATGTTGTATTGATCATTATGCACACTAGGACACTTGTCGGCCAATCAGACTTAATTATCTTCTGCTGTTTTATATTTTCTTATTAAATAGATAAAGCTAGTTATAGTCCTGAGAGAACGACACTCGAGTCATTCTGCTGCTACACTACGGTTTTCGTTGTAGTTGTGGATTGCCTTTGGCTAAATAACAAATATTATTTGATTGAATCTGACACGTTCATCACAATCAATCCAAGGTTATACCTTAGCATTGCGAAACTATTATCTGGAAGGGGCTTGGTAAAGATGTCAGCAAGTTGAGCATCAATACCTACTTTTACAACCTCAATATCTCCTTTTTCAACATGATCTATGATGAAATGATGTCTAATATCAATGTGCTTTGTCCTTGAGTGAAACTTAGGATTTTGCGTGATAGCAATAGCAATTGTATTATCACAAAAGATTAGCGTTTTCTTTGCAGAAATACCATAATCTCTTAGTTGTTGCTGAATTCAAAGGACAGTGCAACAACCAGCCGCAATGTATTCAAATTCAGTGGATGAATTGGCTACACAGGTTTGCTTCTTGCTGAACCATGAAATTTATCTTGTACCTAGAAACTGACAAGTTCCAGAAGTACTTTTTCTATCAAGAGTTGATCCTCCATGGTCAACATCTGAATAACCAACCAATTCTAATCCAGAATCTTTTGGATACCATAATCCAACATTGACTGTGCCTTTGACATATTTCAGTATTTTGAGTGCTTTCTTGTAGTGTGATTCTCTAGGATCAGATTGGAATCTTGCACACACACAAACAACATACTCAATGTCAGGCCTACTTGTTGTTTGATACAACAAGGAACCAATGAGCTTCCTATACTTGTGTTCATCCACACTTTTGTCTTATTTAGTATAGCCCAATTTGGTATCAACACTCATAGGAATCTCTTTAGGTTTTTCTTCCTCTTTGATCCTGAATTTTATGAGCATTTCCTTTGCATACTTTGCTTCATTTATGAATATTCCATCTTTGAGTTGCTTGACTTGCAATCCTAGGAAATAATTCAATTTGCCCATCATGCTCATTTCAAATTTGTTTGTCATGAGTTTGGCAAAATCATCACAAAGTTGCTTGTCCTTAGATCCAAAAATTATGTCATCCACATAAATCTGGACTAAAAGTATTTTACCATCATGGTTCATGGTAAATAAGGTTTTATCAACTTCACCTTTCTTGAAACCATTATCCAGCAAGAACTTAGCTAAGGTATCATACCAAGCTCTAGGTGCTTGCTTTAGACCATATACAACTTTCTGAATCTTATATTCCATCTTGGTTTCTGAGGGAAGTTCAAAGCCAGGGAGTTGTTCTAGGTAGACTTCTTCAGCAAGTTCACCATTTAGGAATGCACTTTTAACATCCATTTGATAAACTATGAAGTCATTATGAGCAGCAAAGGCTAAGAAAAGTCTAAGCATCCAATCTTGCAACTGGTGTATAAGACTCATCATAATCCAATCCTTCACTCTGGCAATAACCTTGAGCAACTAAACGTGTTTTGTTCCTTGTTACTTCTCTAGACTCACTCACCTTGTTTCTAAACACCCACTTTGTACCAATTGCTTTCTTTCCTTTAGCAAGGGGTACAAATAGTCTTTGTTCCTTTCAAATTGATCCAGTTCTTCTTGCATTGCCTTGATCCATTCAGAATGCTTTAAAGCTTCTTCTATGGTTTGGGCTCAATTTTTGAAACAAAGCAAGAGAACAAAGCTTCTACTTCAACAACATTTGCTTCTTTAGCAAGTTCTTGATTAGTAGATACTTTGAATCTAGTCACTTGGCGTTTGTCAATATCACCAATCATATCCGTAGAGGGATGATCTCTAATCCACTTATTAACAGGTTTTCTGCTCTTTGGATCTGGATATGTTTGTGTTTCAGCATGTGACTCTTCATCATGTACTTTTTCAGTACTACTGGTATTTTGTTGTGTCTCTGCTGAAATTGGTTCATCAGCAACTGCTTGTTCAGCATTGCTGGTTTGAGATAACTCGTGAGCAGAGACATGAGGTTGCGTAGTTTCAGCAACATCGTGAGCAACTGCTTCTTTAGGCATAAATTATTTATCATGAACTACATTTATTTTGTCATGGCTTGGAGTAGGAGTGTCATTGTCAGAATCATCATTAAGTTCAATAGATTTGACATTTTCAGCATTGGATTCAGTTCTTTGCTCGTGTATGAGTAATTTCTTCATACATTCTGATATTTCTTCTTCAACAGGGACTCCTTATGACTTTTCATAGAATACAACATGCACTGATTCTTCAATCTTTTGTGCCTTTTTGTTGTAAACTCTATAAGCTTTGCTATGTAAGGAGTAGCCAAGAAATATCGCTTCATCTGCCTTTGGTTGAAATGTTCTTAAGTATTCTCTACCATTGTTAAGAACAAAGCATTTGCAACCAAATACTCTTAGATGAGTGATGTTAGGAGGTCTTCCAACAGATAACTCATAGGGAGTTTTGTTGTATTCCTTAGTTATCAAGCATCTATTTTGAGTATAGCAGGCGGTATTAATCGCTTCAACCCAATAAGCTTCACTTATTTCAGTGTCAGCAAGCATTGTTCTAGCTGCTTCCTTAAGGGTACGATCCTTCCTTTCAGCAACACTATTTTGTTGAGGTCTCCTTACAGAGGATAACTGATGTTGTATGCCTTTGGAAGTGCAATACTCAGTTATGTACTGGTTTACAAACTCAGTAGCATGGTATGTTCTAATGATTTTTACCTTGTCATTTTTCATGACTTCGAGCTTGTTCAGCAAGTTAGGTATTTCAGTCCTTGTTTCAGACTTGTGTTTGATGAAAATTACCCAAGTGAATCTTGAGTAATCATCTACCACCACCAGACCATACTTCTTGCCAGCATAGCTTGTTGAAGAAGATTCAAACAAGTCCATGTGCAAGAGTTGTAAAGGTTTTGTAGTTGACAGTACTGCCTTGTTCTTGAAAGAAGTTTTGGTTTGCTTACCTTGCTGACATGCAGTGCAAACACCATCCTTCTTAAAAACCTTAGGTAATCCAACTACAAGTGCCTTTTTAGACAACTTATTCAGCGTCTTGAAGTTTAGGTGACTTGTTCGTTTATGCCATAACCATGCTTTTTCAGCAAGGCAATCATGATCTGAGATAAGACATTTTTAAACGATTGCTGAAGACCAATCTATGGTATAGAGATCTCCTGATCTTCTAGGAACCATGATAACCTTCTTTGTCTCAACGTCAATAAGTTTACATTCATCACTTTTAATTTTGATGAAGTAACCTTTGTCAGCAAACTGACTCATGCTGAAAAGGTTAAACTTAAGATTTTTGACATAAAGAACTCCCGAAATGGTAATGCATCCTAACTTCACATCACCATAACCTTTAGTAGAACCAAAGCCTCCACCAGCAAACCTTATTGTTGGACCTTTAGACCACCGTCTATAGTTTATAAGGTTTTTCTTATTGCCCGTCATGTGTTTTCCGCATCCACAGTCAAAGTGTCAAATTGCATTGTTTGTCTCCGTGGTTGAAGTCTGCACAATCAAGAGCAAACAAGTTAATTATCCAATATTGGATGTCCATTAACATGTTCAAGAAAACGTCCAGTGGAAACCCAAGTCATGAGTTTTTCGATCTTGACTTGTTTTCTACTTGTTGGGGAACTAGATGGTTTAGAACCGAAAGACCTTTGATCATTGTTGATCAAGTCCACTTTCTGATGTGGTGTCTTGCTTGGTTGACCCTTTTGCTAAACATACTTTTCAGTAAGTTCTTTTCCAGCAAGGTTCCTTCTAGTCCTAGCATTTTGAGTATTGTCAATACTCTTGGGCTTGGATTTATTCAACTCTTTAAAGTATCTTTGTTGACTTTGCTTATACTCATGAAATTGTTGACTTTGCTTGGTTTTGAACCCAAGTCCACTTTTTGGAGTATGCTGAGTTTTTGTTTCAGCAACCTTACTTGATTCAAGTTTGTCAGCAAATGTCTTCTGATTACTTTTAGTAATCTTGCCTTTAGGCTTAGCAAATTGCTTTGCAGCAACTTGTTTGGCGGAATGCTTTCCAGCATCCTTTTTCTGAACAGTTTGCTTTTCAGCAACCTGTTTTCCTTTTGAAATCTTGTTACTTTGAGTAGCAACAACGGGCTTTTTGGTCGTAGGTACTTGATAGCTTATTTCAGCAACCTTTGATTGACCAATTTGATAGAGTTCTGGTTGATCACTATCAGTCGCACGAACAAAGGTAATTGGTGATTTGTCTTTACTCAAGAGTATTACATCATCACCTTCATACGTGGCACCTAAACCTTCTTTCTTAGATGGATCTCTCAGATAAGAGTTCAGTTCAGTCAGCGTGTTACTAGCATCTGCATAAGATTTGAAATTGACTTTCATCTTTTTCATTTCTTGTATTTCAGCAAGTAACTTTAGAATTGAGGACTGATATTCTTCCAATCCTATTGTCATTTGAGCAATTTTCTCTGTAGCATCAGCAACTTTTTGAGATGCAATATTTCAGCATCCTTCTTTTCTGACTCAACGCTCAGCAAGACGTACATTTCAGTAGTCTGCTTAGTCAGAAGTTCAGCATTTTGTAGTTTATCTTGCTGTTTGCTAAGAGTTTTCTCAAATCTTTTGATTTCTCCTTGAATTCAATCAAGGTCAATATCATCTTCACTTTCTGAATCAGATTCAGAGGTAGGACAATTTACCTGATCGGCCATGAGGCAGAACTCGTAGTTTGACACATCTGGATAAGCTTCCATAGCTATTCCACATACTTCCTTGCCTATCTCTACGTCCAGAGTGGCGTCTTCTTCTTCAGTGTCTGAACTTTCTACCTCACTATCTTCAGAGCTTGTTTCAATGCAAAGAGCATCGATTTTTGCTTGAAGCTTTTTCTTTTCTTCAGCAATTAAAGCCTTCTTGAACTTCTTCTTCTTTTCAGCAGATTTCCCTTTCAGTAAGGGGCAATTTGCTTTGAAGTGTCCAGACTTTTTGCAATAAAAGTAAAGATCATTGCCAACTACTGGTTCTTCGGAGGAGTTTGCTTGCTGAGCTTGCTTGTTCAGCGAGCTATCTTCATTTTTGTACTTATGGTAGCTGTTACCAAGATGCTTTTTCGGTTTCTCTTTTGCTTTTCGCCTTTCAAGTTCCTTAATGATGAATTTCTTCATGTTTCTAACTGCAAGAGCGTTTTCATCAGCAGGCTCTTTATCATTCTTCTTTTCAGAAGATGACGGCTTGGCAGCAAGAGCAATGTTTTGCGATTTTTCAGCAAACACACTTTCTATTTGCTTTGTCTCATAGTTGACAGTAGCAAGATGAGAGAACAACTCGGTTGGAGTGATATTTGGCATTCCTTGATTATAGTAGAAATTCTGAGTGTGGATCCATTCTTGATTCAGACTTCTAATAATGGTTTTCACCTTTTCAGAATCTGAATAGAAGTTTCCAACTCCTAAGGCAGCCATCTCACTAGCTCACTAGAGTTGTGAATCTGAAATCCAAGTCTTCCAGTGACTCATTGGCACCTTGTTTGAAGTTTTGAAACTTCAACTTTAGCACTTCGAGTTTGTTTTCCTTGGTTTTGTCAGATCCAACACAAAGATCTTGAACCATTTTCCAAGCTTCTTTAGCAGATTTGGCACCCCACAGTTTGCACTGTATAGTATCTGGAGTAGATCGAATAATGATGTTTCTTGCTTGGCCATCAAGACGGAATCTTTTGGCTTCATTTGAAGTCCATTCCTCTCTTGGTTTTGAAACGACGGTATCGACTGGTTCACCTAAGATAGTTTCCATTCCAGCAGTATCTATGGTTTTGTGAGGAAAACTTTTCTCAAGTTTAGTGATCTTGATTGGTCCATCGTTTATGACAGTAACCATCTCATCAATAATGGCCTCAAGATGTACCATCATGTTGTTTCGTCATTTTTCATAGTTTTCCAGCTTCATCAAGGGAGCGTCTCCTAAAGACATCATGTCAGCAAATGACTACCAAACTGATCAAGTGAGAGTGATTTACGGAAAGCACCTAAGGGGATCTAGGTTCAGTGTTGAAGGTTAAAGAACCTCCATCTTTGATACCAATTGTTGGTCCCTTTAAACAACAAGAAAATACTAGAGGGGGGGTGAATAGTCTTTTCAAACTTTTCGTAGTTTAAAACTTTCTCAGCAAGTGCTTATTACTTTTCAGTAATGAGTTTGCTGGTACTTAACTTTCTCAGCAAGTGCTTATTACTGAAAAGTAATGAGTTTGCTGGTGCTTAACTTTCTCAGCAAGGGCTTATTACTTTTCAGTAATGAGTTTGGTGGTACTTAACTTTCTTAGCAAGTGCTTATTACTTTTCAGTAATGATTTTGCTGATACTTAAAAACTGAGTGTGGAAGTCTTGTACAATAAGTGCTTTTATCACAGAACTAGTTTCAGCAAGTGAGCAGATTGACAACGTACGATAAATGTAACTTGCTGAAAACTAAGTGCAGTAAAGTAAATCACACAAACACTTTTATAGTGGTATTTGAGAGTGGCGTAATCTCTCAACTAATCCACTTTGTCCTTTCTAGGACTGAATCCACTAAGATAAGATATGAGGTTCCTTACAAATCCTATCACTAATGATTCTCAGAAACCAAAGCACACTTTCCACTACAAGAATTCTGCTGCATATTCAACGGAATTTGCAACGGAATTTATGACGGATTTGAAGTAAACGATGGAATTTATGACGGAATTAAGTTCGTCAAGAAATCGCTCGTCGTAAATCAACAATGACGGAAAATGAGTCCGTCGAAAACTTTACGACGGAATTTATGACAAAATGTAAGTCCGTCGGCATCTATTAATGACGGAATTTACGACGGAATACAATCCTGGTCTTCCGGTTGAACCAACCATGCCCGGACAAGAAATAACGACGGAATTTGCTTCCGTCGTATATTTTCGACGGATTTTTTGATAGACCATGTTTGATTACGTCTTAGAAATTGCGACGGAATTTCATCCGTCATAAAATTACGACAGATTTGCCAACGGAAATTACAGTTATGGTATTTTTTTTTCTAGCATTTAAAATTATTTCCCCAGCATTTTCATTATATCACAGGCAACAAATGCTAATATTGTGATCCAAAAAACTCAAATTAATTAAATATTGAATACAATCTAATTAATGGAATATATCCCCAAATATTGAAGTTGATTAACATTTAAACGTCATAGTCATCTTCATCAAAAAAAAAAAAAAGTCATAGACATCACATAAAATTATCCAATAATCTCAACCGGGTCACGGATCCAATACGAAATTAAGACATTTCATGTTGTTTCACTAACTTCGTCCGGCCTATCCTTCGCTTTGAGCCAAACCATCTTCCACCTATGGACCATGCTCCTGTACAAATTTCACCCTTGAGCATGAACCGCCTTTTCACTTCGTTTTCTTGGTTCTCTGTCCACTGGTACTGAATCTACATAAATTTAAAAAAAATTTGAGTATCCTAGCAGTTAACAATTGAGTTGGAAATATAAATCTTAATTGATATGCCGACTTTATCCTATAATACTTCAAATCAAAGAACATCATTCACATGCAATTGACCAAGAACACTTGAATACACAAATTCACTTTACAAGAGTTTATAAGGCCTCTGTGCAGGTTTCTGGTGTGATTAATTATTATATGATTACAAGTAACAAGACTTTTGAATATGACGTCCATCTAATTACTAAAAATCACTTAATTATTAATAATTTTCAAGTTGGAAAATGTCAATTCTACTCAGATATATAAACAACAAGCACACATGACAAAATATGTACTTATAGTTATATAAAAAAAATTACAGTGTGTATATGTGTATATATATACCTTAAACTCAGCAAACAACTGATCTTTGTGAGCAGCAGGGATCTTTCCCCAAGTTATCGATCCAACTTCTAATTTTGAGCGCACTATATTCCCAATTGTGCGAGAGACCGCCATTGATGGACTCAAACTAAATCATAAACAATTGCAACCAAGAACATTAAGTTAGATGACCGAATAATTGAAGACAAAAAAATGCAGGGTTACAATAGTCAACATACGCATTCTCTCCTACTAGTACAAGAAAAGGACGAATGCCCATGAACTCTTCAGCCTCCCAACACATTTCAACTTTACCTACAAAATAAATTAATAGTTTACTACAAGATGATCAACTTTACTACTACTGGTTTCATCACTACTAGATGATCAAGTTTCAGCAAGTACATAACTCACGTGAACATAATAGCTTATAACAAGGATTATTTAATTCAATCAAGGATCATAAATGAACTAATTATAACGCATAAGTGCTTACGGCTTAGAGCAGAAGCAATAGTTACCTTAAATCTGAATAACAACAACAGAATTGGAACGAAAAGCACACCACATAACAAAACTCCCCTACACACATAGACAATTGACACAGACACTGAGAGAATGAAAATCCCCAAATGTTAACAAAAAGACACAGTATAAACAGATTATCAAATTCAAATTTTACCGTCTCGTCAAATCGTTAAAACACTAGTATTGAAAAGAAACAACAGAGAGTTGTTGGCGAAAAGACAGAATAAACAGATTATCAAATTCTACTTTCGACAAATTATTCATTCAAGAGGTAAAGCATCTCTACTCCGAAAAAAAGAAGAAGAAAAACACAATGAATTGAATTCATGAACCCTAAGATGATCAAAACTACCACATCCATACCCAATTAAATCTGTTCTAACCCTATCTCCTAGATCGGAGCTGGGCGGCGATAGGCAGTCCACTGGTGGTCGTCAGTTGTTGTGGGAGGACGAAGTGGTGGCACGAGTTGGAAGTGGTGGTGCGCTGGTCGACTTGTGGAATGGAGGCGTTGGTCGACTGGTGGAAGTGGTGGCGGTGCAGAGGTGGTCGTGACTCGTGATGGGTGAGAGTGGTGGTGACATAAGAGGCGATGGGTATTGTGGGACAGAGATGAGGTGATCGATGATGGGTGAGAGAAGAGAAGAGGCGATGAGTTGAGAGTGTTGTCAGTTGTGTTTCAGATCTAGGGTTAGGAACTTGGGGAAATTGGGAAAGGGATGAAACTGAGAAAGTGGCGATGAGTGTGGAGAGACGAGTGTTGTGCTTTAGATCTAGGGCTTGGGGACTTGGGGAAATTGGAAATAAAATTTTGATCAATAGGCGGGAACTTTCCCTCCTTTAATTAATTAGTCCCCCAATAAAATTTCACTTAAAATTTTAATTTATACTTTATACTATTATTATCTTATTAATTATTCAAAAATATTCAACATACACTTATTAGGAGTAAATTCAAAATATGGCCTGAATGCAATCGTAGATAAGAAAATTGAGATACAATTAATAAGTTAGGATAGACACTAACCATATTATATATAGATACTTATTTGATTATTCGTGATTAAAAGGACCGTATCATCAAAGTACCCCTACATCACATGTGGTTTTCTATTCCTTGCGAATGTTCTTTATGTTTGTTTTCGTTGACATATACACAGACACTAGTAGTAGTTCTCACTAGCTTAAGTCATATATAGAATATTCTTCTGAATAGATTTAAAGAGAACACTATATCTCATGTTTAGTGCCATCGCTAGTCATTGACAAATGCAAATGATGTACTTAAAGTAGTGTGTTGAGTACAATTGTAGATCTACTAAGAGGATCAAGAGGCAATAGATGAGTTATTTGAATAAATACTAAACCATATTATAGACTTATTCTAGTATTCGAGAATGAAAAAACCGTATCATCATAGTGCCCCGTCTACATCACATGTGGTTTGCTATTTATCGCGAAGTTCTTTATGTGTATTAATATTGTATGATATATAAAAATTGTCT
The DNA here is from genome assembly GCA_028274465.1 of Plantago ovata. NCBI lineage: Eukaryota > Viridiplantae > Streptophyta > Magnoliopsida > Lamiales > Plantaginaceae > Plantago > Plantago ovata. The sequence continues at coordinate 96,915,007 of CM051456.1, read as the reverse complement.
ATAAGTTTATCTTGACCTTAATTTATTTGTTGCTTAATACATAATAATAATACATATTATGGATAACACTATTATAAGACAATGTTTATGCGAGTGAGTTATCTAATAAATTGGACTTATATTAAATTTATTATATAAACATTTTATATATTAGAATAATTACTAATTAGATTAATACTAATTTATTATACAAGTATTATATTTTAAAATAATACTAACTAATTTTAATTGAATTTAATTAATTAATATAGGGGTTTAGGGCTTAGGGTTTAGGGCTAAGGGTTTAGGGTTTAGGGTTTTAGGGTCAATTTTGTAAAAGTTTGGGCCTGCCAAAGCTCAATAAGCAGGGCCAATGTTTCCGACGGAATTTATGACAGAATTCATATCAAAATCGGACCAAAACCGGTTTAAAACCAATTCCGTCATAGTTTCTGTCGCAAAATTACGACGGAAACGATTTCTGTCATACCTCTTTTTAACCAAACCGGTTACAACACGGTTTCGTCGCTAAATTACGCCGGACTATAATTCCGTCGTACTTTATTTTCTTTATTTTATTTTTTATTTTCTTATTATACTATCCGTCAACAAATCCGTCAATAAATTTCGTCGTAAATTTTTTCGACGGAGTTTATGACGTTACAATTCCGTCGGGATATACTACGACGGAATGTATGACGGAAAGAGCGCGAGGTCAACTTCTGTTGGTTTTCCGTCGTAAATTGTTCGTCGTTTTTGGGTTGTTTTCTTGTAGTGTTCCTTGTTTCCAACATAAACTAGAGAACTGTAACCTTGTTCTCCACCAAACTTGGGACTATAATCAGCAACACTGTGCTTGATTAATTCCCCCTGAATTTCACACCTGTAAAGGGTGTTTATCCGTTAGAGAGGTTTGGAATGAGATGACATGAGTATAACTTTTCAGCTATATCAAGTTATCTAGAGAAACACAACTTGTAATACTTTCCAGTAAGCAAGTTTGTTGTTTCTGGTGTCAAGACTTGTTCTTGTTCCAAAGAAAGAACACTTAACTAATTTCTTAGCCGTGAATGTTCCACTTCTTCGAGCAAACAAACAAGTAGTAGCCTATGTGGATGCCAAATGACTTCATAACTTCATTATGAAAATTATAATCCCATACTTATAATCTCTATGAAAAAATTGAAAATTTGGACTAGATTGAAAAATCAAAAATTCTATTGACCAGGTAGCAATTTTTGAAAACCGAAGGACTCAATTGTAATTTTCGAAACCTTGGAGGTGTTAAATCTAAAATTCAAAAGTACAAGGACTTATTTGCAATAAACAATAAATTGATAAATCACAAATAAGCCCCTTAACTTTATACTAATTAAATTTAACCCCTCTAGTTAAAAACAATTACAATTAAATCATATTTATATTCCAAATATAAAATTCAATTCTCAAAATTCTCAGAAAAATTGATTTTGGGTCCAACCCGGGAAAAATATATATATATATATATATATATATATATATATATATATATATATATATATATATATATATATATATATATATATATATATATATATATATATATATATATATACGGGGACGGGACCTAGTCCCGTCCCCTAACGTGCATGCGTCACGCAGGTGGCAGCCGCCTGCGTCGCGCAGGCGGCCGGTCAATATATATATATTTATTTATTTATTTTTTGAAAAATTATAAATTCTAAATTTGTATAAAAATAAAACTTTTGAAAATCGAATTAATCATAGAATCAATTGCATCCACATAAAATACAAAATCATACAACATATATATACGTATATACGTAATCAATTAACCTCGCTCTGATACCACTGTAAGAAAATACGGTCAGAGTTACCCACAGGGTACGCAGCGGAATTTCAAAAATTTTCTTAACATACAGGTTAATTGATTATGTATATGCCGTATATATTTAAACACGTCAATTAGAAGACTTACAGTACTCCAAAAGCAAGCACAGCTTCCAAGTCTTCGTAATAATCCGGTGTATCTTCTCCTTCGTCGAAGTCGAAGATATCTGCAATGCTTTCATTATCTGCAAGATAATAAAAGTCAGTTTCCAGCTCCTTGAACCTCAACCTTGCTATCCACGGATGAACAGCTTATCGGAAAGAATGCTAGGATATTCTTTGTGTGTCCAAGAGGATGGGGCGGCGGTTTTCCTCCGGTGAGAGGGGTGGTGCGCGTGGCTTAGTATGGAGAGGTAGGGGAGAGCTTTTATTTTCTCTAAGAAAACTGATAGAATAACTCTATGAAAGTCTATTCAACTGTGTGTCAAAATCTCTCTAATAGTCTACTATATATAGTAGTCAATAGAAGCCTAAAGTATAAGCAATTAGACTTCGTAAAAGAATAAGAATCTAATTTTTATCGCACTAGGAAACCAATTTCGAGTCTAGATTCATTCCCAATCAAATTAAAACTCAATCAGGAAAATCTAACGTATCCCTTGGACTTCTAATAGAGGAAGGAGTCGAACTCCTTCCCCTACCCATATCGCGCGCGCGTGTCCCAAGGGAGATAGGTGGGTCCTGATTTTGGGACCCACTTATAGTTCTAAGGCAATTCAAACTCCAAGTAGATTTTGCCCATGTGCATATGTTAATTCTAAATTAACATATCCTTTCAAATCAAACCTCTATTATATTTCTAAAATATAATCTTTAATTGTATTTACATAAAATACAATTACAATTCAATTAATAATTCCAAATCATTAATTGAGCCACTAAAAATTATAATTAATTCGAAATCAATTATAATCCATCAATCACAATTAATTCCAAATCAATTGCGATTCCATCTTCAAGGATATTCGGATAAGCTGAATCACCACATAGTGTGACCCATAGGGCCTCATTGTATTAAGCAAGTCCTAGACTAGGCAAAATGGAATTCCTAGACGGTTCCATTTGCAATATTAATACATGAGGACGTTTGAGAGGTTTCTCAAAGCAAACCCTTTCGTTGCAAAGTCTGTTGCGCTCAACGCGGCGATGGTAACGTCCCTTCATCTGACTGACTCGAATGCATCTAGGATCGATGAGGTGTCTATCCCAATAATACATCCACGGGCGTCTTCAGTGAGTTGCATGGTGAATCCAATATCTATTATGACTATCATAATAAATATTGATACGCTGGCCAGCGGTTTTACCAATCACAACTATGAACGACTATGAGCAGTGCTCTCCTGTGCTACACATGAGAGATGAATCCTTCACAGAAACACTTATCACCCCCATTTGTATGTAGCCATAATCCTGGATCGTGTCTTGGGTCAACTGCTTATTCAGAGCTGACATCGACGGGTCCACCAAGTATATGGGGCAACAAATGTGATGATAAAGTCCTGTAAGTCCAAAGGACGACTGGCATCACTTCGACAACTTACCGGTTCCCATAGACACTTCGGTGTAGAGTATACATCGATGGGAGTGTCCGGTGGGTACTTTCATTGTTCGGTAATCATCCTTCGAACAACTATGCGCATTTATGGGAACGTTTCTTGATTGTCCAACAATCCGTTCCGTGGTCGTGGGATCGGCTCACACTTGCTCCAACAAGTATAGCCTCCACGCATACTAGTCTCAGCTGGTTCATTCAGATCCCTACATCCGAGATGAACCTCGACTAGGGAGAGTGTGGGATAGATGATAACTCACATAGCTTCCACTATCTGTGTGATCGGTCATCTATCCGAGGGGACATGTTTAATATCAATACAGACAGAAATAGAGAGATATGACATGCTGCATGTCTGGTGTAATATAAATATGAAAGCGATACTCAATAGTCAAACAACAAACATATATTATATTACGTTGACCTGTGTAATAGTACATATATGCCCTCTATAAGAGCTACATGCCCTTAATAAGGACTGTATCTAGGAAATATACACTATCAATCTCCCACTTGGACTAGAGCCAGTCACCTTTATGCTTAATACCCAGATTAGCATAATGTCTTAAGTGGTCATCCACTGATAAGACCTTGGTGAAAGGATCTTCCACGTTGTCCGTGGTAGAGACACGTTCTATACTAACTTCTCCTCTATCAATAATCTCACGTATAACGTGATACTTTCTAAGTACATATTTGTTCTTGTTTGTAGATCTAGGCTCCTTAGTTTGAGCGACGGCGCCCGTATTGTCACAATAAATCGGTATTGGACTAGGAGCAGGAACAACCCTTAATTTCTTCAAGAACTCTGAAATCCAGACAGCTTTCGATGCTTCTGATGCAGCAATGTACTCGGCTTCTGTGGATGAGTCAGCAACCGTGGCTTGCTTAGAACTCTTTCAACAGATAGCTCCTCCGTTCAATTTGAATACTGATGAATGTGTATTTTACACTTTCATTCGAGTCTTTTTCACCTATTTTAGCTATCTTCTATGTTAATTTAGCAATATTTTAGTACATTTTATTAGAATAGTGTCACGTTTCCTTTTAAATTTTATTTTACAGGTTTTGGTTGAAATTCGAAGATTTCCGAGCAATTATATTGAAGTTTAGTAGGAATTGGTGTTCCAGAAGCCTATTTGGAGTATCTGAAGGTTTCCAGATAGGATTTGAAGTCTAGGGGCCGAATCTGGAGGTTAAAAGGCTACTAGAAGTCAGAAACCGAGTCCGAAAAGGTGAAGAAATCCAAAATCGCACCGAAAACGCGGAAATTCCGTGAAAATCCTCTGGGGCGAACCGCCCCGTGATTATTCGGGGCCTATATATAGAGCTCAGTTTTTCTCCGAAAATCATATCTTTCCAAGCCTACTTTCTCACCTCTCTCTATAGTTTTAGGTAGGAACTTACCGGGCCTGTCCTGGGAGTTCCATAGCTTAGGGGATACTTTTTCATAGCAGTTTGGAGCTCATAGGATCGCAATCATCCGGAGATTGACAACCTTCGGTAACTTTGTATCTTACAGTTTTATTCTACTTATTTTATTTATCTTTCAATATGTTTTCTTCTATGATTTCTGTTGATTGCATGCATAATATGAGTAGCTAAACTTATCATTGGTGGAAGTATGTGAATTCTTAGCGAGGGAAGATAATCATGCTAATGGCTATATCGTGCATTATACTCCGTGTCATTGCTTTATTTCGTTGATCAGTTGTAACCAAAATTCTCGTATGTTGTATTGATCATTATGCACAATTGGACACTAGTCGACCATCAGACCAATTATCTTCGTAGTGTTGAATAATTACGGAACACATTAGGACAACCGTGATTGACTAGTCAGACCAGATTATCTTCGTAGTGCTTAATACTTGCAACAGGACACTAGATTGATTCAAAGATCTCTATGCAAGACTGAGGAATTTATGCATGATTATCGACCCATTATGTTAAGAAGGACTATACTATCACCAATCTCCATTATCTGCTTGAAACCCCCTATTGCTATCTGTCTGTTGTTTTATATTCACTTGTTAAATAGATAAAGCAAGTTATAGTCCTGAGAGAACGACACTCGAGTCATTCTACTACTACACTACGGTTTTCGTTGTAGTTGTGGATTGCCTTTGGCTAATTACAAATTTATTTGATTGACCTTGACAATGTTTCATCAAATTGGCGCCGTTGCCGGGGACTATACTCTTTTTTTCTATTTAATTTGTTTATATTTACAGCTTTAGATTCCTAATTCTACTAGTTTTAGTTTTCCTTTTTAATCTCTCTCTATTACTGCTTTCCTAGTCTGTTTCTAATCACCTTTCCTAGTCTGTCACAGATTGTGTATGCCGCATACACGTTCTGCAGGAACACCGCTTGCTGATTCAATTGCTGAGATCGATAGAGTCTACCACCAGAGAAGGCGACTCCTTTTCAAGGAAATCGACGGAATGGTAAAAGCTAGACCATTGAAGGCATGGGTTCAACCCACCAAGGATCGTATGAGGGGACCGGCGATCGTTCTTTCGTCTGCAACTCGAGATCTGGAAATCAAGAACCACGCATTCCAACAACTTCCGAGGTTATATGGCTTATCAAGGGAAGATGTGATGGGGTACTTGCACGATATCGATGATTTCGTCAACCAACTCCCACGACCTGGAGCTGACATAACAACGGATGAGTTGAGGATGAAGGTTTTTGCTATGGGACTTGGCGACAGAGCCAAGTCATGGCTGAGTTCTCTACCAGCCGGCTCGCTGGACACTTGGGAAAAGGTTTTTTCAGCTTTCATCGAGAAATACTTCCCTCACACCTTGACTACCGCGCTTAAGGCGCAGATCACTGGATTCAAACAGGACTATGATGAGACCATCTACACCGCGTTCGAGAGGTTCCAAGATCTCACGAACAAGTGCCCTCACCATGGTTTTGAACTTTCTGACTTAGTCCAACACTTCTACAATGGACTAACCTTCGAGAACCAACAAGTGGTGGATTTCCAATGCCGAGGCAATATTTGGGACGAAACCGCAGAAGCCGTCTGGGCTGTTTTCGAAAGGCTTGCTAAGGGTTCGCAGTTCAAAGACCCAAGAGCAACGGTTAGGAGGCATGGACCTGAAGCTCCACCGACTCAAGAAGCCCCTATGCATATTCGAGTGCTTTACCAACGAATTGAAGCAAGTCCTCAAGAGCGCCACTGGAACAACTGTTTCGAACGAAGTATGCCGAATATGCAAGAACTATGGGCATGGGGCCCATATGTGTAGATCGGAGCTGGCATACGATGATGGCAACTGGGCTCGAGGAGGCGAAGAAGAAGCCTTTGCTACGGAGTTTGGCACTCAAGAAGTTAGCTACGGACAAGACGGTAAGAATCCTCGAGGGGGATTCTGGAGAAGAGGATACCGCAACAATCAAGGATATGCACCAAGACCGTAGTAGGCTAAACTATGGTAATGACCACTGCGAAAACCCCGCTCCGAAAGAGCCACCGAAGTCGAAGTCGGCTCAACTGATGGAAAACTTGCAAAAGATGGTTGATCACACACAAAGTTTTCTCAAACGTTATGAAGAAGATTCTGAGAAGACTAGGGCAATGCTCGATAGGTTGGAAGAGAGCACTAGACTTGCCCATCAAAAGATGCAAGAGTTGATCGACCGAGGAGCAAGTAGGGAGCAAGGCAAACTGCCTAGCAACACTGTGAAGACGAATGCCATTACATTGGCTGGTGATGTACCCGACGGAATCACCATCAATAAGGTTGTTAGATGCGAGTGTTGCATGAAGGAAGAACTTCTACAGGCTGAGGAAGGAGAGAAGGACCTTGGTTCTGACACAAGTGATGAGGAGCAAGAGGATCCCGAACCACTCCCTAAAAGTTTTGATGTTAAGGTAGGGATTGGTGAGCTTGAAGATGTCCGTGCCACACTAGACACGTGATCCTACTCAAACATAATTCATTTGAATGTGTTTGAAAAGAGCAACACCGGAAAACTATCTGAGCAAAGGGCTATTGTGCAACTGGCGGATCCTTTATGAGACCCGAGGGCGTAGTGAAAAATGTGTTGGTCAAGATTGGTGAAGCATCTATATACACCAATTTCGTAGTTATGCCGGCATCTGCACCTGGGACGGGGGATGTCATACTCTTAGGGCAAACGTTCTTGACTAAACTACGCTCCGTGATGGACATCTACCAAAGAACTTGCACCATCGAAGTGGATGGCAAGCGACACGTATTGCAAGCCATATCTGATCCACCGGAACCGCCTGATATTACTACTCACTATTGTGGTCTTGTGATGAACGTGTCAGATTCAGTCAAATAAATTTGTAATAAGCCAAAGGCAATCCACAACTACAACGAAAACCGTAGTGTAGCAATAGAATGACTCGAGTGTCGTTCTCTCAGGACTATAACTAGCTTTATCTATTTAATCAAGAGAATATAAAACAACAGATAGAAAGCAATAGGGGGTTTTCAAGCAGATAATGGAGGTTGGTGATAGTATGGTCCTTCTTAACATAATGGGTCAATAATCATGCATAAATTCCTCGGTCTTGCATAGAGATCTTTGAATGAATCTTGGGTCCTGTTGTAAGTATTGTGCACTACGAAGATAATATGGGTCTGACCTGTCAAAAACTAACGTCCTATTGTGTTCCGTAATCATTCAACACTACGAAGATAATTTGGTCTGATTGGCCGACAAGTGTCCTAGTGTGCATAATGATCAATACAACATACGAGAATTTTGGTGTTCAACTCATCAACGAAATAAAGCAATGACACGGAGTATAATGCGCGATATAGCCATTAGCATGATTATCTTCCCTCGCTAAGAATTCACATACTACTACCAACGATAAATTTAGCTACTCATAATGTGCATGCAATCAATAGCAATCATAGAAGAAAACATATTGAAAGAATATAAAATAAGTAGATAAAAGTTGTAAGATACAAAGTTACCGAAGGTTGTCAATCTCCGGATGATTGCGATCCTACGCACTCCAATCTGCTATGAAAAAGTATCCCCTAAGCTATGGAACTCCCAGGACAGGCCCCGGGAAGTTCCTACCTAAAACTATAGAGAGAGGTGAGAAAGTAGGCTTGGAAAGATATGATTTTCGGAGAGAAAACTCGCAACTATATATAGGCCCGGAAATTGCCCGCGGCGGTTCGCCCGAGGCACGGGGCGGTTCGCCCCACAGTGTAAACGCGGAATTTTCGCGTTTTCGACGCGGTTTTGGATTTCTTCACCTTTTCGGACTCGGTTTATGACTTCTAGTAGCCTTCTAACCTCCAGATTCGGCCCCTAGACTCCAAATCCTATCCGGAAACCTTCAGATACTCCAAATATGCTTCTGGAACACCAATTCCTTGTAGACTTTAATATAATTGCCCGTAAATCTCCGAATTTCAACCAAAACCTGTAAAATAAAATCTAAAAGGAAACGTGACACTATTCTAATAAAATGTACTAAAATATAGCTAAATTAACATAGAGGATAACTAAATTAGGTGAAAAAGACTCGAATGAAAGTGTAAAATACACATTCATCAAACTCCCCAAACCGAACCTTTGCTTGTCCTCAAGCAACTAAGCTAGACTCTAATACAAAAAACATGCAAGACTCAAAAACGGAGTTTCATGCCAAATAAAATGAACTAAATTACTGAATCTATCAAATAACATATGAACAAAAACCATATAAATCAAAGCATGAATATAGGTTGAAGAATACCTCGATTGACTTATACACATCCACATAAGCACTTATGTCAAGACAAGATAGTCTCTCGTAACATTCTCTACCTGGACCTAGTCAGTGACGACGTAATGATGCATGCTAAGATACGAATGGTTGCCCCGTGCCTATGAAACTGAGGACTTACTACTGTTCCACCATGTTAAGACTTTTCCTCAAAAGAGGTCGAACCAGTACTGGCTCTCATCAAACGAAGGAGGGTTCCCTATAAAAGATAACACTCCCCTATTCTACCCATCTCTCAAGTAAAGTCTTAAGCTATTCACCACTTCCTGAATGGCAGGACGATGGTGGTCTAGAACAGATGATACTTAAGACAAAAAAGATAAAAAATAGAAAAACACAATTACGAACAATACGAAAAATGGAAAAGACTCAAAACTTTGCTAAACTGCTATTTGGCTTTTCGTTTTTTGACCCTTCTTTGCTTTTTTGGGGTCTTCTCTTTTTTTTCTTTTTTTCTTTCCAGATTCTTTTTTTCTTTTTCTTTTTTTCTGGAATTTTTCTTTCTTTTTTTTCGATTTTTTTCTAGCCAGCAGTAGCATAACAAAAAGAGAAACAAAATGACTCACATGACTTCCCCAAACCTATTGCGAAAGAATAGGTTAGAGTACAAAATTTACGGAAAAGGAAAAATAAACTCACGATACGAAAATGAAAAACAGAAACAAGTCTAACGATGGTGTAACCCCCTCCCCAAACCTATTTGGAAGAATAGGTTATAAACAAAGGATCACACAAACTCACACTACCTCCTTCCTAGGCATTTAGCAATCTCAAAGCGTGGTGAAGACTTGTTGCCTCTTAGGTACATAATTACTCGGGAAAACAATCATAAGACCCTAACATGCATCATCCTATTATAAAGGCCTTCGTGAACCGCTGTAGAGAAAACACCACTATGTGATGTCGAGACTACCTAGCTCAACTAAGTGCAATATATAAATGTAACAAGCCAAGCGAGAGAAACCTCAAACAAATTCATAGAGATGAAGCATACGATTAATGGCAAAGTTAGTTGATCTACCCAATAAAAAAGTTCAAAAAATTCGGCAATAAACTCCATATAAAACATGCAAGACTATCCTAGGAAAGCAGTAAACGTGCAAATGCAATTAAAAAAAAAAAAAAAGACTATCCTACTCAACATCACAAAGCCAAACAATACTTAACATCATGGTTCACATCCCATCCCCCTCATGAAACTTAAGCTAGTCCCTAGCAAAAGAGAATGAGCAAATAAAAAGTGATACTAGATGTTACCGAACGGTTTGGCCTCGGTCGGCTGAGTATTCAAGAATGGACTCAAGAGTACCTCCCCACGGTGGCCGCCATTCTCTTGGTCCGATGTAGCAAAGAGACCTAGGAAGTTTCAAAGATCTCACCATGGTGAATGGACTGGTTTGCTTTGCAGGCATATCCAATAAGGACTTCATCAATAGGAGGACATTCACTTTGACTTCATCGAGGTGCTTGTTTAGTGGTGGCTCCTGTGTATCTTGCTTGTCAAGCTTTCCACCTCGGAGAAGTAGATTCACCTCTTTGTACTTAAGAACCTCAGTAGTAACGGAAGGAAGTGGTTTTGGGTTGATGCGAATGTCTGGGAGTAAAGAAACAGGGGAGCTGGGGTCGTCCAGCTCACTGGTCATGGGAGGCGGTTCTCCCCCCATGCTGGGCGACTCGCCCCCCACCTCCAGGGGGGCGTCGCCTTCCAATCCTTTCTCCTCTTCAAGTTCTCGAACCTCTTCTACTTCAGCACAATTCAACAAGCTGAATTTTTCCGTAAGATGCTCAGTTACTTCAACTTTTTCAACAACTTTTGCTATACGAAGGTCATCTTCAACTTGCTCGGAATGTGCATCTTCCTCGGCTGAGCTTCCTGCTTCACCTCGATCTACTTCCTTTGCGGTGATGTGAATTGGTATGACCTCATCGGATTGTGTTGAACCTCTGGCGTACTTACAGAGGACTTCTTCTGCCTCGTCGACCGTACATTCTCCCAGACCGCCGCTCAACTGATCCACTCTAAGTCGTTCCTCTTCACGAAGTCCACCAACGAAGCACCAAATCAACTCCCCATCTTCGAAACGGTGATGGGGGCACTCACGTTTATACATCTCAAAACGTTCGTAGGCGTCACAAAACTGCTCATACTCTCCTTGCTCGAAATATTGGATCCTATCACGTAAGGCAATTGTCTCATGATAAGGCATGAACCACGCCAAGAACTCCTCTACTACTTGGCCCCAAGTTTTCAGCGATCCTAGTTCAAACCTTGCAATCCAACGCCTCGGCTCATACCCAAGAGCAAAAGAAAATAGTTTCCTGCATAATTGGTCCTTAGTAAACCCTTTTACTGGAATTCTTTCTATTTCCTCCTCATAGGATCGAATGAAACTCCATGGGTCCATCCCTACTCCATCTTCGTACCTCGGTAAGTACCTCACCATGGACTCCGTCACCTCATACCTCCTTAACTCGTCTTCCAGGTATATGGAAGATCCTCTCCTCACATGCGAGAATTGGGGTGTCATGCGAGCGCGCATGGACATCATACCTGTACGTCTGTAGTAAGAGTAACTCAAAACTAAAAATTAGCCTCGTTAGAAATTTCAAAAAATCGAGAATAAATCTAGATATCGAATACTACTAAGGCTAGGAAAGAGAAATTAGAAACAGACTAGGAAAGCAGTATCAGAGAGAGATTGAAAAGGAAAACTAAAACTAGTAGAATTAGGAATCTAAAGCTGTAAATATAAGCAAATTAAACAGAAAAAAGGAGTATAGTCCCCGGCAACGGCGCCAATTTGATGAACGTGTCAGATTCAGTCAAATAAATTTGTAATAAGCCAAAGGCAATCCACAACTACAACGAAAACCGTAGTGTAGCAATAGAATGACTCGAGTGTCGTTCTCTCAGGACTATAACTAGCTTTATCTATTTAATCAAGAGAATATAAAACAGCAGATAGAAAGCAATAGGGGGTTTTCAAGCAGATAATGGAGGTTGGTGATAGTATGGTCCTTCTTAACATAATGGGTCAATAATCATGCATAAATTCCTCGGTCTTGCATAGAGATCTTTGAATGAATCTTGGGTCCTGTTGTAAGTATTGTGCACTACGAAGATAATATGGGTCTGACCTGTCAACAACTAACGTCCTATTGTGTTCCGTAATCATTCAACACTACGAAGATAATTTGGTCTGATTGGCCGACAAGTGTCCTAGTGTGCATAATGATCAATACAACATACGAGAATTTTGGTGTTCAACTCATCAACGAAATAAAGCAATGACACGGAGTATAATGCGCGATATAGCCATTAGCATGATTATCTTCCCTCGCTAAGAATTCACATACTACTACCAACGATAAATTTAGCTACTCATAATGTGCAGCAATCAATAGCAATCATAGAAGAAAACATATTGAAAGAATATAAAATAAGTAGATAAAAGTTGTAAGATACAAAGTTACCGAAGGTTGTCAATCTCCGGATGATTGCGATCCTACGCACTCCAATCTGCTATGAAAAAGTATCCCCTAAGCTATGGAACTCCCAGGACAGACCCCGGGAAGTTCCTACCTAAAACTATAGAGAGAGGTGAGAAAGTAGGCTTGGAAAGATATGATTTTCGGAGAGAAAACTCGCAACTATATATAGGCCCGGAAATTGCCCGCGGCGGTTCGCCCGAGGCACGGGGCGGTTCGCCCCACAGTGTAAACGCGGAATTTTCGCGTTTTCGACGCGGTTTTGGATTTCTTCACCTTTTCAGACTCGGTTTATGACTTCTAGTAGCCTTCTAACCTCCAGATTCGGCCCCTAGACTCCAAATCCTATCCGGAAACCTTCAGATACTCCAAATATGCTTCTGGAACACCAATTCCTTGTAGACTTTAATATAATTGCCCGTAAATCTCCGAATTTCAACCAAAACCTGTAAAAATAAAATCTAAAAGGAAACGTGACACTATTCTAATAAAATGTACTAAAATATAGCTAAATTAACATAGAGGATAGCTAAATTAGGTGAAAAAGACTCGAATGAAAGTGTAAAATACACATTCATCATCTTGCAGCCTATATTCTTTCTTATTCACAGGTTCGTGGCATGGAGAGGAGATCAATGAAGGGGAAGCCTAGTACCCGCAAAAAGAGGAGATAGGCGCAGACAGGAGTCGAGTCAAAGACTTTAAACAATGACGCTATCCGGGAGGCAACCCGAAATTTTTATCGCTTTCTTTACTGCTTTTCTGCATGCATTCATTCTTGAACTATTTGCTTCTCGTATGCGAATTTGTTCATTTGTGTGTCGTATGTGCTTTTGTTTGAGTAAGATTTTTCGAGTGGTTTTTTGAAAAAATTGGTTTCGAGGATTAAAACCGCATTTTGTGACGACGGGAACCGACTCCCCGCATTGGGGAGCACGGGGCGAACCGCCCCGTGTGGGGCGAACCGCCCCACGGCCCCAGATCTTCAAAAACGCGGATTTGAACCCCAAAACCTTATTTTCTTCATTCTTCTTCATCCTTACTCCTAAAAAACCCGAAAAGTGCGATTTTGCTTCTAAATCTTCATAACTTCTTCATTTCTTGACCAAATTGAGTGTTCTTTAGCTTAATTCGAAGCCTATTACATGATCTATCATCCTATCCGAACAGATTTCATCCTAATTCGTTAGATTTGCAGATCAGAGGTATCATCTTTAAGAACTCTATTTTCGAATTTGGTGGTTTTCTAATTTGAGCTTCAATTATGCTTGTTTGATGCATGGGTATGTTGTTTATATGATTAGACATGTTATTTACTATCAATTGCATGCTCAATTTTGCTTAAATTGTTGATTTGGGTATTTTGCTATTAGATAATATATCTTGTTATGCATTATGTCTTTATCTTTGATTTCTAGCATATGGATATGTTTATTGGTGTAATGTTGGTGGATTTGACGATAGAATGCTTATTAGTTAAGAATGAGGATTTATGCTGGTAGAATTTTTGCGCTGCTATGGTATGAATTGAGCCTTGTTATCAAGGATATTGGTTGTCTAGTAAGAGCATGATGTGATGTATTGCATGTAGTAGTTACGTTGATATGTTGCATGATGAAGAAGCTAGGCTAGACATTGCGGTTTGGGGAGTTCGATTGTTGATTTTATCACTTGTGTGTTTCGTTTTTACACTAGTATGTATTTGAGTCAGTTTTGAGTCATTCGAGGTGCTAACAGCTGTTTTTAGGTACCATACCAAGGGGAAGGAGCATTCCCGTATGATCGCTGTGAAGAACCATGTCAAGGAAGGTAATCTCGCTAGATGTGCGTTCGGGCCAAGGGGTTTGGCAACAACGTCGTGGATTATCCAAGAGGAGGAGCTAGAGTACACCTGGAGTAAGGACTCCTATGCCTATTCATGCACCACCGAAGGGTCAGAAACCACTATTATGTCAGCACTCCATCACGAGGACTGCAGAGTTCAAGTGAACAGGAAGGCACCGGCACAGTCTTGCCGCGACGGATTCGATCTTGAGTCTGAAGTTGCTCGAAGGTTCCGAAGCGCTAGCTTGGTTCCAAAACGTAATGACATGGGTACCCAGCACCTTGTTGGGGTGCCCCTTGCCTGCCTCTAAAGTGAGCATCATATAGACATCGGTCGGGTACACGGTAGAGAATGTGGACAAAATTGGAAAAAAAGGGAGAAGACTTCTTAGTGTCCAAGCAGCTTACTGAAACCTTCTCGAGGTGTAAAACGTTGGAGAGGGAGGTCCTGATACCACTGCCCTTTCCCCTTCAACAGTTCACATCCTATTGGAGGGCTCCAGGATGGAGGATTCCATAACAGCGGCGGCTACTCTTGAGAATTCTACCTGCCACTACAACTCTACTAGTGAGGATGTGCGTGAAAGTAGTGACAATGAAGGCCATACGGGAAATGATGATCCTGATAGAGGAGTTGTTCCTGTCCAGCCTATAAGTGGAACTACCGCACTTACCAGAAGACCTGATGACACCCTATAAAGCTCACAGAGGAGGCCCAATAACCCACAAGCAGCATACTCAGCCGACCGAGGCCAAACCATGGGGTAACATCTAGTATCACATCTTATTTCCTCATTTTCTTACTACTAGAGACTAGCGTAAATTTCATGAGGGAGATGGGATTTAAGTGATCTGATGTTGTTAGTTTGGAGCTTGGTATTGGTAGTATGAGTATAGTACCTTGCATGCTTTATCCGTCTGCATTTGCATTTGCACGTTTACTGCTTTCTTAGATTTTTAGGTTGCATTCACTACATTCATCCTAGGATAGTTTTGCATGTTTTATATGGAGTTTATTGCCGAATTTTTTGAATTATTGTATTGGGTAGATCAACTAGCTATGCCATTAATCGTATGCTTCATCTCTATGAATTTGTTTGAGGTTTTTCTCGCTTGACTTGTCACATTTACGTATTGCACTTAGTTGAGCTAGGTAGTCTCGACATCACTTAGTGGTGTTTTCTCTACTGCGGTTCACGAAGGCCTTTATAATAGGATGATGCATGTTAGGGTCTTATGGTTGTTTTCCCGAGTAATTATGTACCTAAGAGGCAACAAGTCTTCACCATGCTTTGAGATTGTTAAATGCCTAGGAAGGAGGTAGTGTGAGGTTGTGTGATCCTTTGTTTATAACCTATTCTTCCGAATAGGTTTGGGGAGGGGGTTACACCTTCGTTAGACTTGTTTCTGTTTTTCATTTTCGTATCGTGAGTTTATTTTTCCCTTTTCCGTAAATTTTGTACTCCAACCTATTCTTTCGAATAGGTTTGGGGAAGTCGTGTGAGTCATTTTTTGTTTCTCTTTGTTATGCTACTGCTGGCTAGAAAAAAAAATCGAATAAAAAAGAAAACTTCCAGAAAAAAAAAAGAGAAAAAGAAAAAAAAAGAATCTGAAAAGAAAAAAAGAAAAAGACCCAAAAAGCAAAGAAGGGTCGAAAAAAAGAGGAAGCCAAATAGCAGTTTAGCAAAGTGTTGAGTCTTTTCCATTTTTGTGATGTTCGTAATCGTGTTTTTTATTTTTTATCTTTTTTGTCTTGAGAGTCATCTTTTCTAGACCACCCTCGTCCTGTCATTCAGGAAGTGGTGAATAGTTTAAGACTTTACTTGAGAGATGGATAGAATAGGGGAGAGTTATCTTTTATAGGGAACCCTCCTTCGTTTGATGAGAGCCAGTACTGGTTCGACCTCTTTTGAAGGAAAGTCTTAACATGGTGGAACAGCAGTAAGTCCTCAGTTTCATAGGCACGGGGCAACCATTCGTATCTTAGCATGCATCATTACGTCGTCACTGACTAGGTCCAGGTAGAGAATGTTACGAGAGACTATCTTGTCTTGACATAAGTGCTTATGTGGATGTGTATAAGTCAATCGAGGTATTCTTCAACCTATATTCATGCTTTGATTTATATGGTTTTTGTTCATATGTTATTTGGTAGATTCAGTAGATTAGTTCGTTTTATTTGGCATGAAACTCCATTTTGTGTCTTGCATGTTTTTTGTATTAGAGTCTAGCTTAGTTGCTTGATGACAAGCAAAGGTTCGGTTTGGGGAGTTTGATGAATGTGTATTTTACACTTTCATTCGAGTCTTTTTCACCTATTTTAGCTATCCTCTATGTTAATTTAGCTATATTTTAGTACATTTTATTAGAATAGTGTCACGTTTCCCTTTAGATTTTATTTTACAGGTTTTGGTTGAAATTCGAAGATTTCCGAGCAATTATATTGAAGTTTACAAGGAATTGGTGTTCCAGAGGCCTATTTGGAGTATCTGAAGGTTTCCGGATAGGATTTGAAGTCTAGGGGCCGAATCTGGAGGTTAGAAGGCTACTAGAAGTCAGAAACCGAGTCCGAAAAGGTGAAGAAATCCAAAAATGCGTCGAAAACGCGGAAATTCCGCGAAAATCCTCTGGGGCGAACCGCCGCATTGTGGGGCGAACCGCCCCGTGATTATTCGGGGCCTATATATAGAGCTCAGTTTTTCTCGAAAATCATATCTTTCCAAGCCTACTTTCTCACCTCTCTCTATAGTTTTAGGTAGGAACTTCCCGGGGCCTGTCCTGGGAGTTCCATAGCTTAGGGGATACTTTTTCATAGCAGTTTGGAGCTCGTAGGATCGCAATCATCCGGAGATTGACAACCTTCGGTAACTTTGTATCTTACAGTTTTATTCTACTTATTTTATTTATCTTTCAATATGTTTTCTTCTATGATGTCTGTTGATTGCATGCATAATATGAGTAACTAAACTTATCATTGGTGGTAGTATGTGAATTCTTAGCGAGGGAAGATAATCATGCTAATGGCTATATCGCGCATTATACTCCGTGTCATTGCTTTATTTCGTTGATCAGTTGTAACCAAAATTCTCGTATGTTGTATTGATCATTATGCACAATTGGACACTAGTCGGCCATCAGACCAATTATCTTCGTAGTGTTGAATAATTACGGAACACATTAGGACAACCGTGATTGACTAGTCAGACCAGATTATCTTCGTAGTGCTTAATACTTGCAACAGGACACTAGATTGATTCAAAGATCTCTATGCAAGACCGAGGAATTTATGCATGATTATCGACCCATTATGTTAAGAAGGACTATACTATCACCAATCTCCATTATCTGCTAGAAACCCCCTATTGCTATCTGTCTGTTGTTTTATATTCACTTGTTAAATAGATAAAGCAAGTTATAGTCTGATGATGTCGTTTTTCACCAATTAAATTTGTTTTAAAAGCCTAAGAACACTTATCACTACACGAACTAGAGTGCAATGGCAAGTTGTCCCCGAGTGTCGTTCTCTCGGGACCTAACGTGGCTTTGCTTGAGGTTTTTGCAAGTAATTTCAGTCAACGAGTTCAAATGCTTGAGAATCGTTTCATTTGAACAATAGCAGCGAGAAAACAGATTGTTGTAAACAAGCTTGGAAAACGGTTGGTGGTAGAAATCAAATACACATGCATGGGTTACGTATATGCTCACAAGTTCAGTGCGTAGAACCTTCGTTCACGTCTGCTAAGCAACTTGTCTAGGCAAATTTAAGACACACATCATGAAAGATCACTATCAATAATTTAGAGGTGCTTGTCACCAACACCATTTATCTAGCATGCTGCAAATCTCTAACATACAATCCTATAGCTTTCATTGACCAAGAGTTTGTCACTATACTCAATTCGAATATATTTTATAGGCAACTAAGAATCATATGAAGGGATTTGCAGCAAGATTGAATCACAATCTCATGTAAGCATAAACATAACCCATAGCATGCATATTCTACATTCTACCACCAACACAAGAGATTTAGCTACTCATATTCATCAACATAGACATCAATTCATATGAATAATAATTGGAATACATCATATTAAACTACAAGACAAGAGAGTGATACAAGTTACCACCAAAGCTGTCACTAATCAGTGGGAATCAAAGAAAACCTCTCCGTAGATGATTACAAAGGATGAATCCTCAATCAAAACCTTGAATCCCAAGCTAAAATACAAAGAAATATGAATATTCCCTGAGTTTTGGGGCTTAGGAGCTCTCCCAAACGAAGTTACAGTTCAAAAGATATTCAAAAAATGATCAAAGATCAGATCTAAGAAGGAAAATCCGAAAACGTAACCGCTGCCAAGTGGACCGCTTGGAGAAGCCAAGCGGACCGCTTGGCAAACGAAGTGCTTCGGGCACTCCAAGCGCTTCGCTTGGCTTCTGTGCCCAAGCTCATGGAAATTGAAGCGAAGCGCTTCACTATTCCAGGCGCTTAGCTTGGCTCCTGGGCAGATTTTTGTCTTCAAACTCAATCTTTTTGCCCTCGCATGGCCCTCGGGTGCCTTGGACTCATCCTTCTCGATGCTTATTGATGCTCAAACACCTACGAACAAGCCACGGAGATTGGAGAACTTCAACGGGGCCATCTTTTCCATCAAAAAGGCTCGTTTTTAGCTCCAAAAACGCCGTTTCGTACCTAAGTGCCTGAAAATGCAGAAAACACAAAACGTGACACAATTCTACAAAACTAACCAAAAAACAAGGCTAGAAGATAGCAAAAGAAGGTGAAAAAGACAAGATGAACGCGTCAAAAATACGTTCATCAAACTCCCCAAACCAAACCTTTGCTTGTCCTCAAGCAACAAACTAACCTAAATGCAACACAAAAGGAGTCTCATGCCAAGTAAAGTGAACTAATCTATTGAATCTACCAAATGCTTATGAACAAGACCAAATGAGCATGACATGCAAGTAGGTTGAAGTATGCCTCGATTGCGAATATACACATTCTCAAGTGCACTTGGTTAAACAAAGGAGTCTCTCGTAACAACTTCTACCTGGACCTGGTCAGTGACGACACAATGATGCATGTTATCATACTACAATTGCCCCGTGCCTACGAAACCGAGGACTTACTTCTGTTCACCAAGCGAGACTTTTCCTCAAGAGAGGGCGAACCAATACTGGCTCTCATCAAACGAAGGAGGGTTCCCTTAGAAAGATAACACTCCCCTATTCTACCCAGACTCTCAAAGTATGAGTCTCCTTCAACCACTTCTTGAATAGCAAGACGAGGGTGGTAAACAACAGGCCTTGGACAAAGGCGACACGAAACGAAAGATAAAATTTACAACTCGATAACTTCAAAAACAAATATTTACATGACACTTGACACTACGAGACTGCTTTTGGCTTGCAACGACCCTTCTTTTGCTTTTGGGTCTTATTCTTTATTTTCTTTCTTCCCCTTTTTTTGTTTTCTATTCTCTTTTCTTTTCTTCTTTTCTTTTTCTCTCTTTTTTTTTTCTTTCTTTTTTTTTTTTTCTCTTTCTTTTTTTTATAGGGGCAAGCAGCAGTACTATGTGTCAAAAACACCTCCCCAAACCTATTCGAGAGAATAGGTTTGAGCACAAAGACGAAAAGGAAAAAGAAAAGACTCTTTACAAAGACACCTCCCCAAACCTATTCGAAAGAATAGGTTGGGACACAAAACTAAAGGAAAAAGAAAAAGGAAACTTTACAATGACTCAAAGACGAAAGACAAGATCAACGAAGCAACCCCCTCCCCAAACCTATTCGATAGAATAGGTTTAATACAAGGAATCGCACACCTCACACTACCTCCTTCCTAGGCATTTGGCAATCTCGAATCGAGGTGAAGAACTAGTCGCCTCTTACGTACATAATTACACGGGTTACAACCATAGACTCTAACATGCATCATTTCATAAGGCCAAGGTGATGTCGAGACTACTAAGCTTAACTAGTGCACATGCGAATGTGACAAACCAAGCGAGACAAGCCTCAAACTTCTTGCAAAGTGATGCAACATATGATCAATGGCCATAAACACTTAGTCTACTCAATAAAAAGGTTCAAAAGACTTGGCAATAAACTCCACACACAACAACGTGCAACAACTAATCTAGGGATGATATGCATGCAAAAATTTGAAAAAACACGACAAATCACATGAACTTGAGTAAAATGAGGCATGTACGAACCACACAAGCATATAGTACTGAAAATCCAATACCCCCTCCCCAAACCTAAACTTTTGTTCGTCCTCGAGCAAAGAAAAGTTGAAAGGAAAGAAAAAATTGGATTGAAAGTACACTTCCCTGAGATAAGGTTCGTGTCCAATCTCCTATATATGAGTAGTACCTGAAAGGACTCAAGAAACAAGTGAAAACGGGTGCGCAAAGGTGAGAAGAATGGAAAAACAAGGAAAATCTGGGTACAGGGTCCAAGCGGACCGCTTGGCCAAGCGGAGCGCTTGGGAGGCTCCAGGCGCTCCGCTTGAATTTCCAGGAAGTTGCAAAACTTCCTGGAATTTGAAGCGGACCGCTTGGCCCTTCCAGGCGCTTCGCTTGGCCCTGTTTCCAGATTTTCGATGTTTTTCCTCTCTTAATCATCTAAGGCACCAAGACAAAAACTAAACTAAACTAATCACGACAAAAGGCGCACAGGCCACAACTACAAAAGCAAATAAAGAGTACAAGAGTCAAAAGTCATAATATCAGATAAGAGTATCAAAAGGGAGTACCATCACCGCAAAATCACTCGGATTCGAACCCTTACTCTACTTCGAAGCGGTGGAGTATCAGATCGTGTGTCTCTATGTCGATTGGTTCCCTCGATGCCTCGGTGAGCCGGATGTTTGGCACATTAGCTTTCTCACACATAGCAGTAATCAGATTTGGGAAGACTAGTGGGTGACCGTGCTCTCGTTTAATCTCGAATTGCTGGAAGATGATGTCTCCCGGAGTGATGGGCAGGTTTGCCATGAGGGAATAGACTAAGATCCCGACTTCCGGCGTTATCTCTTCGGTTATGAGTCCCGGGATCAGATTAGCTACCACGAAAGGTAGGATCATGCGGGCGTGCAAGTGCAAATCTTTATACTTCAAGGTGTTATCGAGACGCGTCTTCCTTGGCTTATAGTCCTTGGTTGTCAGAATCCCGGTTATCTTCCTCGGAAACTTCTCAATCGTTGGGTCATAGACATAGTGCATAAAGGGATCATTCACATAGTATGCTACCTTATTCTTGTCTTGTCGCAAGGGTTCTTTTAGTCCCATAATGAAACTAGTGATACTCAATGGTGAGAAAGGGACCATCACACCACGAATAGGTACTGCTTCGGCCTTATAGTTATAGTCCTCGAAGGCAATGTGGAACTCCTCGACAAGGTCTCTATCCCATCCGCAGAGTTCTTTCCCATAGAAAGTCCATCCTCTCGCCGTTATAAGCCTGGTAAGGTGAGCATAGGGTGCATAGGGTACATCAAAGAAAAGCCCCTTGTCCTCATATTTTGTCCCCTTTAATACGTCCAAATCCTTTGAAGTAAAGAAGATGCTACGGTCCCAAATCACTGACCGTTCCCCTCCCCTATAAAAGTTGTATCGGAACCTCCGCAATGCGTCTGATTCTTTGTATGGGTCACGGTCGCTTTCATCACGGGGAATCTCCTTGGAAGTTGAAGCTCCATCCTTCCTTGCTTTCTTCTTGGCTCTTGTGTCCATGGTACCTAGAATAATCTTATTAGATAACTTCAAGAGACAATGAGACTTAGACTCTTATACTACTACCAAACAATCTAGTTCTACTCTAAGACAAGTATACGTTCTTCGTTTAAAACGAGTCATAACGCAACAAGTCGACTCTTAGACGTCAAAACTCACTCAAGTAACCTCATGGTGAGTTTGAAGGCTTGCTAAAGTTCGTATGAACAAATCGAGAAGCTTTAACACTTCGTTACGATAAATCCGTACGAATCTAAACCAAGCAAACAAACTCTCCAATTAAATTACCCAACCAATCCAACACATTCTCATGCAATCACAACATCACCATAATCATATCACAACTCAAATTCAAGGCTAACAATCATCAAACAATTACATAGCAAAAATTCGAATCATAACATAACTCAAATTCAAGGCTAACAATCATCAAACAATTACATAGCAAAAATTCGAATCACTAGAGTTCATCATAAATCAAGAAGAGCAAAATTCGAATTTAGACATCACATCTAGTAAGAAACATGCTCAATAATCATTATCAAACTCTAATTCACCAATGCATAACACAATTGAAGCTAATTAAGATAAAATCTCAAATTCAAGAAAGTTAGGGTTCATGAGAGGTACCTTTGATTCCTTGTTATGGATGCTTCAAACGTGAAATTTGATCGGTTAAGATGATAGAGGGGGTGATGGGCTTTGTAAAATGCACAAGATTGCAAGAATTGGTGGAGAATTGAGAGAGATTGAGGTTTTTGGGGTGCAAAATCGGCAAAGGAGGAAGAAAAATGAAGTGGGAGGCTTTGAATCTCAAGTGCCCCGCTTGCTTCCTTAAAGAAAGCCAAGCGAAGCGCTTGGGTGTCCCAAGCGAAGCGCTTGGCAAGCGGTCCGCTTGGGCACTCCCAAGCGCTCCACTTGGATTTCCAGAAGGAATTCTCATTCCTACTGGAAATTCAAGCGGACCGCTTGGGCTAGCCAAGCGCTTCGCTTGGATTTCCAGTAAGATTGGAATTCTTACTGGAAATCCAAGCGGACCGCTTGGGCTGTCCAAGCGGTTCGCTTGGGACCTGAAGCTCCCAAATCTATTTTTTTTCAACTTTTGCTAAATTTTCACCCCAAAAAACTTGTCTAAACAACGAAACAAAATTTAAACGTGCTTCTAATCTACATGCAATTACCTACAACCTCGGGTTGCCTCCCGAGAAGCGCCTTTGTTTAGAAGTCGTTGGCTCGACTCATCTTAGCTCATGCGGGATCAATTTTGCATCGGGTACTAAACTTCCCCGTCCAAGTGCTCTTCAAAGCACTAAGTCCCTGCACATCTTGACGAACATAAAGAGGACCAAAAAATCCTACAAGTTCGTTAGTATCAACATAAGCACATGAATTAATTATGGCTCGCAACGTATGTTGCTTGCCATTTACCTCGAAGCTACATGTACGACGGTACATGTCTATCACCATATGTACTTTGTTGATGAAGTCTCTACCCAAAAGAACCACATCCTTGAGCTTTGCGGAGGATGTAGGCATGACGATGAAGTTCGTCTTGACCTCTACACCGGCGACTCTTACCACTAGATTCTGTATCACACCCAATGGCTTCTTCATAGACCCATCCGCCAATTGCACCATGCATTTCATTGGTCTTAAGCCAGACAAACCCGACTCTTCGTACACGTTCAAAGGTATGACATTCACACCCGCTCCCGTGTCTAGAGTTGCCACTATTCCATCCTTCTTTCCCAAGCCGATTTCCACATCAAAGCTCTCTTGAATAGGCACTTCCACCATATCCACCAACTCATCCTCAGACGATGAGTTTTCATTCACTTCCTCAACTATCGCATCAGATTGTGCGACCACTTTCTCTTCCACAACTACGTTAGGAGTCTCAAGCTCCTCACTTACTTTGCAAGTTTCAGTTACCTTGCAACTTGGCACCTCAACTAGTGCATTGTCCCTCACAACCGTGATCTCCACGGGCAAATCAGTCACCACGGTTATGGCCATAGCCTTCTCCGTGTTTCCGGGAAACTTCCCTTGCTCTCTACTCGCGCCTCGATCTATAAGCTCTTGTAGCTTCTTATGGAGGTTGCTACTACTAGCCTCAAGCTTCTCAAAGCGTTGATTGTTAGTAGCCTCATTACGATAGTAATGCTCCATGAATTTATTCGTCTTCAAAACCAGATCATTGAGTGAAGAGACAAGAGGTGAAGGAAGCACCCCTCCACCTTGTGGTCCCGAACTAGCAACTGGGGGTGTAGGTGTAGGATTAGAAGGCGGTGCTCCTTCATACCAATTGTTCCCATAGCTGAGACGACTTCTATCTTGATTAGGCCCATAGGCATTTTGATCCGAGTTATGAAAATAACCACGGTTGCCTTGATTCTGGTACCCACCTCGGGGTCCACGGTTTTGTGGCCTCACATTGCCATAACCTTGCCCGTAGTTCACATCTCCAACTACTTGCTCTCCCTCAGCAGCATATACTTCTTGATGGACCTCGTTCGTGATGTATTGCTCTCTAGCAAATTCAGAACGGCACAAGTAGGCCGGGTGCCCATAGTTTTTGCACACACCACAAACCTCCGTAGAAGGAGAAGGAACGCTTTGCCTCAAAGCTTGCTTCACTTCATGGGCGAACCCATCGAAGGCATTTTGTTCCACTACTACCTTGGCTTCACCTCTTTGCTCCTTTTGGAGCACACGAGCCCTCACATTCCGGTTTTGTGAATTCCGGTACATCATATCCAGCTTCACTTGGGCTTGAGAAGGAAGCAACTCCCCCATACTACCTCCACAAATACTATCCACTTGAGATTGAATCTCAGGATGTAAACCATTGTAAAAGAATTGG
The DNA here is from genome assembly GCA_028274465.1 of Plantago ovata. Classification (NCBI taxonomy): domain Eukaryota; kingdom Viridiplantae; phylum Streptophyta; class Magnoliopsida; order Lamiales; family Plantaginaceae; genus Plantago; species Plantago ovata. The sequence goes on along the minus strand of CM051456.1, from coordinate 96,889,883 downwards.
AGAAGCTGACCTTTATCATACCCGTTATGTGGGCATCGATGATGTAATCCCATGAAACGATCATAGGCCTCGTGGAAAGGCTCATCGTACCTCTGCTCGAAGGAGCTAATTTGGCTCTTCATAGCCATTGTCTTGGAAGCGGGGTAGTAACGCTGCATGAACTTATCAAAGCAAAGATCCCATGTCGTCAAAGACCCGGCCTCCAAAGTATTGAGCCAAGCCTTTGCTCGATCGCCTAGCCCCATAGAAAAGACCTTCAAACGGAGATCATCGTCCGTAACACCAGCTCCTGGTCGCCCAAGATGGAGAACAAAATTCTCGAGCTCATTCAAGAACCCAATCACGTCCTCATTAGCCATCCCATAGAATTTGGGAAGTTGTTGGAACATGTGATTCTTGATCTCCAAGTTCCTGGTGGCATCATTGAGGACAATTGCTGGTCCTCTAGCCCCAACCGTAGGCTTTGTAAGTGTACGGATAGGTCTCTCCGCCATTTCACCTTCCAAGTAAACCGATTCAAGAATTGGCTCCAAAAGATAAGAAGAAGACTCTTCCCGAATACCAGAAGTAGAAGCTCTAGGTGCTACTCCTTCAAACTCAAGATTCAAATTCCTCCTTCTCCTTTGAAACAAACGATCGATCTCGTCTACAAAAGGTTCAATAATAAGTCCACCCGTTCGGGTTCTAGGCATGCACGCACCTGAAATACAAGATAGTGAGTATCTCAAGCAAAAAGAAACAAAAACAGAAATGAGACAAAGAAGAGATGTTGGCTGAAAAAACCAAAACAAAAATACCAACCAAAGGAGTTAAGTCCCCGGCAACGGCGCCAAATTGATGATGTCGTTTTTCACCAATTAAATTTGTTTTAAAAGCCTAAGAACACTTATCACTACACAAACTAGAGTGCAATGGCAAGTTGTCCCCGAGTGTCGTTCTCTCGGGACCTAACGTGGCTTTGCTTGAGGTTTTTGCAAGTAATTTCAGTCAACGAGTTCAAATGCTTGAGAATCGTTTCCTTTGAACAATAGCAGCGAGAAAACAGATTGTTGTAAACAAGCTTGGAAAACGGTTGGTGGTAGAAATCAAATACACATGCATGGGTTACGTATATGCTCACAAGTTCAGTGCGTAGTACCTTCGATCAAGTCTGCTAAGCAACTTGTCTAGGCAAATTTAAGACACACATCATGAAAGATCACTATCAATAATTTAGAGGTGCTTGTCACCAACACCATTTATCTAGCATGCTGCAAATCTCTAACATACAATCCTATAGCTTTCATTGACCAAGAGTTTGTCACTATACTCAATTCGAATATATTTTATAGGCAACTAAGAATCATATGAAGGGATTTGCAGCAAGATTGAATCACAATCTCATGTAAGCATAAACATAACCCATAGCATGCATATTCTACATTCTACCACCAACACAAGAGATTTAGCTACTCATATTCATCAACATAGACATCAATTCATATGAATAATAATTGGAATACATCATATCAAACTACAAGACAAGAGAGTGATACAAGTTACCACCAAAGCTGTCACTAATCGGTGGGAATCAAAGAAAACCTCTCCGTAGATGATTACAAAGGATGAATCCTCAATCAAAACCTTGAATCCCAAGCTAAAATACAAAGAAATCTGAATATTCCCTGAGTTTTGGGGCTTAGGAGCTCTCCCAAACGAAGTTACAGTTCAAAAGATATTCAAAAAATGATCAAAGATCAGATCTAAGAAGTAAATCCGAAAACGTAACCGCTGCCAAGCGGACCGCTTGGAGAAGCCAAGCGGACCGCTTGGCAAGCGAAGCGCTTCGGGCACTCCAAGCGCTTCGCTTGGCTTCTGTGCCCAAGCTCATGGAAATTGAAGCGAAGCGCTTCACTATTCCAGGCGCTTAGCTTGGCTCCTGGGCAGATTTTTGTATTCAAACTTTTGCCCTCGCATGGCCCTCGGGTGCCTTGGACTCATCCTTCTCGATGCTTATTGATGCTCAAACACCTACGAACAAGCCACGGAGATTGGGGAACTTCAACGGGGCCATCTTTTCCATCAAAAAGGCTCGTTTTTAGCTCCAAAAACGCCGTTTCGTACCTAAGTGCCTGAAAATGCAGAAAACACAAAACGTGACACAATTCTACAAAACTAACCAAAAAACAAGGCTAGAAGATAGAAAAAGAAGGTGAAAAAGACAAGATGAACGCGTCAAAAATACGTTCATCATAGTCCTGAGAGAACGACACTCGAGTCATTCTACTACTACACTACGGTTTTCGTTGTAGTTGTGGATTGCCTTTGGCTAATTACAAATTTATTTGATTGACCTTGACAACGTTTCATCAAATACGTATCCTGTCTGTGACTTAAAGTCATCATGATCTGATTCAAATCCAGCGTCGACATAACCAGACATCTTTAATTCTGGTTCTCCACCAAACACCAAGCACATCTCTTTAGTCCGTCGAAGGGACTTAAGAATGTTCTTCACAGCAGTCCAGTGAGGTACTCCTGGATTTTGTTGGTGTCGACAAGAGACTAAGCGCATATGCCACATCGGGCCTTGTGCAATTCATTGCATATATTATAGACCCTACTGCCGAAGCATAGGGCACATGACTCATTGCATTTCTTTCTTCATCAGTTTTAGGACTATCCTTAACTGATAAGACAATCTCATGCCTAGCTGGGAGAAAGCCTCTCTTTGAGTCGTCCATCTTATAACGCTTCAGTATTTTGTCGATGTAGGTGGACTGTGTCAATCCTAACATCCTCTTGGATCTATCTCTATAGATCTTGATCCCTAGGATGTAGTTCGCTTCACCCAAGTCCTTCATTGAGAAGGTACTTGATAACCAAACTTTAGTCTCTTCTAGCATAGAGACATTGTTTCCCATGATCAAAATGTCATCAACATAGATGATCATGAAAACGACTCCCTTGTCGATGTGCCTAGTGTAGACACAGGGATCTTTCTTACTTCTGACGAAGTCAAACGATTTGACAGCTTCATCAAAGCGGATATTCCAGCTCCTAGACGCTTGCTTTAGCCCATAGATGGATCTCTGTAATTTGCATACAGCAGTTGGCCTGGTTTTACTAATGAAACCTTCCGGTTGTACCATATAGACCTCTTCCTCAAGGTTGCCATTGAGGAAGGCAGTCTTTACATCCATCTGCCAGATCTCATAATCATAGTAAGCAGCTATCGCAAGTAGAATTCGAATGGACTTCAATTTTGCTACCGGTGAAAAGGTTTCATCGTAATCGATGCCATACCTTTGCGTGTAGCCTTTCGCCACAAGTCTAGCCTTGTGCGTTTGTACCTTGCCATCGACATCTGTCTTTCGTTTAAAGACCCATTTGCACCCAATAGGTCTAACCCCTTGGGGCAAGTCTACCAAGTTCCAAACTTGGTTCAGGTACATGGAGTCCATTTCCAATTCCATGGCCTCTTGCCATTTGTCTGAGTCAATATCAATTATTGCCTCTTTGTAGGTCTCGGGATCTTCCCGATCTGATAAGCCGACATCAAGTTCACTAATGTCTTCTATCATAAAGCTTTGCTTCTGAGGTCCTTTTAGGATCCTCTTCGACCTACGGAGCTCGACTGGTTCTGGTGCTTTTCTTTTCTGGCTTCGTGTAACACGAACATTATCAGTGGGCACTGATGCAGCTGGTCGCGCCCCGCGACCCTGTTCCCTTGCGGGAGGCTGCTCTTGTGCAACTTGTTGCACAGGTTGGTTGACAACGGGTTCTATTGGTGTGGTTTCAACTTTTGATCTAATCACAGGACTCCCACTGACTATGACATGCCTAGCAAGTGTCATATCATTATACCCTTGTCTGCTTCGAAAGCTCCCACTGAACTTGAGTCCAAATCAGAAGGTTTAGAGAACTCATGTTCGCGCATGTCAAAGTCTTGAATTTCTTCAAGTTCTATCATGTCATCTAACCTCTCTTCTTCGAGGTATTCAGCTTCTAAAAACTTGACGTTTCTAGATACTATCACCTTGTGATCTTCAGCATGATAGAATTCATAGCCTCTCGTCTGACGAGGATAGCCTATGAAATATACTTTGACACCCTTGACATCTAACTTATCAGTGAGCATCAGTTTGACTATCGCAGTACAGCCCCAAGGTCTAAGATAGCCCAGTGAGGGCTTCTTTCCCTTCCATAACTCATAAGGAGTTTTCTCCACTGATTTAGATGGTACACGGTTCAGAATGTAGATTGCAGTTTGTAGTGCATATCCCCATAGATAATTTGGAAGAGTCGAGAATCCAATCATTGATCTCACCATGTCTAACAGGGTACGATTCCTTCTCTCAGACACACCATTCAATTGTGGTGTTCCGGGAGGGGTCCATTGCGATTGAATTCCATTTTCCTTCAAGTAGTCGATAAATTCTTCACCAACGTATTCACCTCCTCGACCTGATCGAAGAGTGACTATCCTTAGGTTCAATTCATTCTCGACCTCATTCCTAAACTCCTTGAATTTTCCAAAGGTCTCGGATTTATTCTTCATAAGATAAATATATCCATACCTTGAGAAATCGTCAGTAAAGGTAACGAAGTAAGGATAACCCCCACGCGCATGGACTTTAAAAGGTCCACATATATCGGTATGTATGAGCTCTAAGCAGCGAGTGGCACGAACACCTTTTCCAACAAAAGGTTTGTTCGCCATCTTACCCTTAACACATGATTCGCATGTACCATATGATTCAAAATCAAATGGTTCTAAGTAGTCCAACTTCCTAGTCTTTGAATCCGTGTTTCATTGATATGGCCTAGCCGACAATGCCATAGATAAGATGGATTATTCTTCCTACTTGAAGACGGTTGTTTGTTATGTATTTGAAATAAAGGTAGACTACTTTGCAAAATATATAAACCATTCACTAAGCTAGCTTTTCCATAATACTGGTCATTTAATGAAAAATAACAAGTATTATTTGCAAATCGAAAGGAAAAACCCAAATTGTCTAACAATGGAATGAAAATAATATTTCTGACAATGGATAGAACAAAATAAACGTTATCAAGTTCTAAACATTGTCCCGAAGGTAAATCTATCTTGCAGCGTCCAACGCGTTTGGCTTCAACTGGATTGCCGTTCCCAACATGCAAGTCGATTTCACCTTGCTTGACTAGCCTGTGATCAATTAGCCCCTGCACATTATTACAAATGTGTGAGCCACAGGCTGTATCTAATACCCAACCATTGGAGTCAAAAGTAGTCATGTTCATTTCAATAACAAACATACCTGAGCTAGAAGCCGGCGGCTTCTTAGCTTGATCTGCCCTCAGCTTAGGGCAATCTTTCTTCCAGTGGCCCTTGAGTTTGCAATAGAGAAAAATCTCGATCCTAAGTCGAAATTTCGCCATCCTACGATTGCGCCCATTCTTGCCACCCTTCTTCCTTTTGGGTCTACGATTGACCCTTAGGAACTCGTTGGCAATGGGTCTCTCAGCAATCAACTCTGTTGCTACCCCGACATTGGGATTCTGAATAGATTGCAACAATCTTTGCACGATCAAGATAATGGAAGCCTTAGCTTCTAGCTCCAAGCCATATCCAACAAGTTGTAAGAGGAAGTCAATCAATGACTTGACTTGTTCAGGCGACAGCTCTTCTGTCCCAAGTCTTTGGATAAGCATGATCTTGATAGCTTCGAACCCTTCACACATCCTTGGAGTATCCAAGAATGAGGAGAGATATTTCACAATCTCATATGGTTCCTTGTCTCGACATGGTCCAACCATATTGTCAGACATAGCATTCAGCAACAAGTTCTTTACAAACTCGGCCCTTTCCACTGACATTTCATAATAGCAATCATAGGTTGTCGTAGTGAATTCAGTGGGAGGTAGAGGGATAGGTTCGTCCAAGACGTACTCAACCTCGTTGTACCATAGCACCTTTCGTACCTCATGGATCCAATCCACGTAGTTTGGTCCTGTTAGCTTTTGCAACTCCAAGTTGGCAACAAGCTCGGAGGACGGTATAGCCATTTCTAATTTCCTAAGGAGAAATAATATAGAACGAAAATAATAAATCAACTATTGAAATATTATTTCTAAATACACAGTCAACATAACTAAACAACAAGGTCCTTTAGCTGTTTAGCTCCCACTATTTTCACATATGCTTGCCCCCAAAACAAACATACGGGTAATGTCCAACAAATTACCGTAGTGGCCAAGATCCAAATCCATACTATGCTATACTCCAACGGGGGCTGGTCGCATAGCATAATATGACCGGTAGGACTATCCAATTGCGTCACGCAACTCTTGGGTGTTAAATCTAATTTAACCCGATGCTCTACATATTGTACCTATCGAGGTCGCTAGATACAATATGCAGTAAGTTATAACCACATGCTTACTCTAATCTGACGATCACTGCGAGTCATTAAGACGAGGTCGCCAATACAGCAAAACGCAATGAAAGTTCAGAATTAAAGCACCCCATGGATAGCAAATAAGGGCGCCGCCTACCCATCATGCATGAGCGGTCTACACGTAATGGATGCCGCCTATCCATTCTAGTTCTAAACTCGGTCAAGCACATGATGGGCGCCGCCTACCCATACATAACATATGTGGTCCGACAAATAAGAGGGCGCCGCCTACCCTCGCATGCATAGTGGTCGAACGGAAAGTAAAATACATGGTATTTAAACATGCATTGTCAAACAATAGCATATCGAGCAAACAAACAAGTAGTAGCCTATGTGGATGCCAACTGACTTCATAACTTCATTATGAAAATTATAATCCCATACTTATAATCTCTATGAAAAAAATTGAAAATTTGAACTAGATTGAAAAATCGAAAATTCTATTGACCAGGTAGCAATTTTTGAAAACCGAAGGACTCAATTGTAATTTTTGAAACCTTGGAGGTATTAAATCTAAAATTCAAAAGTACAAGGACTTATTTGCAATAAACAATAAATTGATAAATCACAAATAAGCCCCTTAACTTTATACTAATTAAATTTAACCCCTCTAGTTAAAAACAATTACAATTAAATCATATTTATATTCCAAATATAAAATTCAATCCTCAAAATTCTCAAAAAAATTCGATTTTGGGTCCAACCCGGGAAAAATATATATATATATATAAAATACGGGGAAGGGACTCCCGTCCCCTAACGTGCCTTGCGGCCGCGGGCGCCCGGCGCCTGCGGCACGCAGGCGGCCGGTCAATATTTATATATTTATTTTTATTTTTTTTTGAAAAATTATAAATTCTAAATTTATATAAAAACAAAACTTTTGAAAATCGAATTAATCATAGAATCAATTGCATCCACATAAACTACAAAATCATACAACATATATATACGTATATACGTAATCAATTAACCTCGCTCTGATACCACTGTAAGAAAATACGGTCAGAGTTACCCCTAGGGTACGCAGCGGAATTTCAAAAAATTTCTTAACATACAGGTTAATTGATTATGTATATGCCGTATATATTTAAACACGTCAATTAGAAGACTTACAGTACTCCAAAAGCAAGCACAGCTTCCAAGTCTTCGTAATAATCCGGTGTATCTTCTCCTTCGTCGAAGTCGAAGATATCTGCAATGCTTTGATTATCTGCAAGACAATAAAAGTCAGTTTCCAGCTCCTTGAACCTCAACCTTGGTATCCACGGATGAACAACGTATCAGAAAGAATGCTAGGATATTCTTTGTGTGTCCAAGAAGATGGGGCGGAGGTTTTCCTCCGGTGAGAGGGGTGACGCGCGTGGCTTAGTATGGAGAGGTAGGGGAGAGCTTTTATTTTCTCAAAGAAAACTGGTAGAATAACTCTATGAAAGTCTATTCAACTGTGTGTCAAAAGCTCTCTAATAGTCTACTATATATAGTAGTCAATAGAAGCCTAAAACATAAGCAATTAGACTTCGTAAAGGAATAAGAATCTAATTCTTATCGCACTAGGAAACCAATTTCAAGTCTAGATTCATTCTCAATCAAATTAAAACTCAATCAGGAAAATCTAACTTATCCCTTGGACTTCTAATAGAGGAAGGAGTCGAACTCCTTCCCCTACCCCATCTCGCGCACGCGCGTGTCCCAAGGGAGATAGGTGGGTCCCGATTTTGGGACCCACTTATAGTTCTAAGGCAATTCAAACTCCAAGTAGATTTGCCCATGTGCATATGTTAATTCTAAATTAACATATCCTTTCAAATAAAACCTCTATTATATTTCTAAAATATAAACTTTAATTGTATTTACATAAAATACAATTAATTAGCCAATTCAATTAATAATTCTAAATCATTAATTGAGCCACTAAATATTATAATTAATTCCAAATCAATTATAATCCATCAATCACAATTAATTCCAAATCAATTGCGATTCCATCTTCAAGGATATTCGGATAAGCTGAATCACCACATAGTGTGACCCATAGGGCCTCATTGTATTAAGCAAGTCCTAGACGGTTCCATTTGCAATATTAATACATGAGGACGTTTGAGAGGTTTCTCAAAGCAAACCCTTTCGTTGCGAAGTCTGTTGCGCTCAACGCGGCGATGTTAACGCCCCTTCATCTGACTGACTCGAATGCATCTAGGATCGATGAGGTGTCTATCCCAATAATACATCCACGGGCGTCTTCAGTGAGTTGCATGGTGAATCCAATATCTATTATGACTATCATAATAATATTGATACGCTGGTCAGCGGTTTTACCAATCACAACTATGAACGACTATGAGCAGTGCTCTCCTGTGCTACACATGAGAGATGAATCCTTCACAGAAACACTTATCACCCCCATTTGTATGTAGCCATAATCCTGGATCGTGTCTTGGGTCAACTGCTTATTCAGAGCTGACATCGACGGGTCCACCAAGGATATGGGGCAACAAATGTGATGATAAAGTCCTGTAAGTCCAAAGGACGACTGGCATCACTTCGACAACTTACCGGTTCCCATAGACACTTCGGTGTAGAGTATACATCGATGGGAGTGTCCGGTGGGTACTTTCATTGTTCGGTAATCATCCTTCGAACAACTATGTGCAGTTATGGGAACGTTTCTTGATTGTCCAACAATCCGTTCCGTGGCCGTGGGATCGGCTCACACTACAAAAAATCCGTCGGTATTTACCGACGGATCGGTCCCCGTTACCACGGATGACGGATAACGAACAAAGTTGACCACTTTGTTCGTCATCCGTCGCTAAAGAGGACCGATCCGTCGGTAATTTAGCGACGGATACCGTTATCCGTCGCTGAATTACCAGTTTGAATAAAAAATAAAAAAATAAAATAAAACAAAGCTTACCGACGGATAACGTTATCCGTCGGTAAGCTTCAATATATCGTCGATCCATCGGCAGAACCTTCATTCTTCAATCTCCATTCTTCATCTTCTCCATTTTTCTCTCTTCTCATCTCCATTTCTCCTTCAAAACTCCACCATTTTCATCCATTTTGGTAGCAAATTGAAGCTTATTGCACAAGCAACAAGGAACAACCTTCAATTCGAAGTTTTTTTGGTCAATTTGTGCAAAATCAAAGGTATGAACTCTAACCCTTATTTGATTTTTAATTTTGGAATTATCCAATTGTTGGTTAAATTGTCAAATGTATGTTACATAGTAGTTGATACAAGTCTATTTTGCTTAAATGTGTAGTTGATTGTTGTTAAAATTGAGTAATGAATCGATTTTGGGATTTTATTAATTTGGGGATTTCTTAAATTATGGAAATGTATGTTAGTATTAAGTAGATATTAGTTGTTATAGTTGAATGTTAGTTTTGGATTATGTTAATTTGGGTTTGTTAATTAAAATCGAGACTTAGATCAATTTAGGGATTTTTTTAGTTTTGTATTTGATCGAATTTCATGTTCCATAACTAGGTTATGTACTTATATAAGGTTAATTTTGTAGTTGAATACGATAAAATTGAGTAATTTATGAAAATCGAGACTTGTAGCTCAATTTGGGGGTTTTGAAATAAAGTGAAAATGGGTTCGAGATGATGATATGATGATGATGTTAGGTTAGATGATGTTCATATGGTTGTTGTTGACAATGCTAGGCTAGAGATGATGTTGTTGATGGTTGGTTAATTGGTGATAAGGTTGATGATGTTAGGCTAGAGATGATGTTGTTATATGGTTGATTGGTGATATGGTTGATAATGTTAGGCTAGAGATGATGTTCATATGGTTGTTGTTGATGATGCTAGTCTAGAGATGATGTTGTTGATGGTTGGTAAATTGGTGATATGGTTGATGATGTTAGGCTAGAGATGTTTTTGTTATATGGTTGATTGGTGATATGGTTGGTTGATGATTATAATTTGTCCTTAAAATTAAATGAAATGATTATAACATAATAATAAAATGATTATAATGTTAACTTCAAATCTGTATAAGACATATAAATATCCTTAAAACTACATTTCTAAATATGAATATTGAAAATGTATGAATTTAATAATTAAAGAATTTCAGGTTAGTCATTGTTGAAATGGAACCCGATCGGTCTTGGATGTATAAACGGACCAAGCATGGGATGATTCTGCCTAGTTTCGAGCAGGGGCTTGATTCATTTATTGCATTTGCACTTGCACACCCTGATTGTTTGAAATGTGGGGATATGAAGTGTCCTTGTAGTGCAAATAAATGTAGAAACACGCAATGGTTGAGCCCCAATATGGTTAAGCAGCACGTGAGAAGTAGGGGATTCGTGCCTGATTATGAGGTATGGAATCATCACGGTGAGACTGTTCCTTTGCTCCTAGACTATGGGAGCGCGAGAAAGATGAGACGGACCAAGGATTTGTTCGTCGTTTCCTCGGGTCCATCATCAGTACATGGTGATATGGATGCCATGTTGGAGAATGTTGCACATGGTATCGATTTTGGTGACAGTAATATGGAGGATGTTGAGGAGTCTCCAAATGCCGAGGCTTGTGCATTCTACGAGATGTTAGAGTCCTCAAAGAAGCCTATCTTTCCAGGCAGTCCTATGACCGAGTTAGAGTTGGTGTCTCAAACTTTGAGTGCCAAAGCTGAGGGTGCCCAATCAGAAGAGAACTTCAACACTTGGTTAAACATCCTTAGGAAGGCGTTTCCCGAGCCTAACTTGATTCCTACCAATTTCTATCACGCGCAGAAGAAGATGCGTGGTTTGGGGTTGCCTATGGAGAAGATTGATTGTTGCCCCGATATGTGCATGATTTATTGGGAGGAGGATGCAGAGTTGCTAAGTTGCAAACATTTTGGGAAGGAACGATACAAGCGTTACAAGCCTGGGGCTTCTAACAAACGACAGAAAATGAATCTTTCCCACAAGAAGATGTGGTACTTTCCTTTAGGTCCGCGTTTGAAGAGGTTGTATGCTTCAAATGCTTGTGCAGATAAAATGAAGTGGCACAAGGAGAGGGTGATACCTGCAGATATGGCGGGTAAGATGGAGCATCCAGCTGATTCACCGGCCTGGAAGGAATTTGATGAGAAATATCATGAGTTTGCAGCGGAACCGAGGAATGTAAGGTTGGGCCTTAGTTCTGATGGTTTTAACCCTTTTGGGAATGAGCGTAAGTATCCCATGTGGCCGGTAATGGTAACTCCGTACAATCTGTCGCCGAATGATTGCATGAAAGAACCATTCATGTTCTTGACTGTCTTGGTTCCCGGTCCAGATGATCCGGGACAGAAGCTGGATGTGTTCTTGCAGCCCCTGATCAAGGAGCTTCATGATCTATGGGTGAACGGTATACCTGCTTATGATGTGTCTAGCAAGAAGAACTTCACTTTGAGAGCAACTCTTCTGTGGACTGTTAGTGACTTTCCGGCTTACTCTATGCTTTCTGGGAGGAAGACTTCTGAATTTCATGCTTGCCCACATTGTTTGGAGGATACTAATGCTTTTAGACTTGACAAAAGTGGCAAGGAAACTTGGTTTGACTGCCATAGAAGGTTTCTACCGGATCATCATCCATTTAGGAACGATAAGGATCGATTCCTAAAGAACAGAGTTGAGACCAAAGGGGCCCCCAAACAACTAACCGGTGAGCAAATATTTGCAATTATCGAACACTTGGGACTTATGAAAGTGACGGAGATTGGTTGGGAGAAGCATAATGCTAAGATTCAGAAAGGTTGTGGGTGGAAGAAGAGGAGCATCTTTTGGGACTTGTCTTATTGGAGAAGTTTGAAGATACGTCATATGTTAGACTTCATGCATATAGAGAAGAACGTGTTTGAGAACTGTTTCAACACAATTTGCCAAATACCCAACAAGACCAAGGATACAGTTAAGTCTAGAGAGGAATTGGGTGGCTTGTGCAAAAGGTCAGGGTTATCGAAGAAGAATGCCCAAGGTCAATGGCCCAAGGCGGCTTACACGATAGACAAAGATGCTAGAGAAAAATTGTTTGATTGGGTGAAGTCTTTGAAGTTTCCCGATAACTATGCATCGAAGTTGGGGCGTTGTGTGGATCTGAACAAGACTAGGATGTATGGAATGAAGAGCCACGATTCTCATGTGTTCATGGAGAGGTTAGTTCCCATTGCATTTCGAGAACTCTTATCTCCAGCCATTTGGATCGCTCTTACCGAGGTAAGCTTGTTTTTCAAGAACATGTGCACAAGGGTTGTTGAAATAGAAGTGTTGAGGACACTTGAAAGGAACATACCCTTGATTCTATGCAAGCTTGAGCGCATATTCCCTCCTAGCTTCTTTGATTCTATGGAGCACTTGCCGGTCCACCTCCCATATGAAGCATTGCATGCTGGGCCGGTTCAGTTCAGGTGGATGTATCCATTTGAGAGGTATGATAATGCTTTAACTATATTTCTATCAATATTCACACATTCGAACTTAATAACAATAATCTAATCAATTGTAATTTCATAAACAAGTACTTAGGTAAGCTTAAGAAGTTTGTCAAGAACAAAGCTCAACCTGAGGGCTCCTTTGCTAATGCATACATCCGATCTGAGAGTTCTCATTTCTGCTCCTATTACTTTGACGACGATGTCATGACCAAGACATCGAGGCCGACTAGAAATGCCAACACTTTCACAGTTCAAGAGGATGATTCTATCACTCTTTCCATCTTTAGGGTAACTGGACGACCTATAGGTGAGGAGAAGAAAGAATATTTGACAGAGAAAGAGTACAGGGCTGCTCACTTTTACATCCTTAGGAACTGTGAAAGTGTGGACAAGTATATGGCCATATTTGATCGGTACTTTAAAGAACGTTGTTTGGAGAATGATCCAATAATGGCAGATGATACTATTGATTACTTACGACAACAGCAAGTGGAAACTGAATTTCCACAATGGTTTGGTGCATATGCAAGAAATCCCGCCAACAATATCACATGTCCTTACGTACTAGCTCTAGCAAGTGGTCCTTTGCGGGGGAGCGTGACATTCACATCGTACGTAGTAAATGGGCTTAGGTTTGACACGCACGGCAGGTCATTGCACAAAGAAACTGCCAACAGTGGTGTTTCTATGCTTGGGGCAGATATAGGAGGAGAGGGGCAGGATTTCTTTGGTACCCTTATACGGATTGTTCGTATTGAATATCCAGGTGTACCTTTGAAACGTACAGTTCTATTTGAGGTTGACTGGTACGACCCTTCTCCAGATGGTACGAAAACACATGTGGATTATGATTTGGTTGAGATCAACCAGAAGAAGAAGTACAAAAAGTACGAGCCATTTGTGTTAGCTAGTCAAGCAACACAAGCTGTCTACTTTCCCTATCCAGGTGTGTCTAAGGCCAAGGGTGATTGGTTGGGTGTGATACCCATACGTGCTCGTTCCAAGATTGAGTATATAGAGAAGGACGAGTCCATAACCAACTCGTTCCAGTTGGATTTAGTGGATGATGTAGCACGACGCCCTATACAGGATAAAGATGGGCAGTTTGCCCTGCACGAGGATCATTTTGTAGAGTTAGAGTTGGAGGAACCTTTAATTGGTAATAAATTATGTTGCTATGTCATTTATATGTATATTCACTTGTATGTGCATTTACGTTAATTGATAATGCTTTATATTGTACGTGCATATTTCATATCATTATACTAACCTTGATATTGTTTCATTTATAGATGCCGAAACCTAGGTGCAACTACATTCCACCCGAGTTACGAGTTCCTGGAGCCCCAGGGTACGAGCAGGGTGTAGTTCCACCCATCATTGGATTCTCGGAGGGGAGTAGCTCCTCATCGTCAAACAGGAAGAAGAAGGCTAAGTTTGACCCATTTGCGAACCTACCTGATGATGGTTGCCCATACGTGACGCCGACCCTGGGTGCCATGTATAAGGGGAAGTCTGTTCTGTTCCCTAACGGGAAAGCTGCGTAAGTACACTTTCTGCTGTTTAGTTTATTGTTTAACTTGTGACATATTACGTATACTTTATTATGCTTATTCATTATTATTTGTATTTAACAATCATAATAGGTTTTACCCTGCATCTGCCCATTCGAAGATCGGTGACATCATCACCCAGAAGTTCATCGCTCCAGCACCGACTAAGGACCGTGGTGGGGAGAAGTGGTCAGGGCTGCCTGACCATGTCATTGGCTTCTACTTCGATGAGCTGCGGGTATTGTAACAATCTTAAATGTTTAGTAAACGTTGTTTTATTTTTATTCTAAATTTACGTGAGTGGTATGTTAGCCACTATATTTGGGTGATATGTTAGTCACCATGTGTTAGTTGTTTTTTTAGGGCAATGTGAGTGGTATGTTAGCCACTATATTTGGGTGATATGTTAGTCACCATTGTGCTTATGTTAATCTTATTCTTGTTGTATTGATTGTTGTGTCGTTCTAAATTGTGACCTTTGGTTGTTTTGGTGGTTAGAAACACTACTACTTGCCAAACGTGCTATTGAAGGATCTTTGATTTGTTTTCAACACTGTTGGTGCTCGTTGTTACCGAGACAAGATCCACGACCTTAAGGAGTCTCCTCGAGTGAAGCCTAGATTCATCCACGACAGCGAGTGGCCTCTGTGGTTGGCTTACTGGAAGACACAGGATGCCGAGGACCTAGCAGAACAGAACAAGAAGAATCGAGCACGGGCGGACAGAAGCAGCTCCGGTGATGACGAGGACTATTCGAAGCACCATCTCGGCACACAGTCTCAGGCCACTCGTGACCTCAATGCAGTAAGTTAACTTGTGCTTTACTCCAGTCACTTTCAATATTCTTAAAATTTTATTGTAAACACTGACACTTATTACTTTGCAAAATGAACAGAGGCTCACTGGACAAGGATGTGAGTCGTACTTGACCATGGTGAAAAATGCCAAGTTCAAGAACGGCAAGTGGACATGCAAGAAAGCCCAGAAACTGAATGTAAGTACATAAATGAGTAGTTTGAGTTACTTGTACTGTATTTCTTTTTAAAAAGTTTGTATATGTATTGTAATATATCAACTCATGTATTGCTTAACTGCTTGTAGGAGGACGTTGAGGCTTTGTACGTGCTTAAGATGCAAGAGAAGGGTGACGGACTTACGATGGAGGAAGAGAACGCTGCCTTCCTCGAGGTGAACCCTCCTGGCCCTAAGTGGTCGGTCTATGGCTTAGGGAACTTGGGACGTTCTCTTGCAGCTGAATCATTTCAGCGCTCATCCGGTTCTACCTCCAGCTCAGATTCTCGATTGGCTGAGGAGATGGCAGCACTTAGGGCCGAGAATGCTAGGATTATGACCATTCAGAACACACTTGTGTCTCAGGTATATTCACTTGTATGCTAAGATTATGTTGATATGTCATGTAGATGTATAACCACTTGTATGCTCATTTACATTGCTTGCATCTATCATTCATATTCTTAACTACATCGATCATTACTTGTGTCAGGTGGAGACGCAGAATTTCGTGCTGAAAAAGCTGCTGGAGAAGCATCCCATTGGCATAGACCCGTTTGCAGAGGGAGCTGTGTTTCAGACCGGGGAGGGGAGCCCTGGTACGGCGGGGAGTGCGGGTTTGCAAGGCAGTTCTCATGCTCCTTCGGGTTCCAGTGGTCGTGGTTCTAGTGGTCGTCGTCCTTAGATTTTGACATTTTAGTTGGACACTTGTAGTACTATTGTAAAACTTTCACATTTACATTTGTAGTAAACGTTTTTCTATTTTGAAGAATCGAATTTTATTGAATTTTATTTTCAATTCAATTTTAATGATTTCTAATTTTTAGTACGTAAATTTATATTTATTCTCGATAAACAGGTTGTTGTACAATTATTAAGAAAAATAATAAAAAAATTAAAAAAAAAATACCGACGGATAACTTTATCCGTCCGTCATGACCGGTTGACTCAACCGGTCATGACCGACGGATAAAGTTATCCGTCGATAATTATCACCAACAGATAAATTTATCCGTCGGTCAAACGAATAAGGGCTGGTCAACGCCCTTATTCGTCAGTCCGTCGGTATTATCCGTCGCTAAATTTAGCGACGGATAATAACCGTCGGTAACGGGATTACCGACGGATAAAATAGCTACGGGCTATTTATCCGTCGGTAAAGGAGAACCGATCCGTCGGTAAGGGCTTACCGACGGATCGGTCGCCTATTACTGACGGATGGTATCCGTCGGTAAATGTAGTGTTTCTTGTGGTGTCACACTTGCTCCAACAAGTATAACCTCCACGCATACTAGTCTCAGCTGGTTCATTCAGACCCCTACATCCGAGATGAACCTCGACTAGGGAGAGTTTGGGATAGATGATAACTCACATAGCTCCCACTATCTGTGTGATCGGTCATCTATCCGAGGGGACATGTTTAATATCAATACAGACAGAAATAGAGATATGACATGCTGCATGCCTGGTGTAATATAAATATGAAAACGATACTCAATAATCAAACAACAAATATATATTATATTACGTTGACCTGTGTAATAGTACATATATGCCCTCTATAAGGGATACATGCCCTTAATAAGGACTGTCTCTAGGACATATACACTATCAGTCTTCATGTTCTTCGCGTGCCTACTTTGCATTTAATGTTCTTTTGAATCAAATTCAAATATGAACGTTGGAGCCAAAATGCAAGTAATCTTCAGCAAGGAGGTCACATATGTTGTCAGCAAGTGGTTAGTCTGAGTTTCAGCAAGCATAACCTACTCTGTCATATAGATTTTCAATTATGCAAACTGTTGCTGAAATTCTGACTTACTGAAGCAACATGTGCCTTTGTAGATACCTTTCTCAGAATTTTTCTAAGTCTTCAATCTTCGAATCTTCAACTTTTTGAGCGGTTCTAGGTCTTCAATAGTTCGTTTGTAAAAACAAAGTACATCATCAGCAAACAAAAGAACCTAACTAGTACCTACACTAAGTCTTTCAGCAAACGTTCCTCTTTTACAATGTCCTTAAAATTCTAAATTCCTATGGACCTTAAGAGTACTAGTTACTGGACTTTCCTTAATTTAGCATGGTTAATTGCTCATCAAAATTATAAATTTCCTAACAAAAACAATCTCAACTTTTGGTGAATTAAAGTAATGAAGTTACTTTTTGACCCTGCCGAAAAATTGAATTTGTGTGGCTTCCAAACATACTAACTGAGGTTGCACGTGTGGACCTCGTTTGGAATTATATGTATTTTTTGGTGGATTTATTATAGGGCAATTTACATCTACACACCTTGTTAGTTTTTTTTTTACTTGCCGCCCCCTGTTAGTTAAAATCAATTACAAGTAGTCCCACGAACTTGACTTTTTTCGAACTAAGGGCTGGAAGTTACATATTTGCCCCTGCCGGAATCTCAATTTTTGTGGATAATCAGACACCTTAAATTTTCATTATTTATAAATTTGCCTCTAAACTATTTTCTTTTACAAAATTAACTTAATTTATTTCAAATTAACCACAAAAATTAAATAAACTTTAAAATGAACTAATCATAATTGTAAAATTACCCCAAATTAATATTTTGTTTCAAATCTACCCCAAAAATTAAAAAAAATAACCCGAAAATATAAAATTTAATTAAAAAAATAATAAGAAAACAAAGGATCTAGCTCCGACCAGACCACAGCTCCGATCGGAGCTATTAATTAGCTCCGATCCTGTTTTACAGCTCCCATCGGAGCTAAACAGCTCCGACCAGATATATTTTACAGCTTCAATCGGAGTTGTTAACTGCTCCGATCGGAGCTTTAACAGCTCCGGTCAGGAGCTAACAGCTCCTGCCGGAGCTGTAGCCGTTTCGGTACCAGAACTATAAGGTGAAGAAGAAGATGTAAAAAAAAGGAAAAGAGAAAATATAAAAAGAAAAGAAAAAAAAAAAAGAAAAGGAAAAGGATATAAAAAAGCCAAGGCCTTGTTTGGCCGGTGTTTTTTTAAAAGTGAATAACGGCAAGGTCAAAGTTTTTCCAAGCAAAGGGGCTAAATGTAATTGTTAAATTAAGGAGGACAATTTTGTAGTTGGAGCTCGTAACAAAGTAGCGAGATGTAATTTTCCTTTTATTATAATTATAAGTACATGACTGCTAGAATATAGTTTCCTAGTAGGTTTATATGTCTTGTTGTATTTAGACTCCTAGAATAGCCCAACTTACTAGATTCTCTTGTATATATATATGTACGTTATTGTTAATAAGATTTACGGAATTCCATTCTTTCATGGTATCACATTGGTTATCGATCTAAACTTCCGCTCTTTTCTCCTCTTAACTGCATCTTTCTTTTTTCTTCCTTACGCCGTGTTCGTTCGGCTACCGCCGTTCAACCCTTCTCGTCTCTTTTTCTTCTTTTCTCCTCTTCGACATCCACCCTCTCCATCATGGGTGATACCCCCCCACCGCCACCACCACCCAAAGAAACATCCTCGTTTCATCCTGCCCTCACGGTATCAAATATCAAAACCCATGTTTCGGTGATTCTCGAGGTCGAGAATGTTCAGTATGCTACGTGGGCTGAACTCTTCAAAGTTCATTGCCGTTCCCACAAGGTTCTGGATCATATCATCCCGCCTAATCCGAAGGATGGTGACTCTGCTCCCGCCGCTTCAACCTCCACCCTCACGGATGACCAACAAGAGATGTGGGATACTTTGGACGCTGCCGTGGTTCAGTGGATTTATTCCACCATCTCTACCGACCTTCTCAACACCGTCATTGAATCTGATGTATCCGCGATGACATTATGGAATCGGATACGTGACTTATTTCAAGACAACGCCAATTCCCGAGCAGTTCTTCTGGAACAAGAATTCAACAATTGCCACCTCTGGGATTTCTCTTCTGTCTTTGACTATTGCAAGCACCTCAAGTCCCTCTCTGATCAACTTCGGAATGTTGGTGCCCCGGTTCCTAACAATCGTTTGGTCTTGCGAATGATTGGTGGCCTCACACCGGCATATCACGGGGTGGCCTCGGTTATTCGTCACCGTCCGACTCTTCCTTCGTTCCTTGAAGTGCGATCCATGCTTCTCCTCGAAGAAACCAGCCTCAAAGAGTCCCGTGACGATGCTCTTGTTGTTGCTCCTCGCGAGCCTGCAGACACAGTGGACTCGCGTGCTTCCTCTTCTCGCGGCCGTCGCAACAATAATCGTGGCCGCAAGAAGCAGCGCTCCAATCCTCCCGACCATGGGTCCCAGCCGCAGCAGGGCACAGGTCGCGGCCCTGGACGCCAAGGCACAGGCCAATCTGCCCAGGCTCCCTATGCCCAGTTCCAGCCGTCGGCCCCTTGGTGGGCGTATCAGCAGCTGCCGTGGACAGTGCCTCCCTGCCCATACCCTACCCAGTACCCACAGCCGGCTCCGTCTGATCCCCGGCAGTCCGGTATTCTTGGTGCCAGGCCGCAGCAGCAGCAGCCTCCTCATGCATACATGGCTCAATCGTGGACACCGACGGATATCGACTCCGCCATGCACACTATGTCTCTTTCGGCACCCGATTCTAATTGGTACATGGATACCGGTGCCACATCGCACATGACTCACTCCCAAGGTACTCTTACATCTTATTTTAATACGAGCAATAATAATCATGTTGTTACGGTAGGTAGTGGTCAATCTATTCTGGTTTGTGGTTATGGTTCTACTTGTTTTCCTACGTCTACCAAATCCCTTTCCCTTCCACAAGTCCTCCATACCCCTCAAATTATTAAAAATCTCGTTTCTGTTCGCAAATTTACCACTGATAATCATCTCTCTGTCACCTTTGATCCTCATGGTTTTTCTGTGCATGATTTGCAGACCGGGAACCCTCTCATGCGATGTAATAGCACTGGTTCACTATACCCCCTGCCCCATCCCAAGTCGCACCCAGAGCCTTCCTCAACAGCCTGCCTAGTCTCGACTCCTTGGCATGAGCGCTTAGGTCATCCTGGATCTTCTGTGTTATCCATTTTACAAAACAATAAGTTGATTACTTGTAATAGTTTTTCAACGTCTACTACTTGTCAATCATGTATTCTTGGTAAACACATTAAATTGCCTTTTGATTCTTCTACTTCTCTGACATCTATGCCTTTTGATATTATCCATAGTGATTTGTGGACTTCTCCTAGTTTGAGTTCTTCTGGGCATCGTTATTATGTCTTGTTTTTGGATGATTTTACAAATTACTTATGGGTTTTTCCTATTGCACATAAATCCGACGTATTTACCATTTTTTCTCAATTCCACGCCACCATTCGTACCCAGTTTGAACGCTCCATTAAAACCCTTCAATGTGATAATGGTGGCGAATTTGACAATACCAACTTTCGTCAGTTTTGTGCATCGCATGGCATCTCTTTTCGTTTTTCTTGTCCACATACATCCGCCCAAAATGGCAGAGCTGAACGCAAGATAAGGACAATTAACAATGTTATGCGCACTCTCTTACTTCATGCCTCCGTCCCTCCATCATTCCGGCATCATGCCTTATCTATGACTACTCACCTACTTAATATCACTCCTACCAAACTCTTGGCCAATAGATCCCCTCTTCAAGTCCTTTATCACCGTATTCCGGCCTACACCCATCTTCGAGTTTTCGGCTGTCTGTGCTTTCCACTATTCCCCGCTACAACCATTCGCAAATTGCAGGCTCGGTCGACGCCTTGTGTTTTCTTAGGGTACCCTGAAAATCATCGTGGCTACAAATGCTATGATTTAACTTCTCGCAAAATCATTATATGTCGTCATGTACGCTTTGATGAGTCCATTTTTCCATTTGCTCAACATAGTCCAGTACCACACGCTACTTATGATTTTCTCGATGACTCCACTTTCCCTTATCATATTACATCAGCCCCTGTGCTTCCATCTCCGGCCGTGCCTTCTTTGGCCCCACAACCACCTCCAGCCGGCACACCGCCCTTACCACCTCCACCTCCTGGGTCGGGTCAACAACTACTTCCATCTACCTCAGTTGTTTCCCCTCCCAGCTCCCCTCCTGCGCCGGTTGTGGCCCCCTCCCGTCCCAACCCATCCCGCACATACACCGTTTATCCTCCGGAGCGTCCTGTCACTCGAAGTCTCCATGGGATTTCTAAACCCCATAAAATCTTTGATCCTTCTGAAGCTCACCCCACTATCCATACTCCTTCCCCTCTTCCTCGTAATCCTGTCGAGGCTCTTCGTGATCCCAACTGGAAGTTGACCATGACTACCGAATATGATGCTCTTATTAAAAATAAGACGTGGGATTTGGTACCCCGTCCTTCTGGTGTTAATATCATACGCTCCATGTGGATTTTTACTCATAAAGTTAAGTCTGATGGAACTTTTGAAAGGTATAAAGCTCGTCTTGTAGGTGATGGCAAAACTCAGCGTGTGGGCATTGATTGTGGTGAGACGTTCAGTCCGGTTATCAAACCTGCTACTATTCGCCTGGTCCTCAGCATTGCTTTGTCTAAGCATTGGTCCATTCATCAGTTGGATGTCAGCAATGCCTTTCTCCATGGCACTCTCAATGAAACTGTTTATATGCATCAACCCGTGGGGTTTCGCAATCCTGCTCATCCTGATTATGTCTGCCTACTTCGGAAGTCTTTGTATGGACTTAAGCAGGCTCCTCGTGCATGGTTTCAGCGGTTTGCCACTTTTGTCACCACACTTGGGTTCTCCAACAGTAAGTCTGACACGTCCTTGTTTGTTTATAAGCGTGGCTCTGACATTGCCTATATCCTCTTGTATGTTGATGATATTATCCTCACTGCCTCGTCTTCCACCCTTCGCGAATCTATTATTGCTCATCTCAGTGCTGAGTTTGCCATGAAGGATTTGGGTTTGCTGAATGATTTTTTGGGTCCTCGTGTCACTCGTCATCAGGATGGTCTCTTTTTATCCCAGCGCAAATATGCCCAGGAGATCCTCGAACGCGCCGGGATGCGTGATTGTCATTCTTGTCCTACTCTAGTTGACACTAAGGCCAAGGTCAGTGATAAGGTTGGTCCTTTATTTGCTGATCCCACTTTATATCGGAGTCTTGCCGGTGCCCTTCAGTATCTTACTTTCACTCGGCCCGACATTTCCTATGCGGTTCAGCAGATCTGTCTTCATATGCATGCTCCCCGGGATGAACACATGAACTCTCTCCAACGAGTTCTCCGGTATGTCAAGGGTACTCTTCATCTGGGTTTACACTTGTCTCCTTCGTCTCTTGATACGCTGGTTGCCTATACGGATGCTGATTGGGGGGGCTGTCCGGATACGCGACGTTCTACCTCGGAATATTGTGTTTTCTTGGGCAACAACCTGATTTCTTGGTCTGCCAAACGGCAACCCACCCTTTCCCGCTCCAGTGCTGAGGCTGAGTATCGTGGTGTTGCGAATGTCGTTTCTGAGTCTTGTTGGCTTCGTAATCTTCTCCTTGAGCTATATTGTCCGATTAAGAAGGCGACTTTGGTTTATTGTGATAATGTTAGTGCGATATATCTATCTGGCAATCCGGTTCAACATCAGCGCACTAAACATATTGAAATGGATATTCATTTTGTTCGTGAGAAGGTTGCTCGTGGTGAGGTTCGTGTTCATCATGTCCCGTCCCGGTATCAGATTGTTGATATCTTTACCAAGGGTCTTCCCTTGGTCTTGTTTGACGATTTTCGTACTAGTCTCAACGTTTATCCGCCACCCGTTTCGACTGCGAGGGAGTGTTAGAATATAGTTTCCTAGTAGGTTTATATGTCTTGTTGTATTTAGACTCCTAGAATAGCCCAACTTACTAAATTCTCTTGTATATATATATGTACGTTATTGTTAATAAGATTTACGGAATTCCATTCTTTCAATGACCACATATACACACCGCCCCACCCCCGGTTTAATACATAGTAAAATATTGTCGGTCAGTTCTCAACCAGTGGTTATGGTAAAAGAAAGTTTGAAATTTTGTTGGACTTCTATTTTAGTACTTATTTACAAAAAATATAAATCCTGGTAAGGAGCAGCTGGACTGGTCTTTCCGCGACACCTTGAACACAAATATTATGTGTTATCAGGTAATATTAATTCCACAGGACTGGATAAATGATTTCCACGTCTCAAGTTGTTGATCTCAAAATTTCATTCAATTGTCAGATTCTGATTATTAAAATTTCGAAAAGGATAAAAAGTGATGAAAATGACGACTTTAATTTGACACAAAGGGAAATTGTGCACAACCACTTGTCCGTGTTATGAATAGTGATAAAACATGTGATTCTGTGAATAATAAAACTTCATATATGAAACGACAATGTATATAGTATAGTTTAAATTGGGTTTGTGATCTTTTCTTTTCAATTGTCTGTATGTATGAATAGATATAGATTTTTAAGTACTACAAACAAAACCAACATTACATTACAACTTAAGTACGTCGTATTAGGAAAAGATGTTTTACGGAGATAAAAAGACAAATTGAAGCAAAAGCGAAAGGAAAATAGAATATCGTATGGGATATTAAATATCACTCTAAATCACACACATTTACTTGATCATGAGCAGTTATAAAACCCCATTAAAGATTAATTTATACTTGGGAGAAATTTGTGAGCATATTGATTTATACTGATATGATATGCATGTGGTATCCTCAGTTTTTTTTTGGGATGACTCTCCCAAGAAGTAACGTAATATAGATTGTTTTTTATGTACAAATGAAATTGAAGGAGAATAAAAATGATACTCCCTCATGTTTTAAATATAATATGTTTTAGTATTTTCCCACATATTAATAAAATGTGATGTTCATCAACTTTATTGTTGAAAAGGTTAAAAAAAACCATGTTAGTATGTTATAAAAATAAAATGATCAATGAGAGATGAGAACCTTACATAGGCATAGTTTTTGTAGATAAAATATAAAAAATAAGGTTGACTGCATAAAAAGTTATAAACATACACACAATTACATAATACCAACTTAAAACATCTCATATTTTGCAAATGGTAAAATAACTAAAACATCTTATATTTAAAATAGTAAGGATAATATTTACATAATTACCACAGTTTACAGTACGATACCGAGGCAATTTGTTTCCCCCAGAGCATGTTAAAGTGGAGAAGGCCAAGATTAGCTTTTCACTTGCATACTGTTGAACCGAGGCAAGTCTTCCGGAAACTTGATTACAAACCGCACAACTAGCAAATATCAATGCAATTGTCCTTGGTGCCCATAAAATCTACTCGAAAATTGCGTTCTAGTTGTATTGTCATGATGCACGCTTATATGCTAACTCGTCGACTTAAAATAGGAAAAATAGGAGGTTCGGAAGAGTAAAAATTGGCACTAACAACGCAGTTCTCAGAAATAAACAAGGGCCGAGTACCTTGATTGCCCCTACTACTTGTACTTTTGCACCCTATAATAGTAGTCATGTTTTTTTAGATTCTATATGTATTCCATTTTTGTCGTTTTTTCTTTAAATTCTATACTATATACGTTTATATTTTTAACAAATCTTTATCTCACTTTATGCCACTAAACTAACACACTACACTCATTATACAAAACCTTCTAAAACTCCATTTCAAAATGCATTATACAAACATACTAAAACTCCATTCCAAAATGAAACTACACTCATCGTACAAAACCTTCTAAAACTCCATTTTGTGAAACGTATAGTATAGAATCTAAAGATACGGATGAGTACTTTCATATTACTTTCATATTGTAGTATATATATAAATATATATAGATCAAGTAAAACACTCATCCGAGTTGTAGAATCTTACAAGAAAAGATGAGAAAATACTCAGGCAGAGTTGTCAAATCTTAAAAGTAGAAGAAAAGACAGCAAATCATCCATTTCATCTTCCGAAGATAAAGCAAGACCCATCCATCATATATGCCGAAGATAAAGCAAGACCCATCCATCATATATGCAATGCAACACCATGCAACACCATAAAGACAGATTGTTGATTCTTAACACTCAAGTATTATATCATCATTCTATATTTTCTCTTCCATCATCATCACAAATAAGACTCCACACCTATGCAGGGCTTATACCTAAAAAACGCTAGCCCTGCTTATGGAACAATCAATATGTACACATCCCAGTCAAAATCATATAAAAAAGCACCTCCAGTCAATCTTACAAGTGGGTATGGATCTAGGCCATCACCATGGCATTGCTTCCCTTCACTTCGCTCCCTTTGTTCTTCAAAGTATGCGACGTAGAAGAAGCAGCGGCTCCATTTAGAACCAAATCCTCTACTTTATCGTCACTGGTCGAACTTGGAACCAAGTCTCTTGGCAACAGACCAATGGAGGCCAATGCCACGAGTTCCGATTCCTCTAGCCCCTTCGCAGGACCAAGAGTACACCGTTCCGTCCCATGCTTCGCCAATGCATCCTTGAATTTCTTTATCTGTGTTATTTTAACAATACGAATTAATACTTCATCGAGCCACTAAACATATTATGGTGAAGCAATTGTCTAACTTACAGTTGCGTTAGTACAGCTGAAACTACAAACCCTGCCCTCTGCGCCTCGATAGAATCTAAAAAACGGTAATACATGAACACGTAGCGCGTAGCACATAGGCTTGTGCTCTTCATAATTAACCTTGAGAAAGGTCGCATTCGGGTTCGACTCCGCCAGTTGGCAGATCTGTCCATATTAATTGAACATTACCATTAGTGGAAATGCCTAACTTCTTTTTTTCCCCTTTCAATTTTAATCTATCCACAAAATTAACATCTAAAAACAAAAATAAAACAGATAAGATTGCAAGACAAGGACAAAATGGTAAAATGGGGTAGTACTGTACCTTGGGGTGGAGAGCTTTGCAGCCACCACAGCCAGGGGAGTAAAAGTCAACTATAACGAGCCTATCGCCGGCGTTGACCAAACAATCAAGGAGGTGTTGAGCAGATTCGATCTCAACCATGTTCGGGTGAAGTGATTTTTCCCACCATCTCATCGATTTTCCGATACCAAGTGTCGGTTTACCCTAAATTCACAAATTCAATTATTAGATCAAAATAATAATAATATATAAAGAGGGAGGGTAAAATGGTACTTACAGGGACATGATCCAGTTTCGGAGGCTGTAAAACTGGTTTGTGATCTGGAAAATCTAGGGTTTGTTGATTGGAAATAAACAGAGTGGTGGTAGAATATGTTGATTTGTTGTTGTAAGAGCCAATCGAGGAGACCCTAAAAGACTCTTTTCTACCTCCTCTGTTGTTCCTGATCGCCGGAGAAGAACCAGAGACGGCAAAACCAGCTTTCAAACAGCAAGACATGATGTTGTTTCCAAAGTCTCAAGTTTTTGCATCTAATTCAAAAGAAAAAACTCTTGTCCAAGCAAGAATTTTTTTTTTCTTTTTTTCTTTTGCCTGTGCAAAAATTGAGAAGGATCTGGGAGAGTTGTGGAGATGGGTTTCTTTGTGTGGTTTTGAAGGGTTTGAATGAATGAGAGGAAAAGTAGAAAAGCAGAGAGAGAGAGGGAGGAATGTAGAGAGAGAAAGTGTGGTTCTGTGCTGGGGTGTACTGTATGTATATCCAAAAGGAATTTAAAAAAAAAAAGAAAAAAGGAAAAGTAGGAAAACGTTATCCACAATATTACCCATGTTACCTATGTTTTCGAACTTCTTTTTTAGATTTGGATAAGGTCAAAATTAATGAATTTATGTGGATTTTTCTAGAATTTTCATTTTCATTTTATCCGGGAGGAAAATCGATTATTTTGTGGTAGGAATTTCACCAGCTTCAGAAAATTACGTAATTACTAATTCTGGTTTAGGATT
The DNA here is from genome assembly GCA_028274465.1 of Plantago ovata. NCBI lineage: Eukaryota > Viridiplantae > Streptophyta > Magnoliopsida > Lamiales > Plantaginaceae > Plantago > Plantago ovata. The sequence continues at coordinate 96,862,636 of CM051456.1, read as the reverse complement.
GTTAATTGTTAACTCCAATTATATCAGAAAAATAATTAAAATATCATATTGTGAAATAATCCTGAATCATACCAACCAAGAAGATAATTAAAAATATTATATTATGAAAACATATTATATATTTTCATAATAATAATATAATATTTTTAATTATTATTCTAGTATGGATTGAAATAATTTGAGGCCAAATCAACATCCAAAGAGTCCATAAAACAAAAATATAAATGTTTCACTTATTATTATGGGAGGGAATAATTAATAATTTTCAGTATAGTGTAAATTTTACACATATTTTTGTTTAAATAAAAGTAAAGAGCCACTAGGGTGAGTATTATTTTTTAATGAAATACATTTAAGAAAGGATTTCTTACACATAGCATCTATGTTAGTCATTTGTATTACAAATAGGTGCTTGTTAGTCAAACAATTACATTCATTACCCTTGTTAGATAGATTTAATTACATGTAGACCACGACTTTGACTTTACACGAATTAAAACAATAAAAAGACATTTTTACCTTAGTCAAACATAACATCGATAATTTTTATTAATTGCACATTTAACTCAAAAATCTTTTTTATTTCACCATTTGTCACATAATAATTCAATTTAAGGTATGTAAGTTTTTTAAATTTCAAAATGTTCCCACATTTTATTGGAAAGTAAGCCCAATAGAGTTTATATATTAAAATTAACCCATAAAAATAAAATAAAATAAAATTGAAAACTACAGTGCTCCGACTGGTCGGAACTGTGCAGCTCCGACCAAATCGGAGCTTGAAGGCTCCGATCTTATCGGAGCTGTGATTGACCGGAGCTGCAGCAACCGGACTGATACTACAAGAAGAAGAAAGAAGAAAGAAGAAGGAAGGAAACAAAAAAAAAAATGCAAAATGTTAATGCCATGTTTGGAGTGATGATATTGAACAGTAAGCCATAAGTTGGCCAAAGGTATTTCGAAATTTTAGACTTATATGTAATAGTTTGACTAACAGGGACCCAAAGGTAATTGGGTTGTTTAGCATGGGTGCTAGATGTAAAAAACCCTTTAACAAACTAAATTACATCATAGGCTAATATAGGCGCCCACTTCCTTCGGCCACAGGTTGCTCGGCCTCGTCATTTTGCTCCAATTGAGCATCCAAGAAAGATAAGTCAAGTTCTACGTCCGACCCGTGGTCCGCATAGCCTCGACCCTCAGACTAGTTCTTTGAGTCGCTTTTTTCGGACATCCTAAAAAGGGAAGGCGACGAATGCATGTTAAATACCTACACGGTGGATGGTTGGGTTCGAGAGGTCATTTTATGTATTTTATTAAGTCAGACAAGGTGAAAACATAAAGGATCAAAATACATAAATTTTGTGCAAGTAAAAAGGCTCCTAGACAAACTTACATCGGACCACGTTGTTAGGAAAGGGATATTTTTTGCAAAATTGAAAAGGGGGAAGACTTACTCGGACCAACCAAAGGTCCGACTAAAGTAAAAAACACACAGAAAGAAGAAAAATGAAGAGAAAAAGTTCAGCAAAACAAGAAGAAGAAGGTTACAAGCAAGTCACGACAAAGTTATAGACAAAGTCTGATCGAAAAACAGGATCAAGATTCCAGAAAAAGTAAACGAAAGCAAAGGCATCTAATTTACGTCAAATTAAACAAGTTTCGAGTTACTTACTTGATGAAATAAGAAGATCGAGAAGAAAGAACCCTGGAATCGCTGGAAGATTCGAAAATTATTTTTGAAGTTCTCGGATCCAGAGTGATTTCTTGGAGAGAAGATTTGATAAATTGCGAGAAGCTATGTTTTAAAATTCGGATCCGACCGAGGTCCGACAGAGTGTCCGGCTCGTTGTAGCACATAAAACCGAGGTTAGGCCGGAGGGCCCAGAACCGCTCAAAGCCGCCCAAAACTGGGTTGAACCGGTAAGCCGGAATCGGACTGAGCCAGCGATTTTTATGGTTTAATAATAAAATTGTGTTAATATTGTCAACATTGAGGATTGAACCAGGCCAAATACATGGCATACAAGCATACTAACCACTTGAACTAAGGATTGTGTTGTACTTTGTGATATCAAGTAATATATATATATATTAGTAATATATATATATATATATATATATATATATATATATATATATATATATATATATATATATATATATATATATATATATATATATATATATATATATATATATATATATATATATATATATATATATATATATATATATATATATATATATATACAGAGAGAGAGAGAGAGATAGAGAATCTACATACAACATTTCTTGAAAATGAATTTATATAAAGTAATCATTGTTCAGTTGTATTTTTTATTAAATAAATATATTTGACACACATTAAAATAGCAAATGAAATATTAAAAATAATGATTATCAAAATATATAAAATATTAATGTATAATTTTGTCCTTTTCTTTTTAAACAAAGAATAATAATTATGATATTTTTAGTAATTTTGTAAGATATTTTTTTCAAAAATATAATCGAAAAATTTGATGACTTAATTGACCTAATGAAAAGATTACGAAGATTGAAAAACTAAAAATAAGTTAATTCAATCAATATAGTGATAATGTTTATATTTATATAAGAAGAATATATTTACTTTATGTGTTCATATATGTAATGAAGCCATAATATTTGTATATATGTAATACCGGTTCAATACGGCTTGATACTGATGAACCGGTCCGACCCCGATCCAACCTTTTTTAGGGGGTGACCGGCTCGACTTCCGATTCCGGCTTTTAAAACATAGGCGAGAAGTGAAGAAATGAGCCTAAGAACCCCATTTATAGAAGGGTAACCCTGGAATACGAAGCGTCGCTGACGTCATCAACCAATCAGAGTCGTCCGATTACTCGGAATCAACGGCTCAAATCAAGTCATCCGGTGAAAAGACATTTCAACCCTAATGGGCACAGAAACCGATGCAAATACTAGGGTTTCTAACTCGGACCACAAAAGATTTTCAAATCGGACAAGTTTCTTAAGACAAGAAACTTTTCAGTCGGACAAAGAAGAGTCAAGATTTGGACTACGTAAGTCGGGCCTATGAGTAAAAAAGCACTTACCCGGATCCTATCGCTCCAACAAATACTATTTTTTCTAAGTCCTAGTATCCACTCGGACTATGAAAAAAGAGGGGGTGAGGAGGAGAGATAGGACAAGGGTAAAAAGTTTTAAACTCGGATGAAAAATTCAACTTTTTTCGACCAGAAAAATATTTCGATTCTCAATGGACTCGGACTATACTTGTAATTCCACAACTATCTCGTACCAAGATACTTGAAAACTAGGTTCATTCAATTCGGTTCAGTTATGTTATATTCCGTTTAGTTAACAGACAACATAACTTTAGGCGCCAATTAGTATAACAATTGACCAAACATCCAACCATGATCCATCCAAACTAAAGATAGATATGATAATAATAGCCCAAAATTTTCCACTTGCAGACTTTCCACATTATATTCAATGTATTCTTTTCCGCACAATTTAAGTGGATCGACATCGTAAAATATCCTCAATTCTGTATAACAACTTCTTAAGAATTTAATTTATGGTCCTCGGAGAATAATTTCTGACTAAGAGTAAACTGGACAAACTTCACTAATACGCTCAGACTGGTTTGTATTATTAGCGCTCTAATGTACATTAGTGATAATTTGTCCTAATTTATAGCCAATTGGGCATTTGAAATTATTCCGGCTTCCCAAAATAAGCATTTTTTTAGTAAATATATACAAATAAAGTGGGGCATTTTTTGTCCTAATAAAGTTGAAGTACCAAGTGTTGCTAAAACTCATGCCATATGTGAATGGAATGTAACCACTTGTGAAGAATGATATTTAATGAAATTGCTATGATTATTGGAAGTGTTATGGTTATTTTGGTAGAATATACTGTAATTTAGGAGTTATAAGATGGTACAGTGGAAGGGAGTTTGGGATGGTGAAGGAGAAGTGCATGGTTCGATTTTCAACGGATACATAAAACGATTTAGGTGTAGAGATATAAGTGTTGGTAGAGTTGTGTCCGTCGAGCAATAGTTTGCCTTAGTGCATTGTAATAAAACCATTTCAGTTATCTGAATTAATACGAATTAAGTAATTACGAATTCCTTGCTTGTCTTGTTTACATTCTTCAGTGCTACAAGTACTTAAACAATTATCTGTAAATCCGGACATATAACTTGGTAACCATAAGTCTGGTATACATGTGTGATTGTATACACTATACAGTAGGATAAGACTTTACATGGTAGTTGTATGTAGAATTGGTCAGCAACGATCATGTCTTTAGGATTAGGACATGAAGATCTAAAGTTGCTTTATTGGGATTCCATACCTCGGTGATGGCTATCACCTATGAGGGGTTGGCTTATCCAGGCTAACTGATCGAGCGAGATCATATAGGAACCACTTCATGTGGTTCAGGGAATCATATGGGACATGGACACTACGAGAAGCGAATATCCCACTACAATTGTCGTTAAATTTGGTTAGTTGAGTTAGTTCAAGTTAGTATCGTTTCCGATGATCATGAAGTGACAAATCGTAACTGGTTATCACATGAACGAACTAATGCGCATAATTATGGTAACCTTAAAGTCTACATGGGGTGTTCATCACCGTGTGTCTCCAGTCCTCTTTTCTTAGCTTATCTAATTATGATTATGCATAGACGGGAACGTTTGTGACATAGTGGATTCACTCACTCCGTAATTGGAGGACATAAGATAGACTCCCTTGTTAAGCTAGTTCGGAATACGGTTGTTAAGTCCTGAGCTCAAGTTTTCTTAGCGGGAAGTTGGATTTCCTTGTTTGAACTCAGTGGTATTCTTGGATAAGAGGTAGACGAAACAAGGTTAACGGCCTTTGCCTATATTCGTTCTACGAGTCATCTGTGAAGGATCTGTAGTGGTAATACAAGTTTGACCACGTCACGGTAGTAATGATTATATCAATGGGCCATGCGAAGGAAATCGTGTGAATCAATACTATTTTCGAGAAAGGTCAGTCATGCTTAACTTTGTGGGAGTGACATGATTACTAAGAGGATCACCAGCGTTCTAGGGTCCTGAACGTAGTGGTGGTGGACTTAGTAGAGAGCATGTTGGTAATAGGTTCATCGTCATGTACCTCGCAGTCATACAGACTTAAACGAATAGCATAGACAGCAACGACATATATGTGCTTATTTTTATATGTGCGTAGAGATGAACTTGACATGTGATATGTGCGAACGAACAAATGGTACTTTGAACTATACTTGGATAGTTCACATAATAACTTATAGTTATGTATGCAATTGCTTGAGGCATCACATATGCATCTATAAGCCAATTGAAGTACAATGGCAAAATTGTAATTTACCATAATTACATTTTGGTACTTTGAACTATGTTTGATTAGTTCACATAATGACACAATTGGGTCATGTATGCAATTGCTTGATATATCAGATATGTTTTTCTAAGTCAATTGAAGTACAGGGGCAAAAGTGTAATTTACCAAATTACAGTTATGACACTTTGAACTATATTTGATTAGTTCACATACTCATGTTGATATGCGTATGTAATTGTGGAAAACGTTTGAATACGTTTCGGTGAACAATTAAAGTGCACTGACCAAACTACAGTTTTCCCGTAATTGCAATTTAGGTGACTTAGGTAATTGTTATTCACTTGGCAATAGTAATCACGAACTTAGATATGTTTCATTAGTGTTATGATATTGTTTTGGTTCACTTTGTGAATCAGAGAGTTACATTGAAACATATCAGGAAGTTCAGGGACCACTTTGCAAATATGAGAAGTTTTTCATTGCAAAATATTTTCTTGGATAATATTGTTCAATATATTATTTGGAACAACTTTTGTGAATTTACCTTAGTGAAAAAGTTAATGGTTTATTTTATAAATCATTGTAACTCTTTTACGCAGCTTTACATAAGTTTCGGGGTTGTTTTGCAATTTTCACTTTTGGGTGAATAGTGTTGCACGAAAATTATTATTAAATTAATAACTTTTAGATTTTATGGAATTGTTATTAATTTGAAACAAACTCTTAGTAGGTTTATATTTAAGATAACAATCTCGTTGTTTGATTAGAAAAGCATAATCTTTCAGATATCGTTTGCCTAATTAAATAAAATCAAATCAAAACTTCCTCCGCAAGAATAGCTGATCGATCAGCTGAATAAGTGGGCACCAAGTCGTTTTTGGTGTTATAAATAGAAGAGGAGAGACTTCAGTTTTGGTTGCTCATTCATTTTACTGAAACTCTCCAAGTCTTTTCTCTCTTCATAACACTCAAGAAAAATATAAACCCTAGCCTCCATAGCAGCCACTTTGAAATTCTCAAGCTCTCTAGAGCTTTGAGATTTGTTCTTCGTTGTTCATTCTCTAGTTGTCTCTAGACCACTCTAAACTATTCTTTGTCTAAGGCAACGCGTAGACAAGATTGTGGTATCGATTTCAACAAGATAAAAATCACCACCACCTCCACCATAGCATTCGGCGGCCATCACCATCACCTTGGTGTTGCTATTAATTGTTCGTGAGCTTGTAGAAAGGTTGTTGTGTTGCTGTTTAGAAGCTTATAGTTCCCAAACGAACAACTAGCAATATGCACTTCATTGATTGGTATAATTCTTGATCTTAGAATTGCATAAACTAGGATCTTAATATGTTTGCATATATTGTTAATTGATATATATGTGATTGTTATTCCGCTACATGATTTATGAAATCACATGTTATGGATTTATGGTGATTCATAAGTTTATAATAATTATATGAACATGGAGTTTTTGTTGAATATAAAGTGCAAAAGAGGAAGGAGAGAAGAGAGAAGGGAGAATAGTTTTCATTATCCTCAAGTCCATTCTACAATATACAAGGGGGAGCTATTTATAAGCTCATACAACATGTAACCTATCACACAATGAATGGTCCATAATAAAGATTATGGGAAGTTACATGGTCAACATTATAATCATACTAATGGCCTATTCATGACATTCACTAATACAATTATTTTGTAACACTCCCCTTGAATGACATGAATGGATAAGTGCCGATACGTTTCAAAAAATACTGCCTCGTTAAAAACCTTGCTAAGAAAAACCCAGTGGGATAAAAACTCAGCGAAGGGAAAAAGAGTGCAGTTCGTATCAATCTCCCCTGATTGAAACATCACTTTTTGTCTTGAGATTCCGTCTTCCGATCTTCTGAACCAGCTCCACAAAAGATGGTATTGGAGATGACTTGTTGAAAAATACGTGAATTATGGTACTTGAATGAAATCTTCTTCTTGTAGCCGATGGATGAAGAGTAACTTTGGCGATGTATGATTTGTCATCATACGTCTTCACGAGCGGAAACTTCTCAAACACTTGAAGCAACATATTTCTTAACATACTTGTTCCAAGTGTACTTGAAATAAAATATACCATTTTAAGAACTCAAAAATCTTGTCATGCGGGAATGAGTTCGATACTTTTCTAACTTTCAATCATATTTGTAAAGATAACCAATAGAGCATAGTATGAACTTATATTTCGCAAATGTAACTTTATCATCAAGATATAGAGATAGTTTATGTGCGTATATAATGCTACTTCGTCTAAAACCTTGTTAGGAAAAATCCAAGAGGATAAAAATCTAATCAAAGGTAAAAAGAGTGTAGCAACTACTCCATGATACGCAGAAGTTCTCGCTTTGTTCAACTATTATCTCTAATTACTTAACAAGATAAATTCATTTACCTTCTTCGGGAGGTCTAGTAATACATTTGATTTTCCCGCAAAAGTAACCATACTTTGACTATCATGACAATTGTTGAAAACTTGACTTTATGGAAATTCTTATTCATATATACTTATCATACTCAAACTTCAAGTTGAGATAAAGATTCTTTATTGAATAATACTCTTCATGGGCCTCATAAATCTTATCTCATACCTCTATTTTTCACTTATAGTGAATACACATTTCAATAAAGCAATGTGGGAAGCTATGTGTGAATAAGTAAGCATAGAGGTTCAATTATATCAAAAATTAGTTCTTGAGGAACTTTCACATTCACTAATTCATGTTTGTCAACATGATATCTCTAGTCCTTCTGGGACTTCATCCAATAGAGAATAATCATCTCATAAATTTTCTCAAAATTATAGAAAATTTTCACCGCCAATTTAATGTATGTACCAAGTATAACCTTCATAGTTATATCCAAGTGGTAACTTTTGAGTTAGATCATACACTTCATATATGCATGTGGAAAATATGAGACCTAAATATACTACAATGAAATGAAAGATCGATACAAATGATACGTAAATAAATATTGTGTATATGATGCATTGCTTAATATCTAGATGCACATGAAATTTGACTCGGTAATGCAACAGTACCGTGTGAGGTTCAAATTCATCAATTGTGTGGACATCATGTCCACGAGCTCATTTTTCTGTAATCATTGTGTAGACATCTAAATGGACTCACATGTAAGATCCCCTTTACATGTACAATAGTCTGGATCCATTGAATTTCACATATGCTTGTATAGGTTCCATTTATACCATTAATCAATAATGAAATATATTTCATAATTTATTCAATTCTGTACTGATCATGGATATCTGAATATATATATATATATATATATATATATATATATATATATATATATATATTGTATGTAGGAGTACCTTTTCATTTCATACAGGCCATCTATTATCAAATCAGATATCTATACCCCTTTTATGGGCATTACCACATATATAATCTATATGGATTTTCATTCCACTCTACTCTTCAGGAGTACCAACCGCATCATCTTGCAATTCACATTATATTATTTGAATATTGGAACCTTGGATGATTTATGTAGTGAACTTCAGGTGCATATATAAAAATATAATGGGCAAGATACACAACACATGTCATGTCTATAACTGATCTATAACTCGGTAGGCCTCAAAAGTGGGTCATAGCAGTGAATAGTCAAACATAGAATTTCATGTTTGAAATTGAAATAATAACATGAAGCTGGAAAATATATATGATAAACTAGTTCAAAATAGAACTTTTAAATTTGTGGGGATCAATTTACGCTATGAATTTGAATTTATTTTCATCAGCTTACTCATGTTCTCCTCCCCGAAGCTGGGAAAAACTAATTCAAAGAATTAATATTATTGGGGCATACATGTCCAGCTTAGATAATTATACACTCATACTCTCGTTTAATAGACTTCATGTATGAGTTCTCTTCAGGAGAAAAAAATAAATCTATTGGAGTATAATCTCCAGCAGTTGCTTTTTATGTGTGTTGATATCGGCCCCAATGAAAGATCAATTAAGTTATGAAACAATCAATCAAGAAATACATATAATACACGAGTGAACTTCTAGACACTTGTAGGGTGAAAATAAAATATATAGAATATAAAATTTTTATGAGTATAATATGTTCTTTTGCTAGATCTCCATAAATATGTTTTGGTCTCAATGTTGTGTCTTGCCATTAGTATAATTACTTACAACATGAGAAAATGTTCAGCACATAAATCATATTCTTTATCGACAAGGAAATCTCCATGTTTCTCAAATAACGGGTATCTCATACCCGGATGGCCTAACTTGTCACATCAATACTAATTTCTGACATGTCATTATGATCATTTTTCACATACCACACTTCAGGTTGGTAACAATGACTAATGTTCAGAAATTACTTGTACTTGGAACATATTTTAAATTTGTCCCGAATGATATGCTTAAAGGCATAAAGTGTTGTCTTATTTATAATGGCAAGAATAATAATTTTAAACTCCTTCGGGGAGTAAGTCTCATTTGCGCTCTTCTTCGCACAATTTTCTATAAAACACATGCTCTTCTAGAGCTATAATTTACACCTTTTTTTTAGATGATTCAATCATGTTTGAAACTATTAAATATATAAAAATAAATTCAACTTATAGCTTAAAAGCGAAATATTACATTATACATTCATCATTTACAACACAAGTTGTAACTTAAGTTATGAAATAATTTTCGAAGTAGTGGCAAGCTCTTCTGGAGCTTTCACTTATTTGTCTCGAATATTTTCATTTCAACTTCAGGTTGTGCAAGAAATACGCGAGCGAAAATGAATTGAAAATGCATGGCTAGTTCTAACTACATATATAAATGTATACAATAAACTGATTGTCACATTCACAAAAACATGATCAAATGAAATAAGGAGGATGCTAATGAACATTCACTCTTAAACAAATTCTTGTAATGCTCCCCTTGAATGCTCATAGCATCATCATAAATAAAATAAACATCATCATATCTCAAATACAAGTTGAGCATCATCACAATATTTTATGCATTACTTCCACCAACATCAAGTTGGGAATATTTTATTTGTCTTTACAAATGGCACTCATATGATATGTCAAATTGACATATGTTTTAACAAAACAATTGCAATCATGTTATAGTGGGTTATTGATAATTTGATTTTCACAACCATTTTCTTTTGAGGAGTTTAAGAACCTTCGATTGATATTCTCCTAAATTCATAATATGGTGCATGATATAAATATTCAATTGCACCTCTTTTTGCTTTAACTTTTGGTGAAAATTACAATATTTCACATTACATGCCACTTTCACTTCAGGTGAAAACTTTAGCAAAACAACAATCAAACAGGAGAACATCATTATTTCATGTAAATTGTCAATGACATGCTATATATGTATGAATAGTTGTAATACCACTTACAAAATATATCAAATCATGTTCATGTTTATAATCATGATTTTTGTTACAATATGTGTAGTGTTCCGAATATCAACATTCACTTCAGGGAATGAGTTACATACATGGTTTCGATGCACATATCTATCAAAATATTCACATTCACTTCAAGGAATTAGAAAATCATGAACTCTAAGAGGTTAACAAACTAATCAACATATATTACTCATCAACAAAAAAATGTAACAAAGTAAATTGTAATCTAATATTCCAATATTACTCATGAACAACAAAAACAAATGTAACAAAGTAAAATCGTATACTAATATTTCAAAATTTAAATAAGAAAGAAAGCTCTTTATGAATACTTACTATAAAAATTAACAAATGTTAATCATATTGACATACTTATTCAAAATGATGAATATACTTACTCATGCCTTGACCACTTCTGGTGGTTTCATATTTCATGTATGTTTAATATTTGGATAAAAGATATCCATGTGTATAATAATTTGGCGTTCAATTCTCTAATATCCATAGAAGGATTTATATATTGGACAATGATCGACTTTTGTGTGAATGAAACATCATTATGGAAAAATACATAATTATTTATCGGGCACTTCTGGTGGTACCGTGGATCAAAATATCCATGTGTTTGATTTGTCATTGACTTCCTATTTCAAATCTATAGCAACTTCCAAGTGCTATACTTTCTTTGATGTCTCATTTACTTCAAGAAATGGACAAACTCCATAAGATCGAGATGGATGGAGGTTGATATATGATATAATTTAAGCCGAATGTGATAGTGTATATGTCCTAGAGACAGTCCTTATTAAGGGCATGGAGCCCTTATAGAGGGCTTATATGTACTATTACACAGGTCAACGTAATATAATATATGTTTGTTGCTTTTACTATTGAGTATCGCTTTCATATTTATATTACACCAGGCATGCAGCATGTCATATCTCTATTACTGTCTGTATTGATATTAAACATGTCCCCTCGGATAGATGACCGATCACACAGATAGTGGGAGCTATGTGAGTTATCATCTATCCCAAACTCTCCCTAGTCGAGGTTCATCTCGGATGTAGGGGTCTGAATGAACCAGACGAGACTAGTATGCGTGGAGGTTATACTTGTTGGAGCAAGTGTGAGCCGATCCCACGGCCACGGAACGGATTGTTGGACAATCGAGAAACGTTCCAATAACTTCGCATAGTTGTTCGAAGAAGGATTATCGAACAATGGAAGTACCCACCGGACACTCCCATCGATGTATACTCTATACCGAAGTGTCTATGGAAACCGGTAAGTTGTCGAAGTGATGCCAGTCATCCTTTGTACTTACAGGACTTTATCATCATATTTGTTGCCCCATATCCTTGATGGACCTGTCGATGTCAGCTCTGAATAAGCAGTTGACCTAAGACACGATCCAGGATTATGGCTACATACAAATGGGGATGATAAGTCATTTTGTGAAGGATTCATCTCTCAAGTGTAGCACAGGAGAGTACTGCTCATAGTCTGCATAGTTGTGTTGGTAAAGTCACTGGCCAGTGCAAATGATATATTATGATGGTCATAAGTATATCTTAACCAAGAAACTCCCTGAGACGCCCGTGGATGTATTATTGGGATAGACACTTCATCGATCCTAGATGCATTCGAGCAAGTCAGATGAAGGGACGTTACCATCGCCGCGTTGAGCGCAACAGGCTTCGCAACGAAAGGGTTTGCTTTGAGAAACCTCTCAAACGTCCTCATGTATTAATATTGCAAATTGAACCGTCTAGGAATTCCATGTTGCCTAGTCTAGGACTTGCTTAATACGATGAGGCTCTACGGGTCACACTATGTGGTGATTCAACTTATCAGAATATCCTTGATGATGGAATCGCAATTAATTTGGAATTAATTGTGATTGATGGATTATAATTGATTTGGAATTAATTATAATATTTGGTGGCTCAATTAATGATTTGGAATTATTAATTGAATTGGCTAATTAATTGTATTTTATGTAAATACAATTAAAGTCCATGTGCGTGGGGGTTATCCTTACTTCGTTACCTTTACTGACGATTTCTCAAGGTATGGATATATTTATCTTATGAAGAATAAATCCGAGACCTTTGGGAAATTCAAGGAGTTTAGGAATGAGGTCGAGAATGAATTGAACCTAAGGATAGTCACTCTTCGATCAGATCGAGGAGGTGAATACCTTAGTGAAGAATTTATCGACTACTTGAAGGAAAATGGAATTCAATCACAATGGGCTCCTCCTGGAACACCACAGTTAAATGGTGTGTCTGAGAGGAGGAATCGAACCCTATTAGACATGGTAAGATCAATGATTGGATTCTCGACTCTTCCAAAGTATCTGTGGGGATATGCACTACAAACTGCAATCTACATTCTGAACCGTGTACCATCTAAATCAGTGGAGAAAACTCCTTATGAGTTATGGAAGGGAAAGAAGCCATCACTGGGCTATCTTAGACCTTGGGGCTGTCCTGCGATAGTCAAACTGATGCTCACTGATAAGTTAGATGCCAAGGGTGTCAAAGTATATTTCATAGGCTATCCTCGTCAGACGAGAGGCTATGAATTCTATCATGCTGAAGATCACAAGGTGATCGTATCTAGAAACGTCAAGTTTTAGAAGCTGAATACCTCGAAGAAGAGAGGTTAGATGACATGATAGAACTTGATGAAATTCAAGACTTTGACACGCGCGAACATGAGTTCTCTAAATCTTCTGATTTGGACTCAAGTTCAGTGGGAGCTTTCGAAGCAGACAAGGGTAATGATATGACACTTGCTAGGCATGTCATAGTCAGTGGGAGTCCTGTGATTAGATCAACAGTTGAAACCACACAAATAGAACCCGTTGTTAACCTACCTGTGCAACAAGTTGCACAAGAGCAGCCTCCCGCAAGGGAACAAGGTCGCGGGGCGCGACCAGCTGCATCAGTACCCACTGATAATGTTCGTGTTACACGAAGCCAGAAAAGAAAAGCGCCAAAACCAGTCGAGCTCCGTAGGTCGAAGAGGATCCTAAGAGGACCTCAGAAGCAAAGCCTTATGATAGAAGACATCAGTGAACTTGATGTCGGCTTATCAGATCGGGAAGATCCCGAGACCTACAAAGAGGCAATAGTTGATATTGACTCAGACAAATGGCAAGAGGCCATGAAATTAGAAATGGACTCAATGTACCAGAACCAAGTTTGAAATTTGGTAGACTTGCCCCAAGGGGTTAGACCTATTGGGTGAAAATGGGTCTTTAAACGAAAGACAGATGCCGATGGCAAGGTACAAACACACAAAGCTAGGCTTGTGGCGAAAGGCTACACGCAAAGGTATGGCATCGATTATGATAAAACCTTTTCACCGGTAGCAAAATTGAAGTCCATTCGAATTCTACTTGCGGTAGCTGCCTACTATGATTATGATATATAGCAGATGGATGTAAAGACTGCCTTCCTCAATGGAAACCTTGAGGAAGAGGTCTATATGGTACAGCCGGAAGGTTTTATTAGTAAAACCAGGCCAACTGCTGTATGCAAATTACAAAGATCCATCTATGGGCTAAAGCAAGCGTCAAGGAGCTGGAATATCCGATTTGATGAAGCTGTCAAATCATTTGACTTCATCAGAAGCAAGGAAGATCCCTGTGTCTACGCTAGACACAGCGACAAAGGAGTCGTTTTCATGATCATTTATGTTGATGACATTTTGATCATGGCAAACAATGTCTCTATGCTAGAAGAGACTAAAGTTTGTTTATCAAGTACCTTCTCAATGAAGGACTTGGGTGAAGCGAACTACATCCTAGGGATCAAGATCTTTAGAGATAGATCCAAGAGGATGTTAGGAATGACACAATCCACCTACATCGACGAAATACTGAAGCGTTATAAGATGGACGACTCAAAGAGAGGCTTTCTCCCAGCTAGGCATGGGATTGTCTTATCAGTTAAGGATGGTCCTAAAACTGATGAAGAAAGAAACGCAATGAGTCGTGTGCCCTATGCTTCGGCAGTAGGGTCTATAATGTATGCAATGAATTGCACAAGGCCCGATGTGGCATATGCGCTTAGTGTCACTTGTCAACACCAACAGAATCCAGGAGTACCTCACTGGACTGATGTAAAGAACATTCTTAAGTACCTTCGACGGACTAAAGAGATGTTCTTGGTGTTTGGTGGAGAATCAGAATTAAAAATGTCTGGGTATGTCGACGCTGGATTTGAATCAGATCTTGATGACTTTAAGTCACAGACAGGATACGTATTCAAATTGAACGGAGGAGCTGTCTGTTGGAAGAGTTCTAAGCAAGCCACGGTTGCTGACTCATCCACAGAAGCCGAGTACATTGCTGCATCAGAAGCATCGAAAGAAGCTGTCTGGATTTCAGAGTTCTTGAAGGAATTGAGGGTTGTTCCTGCTCCTAGTCCAATAACGATTTATTGTGACAATACGGGCGCCGTCGCTCAAGCTAGGGAGCCTAGATCTACAAACAAGAACAAACATGTACTTAGAAAATATCACGTTATACGTGAGATTATTGATAGAGGAGAAGTTAGTATAGAACGTGTCTCTACCACGGACAACGTGGCAGATCCTTTCACCGAGGTCTTATCAGTGGAAGTCCACTTAAGACATTATGCTAATCTGGGTATTAGGCATAAAGGTGACTGGCTCTAGTCCAAGTGGGAGATTGATAGTGTATATGTCCTAGAGACAGTCCTTATTAAGGGCATGGAGCCCTTATAGAGGGCATATATGTACTATTACACAGGTCAACGTAATATAATATATGTTTGTTGCTTTTACTAATTATCGCTTTCATATTTATATTACACCAGGCATGCATCATGTCATATCTCTATTATTGTCTGTATTGATATTAAACATGTCCCCTCGGATAGATGACCGATCACACAGATAGTGGGAGCTATGTGAGTTATCATCTATCCCAAACTCTCCCTAGTCGAGGTTCATCTCAGATGTAGGGGTCTGAATGAACCAGACGAGACTAGTATGCGTGGAGGTTATACTTGTTGGAGCAAGTGTGAGCCGATCCCACGGCCACGGAACTGATTGTTGGACAATCGAGAAACATTCCCATAACTTCGCATAGTTGTTCGAAGAAGGATTATTGAACAATGGAAGTACCCACCGGACACTCCCATCGATGTATACTCTACACCGAAGTGTCTATGGGAACCGGTAAGTTGTCGAAGTGATGCCAGTCGTCCTTTGTACTTACATGACTTTATCATCATATTTGTTGCCCCATATCCTTGGTGGACCCGTCGATGTCAGCTCTGAATAAGCAGTTGACCTAAGACACGATCCAGGATTATGGCTACATATAAATGGGGATGATAAGTGATTTTGTGAAGGATTCATCTCTCAAGTGTAGCACAGGAGAGTACTGCTCATAGTCTGCATAGTTGTGTTGGTAAAGTCACTGGCCAGTGCAAATGATATATTATGATGGTCATAAGTATATCTTAACCAAGAAACTCCCTGAGACGCCCGTGGATGTATTATTGGGATAGACACTTCATCGATCCTAGATGCATTCGAGCAAGTCAGATGAAGGGACGTTACCATCGCCGCGTTGAGCGCAACAGGCTTCGCAACGAAAGGGTTTGCTTTGAGAAACCTCTCAAACGTCCTCATGTATTAATATTGCAAATTGAACTGTCTAGGAATTCCATGTTGCCTAGTCTAGGACTTGCTTAATACTATGAGGCCCTACGAGTCACACTATGTGGTGATTCAGCTTATCAGAATATCCTTGAAGATGGAATCGCAATTAATTTGGAATTAATTGTGATTGATGGATTATAATTGATTTGGAATTAATTATAATATTTGGTGGCTCAATTAATGATTTGGAATTATTAATTGAATTGGCTAATTAATTGTATTTTATGTAAATACAATTAAAGATTATATTTTGGAAATATAATAGAGGTTTGATTTGAAAGGATATGTTAATTTAGAATTAACATATGCACTTGGGCAAAATCTACTTGGAGTTTGAATTGCCTTAGAACTATAAGTGGGTCCCAAAATCGGGACCCACCTATTGTCTCTGGGAGAGAGCGCGCGCGCGCAGGAGCTGAGTAGGGGAAGGAGTTCGACTCCTTCCTCTATTAGAAGTCCAAGGGATAAGTTAGATTTTTCTGATTGAGTTTTAATTTGATTGGGAATGAATCTAGACTTGATATTGGTTTCCTAGTGCGATAAGAATTAGATTCTTATTCCTTTACGAAGTCTAATTGCTTATGCTTTAGGCTTCTATTGACTACTATATATAGTAGACTATTAGAGAGCTTTGGATACAGTTTTACACACAGTTATTCTACCCAGTTTTCTTAGAGAAAATAAAAAGCTCTCCCCTCCTCTATATAGCCACACGCGCGCGCCACCTCACCGGAGGAATCGCCGCCCCGTCTTCTTGGTCACACAAAGAATATCCTAGCATTCTTCCGATAGGCTGTTCATCCGTGGATACCAAGGTTGAGGTTCAAGGAGCTGGAAACTAACTCTTATTGTCTTGCAGATAATCAGAGTATTGCAGATATCTTCGACTTCGACGAAGGAGAAGATACACATGACTATTACGAAGACTTGGAAGCTGCTTTGGAAGTAAGGTTAGTCTTCTAATTGATGTGTTTATATATATACGATATATACATAATCAATTAACCTGTATGTTAAGAAATTTTTTGAAATTCCGCTGCTTACCCTAGGGGTAACTCTGACCGTATTTTATTACAGAATGTATAGTGTTTTAGACCATATTCACTTCAGAAAATATGGTAAATTATTTTTGTATGAAATATATATAAGTCAATAACTCATAAAATTGTTCATGGACCTTAAATATAAATTTAGTTCTCTATTGAAAAGAAAATTCAAGATGAGGTAAATAAATAAAATAACTTATCTTGATCGATGATGAACAATACTCTAAGAGTTCAGCGATATGTAGATCGATCCGTTGAAACTCGTCCACGGGTTCACGATCTCTCAAAATATTTCCTTTGAACTTTATATTATATGACTAGAAAGAAACTAACGACTAGGAGTCGGAATAACTTGGCCAATAAATCTTTGTAGTGTTGATCCATTGCCAAACGATTCTCCAAATTGAAGCAAACCTTGCACTTGTATTCATACAAATAAGTTAATTATGGGACATATAAAAATAAAGGAAAATAATTTCAAACAAAAATGAAACACCATTATGTAATGAAAGACTTCATAAAATTTAATCTATATATCACAAATAAAACTTCCCTATAATGGATCACAAAAGCAACCATGAGCATCATGTGTAGTTCGTAGGATTGGATCATTGGAAATTGGTATCATTGGTCCGTATGTGTGAAAGTTTAACAAATGTATGATAAATCAAGATTAACCGGAGTAGACTCGGTAGTGATAGAGTCGTGCTGATAACGTGTTGAATATAAAGTGCAAAAGAGGAAGGAGAGAAGAGAGAAGGGAGAATAGTTTTCATTATCCTCAAGTCCATTCTACAATATACAAGGGGGAGCTATTTATAAGCTCATACAACATGTAACCTATCACACAATGAATGGTCCATAATAAAGATTATGGGAAGTTACATGGTCAACATTATAATCATACTAATGGCCTATTCATGACATTCATTAATAAAATTATTTTGTAACAGTTTTGCTATTCTAGAAGAATTGAAAACTTGTTTGTTAGTAATTATGTTATCATGGAACAGAGGGTTGTAATAATTTTATATTTATAATCCCTGTTTATATATGTTATAGATAGTTAATGGTTAATAATCATAAGCTTGGTAACTCATATGACGATTTTTTATGGTTAAGATCTTCTTAGATGATGATCTAGTGCGCAAATTTAAAAACGTTACCACGCATCCTATACCAACAATAAGGTGGTATAGGATGTTTGTATAAAAGTAGTGTAGGAGTAGTTGTAATATTTGCCTTTTCGGAAAAAAAAAAGAATGTATTGTATTTTGGTATTTAATGGAATAATTGGATTTTTTTTTCTTTTTTGTGTAATCTGAACAATTTTTGCGAATGTTTGTATGTAATTTGGAAAAAAAAAGTTAACTAATAAAAAACCTTAACATCGACAAACGTTTGTGCAACTTCAAATTTTTGGTGAAAATTTTCAATGCAATTTGGAATAATACAAAGATATCAGTGCATTTTGAAAAACATAAAAAAAGGTTTCGGTGCAAGATAGACTTTTCTCTAAAAATTATACTTCGAACCTTACGTTTTTAGGTTGTCTACAACTAAAATCCAGACTGAGCCGTAATTTTCACCATCCAGATTGGATCGTGTCTATTACGGTCCGGTATCGGTGTTAAAAAAATCACAAATTCCCATCCTTGTGGTTCGATCTGTACCATACAAATCACAAATTCAATTCATTTCAGTTTTAAAAGCTGGAGCTGGAGGTTGAGTCGGTCATCCTCTAATAAAGGTTGGACCCGAGTAGAACCGTTTCAATAGTATTGAGCTTCAGCCGATACTGTAGTGCACTACGTATACTACTCAATTTGTCACACTCTAAATTATCTCTTTTGATTCTTTTCGGTTAGCAACTTTCAAATTTGACGAAATATTACTCTTATACTATAATACGAGTAATAGAATATTTTAAAAAATTATTTTATGAAAATATAAACTCTAAAGTTTTATAATATAATTTTATTAAATATTTTAGTCTTATAGTTTAAAAGTAAATTATTGTTAAAGTAAAAATATATTGACAAAAAATTAAAAAGAGTAATCAAAGTGGAAGTTGAACGAAGTATAATCTATATAACTTCATCTTACTTAATTTAACATAAAACATTGAACAAGAATGATGTTAAATTCATTTCTACTCCGGAACTATGTGATTCACCAGTTTTCGCCGGTTCCATAGCGGTTCTAGCGGTTTTATTAATGTATATGATTCACCAGTTTTCGCCTGATGGCGATTTTTAGCACATAAAAAACCGTCCCATATAACAGCTCTCCGGCTAAACCGGTCCGACCGACCCGCTTTTGAAAACATAGGTTCTCAGCCCTACTAACCCTAGTATTTGTTGTATTACTCTATGTTCTGAATCTCGGACCCGGGGTTAAACCGAAAAATCATCTCGGACGGGTCAACTCGGGTCATCTCGGAAGGTTGACCCGGATGACGTCATAAATACATAAAATTATATAAAATTAATTTTAAATTTAAAAAATACAATATATCCTTGGAAAAATATTATCACACACATTTATCACCTTTGTCTTTGAAAATATTTATCATTCATAAAAAAAGGACATAGTCATAGACAAATAGAGTAATCGGCAATAGAGTGTATTACACTATTACATTACATAAAAATTATCCAAATATGAAATAACCAAACTTCAAACGTTTAGACAAATAAGACAACTCTCAAATGGAACAAGTTCATACAAAATCACAACTTTAAAACATCGAACTTCTAATCACAGATCGAACAAGTGCAGATGTTAAAATATAGAAGAGAATGGAGAAGAGAATAGAGAAAGAAGAAAAGGGGGCACTGGACTTGAGTATGGAGGAGAGGAATTAGGTTTCATCTTTGATCTATTTAATTTTCAGTCCCCCATTTTCTTTTTTTTTACTTTAGTCCTAATACCCGGGTTAACTCGGCAAAATCTCAGCTTAAATCCCGGGAACTGAGATTTTGCCGAGATTTTAAGTTCCGTCCTGAAATTGCTGCCGGGTCCGGGTCAACCCGCCGGGTTTCAAAACACAGGTATTTCTCATCCTTTTCCTTGTAGTTTGTCTATTGGGTCCATATCTTTTTAGTACCCTGCAATATACCCTAATATCATAATTATACCCACTAGACTAATAATTACATTTTGGTACCCAAATTTGATTTTTTTCACTTTTCAATTATTGAAGTTTGGCTGATCCAAACAACCTTAGTGAAAAAATATGGCTTTATAATTTTCATAATTTTTCTTTTTTTTTTCTTCATTTTTCTTTTTATTCTCACCCTTATTCTTTTCTATTTTCTTCCTTTTTCTTTTTTCTTTTTTCATCTTCTTCTTCTTCAATTTTTCGGTACCGGAATTATGTCCGGTACCGGAGCTCCGACAGTGAAGCTCCGATCGAGCTTCACTGTCACAGTTAAGGTGAAGCTCTCCGACCGAGCTTCACTGTAATAGTGAAAGCTCCGATTGGAGCTTCACTGTTACAGTGAAGCTCGAATCGGAACTTCATAGCTTCGATTTGGGGCGTGAAGCTCCAGATCGAAGTTGTGAAGCTCCGATCTGGAGCTTCACGTCCCAAATCGGAGCTGTGAAGTTCCGATTTGAGATTCACTGTGTCGGAGCTTCACTCGAATCGGAACTTAACAGCTCCGATTTGGGGTTGTATGTGAAGCTTCGATCTGGAGCTTCACGCCCCAAATCGATTGGGAATTTCACAGCCAATTACCAAGGTACGTACGTACATTATAGTACTAGTAATTATTAATAATTTGGGTCAATAGATTTTCTGTTTTATTTCTAAAAAGAAAAAAAAATCTCTTTAATTTCATTTTTGATCTATTGAATGTCCATCTCTTGGTTGCTTGCAGGGTGTGCATAGATCATCAAGGTCAACTGTTTTGGATAGACTACAACAACGTAAACCTCAAAAAACTTTACCCATCTCATATATGGTAATTCCCTTGTTTATTTGCAAAACTCATTTGTTTTTTACACTCTATACATGATCTTAGAGGCCGGCCGGCCAGCCTTATGTATGGTTTCTTTTTTATTTATCTGTTTCATGTTCTGTGTCCGTTTATTTGTCATATTTGAACAAGATTATAATAGTTTTATATCTCATGAACATATTTTAATAGTCAGAAATGTCCAATAAAAGTAAATCAACCTTCAATGTCAATATAACCAGGGCCGGCTAAGCCCAGGTGCAGGAAGCCCGCCCGAACAGGGCCACCCAAAATTAGGGGCCCAAAAAAAATTTCAGAACGTTTATATATAGCTTCTTGTTGCAAAAAGAGTAACGGAATCTAGCTAGCTTGTTTGGTTATGGAATCTAGGCTTGTCCTCAACTTCAATCTAGTATATGTCTATGGTTCAAATTCTCCAATTACCACTTTTTATCATAACGTATGATACAAATTTATGTTATAATTTTTTAGGGTATATTATTATTTAATTTGTATCATTGATATTTAATTTTACTTCATTTGATGTTCTCCTGATATAACTTCTTAATATTGTTGTTTTAATTTGTGAATCATTTTTATATTATCTATTTTCTTTTAGATCTCTAGTTTTTAATATATTCTTTTGTTTTTATTTACAGAATATAATTTAATGTTTTTAAATATGATTATTTTAAAAAAAATATGGTACTATTTGTGTCGTTAGTAACTTAGTTTTCTATTTTATCATTTATAAATTTTTATTTTTATTAAAAAAATATTTTTACTATAGTGAATAAGTTGGGGACTCGGTCTTAAAGTGGCACAGGGCCACCAAAATCTACGAGACGGCCCTGAATATAACTCATTATTTAACTGATTTTCTCCTTATTTTCTGTGAAAAAATAAATTGTGCTATATATATAGCTGTCGATCGGGTCCTTGTGTAATATGTTGCCTTCTGTCAGTTCTGTGTTGATTTCAATTCAATACATAAATAATAGTATTTCAATTCAATATTTGTGTTATTTGTTTAATCTACCTTTGCTGCTAAATTTGAATTTGCTGATTCTGTGAATTAATCCCATACATTAATTTTTCTCAATTTCTTGGTACAAATTAAAAAGCTTGTTTTTGTTTTCTTTTGGTTCAAGTGTTTAATATACTGGATCAATGTTTTAGTTTTGGCCCTATAGAGTGATTGACTAACGCTTTCTTTTCTTTCTTTTTGTGTACTTGTTTCATCTCATTTTCAGGAAATTCACCTTCTTCTGAGTTTAGTGTCCGGAAGCTTTCTGTATGTTGCATTCCATCTTCCTAACTTTCTGGCAAACCGCAGGTTGCAAGATTTAGATTTGGAAGATTATGAATAATTTTTTGAGCGTTCAGCAACTCTCACCATTCGCCAGCTTCAATTCAACCTTATTTAGTTGTTTTAATAATGAGAACGTCTCCTGTGAGACCACTCGATCCGTGAGACCAAAATGAGACTCAAAGTAACTGAAATCTAGATCAAACAAGATAAAATCTGGATATCAAAGAAGATAAAACTCGCGGGTCATGTTATAACCCGGTTTCTAAAACGGGTCATCTTATAACCCAATCCAAAACCCTTATTAACAAATCAGAAAAGCAAAATCAGAGATGACGTGAGAGGAAGAAGACGAAGAAGCCATGGACAACGAAACAAAACTCTTTCCCATGGATGAACAACGAGATTGCTTGCTGCACTCCATGGACAGCCCATTGATGGACTTTGAAGGTCCATATCCATGGAGATTTCAAAACTCTGGAAAAAAAAATTCATTGTTGAATTGGGTTGATCGACTCGAATTGGATGATGATTAATGACGAGATTGATTGTTAGATCCGTGTGTAGAACCTTGATTGGATCAGTGAATGGTGAAACCGAAGTTTGATAATCCCCTGATATGATATGATGATGAGTATTGCACTTGCACATAAGGTGTTTGCTAATTTTCTTGAGTGAGATGATCTTTCTATTTGCACTTGAATTTTCGTATGAAACTCATATGTATTATTACGTGATCATGATTATTGATAATGTTGGTTGTGGTAATAATGTTGGTTGTTTCCATGATTATTGGTTAATGATAATGTTGGATTGCTGGTGGTGTTAAGCTCTATAACTCATGGACAGTGGTAAACCTCAAACACACATCATTTGAAACATTTCTTTGTTCGTTCAAGGTAAACCTTAATCAGTTTCTAATTAAAACTCAAACACTTTCTAAATGAACCTCAAAATAAAATAAAAAGTGTATATTTTTCTAAAACCCTGGAGGGATTGGTGAACCCCAAATACCTTTAAAATTAATATAATTACTTTCGGATTCTACGGTCTTAATTAGGATTTAGGGGTTGGATGCGGTGTAGCATTTGTCGAGGGATAATGAAACATTTCTTTGTTTGTTCAAGGTAAACCTTAATCAGTTTCTAATTAAAACTCAAACACTTCCTAAATAAACCTCAAAATAAAATAAAGAGTGTATATTTTTCTAAAACCCTGGAGGGATTAGTGAACCCCAAATAACTTTAAAATTAATATAATTACTTTCGAATTCTACGGTCGTAATTAAATATTTGTCGAGGGATAATGAAACATTTCTTTGTTTGTTCAAGGTAAACATTAATCTGTTTCTAATTAAAACTCAAGCACTTCCTAAATAAAACTCAAACATATAAAACTTATCCTCAAGTAAATCTCACATATGATACATGTAAAATTCAAACAAAAACCATATACACATATATATGTAAGCATCAAACAAGCAACATAGCAAAATATTAATATCAAGTAAACCTCACCCTAATCCTCACATATGATAGATGTAAAACTCAACAAAACACCACATAAAACTCAAACAAACAGTATATAAAACTCAAACATATTGAAAATCATTTTCTTATAAACTTTAACATACTATCACTTTTGTTCAAATAATTTCCTTACTCTTCTATTTCATTGAACTCCTCTAATTCATCAATCTTATTGACTTTTTGTCATCCTCACATATGATAGATGTAAAACTCAAACAAACACCACATAAAACTCAAAACAAACAGTATGTAAAACTCGAACATATAAAACTTATCCTTAAGTAAATCTCACATATGATACATGTAAAACTCAAACAAACACCATATATACATATATATGTAAGCCTCAAACAAGCAACATAGCAAAATATTAATATCAAGTAAACCTCGCCCTAATCCTCACATATGATAGATGTAAAACTCAAACAAACACCACATAAAACTCAAACAAACAGTATATAAAACTCAAACATATAGAAAATCATTTTCTTATAACAACCAGAATACAACACTTATAACATACATACATCAAAATTTTGTTCAACCGGCCTTAATCATTGCAGCTGCAACTTAATTGAACCAGTTAGTATCTTTTTAAACGGCAAAATTATATTACGATAAAAAAGTCGTTTACAAAGAAATTGCATAAGAAAGCTTGCATTTCTCACTCTTTGCATGTGCAAATACATCACTATACAGTATACACTTTTTCAAATGGCCTAAAAATCAAACATGAGGTCTAGGTATACATTTTTAGGAATCAGTGTAGCTGATGAAAGTCAAAAACTCCTTGCGCCGTGCTTTCTTAGCGAATTTAGTCCTTAGGCTTCGACGTAGTTGGCATTAAATGATGCAAAGTGCTTGCGATGGTACTTGAATTCGTGTCTCTTAACCGGTTCGGAGCCGGTTTGTCTGTGGCCGAAATTCCTATCTGATCCAGTAGCTACTTTCCTTTTCTTGTCGTTAGTCCTTCTCTCCCGCTCTGCAGCTCCACTATCAGCCACCGAATGCTGCTCATCTGCATTATCATCTCTCTTTGTAGGTTGTTTTCTCTTTGACCTACGAGATTATCCAACATTTGCAGTAGCATCCCTTTCTGCAGCTGCTCCCTTTGCAGTTGCTTTCACTTTGGCAACATCACTAGCAGACTCCAAATACGGATCATCTGCAGCATCAGAATGAAAAGAGAAAATTTCAACCATGATTGCTGCAAAAAAAAAAAAAAAAAAAAAAAAAAAAAAAAAAAAAAAAAGGAGGAAACAAAGAAATATACATCAACCTCAAAACAACCAGCATATAAAACATCGAACAACCACAAAAATACAACTCTTATAACATAAATATATGAAATATATAAAACAGAAACATATAAATCAGAGGTAGACTCAAGCATATAAAACTCAAACAGAGAGCATATAAAACTCAAGCATATATCAAAATATATAACGTGCATCGACAGTGATATAACTCAAACAAGCCACATATATATAAAACTCAAACAGACAGCATATAAAACTCAAACATATAAAACTTATCCTCAAGCACCTTATTAATGTACAAAAACATTCCTATAGAATTGAGAATCCTATTTCTATGAATGTTAAAGCTTAAACTCAGTCTGTAATGCATATAAAACTCATGGGCAGTGGTAAACCTCAAACAAGCACCATATAAAACTCAAACAGACAGCATATAAAACTCAAGCATATATCAAAAAATATAACGTGCATCGACAGTGATATAACTCAAACAAGCCATATATAAAACTCAAACTGACATCATATAAAACTCAAAACAAAACTCAAACCAGCACAATATAAACCTCATACAACCAGAATACAACACACAGAGATAAATCAGAAACCAAAATAATAAACTCAAATAAAACTCCAACAAAACTCAAACAACTAACATACCACCCAAAACACTCAATCTCAAGTAAAACTCAAACATAATATACGTAAACCTCAAACATAATATACGTAAACATCAAACAAGCAACATATAACACTCAAACAACTACTTAAGATCATGTTAAGTTTATAAAAACAGACACAGAAACACACAAAGAGAGATCCACATAGAAAATTGAAAACAAAACACAGATCGAACCACTCACTTGCATTAGGTTTCGTAGAAGACAAAAAACAAACAGAAATGAAGAGATCGAAGTGAGTAAAAATCACAAACAAGCACATATCGAATTGAGTAAAAATCGTAGGGTTAGGGTTTAACAGAGACTTACCGTACAGACAAAAATTGAGCAAAATCGAGCACATATGAAGACGAAGACAACAATCGAGCAAAGATGAAGACGATTGAGTGATTATTAGAACTAAAACCCTAACCAGAACAGATCAAAATGACCAATTGAGTGAAATCTAGCAAATCTATATTTAAAATACATGAATAAGAACAGAATCTCACCTTCAACAGCTGAAGAAGACGATCGAGCTGGCGGCGAGTGAAATTCAGGTGGCGGAGACGACGAAATCGAGCTTCGATTCAGCGGCGGAGAAGACGATGATGTTTCTCTCTCTAAAACTTTCTCTCTCTAGCTTCTCTGCTTTGTCGATGCTGGAAAATGAAATAAAAGCAAAATGCGGGTGAATTCTCATATTTATACAAAACCCGTTTAAATGACCCGAAAGGATTAAACCGGTTTGAACCATGACCCGCAAGATTCGTTAAAATTGGATATAATAGAATTGAGTGATCTGGATTGTTTGGTCTCATGGTCTCAAGTTAGAAAGTGGTCTTAAACAAGAAATTGTATTTATTAATAGTTAATTAATAGTAGTAGTAGTATATAACACAACAAGGGGCATGTCAGCATCACGTGGAGGAAAGTATTAAATTGATGTTTTCTTTTAAATTTTACTTTAAATAGAAACTTCTTACTATTTTGGCATCTTTTACTCTTCATACTCTTTCCGTTTTCCTCATCAAAATTCTACTTTCTCAATTTTTTCCCCTAATTAATTTTCCATCACTACATTCTTCATCAATTTTTTGTTATGCTCCCAGCTTCAAATAGATATACTTTTTGTAAAATTTTGAAAAAAAGTTTAGATGAATATATTTCTTAGAACACAACAAGCTCGCGCGTGGGGAGCTGATTAAATTCATCCCTTTTTTTTTCAATTTTACTTGATGGTACAATATCTATTCATCCTCAATTCTCTCTCTTTCCATCTATTTTGTCCATCTTCGGACTCGTCTCTCTTTGATTACCAAACTTTCTCTTCACTCTTTTCCCCAAATTGATTTTCCATCATACCATCTTCAAAAATTGTTTTAGAGATGAACTACTCCCATTAATTTTTTGATCTTGATCCCAACTACAATTAGATATGAATTTACAGACTACGGAAGAGATTTGAAGCTTGTTTAGCAATAGAATTTTGTCAAAATGTGTCAAGGGGATTTGGCAAAATGGAACACTTTGAGTCCTTTTAAGTTTTAACCAGGGTTACCTAATTCGCTCGAAGGGCTACGAATCCCGTACTTTTTCGACCGTACTAAATCGGAGTACGGAATCGAACTAAATCGCCGGAATTCGCAAATTTTTCCGGCGAAAGATGCGAATTCCCGAACTCGATAAAACTTGAAAAATACAGGATCTGGATGAGGTATTTTGTTAATGGGGAACTCAAAGGAGTTTTTTGAAAGAATTAGAAGAAGATTCATGAAGAATTTGATTGAATTTGCAGAGATAGAATTCAGAATTTGAAACCGTGAAACGTACGCAAGATGAAGACGATGAAGTACGGAAGAAGATACTGAAAGTACAAAAATGCCCCTTCGCTTGATAGCTACTTGATAGATATTTAATGGATATTGGACTTTGATTGGACTTTGGAGTATTGGACTTCAAATAGTTTAGTTGGGTTAAAAGTATCTTGGAAAAAGCATCTTAGCTAAGGATCTTGTTACAACAGGAATGCGTTGGAGAGTGGGAAATGGTGAAAGTATTAATTTTGGCATGATAAATGGATCCCGGGATACTTTTCTTTTAAACCAAAAACCCCGGGTATCCATCATGAAGGCCTCTTACAAGTGTCTTTTTTAATTTTCCATGAATGAGATTTATCTATTCTCATCTATCTTTTCTGGAAGGATGATATCGAGGAGATTCTTAAAATTCCTCTAGCCCATGTTACTGATCAGGACACCTTGGTATGGCACTATACAAAGTCTGGCAGTTATTCTGTTAAGTCGACGTATAGATTGGCCATGATGATTAAACAAAGACAGGCAGAGAGTCTTATTGGCTCCTCCTCTATGATGGTGCCCAAGAACTGGAATTGGGTTTGGAAACTACGAATTCCACCGAAGGTTCGACTTTTCCTTTGGAGAACGCTGCATACATGTCTGCCTACTGCTGCTGAATTGAACCGTAGACACCTGGGATCTGACACACAGTGCCAGATTTGTGGACACCCTTTAGAGACCATTCTCCATATCATGCGTGATATGCGCGACAATTCTGGGCTCTGATGCACATCCCTATGAGTACTATCTATCTACCCTTGAATGATGTATAGGATTGGTTTATGGGTGTTAAAATTAGGTGTGACTCTGCTGAATTTGAAACCTTTGTGATGCCCTGTTGGAGTCTTTGGTATAATCGCAATAAGGTCCGGTTTGATGACGAATGGAAGTGTGATCCCCTGTTAACGGTGCAATTTGATCTTGGTTTCACTAAGTTCCATAGGTCAAATTCATATGAACCTGTGGGGCAGGCTTGTGATAAGCGATATACTCCCTCCATTCCTTGAGAAGTGTCTCACTTCTCAAGTTGGCTCAAGTTTTAAGATAAATGATTTAAATAAATATGCAATTGGACTTGTGGGGTCTTGTGGACAATAATAATGTGATGAGTCCAACTTAACAACTCCCTCCAAAATATAAACATGATGCAAAGACAGCCCACAAAATTTTCAAAATTTGAGCCAGTTACTGTACTGAAAATATTTCTAAATCTAAAATGGCATTTCACAGCCTTACTGTAACAAAATGAAAATTTCCCACCATAATCATCAGAGTTTTCCCTCCTATATTACAAATTTACAGCAACAAACCAACTAGAATTATAAGTACATCCATAAATGCCAATCTACAACATCTTGCCAAAAAAAACACAGCATTGCTTCCTAGCCAACCACCAATGACAATCTTGAAGCCAATCAAAAAGTAGTCTGCATCCCATATATATACATCTTCGGTTCAAAATGTCTAATTCAAAACCTAACTTGTCCAACCAGTTGAGAAACCAGGTAGCACAATTTCTGATGCTGCACTACAATGCTGAGCTCGGGGGACGGAAGCTAGAGCGGGGGAAGATTGCGGAAGCAAGTCTCGCTTTTGGTGTGACCAGGAGGACGGTGAGCAGAATATGGAACAAAGCAGTGGCCCAGATGCAACAAGGGAAGCCAATTTATTTGTCAAATCAGAAAGTGGGCTATGTTAGAAAAAGAAAACTGGAAGTTGATGCAGAAACAATAAAAGCGATTCCGAAGAAAAAAAGGAAAACTATAACTGGACTCGCAAGTGCACTGAAAGTTGGGAGAACCACAATTTGGAGGTGGAAGAAAGAAAAGAAGATCAGAGTTCATACAAATGCAATCAAACCACATTTGACACCAGGTAATATGTTTGAAAGGATTAAATGGTGTCTCAGTTCACTCTATGTTGACATGGTAGACAAGGTGGTCAAGTTTAAAAGCATGAAACATATTGTTCACATAGATGAAAAATGGTTTAATATGACTAGATCAACAGAAAGGTACTATGTTGTTGAAGGGGAGGAAGAACCACTTAGGACTTGCAAAAGTAAAAGGTTCATTACTAAGGCTATGTTTGAATGTGCTGTTAGTAGACCTATATATGATGCAAATGGTGAGTTAATCTTTGATGGTAAGATAGGGATATTCCCTCTGGTTAACAAGATCCCTGCAAAAAGAAACAGCAAGAATAGGGTGAAGGGGACTTTGGAGACAAAACCTATTGACTCAGTCACTAGACAAGTGATGAAAAGTTGTTTGATTAATCAGGTACATATTTACACAACCATTAACTTTCTAGTAAATTTGATGTATGCTTTGATCAAACGGTTTAAATTTCTGAATTTTTAAATTCTTAACACAGGTTGTACCAGCAATCAAAGCAAAATGGCCAAGTTGTGCAAGTAGAGACATCATCATTCAACAAGATAATTGCAAAGTGCATATCGATGACTCGGATCCTGATTTTAGAGCTGTTGCATCTTCAGATGGTTTCAGTATGCATCTTGTTAACCAACCACCCAATTCCCCTGACCTCAATATTAATGACCTCGGGTTTTTTAGGGCAATACAGTCTCTTCAGAGTGAAACTGCAACTTATAACATAGATGAAATGATTGAGGCAGTAGAAATTTCTTTTGAAGCTTTGAGCCATACCACACAGAACAAAGTGTTTCTATCCTTACAAGCATGCATGTTGGAGGTACTGACGGTCAGGGGAAATAACAATTACAGGCTTCCACACCTGAAGAAGGATAGACTTAGTAGGGAGGGAAGACTGATGGTAGACCTAGAAGCTGATGCAACATTGGTGAGCGAGTGTATTGATTACTTGGTGGCAGCGGGGGAAGTAGATGGGTTAGGAGAACTTGCTAGTGATGTTGCTAGCTTGGCTCAAACTTAGTCTACGTACATGGTAGAATCCTTTTGTAACTATAAAGGGTACCCGGTTACTAGGTAGCAACTTCTTTTGTATGTAACTATATAGGGTAACTCTATAACTAAGTAGCAACTTCTTTTGTATGTAACTCTATAGGATAACTATGTAACCAGATGACAACTTATTTTGTACGTGTTTATGGCTTGAAAACAGGTCCTAAGTGAGATCTTGTTTTTAAGTAAACGTCTAGTTGTAGAATTATTCTATGTAAAATGTTCATGAGGTTATAAATCTAGTGCCACTTCACATGAACCAAATAGAGAATTCCAGTATACCAATCATACAACACAATTAAGCCAATCAAACTAAAATAAACAGAGGCGGCATTGCCAATCAAACTAAAATAAACAGAGGAGGCATTACCAGTGGGTAAAATGAGGCATAAACAGAAGAATCATCTCCCTCATAAATGGACGGCTATCTTCATTGGACTTCTTGAGCTTCAAAAGAAGCATCTCCTTGGAGTCAGTCACAGGTGAATCAGGATCCCACGAATCCGGCTCCGGCTCGGACTCCATCAAATTTGTCTCCAATGTCTCTGGAACCATGGAAGCCAAAGTATCGAAACCAATGTCTTTGATCGAATTCACATCAGAATCCATAAAATTCGGCTCCACTGTATCCAAAACCATGGAAGTCAAAGTATCAGAACCAATGTCTTTGACCGAAGTCAAATATGAAGCTTTGACGATGTTAGGCAGAAAATCCGGAAAAACCGTCTCTGGCACCATGGATTCCAGAGCCATGGAATCAAACTCATCATCATCCTCAGAATCAGGAACAAAGAGCCCCATGACATTGAAATCGTCATCATCCAGAGTGTCAGGAACAAAATTCAGCAGAGGGGGAGGCGATGGACTCTTTACCGTCTTCGATTTGATCGGAGAAGAAGGTGGGGAAGAGTTGTGTGGAAGAGGAGCTGATATTCTCTTTTTCTTTTGTGATTTGACTGGAGAAGAGAGTGCAGAGGCTTTGCGTGCAAGA
This sequence comes from Plantago ovata, assembly GCA_028274465.1. Taxonomy (NCBI): domain Eukaryota; kingdom Viridiplantae; phylum Streptophyta; class Magnoliopsida; order Lamiales; family Plantaginaceae; genus Plantago; species Plantago ovata. The sequence goes on along the minus strand of CM051456.1, from coordinate 96,830,542 downwards.
GGATGAATGGATCTGCTATTTTCCATCTCCAATTTGATCGGAGATGACGGCGGCGACGACATGGTAAATAGGAGTGAGGACACGGTAGACCAGCAGATTTTTAGGGGATTTGGTGGGTAAAACAGAAGGTAGACTACTAGTAGTACTGTAGTACAATTATTTTGCGGGAGCATTACTTTTTCACAGGGCTAATTAATTTACTTAACTTGATTAATGACTTGGGACCACATAATTAGGATGAATATTTTATAATATGTGTTGGATAGTATTATTTTCAAAAAAGGAAACATGACACTTCTAATGAAACGTCCAAAATGGCAAAACATGACAATTCTCAGGGAACGGAGGGAGTACTACTTTTGGCCCTTGGATTCCACCTCCCCATGGCGTTATAAAAATAAACTTTGATGCAGCAGTTCCCTTCCCTGGATCGTTGGGAGGTATTGCAGCCGTATGTAGGGACTCTACAGGTTTTATCTTAGCGTGGCAGCGTAGAAAGTTGCAGGCACATCATGACGTAGCCACATCTGAGCTCTTTGCAGCCAAAATGGGCCTGGAACTAGCACTGCGGTTGGGCTACAGTAACGTAATTCTGGAAGGAGATGCTCTCCAAGTTGTTGTTGACATCCTACATTATGAACCATCCCGTGCACCTAATAATAACCTATACGCAGTTATTCATAGCTTGTTGCAGTCCTTTGCGAGCTTCAAGGTCACCCACGTTAAAAGAGATGCCAATAGCCTTGCTCATCGCCTGTGCCACTCCTTAACGATGGATTCAGTGGGATATGCGTCGCTACCCTTTGAGTTCGTGGAACCGGTTTTTTAGACTGGAATTTGTTTTTTCCTTTTGCTACTGTTAATTTTCAGACATGGTTTTGTTTCTTTCTGTTTAGACCTTGTTCGCTTTTCTTTATCTCCAGTCTAGTTGTTTAGGCGTTAGAGTGTTTGTTTGCTGTCAGAGCTACTTTTTCTGTGTAAACTTTGATGAGCTTTGGCTCCTTGCTTTGGTGGTTATATATTACCAGATTTCTTCTAAAAAAAAAAGATACGCAAAGTCTCAAGAGAGACCGTCTCTTTTTAACTTATATAGAGACAGGACTAATTTGCAATTTACCATAGCAAATAGAAATTCAGCAAATAGAAATTCGTGGATCCTCCTCCGACCTGGATTGACCCGGTTGTTCTGATTTCGGGTTAAAACAAAATATTCGCTGATTCTTCCCTCTCTTTCTTCTTTCTCTCTCTCTCTACTCACCCTAAACACCATCGATTCTGCAAAGAAGGAGAAATCAGCTGCGATTCTTCTCATGGGGGTTCTCTTATCACTTAGATTGCCTTCTCTAATATGGTCAATTTCTAAATCAATATCGAACTCGTTGAATTAATTGATCTATCTCATGCTTATTTTTGCTTCAATTATGCAGCGGAGTAGCCGAATTGCCACCATATCATCCATATCATGGAGCTAGTAGGCGAAGGAACAATTGGAAAAGTTTACAAAGGCCACCAAGTTCACCGGCCAGGTTAGTTTTCACGGTGATGATGATGCCATTACATTTAATCGGACTAGGTTTCTGTCTCACTGATTGTTATTGTAAAAGTTTACTGCTTGCTTGTAGACTATTGTTATGAAGTTCGTCCCTAATGATAGGGAAAATCAATTTGAGACAGAGTGATTGATGCTATTTGGGAATAAATATATGTTGGATTGATAAAACGGAGATTGAACCAGGACTGTTTGCCTAGTCTTTTTTAGTTTCTTTTTTGGCATGCAAATAATTCATTGTCAACATTTGGTGTCTTGATGGTGCTGCGATGTTATGTTTTGATGAGTCGATACTGATTTTGAGGCTAGAACTTCATTAGTGCCATTATTTTGGGTTAAGAAGCACAGCGCAAAGGAAGGAACTCTGAATGGGGTTTATCAATATGCACTAGCCACTAGTAGTTAGTACTTAGTAGTAGTAGTAGTTATATAGTAGTATTAAGTAGTAGTAGCAGATAGATCGATGTATCACCACTTGATCTAAAGTTGAATACTGATTATGCGGATTGCAAATTGTATGTATTGATTATTAAATTATTGATTGGATTAGTGACATTAGTTTATTGAATCTTAACAGAGATGATAACTTCTTCCTATGCACCATGTTTGAATCACATTATGCTGTGGCTATGTTCTTCAATATATTATCTATGTTGTTACTTATATTGTCTATGTTATTAATTTATTTTGTGGATTTTGTATTTTCTATTTTTTATTGAATCATTTTTGGATTGGAATATTCTATCATAGCATTGTGTGTTGTTTGTATTGTGTATTCCGTAACAATTTGGCTCTATAGTAGTAGTAGTATTAGTAGTAAGTAGTAGTGTACTAGTAGTAGTAGAAGTATTAGTATATTAGTCGTAGTAGCAGTAAGTAGTTGTTCAATATAATTTTAATTTCGGTGGTGTTTGATTTGATTTGGTGATATATTTTACGGTTCAGAAGTTATAATTATTACCTACGTTGTTTAGATTATTCTCCATGTTGTTTATGTTATTACCCATGTTTATGAGAATATGTCCCATGTTTTTTATATTATTACGCATGTTCCTTATATTATGTTCTATATTCTTGTTTTATATGTCCTATGTTCTTATACTTTGATTTTAATAGTTTATCTTGCTGTTGTTTTGATTATTGCCCATGTCTTTTAGATTATTGCCTATGTTCCTTACAATATTGCCTATGTTTTGTGTTTTTGTTTTTGTTAGATGATGCCGAGGAAAGGACAAAGAATGCAGAAGCAAAGGGTAATGGAAGTTAATGACGATTATCTTGCTACGACTAATGTGTACTATATTAGTAGGCGATCAAAGACCAAGAAGTAAAGATCATAGGTTATTTGCGGAAGAACATAGGATATCTGTTCAACAACATAGATGGAAAATGGTAGAACATGGATTGCTAAAATAGTACCCATGCATGAACTTGGATTCATATACAAGATTCATGTTCTATGTTTGTCCAAATATTACCCATGTTCCTGAGATATCTCTCATATTCATGGAAATATTATCCATGATTCTCCTAATATATCCCATGTACTTACAATTTATTGATAATGTTCATGTTATATGTTTGTTCAAATAATACCTACGTTCTTAAAATTTCATCCATGTTCATGGAAATATTACCCATGTTTCTCATAATATCTCTCATGAGCTTGCTTTTATATAAGTGTCATATTCTATGTTTTTGGAAATAATATCTCTCATGAGCTTGCTTTTATATAAGTGTCATATTCTATGTTTTTGGAAATATATCCTATGTACCCACAGTTGAACACATGCATATGGTAATGTAATTTTTAAAATGTAAAATAGCTTCATAGGAAAACAATTAAGAGCAATTGTAAGTGTCAAAATTGTTTACAAAACATAAGCAAATAAATCAGATCAAGTGTTTGCTTGGAGACTTTGATCCAAACTCTGGTTATCTTCATTTTCCTCTCAAATTTGTTCTTCAATCGTTGTGTTTCGATCCTTTTGTCTTTGTAAACTCTGGGTCAAGGACACAAATCGACGTAGTAATATTTGTAGCACTATCACATTTCTTATAAACATCCAAGAATGTCAAAATCTCCAGCAATGAGAGTTATACCTACATATCAAATGTATAGCTTAGTGAACAGTGACATTGAAATGAACATATGCCATATTGTTGAGAACATAGAGATTATGGGTGAGAACATAGAATACATTGCAGGGGACATATAGAATATTGGTGAGAACATTGAGTATATTGCAAATATCAATTTCATAAAAAACAATGCGAAAAATATGCCAATAGCCAATATTGGTGAGAACATAGAGCTTATTGATAAGAACATGGATCATATTGGTAGAACATAGGTAAGATTCGGGAGAACATAGAGCAAATTGCATATATCAATTTCCATGAGATCAGTGTAAAAAATAGAGCATACTGGTGAAAACATAGATCATATTGATGAGAACATATAGAATATTGCAGGGGTAAATTTTTTATGAGATTAGTGCAAAAAACAAAGCACACTGGTGAAACATAGAAAAATTTGTTGAAAACATAGGCCATGTTGCTGAGAACATAGCCATTACCGCATAGATCAATTTTTCATGAGATCAGTTCAAATAATAGAGCATTCAAAAACATTGAGTAGAACATATTGGTGAGAACATAGATCATATCAGTGACAACATAGAGATTATTTCACAAGTCTTTTTTCATGAGATTAGTGCAAAAAACAGAGCATATTGGTGAGAACATAGAACATATTGCTGACAACATAGGACATATTGTTGAGAACATAACGAATATTGCAGGGGTCAATTTTTTATGAGATTTATTAGTCCAAAAAACAGAGCATTCGAAACAGTTAGCATATTGGTGAGAACATAGACAATATTGCTGAGAACATGGGTCATATTGCTGAGAACATAGGGAATATCGCACAACGTCAATTTTTCATAAGATCTACATGAATCTAGATGTAGACACCGAATCTAATATCTATCACCAACAACCTTCAATTTAAATACAGATCTACAAAAATCTAGGTACATATAACAAAACTAACGTCGATCCAGCTCTAAAATTGGTCAATGTCAAGGCTAATATAGGAAAAAAACATGAAAATAAGCTTCATGAACACAATCAGTACCTTGTTTAGATTGTGTGTTGCAGATTTAGATAATCTCCGTCGATGATGTTTGTTTCTTCGGTGTTGAATCGTTGTTTACGGCGGCGATGATGTGTTTCTCTCTCTAGCGGCGGTGGTTTCTCTCTCTAGAACGTAGTTGAAAGACGAGTTGCTGTTTTGTTTTCTGATTTTTCTGGTTTTTGGGTGTTTTGTATAGGATCCATATTCATGACCCGGTTTTTTATCCTAATTGCTTGCTTTTGGGGTGTTTTTAGAAACTAGTAGTTGTTTAGGGGTAGTTTCATAATTAATATAAATTGGTCTCTATGGTCTCTATCTAGAGGTGGTCTCTCATGAGACTCACTCAAAGAAAATATAATAGTGGTGGCCCAAAAATGCTGAAGTATCTTTTCTTTAGGTAGGCACTATAAAATTTATTCCTCGGTGTTTTGTTTTTCAATTTTATAATAGACTTTTTTAATTAAATTTTAATTACATATTACTCCTAAATTATACAAAATGAAATTATTAAACTGTAAACTTAAATACCAAACTTAACTATTGAATCTGAATTCTGAAATGGTAATATTAGTTTATTTTTATTATAACTATTGAAAATATTAAGTGTATTAAAAATATTAAGCGTATTAGAAAATGAATTACTAATTATATAAGACCTTTACCCCCCACCGTATTGAATACAACATTTTGGCGTATTACGTATTCGTATTATGAATTCGAATTAGACGTACTACGAATTAGGTAACCCTGATTTTAAAAGAGTTAGTAAACAAGAGTTTGGTTTAGCTAAATGATAGGTTTAGTAAAGAAGAGTGAATATAAGTAAAAGGCCTATTTGCCTGAGTTAAGTTTAAAGCACAATTAATAGATGACTCCTTGTTGATTGATTACGTGAGTCATAATTAATGGTTTGTACCTTTTGCTGTCAAATGGTGACTCTATAATGGTTCAGGTGAATATCGTTCTTCTTCTACAGTATTTTCATCTCTGTTAGTAGTATTAAGGTAGCTTTGTTCTGTAAGCTATATTTGAAGATTCAAACCATGAGTTTAGAGTTTAATTTCGATGGTTAACGTTTTGTTATTTTCTCATTGTCATGTTCTTGTGCTTCTCTGAAGCTTTGAGCGTTAGACAAGTATCCAGGAAGCATGTTTTACTAGGCTGAGTACTATTTTAATTTTGCTTACACTCTTGTTAACCATTCTCTGATGAAATTCTATATTATGTGAATGTAATTCTTAGCTATGTTAAGAAACTAAGTTTTGAATATAAGTCTATGTAAATGGCCACAAAATTGAGTGTAGGTAAATCAGAACCCATTTCATACCATTGGTATATAAGTTGACTTTATTTTTGTTCCTCAATTGAAAGAAAATTCATTTAATTTGTTCTTGAATAAAAACAGAGATTAGTTCCTTTTGTATATTTATCGAAGCAGAAAAAGAATATGCCAACATAATTTGATGATATCTTGTGGATAAATGCTGATAAGGCAGATAATTCCACTTAAAATGATTAATGAGTCTTAACTATCTCATGCTTAATTACTACTTATATGTTTCATATATTTTTACTTGGTAGAACTAATGAGCTGAGGTGATTATAAAGCTTGGTGCAAAATGGAAGTGATTTCCACTTCTATACGTTGTCATTCTCATTTGATTATGGAGAACCTTGGTCCGTTGTGTTTTCCATGGAGTGTGAGCTTGTGTCACATAATACATTCACATCGATCAGCCATATTGCGAGCCCCACTCTTTACATTTTATTCTACTCAGAAGCCAACATATGTTCATATATACATGTAGCTTCTACCTCTATCATACTGAATGTTGTTCCGGATACCGAATGACAAGGAAGACATTCACAAACTGTTGTTTAGGTTTATAAAAAGGGAGGTGTGGACTGGAGAAGTCATGTGTGCGGTTGTATACAGATGCAGCACAAAGTCGAAATGGATAGGCGAGACGGTAATTTACAAGGGGATTACAACTTGCTAATTGCTATTTGGAAATTTGTGAAAATGTGACAGTGTTATTTACTAAGCTTGACTAGTTTATACTGCGTATCACTAAGCTTGGATTGATACAACCCCATGTTGATATAAGCTCTTCTGATTTCATCCCTTTGATTAACAGGATATTTCCATATTGCAATCCGCTTTCTTGGATCACATTCAAGATCAATATTTGGCTCAATATCACCTTGAAGTGGCAATTCATTCACCGACATGTGAACATTGGTGGGATTCATTTCACTTGTTGAAGTGTGCCCTGGAGTGTCAATATTAAGCAGAAACCGATCTTCATTTGTTGATCCTTGGCTCTTTCGTTTAAAAAATGCAGAGATGATAACTTAACCTGGCTGTTTTCTACTCTTTTTTTTTTTTTTTCGGATGACGTTGGGAACCCACAGCCGCTACCCTTCGGGTGCGCACTGGGTAAACCCCATGGGTCAACGTAATAGCCTGCAAAACCACGTAAGCCAAGTTAAACCGCAATTGCGATAGGCTCGATTCAGAAGGCATAAATCTCATGAATTCGCGCCCCAAGGAGTTTGAACCCAGGACCTGGTTTGAACCCAAGTTAAACCGAAATTGCGATAGGCTCGACTCAGAAGGCATAAATTCCGGGAATTCGCGCCCCAAGGGGTTTGAACCCAGGACCTTGTGGATAAACTCCACCTAGCCTAGCCAACTGAGCCAGGGGTATGCCCCTTTTTTTTCTTCCTTTAGGTGCCATATTGAGATTCTACTGGTACCTGCTAAACAACAACAAAAGAACTTAATTAAAATATAAAATAAAAAATGTATGAAAATCAGTGCATAACATATAAAATAGACCTAAATAACAAATCCACATCTCTAAATTATATAAACACAAAGCAACAACCCATTCAATTCTTTTTTTCACCAGTCACTATAAAACAGTAATCATCTTACATTCAATTCAATTAAAATTAAGGTCTAAGGTACCTCAAACTAAGTTACCTGGACCTTGCATTCCGACGACACGGTATGACACCGAAGCGGGTATGAAATCCGGCTAGGATCTGGCAAATGAACTTCCGACACTGCCTCCAATCCATCCCGCAGCAGCTCCACTCCATCGAAGTCCCGACAGCGGCTAGTCGACTATTAGGCTTACAGAAACAAAAGACAGGGAAGAAGGGGGGAAGAAACAGAAGTTTTAGCGAATGGGAAGAAGAGGGGAATGGATCTGATGGCGATGGGAAGTTGAAGAGAAGTGGCACTACCTACGACAGATGGGATGGGAGGTTAATCAGATTATTAGGTTTTGACTTTTGAATCTTTTGACTTTCTTGGTTGGGTTTTAAATTTTAATGGGTTGGGCCAAACCCACTAATACATTTATGGCAGATACATTTTTGATAGAATGTTTATTTAATGGGTTTGGGCCAAGGTTTATTTATTATATTCTAGATGAATACTTATAAATATATTACATATTTTTATACTAATATCCGTACCCCGTACCCGTGTCCAACTTTGGGTACGTGTCCCCGTATTTTGAATTTTATATAAATATACATCCGACACCTAGATATGCACCGTATCGGACACCCGTACCCGGGGTCCATGTAACATAGACCTCAAATAGAAACAAGTTTATATCTATCTAAATAATACGAAGTACGTCAAAGCTGAGCTTGATATTGGTGATGTTGAATTGAGAAAGAAGATGGGGATGTTCTGTTGATGGCTTGATGCCGATTGCGGAAATCGCTCTGTAATACTCTACTGTTTCCCCCTTTTGACTTTGCTTTTGGTTGGTGAGATATTTTATTATTTTAATTTACAGTTGCCGACTTGCTATTCATATTGTACCTGGGCTTGAGAAACTAAATTGGGTCAGCCCATCTTTTCACTGAAATGTCCAACAAACATTTGCAGTATTAAAAGTGAAAAGAAAAAAATTTCTGAAAGTCTTACCCAATACGGCAGCTTCGCCCCTGGTCGATACATAGCTGTTTAATTTGGAACATGATGCTTTGTGTTGTATCTCTAGACCTTCGGAAGACAACCGAATTTCGAGCTTTCCAAGCAATCCAAATGCTTGACAGAGAAAAATGATATATCGCAGGTAATTGTAGAAAAATATGGAGAAAAGAATAGAAACGAGTTCGAACTTACGCTGGCTGAAATTCACCTTTAGCCACTCCTTATCAGGGATGTGATTGAAGGAGTCATTCTGGTCTTGAGGTAGAATCATGGACCAGATTTCTTGTGCTGCTGAACAATTCTTAAGAAAGTTAAACGATGTAAATAGCGCAAATGTGGGAGTCCTAAGTGCGGCCCAAGACCTGTGACTAGGGGTGAACACCGGACGGGTGTAAATGGTTTTTAATAAATAAAAAAAAAAAGTTACGCGACTCATTATAGGCAGGCGGGAGTAAAATTTTGCAATGTTGTTATATGATGATAAGCTCAGAGCTTCCGAACATAAACGAATGTTCATTTGTATAGTAGTGGTATATACAATTACAAATTAAGGATTTATTCATTTGACAAGCTCTTCTTGTTTCTTGCCAGCTTCTTCCAACTCTCTAAGTCCTCCAACCTTTTGCTCAATTTCTTCAATTAGCTCCTCCCGCCATAGTTCTGCTCTAGCTGTTTCTTCAATGTCTTCTTGCTGTAACAATAAAAACCATTTCCATTTGAACTTAACTTCATGCCCTTCTCAATGTATATATACTCCATTATATATGTCCATGCAGGGGGCGGATCCAGCCCGGGGTCTTTTTAAAAAAATAAATAAATATTAGTGCAAAAAATTTGAATATTTCTATAAAAGTCAGGGTTTGTAGGTGAATTTTTTTATTATATTTCTTATTAGCCCAGGGCAGAAACATTTTCTCGATCCGCCCCTTTGTCCATGATTTAAACTATATGCATAAATTTATTTAAAAAATGCATGTCCCCTGAAATTTGATACTTTGTTCTAAGTTCCCTAGTAATCTTTTCGGGGTTACAATTGACACCCTTTCTAAATATATGTAACTTGCCCCTTGTAAAAAGCATTAAAGCTCACAATTTAATGAGAAATATCATATCGCACAATATTTGAAAGCACAACCACGTAAAGTTTAGGAGAAAACACAATCCGTTCATGGGATAAAATGTTTTATTTCCTAGATTTTATTATAAATTGTGATTTATTGGAACTTCAAAAAGAGATTGAAATGAGAGTACAAAAATAAATAGGTTTTAATTACTAAATGAAATAAACCTTCTCATAGACCCAGTGCCCACTACCATCTCCGCCATCTTTTCTGTATATTTCTGAATCATAGTAGGGATCCTGATCAATTTAAACAACAAAGCAAAATTAATATCCATCAGCAATAAATCAAACTCCTCTCCTTATCAAACACGAGTTCTAGCTAGTACGTACACCTGGTCTATGGAAGAATACGACTATGTACGTACCTTGGTGGAGCCAAAGAAGCAACATCCCCAGGCAGTGAACATGATGTAGAAGGTGTCTAATAGTTACAATGGACAAAATCATTATCATCAGTTCAAAAGCTTCGACGACTATTGTGATCTGAACATAGAGAAAACAAATTACGTACTAAAAGGAAATAGGAAAATTAACTTACAAACATTCTTCATGGCTTCATCACTAAGGTGCCAAATTGATTTATGAGTGATAAGATCTCTTTGTCCTTCAAGATGTTCGACCATCACAGCCATTAACGGCCAATCTGGAACCGCATTTACTTTGACTAGCGACCTTTTACTAGTTCCAGTCTGTGCAGGCAAATTAAACAGGACTAATTGTACACTTGTTGATTGAATGCATATATAGTGATTGCTAGAATTAATCCAGTTCATTAAAAAGCTCCAACTTATGTTGGTACGAAATCTGGGCATTTATATATATTTTTTTTTTCCAATACTCTCCACGCACTAATAATTAACCGATTTCAACTTCACTGAGGCTACTCGAGTGGCAATGGAAGTGGATATATAAACTTGAAAACAATGGCGTAAACACGGAATTAAAATTAAGATAGAGTACGTAATTAATAATTAATCACCTGATGAGTAGTAGTCGTCTTGTGAAATCTTGAAGTTGAGCTTTGATAATTCACCTGATGAACATTGCCTGCAGGTAGTGATTGGGTCAAGTTGGGCCGGATGCTGCTTGGTTTAAGAAACGTGAATCTACTACTACAGGTGATAGTTTCAGACATTTTTATTTTTATTTTTTTAAAACTAATTTGATGTTTCTCTTTAATTGTTGGAGTACGTAATGGATAAGGGAATAATTTTCATCCACCATTCATATGTTAGCCAATTCAGGCTAGTGGATATGGTTTATTCTCTTCACCACATTTACTATCCCAAGTTCAAACCCGTGTCTAGCTACTGGCTGGCTAGTTCCAAGTCCTAGCTATGGGTGCGGGCGGAATCAACCAAACCGATGCGTGGTAAACAAATTTGGCTGGAAATCGGTTAAAAAGAACTTGATGGTGAGCATTAATAATATGATACATCACAATGTTATATAGCCAGGGACGAAGCCAGAAATTTCTAGCAGCCCGTGTGTCACATTTTTTTTTTTGAGCTAAATGCTTATGTTCAAAATACAAAAATACAATATTTTCATATTTTGCAGCAAAGCAGTAGATGCACAAAAAGATAATGACACATATATAACAATAACATTTTAACATAGATTCGTGCACAAAAAAAGATGGACTAACCTTACTAAAATTGTACCCTACGAGTCTTCTCAGATTTGAAATCATCAATTATTGAATCTTCGTCTATGCTCCTTGCTAACTCTCTTTCAACATAAACTACCAAAGAATCAGTTAGGTAATCTTTTTCCATCTTATTTCGGAGAGTTGTTTTGACAAGTTTCATTGCAGAAAAGGCTCGCTCTATTGTTGTTGTAGAAACAGGAAGAGTCAAGATAAGACGAAGCAACCTGTCAAATATCAATTATACTTTGGAGTCAAATTCAGTTTCAAAGTAGTCATTATTTATAAAATGTAAATAAATTCATTAAAAAAAAAAAGACAAACCTGTCAATCAAGTTATATTGTTGTGTCTTATTCATCTCAAATAGCCTTTGACATAACTCAGAAATGGTGGTTAGATCATCGTAAGACTCCTGACGACCAACACCCATCTCATAAAAAGTTAACTGACCTCTCAAGTTATGCATGTCTTGCCCACTAAAATCATTCAGATAGAATTTCTCAGCTAGAACAGATATTTGATCAGCATTAAACTAAACGACTTGGATTTATCCTTGGGATCCAAAGCAGAACTAAGTTTAAAAAGCTCCACAACATCATCATTGAATCTGTTATTCAACTCATCCACTTGAAAGTCAATTGCTGCATTAAAGACATCAAAATGGTAATGGTGCTCAAAGGTGATGGCATCTCCCATGCTGACATAAACGGCCAGTACCAAATGGATACAATGCATCCATTTCGGGAACTTCAATACCATACTTCACACAAGAAGATTTCACAAGCATAAGAAGGACATCATAACTGATAGTGTATATGTCTAGAGACAGTCTTTATTAAGGGCATACATCCCTTATTAAGGGCATATATGTACTATTACACAGGTCAACGTAATATAATATATGTTTGTTTGTTTGACTATTGAGTATCGCTTTCATATTTATATTACACCAGGCATACAACATGTCTGTTGGTCCCTTTCAACAACAAGAAAAGACTAGAGGGGGGAGGGGTGAATAGTCTTTTCAAACTTTCGTCGTTTAAAAACTTTCTCAGCAAGTACTTATTACTTTTCAGTAATGAGTTTGCTGATACTTAACTTTCTCAGCAAGAGCAAGTTACTTCTCAGTAACTAGTTTTGCTAATACTTAAAATCAGAGAACAGAAGTCTTTGATACAATAAGTGCTTTGTCAGTAAGTGATAGTTTCAGCAAGTGAAGTGAGTGACTGTGTACAGATAGATATGCTTTGCTGAAAACTAAATGCAGTAAGTAAATCACACAAACACTTTTATAGTGGTATCTGAGAGTGGCGTAATCTCTCAACTAATCCACTTTGTCCTTTCTAGGACTGAATCCACTAAGAAAAGTTTGAGGTTCCTTACAACACCTATCTAGAGCGATTCAAACAGAAACCAAAGCACACTTGCTTCGTTTCCAACCTAACTAGAGAACGAAACCTTGTTCTCCACCAAACTTGGGACTTTTAATCAGCAATACTATGCTCGATTAAGTTCCCCCTGAATATCACGCCTGAAAGGGTGTATTTTCAGTTAGAGAGGTTTGGGATGACATAACTTAATTATAACTTATCCAGTTACAACAAGTAATCTAAGAAACAAAACTTTGAATACTTTGCAGTAAACAAGTTTGATTGTTTCTGGTGTCAAGACTTGTTCTTGTTCGAAAGAAAGAACACTTAACTAATTTCTTAGCCGTGTGAGTTCTACTTCTTCACAAGTAGCTTTTTCAAGCTTTAAGTCCTGGAACGGATCAATGGCAGTAAAGAGTGTTTGAAGGGTATGTGAGTTTAAGCACAAGTGAGAGTTTGATCACGTTGTTGACACACTTCAACTCTTTGCCGGATGACCTCTATTTATAGTGAATCAAGGAGCCGTTTGAATTTCAAATTCTAAGACTTTTGTTCCTTAAGATGTCACTATCTTGCTTTTGTACTTTCAGCAACATCCTTTACTTGTCTTCTAGTCTTCATGTCCTTCGCGTGCATGTTTTGCATTTGATGTTCATTTGAATGAAATTCAAACAGTAACATTGGAGCGCAAATGCAAGTACTTTCAGCAAGAGGTCACAAATGTTCATCAGCAAGTGGTCATCTCAGTTTCAGCAAGCACAACCTACTCTGTCGTTTAGATTTTCACTTATACAATGCTGTTGCTGAAGTTTCCACTTTCTGAGCAACATGTGCCTTTGTAGATACCAGTCTTCAGAAATCTTCTAGTCTTCAGTTCCTCGAAATCTTCAAGTTTCTGAACGGTTCTAAATGCTTCAATAGTTTGTTTGTGTAAACAAAGTACATCATCAGCAAATGCTTCAATAGGTTGTATTTCTTTTCAGAAAACAAGATACATCATAAGCGGTAAAACTAACTTATCTAGCACCTACTCTAAGTCTTCAGCAAACGTTCCTCTTTTACAATGTCCTTAAAATTCTAAATTCCTATGGACCTTAAGAGTACTAGTTACTGGACTTTCCTTAATTTAACATGGTTAATTGCTCATCAAACTTACAAGTTTCCTAACAAACTTTCCTCTTTTTTATGTTAGCAATCCACGGCTAAATTAATTGTTACCCTTTTAGAGGTTTCTGATGTTGAATAAATCAGTTGATTAATGCAAGCATACTTGAATAATTAAACAGTAAGCATAATTGATGAACCGGAATTTGTCAGATTCTAATTAATCAAATAAATTTGTATTTAGCCAAAGGCAATTCACAACTACAACGAAAACCGTAGTGTAGCAGTAAAATAACCTCGAGTGTCGATCTCTAAGGACTATAACTAGCTTTATCTAATTTAACTTAAACTATAAAATCAACAAACGACTTAGCAGAGGTTTTTCTTATTAGATAATGGAAGTTAGTCAAAGCATAGCAGGTTAATAATCATGCATGAAGTACCCGATCGTTTTGCATATAGATCTTTCATCAATGAATTGTCCAATGTGTTCCATTTTTATTCAACACTACGAAGATAGAGGACTTAGATAGATCAAAGAAATAAAGCAATAACTCAAAGTCTGATTCGCTTTACCGCCATCAGCATAATTATTAACCCTTCGCTAAGAATTCACATATTATCACCAACGATAGGTTTAGCTACTCATAGATGTCATGCAATCAACAGAAATCATAGCAAGATTGAATGAAAACATGTTGAAAGATAAATAAATATAAATAGAAAAACTGTAAGATACAATGTTACCGAAGGTTGTCAATCTCCGAAGAATCGCGATCTCACAAGCTCCAAAACGATAAGAAAAAGTATCCCCTATGCAAAGAATCCCCAGAACAGGCTCTGGAGAATTCCTACCTAAAACTAATGAGAAGGTGAGAAAAAAGGTCTGAGAAAGTATGAAAAACGGAGAAAACTGAGCAACTATATATAGGGGTTCGGACGGTGTGGGGCGAGTCGCCCCACACACCGGGCGAATCGCCTGGTATGGGGCGAACCGCCCCACGTCCCGGGCGAATCGCCCGGGACCTCTAGTCGGCAGGTTACGCATTTTCGACGCGTTTTTGGATTTCTTTTCCTTTTCGGACTCGGTTTTTGCCTTCTAGTGACCTTTTAGCCTTCAAACTCGACCCCTAGACTTCAAATCCTATCCGGAATCTTCTAGATACTCCAAAACCAATTCTTCATTCTCTTCAATATAATTGCCCGGAAAACCTCGTTTTTCACCAAAAACCTGTAAAATACAAACTAAAGGGAAACGTGACACTATTCTAATAAAATGCACTAAAATATAGCTAAATTAACATAGAGGATAGCTAAAATAGGTGAAAAAGACTCGAATGAAAGTGTAAAATACATGTTCATCAAACTCCCCAAACCGAACCTTTGCTTGTCCTCAAGCAACTAAGCTAGACTCTAATGCAAAAAACAATGCAACACAAAAAATGGAGTCTCATGCCAAATGAAATGAACTAATTTATTGGATCTATCAAAAACATATGAACAAAAACCATACAAATCATAACATGAATATAGGTTGAAGAATGCCTCGATTGACTCATACACATTCACATAAGCACTTATGTCAAGACAAGATAGTCTCTCGTAACATTCTCTACCTGGACCTAGTCAGTGACGACGTAATGAAACATGTTAAAATACGAATGGTTGTCCCGTGCCTATGAAACTGAGGACTTACTACTGTTCACCAAGTTAAGACGTTTCCTCAAAGAGGTCGAACCAATACTGGCTCTCATCAAACGATGGAGGGTTCCCTAAAAAGATAACACTCCCCTATTCTACCCATCTCTCAAGCAAAGCCTTAAGCTATTCACCACTTCCTGAATGGTAGGACGAGGGTGGTCTAGAACAAATGACACTCAAACAAACAAAAGATGAACATTACATGAATTGGAAAACGAGTCAAACACTTTGCTAAACTGCTTTTTGGCTTTTTTTTACCCTTCTTTGCTTTTTTGGGGTCTTTTCCTCTTTTTTTTTCTTTTTTTTTCTCTTTTTTTTTCTTTTCCAGATTTTTTCTTTTCTCTTTTTTTCGATTTTTTTTTTTAGTCAGCAGTAGCTCAACGAAAATGAAATTAAAATGACATACAAACGACCTCCCCAAACCTATTCGAAAGAACAGGTTGGAGTACAAAATTTACGAAAAAGGAAAATAAACTCACAACACACACTAAAAATTGAAAAACAAGTCCAATGATAGCGTAACCCCCTCCCCAAACCTATTCGAAAGAATAGGTTGCAAACAAAGCATCACACAATCTCACACTACCTCCTTCCTAGACATTTAGCAATCTCAAAGTAAGGTGAAGACTTGTTGCCTCTTAGGTACATAATTACTCGGGAAAACAACCATAAGACTCTAACATGCATCATCCTATTATAAAGGCCTTCGTAAACCGCAGTAGACAAAACACCACTAAGTGATGTCGAGACTACCAAGCTTAACTTAGTGCAACATATGCACGTGACAAACCAAGCGAGAAAAACCTCAAACAAATTCATAGAGATGAAGCATACGATTAATGTCATAATTAGTTAATCTACCCAATAAAAAAGTTCAAAAAATTTGACAATAAACTCCACATAAAACATGCAAGACTACCCTAGGATGAATGTAGTGAATGCAACTAAATACTAAGAAAGCTGTAAACGTGCAGATGCAAATGCAAACGGATAATCATGCAATGTACTGTACTCATCCTATCAATGCCAAGCTCCAAACTAACAACACTAGTTCACTTGAATCCCATCCCCCTCATGAATTTAAAGCTAGTCCCTAGTAGTAAGAAAATGAGGAAATAAGATGTGATACTAGATGTTACCGCGTGGTTTGGCCTCGGTCGGCTGAGTACGCTAGATGTAAGGTATTGAGATCGCTCGAGGCCCCTTATTGGTGATCATCGGAGCTCGTGGTGGTGGTGGTAGTTCCACTAATAGACCGGATAGGACAAACTCCCCCATCAGTGTTCATGGCATCCTCATTGTCCCTATTGTCTTCATTGTCACTACTGTCACCACCATCATCACTAGTAGAGTTGCATTGTCGAAGAGAATCCTCAAGATTAGCCGCTGTAGTTATGGAATCTTCCATCCGGTATCTCTCTAATAGCCTGTGAACTGTTGAAGGGGAAAGAACTGTGTTCTTAGAGTCTCCCTCTCCAACGTTTTACACCCCGGGGAAGTTACAGTAAGCTGCTCGGATACTCAGAGGTCTTCTTCCATTTTTTCCAATGTCGACCACATTCTCTACGGTTGATGCTCCCGATGTCTATATGGTGCTCCCTTTAGAGGCAGTCGAGGGGCACCCCAAAGAGGGGTTGGGTGTCCATGTCATTATGTTTTGGAATCAAGTTAGCGATTCGGAACTTTGTCACCACTGTCGACTCAAGACTGAATCCGTTGTGGTGAGGCCGCCCCGGTACCTTCCTATTCACTCGAACCTTGCAGTTCTTGTGACAGATTTCTGTCGTAATATTGGTTTCAATCCCTTCGGTGGTACGTGAATAGACATAAGAGTGCTCACTCCTGGTGGGTTCTCGTTCCTCCACATGGATTAACCGCGACGTTGTTGCAAAAGCCCATGGCTTGTACGCACCTCTAACGAGATCATTCTCCTCGACATGGTTGTAATCGAACCGCCTCCAATACCTCATTGTAGCCAAACGGAAGTGCTCCTCTCCCCTTGTGGCATGGTTCCTACAAACAGCAATTAATACCTCGTATGACACAAAACAGACTCATGCATATGCTAATGCAAGAGTGAAACACACGAGTGATAATATCAAAAATCTAACTCCGCAAATCCTCCATGTCTAATCTAGCTACTAACATGCAACACACCATAACAACTTCGACATGTACATATCGCATTATGCTCGTGCTAGACAACCAATAACCCTAAATCATAAGGCTCAATTCATACCATAGTAGCAAAAATTCTAGTATCATAAATCCTCAAACTCATCAATTATGCATTCTACCATCATGTCCATCATTATCACATCAGTAAATACAATCATATGTATGGAATGGAAGAAAAAGATACATTGCATAACAAGATATAGACATCTAGTAGCTGATAGTGTATATGTCCTAGAGACAGTCCTTACTAAGGGCATGGTGCCCTTATAGAGGGCATATATGTACTATTACACAGGTCAACGTAATATAATATATGTTTGTTGTATTTTACTATTGAGTATCGCTTTCATATTTATATTACACCAGGCTGCAGCATGTCATATCTTTATTACTGTCTGTATTGATATTAAACATGTCCCCTCGGATAGATGACCGATCACACAGTTAGTGGGAGCTATGTGAGTTATCATCTATCCCAAACTCTCCCTAGTCGTGGTTCATCTCGGATGTGGGGGTCTGAATGAACCTGACAAGACTAGTATGCTTGGAGGTTATACTTGTTGGAGCAAGTGTGAGCCGATCCTACGGCCACGGAACGGATTGTTGGACAATCGAGAAACGTTCCCATAACTGCGCATAGTTGTTCGAAGAAGGATTATCGAACAATGGAATTACCCACCGGACACTCCCATCGATGTATACTCTACACCGACGTGTCTATGGGAACCGGTGAGTTGTCGAAGTGATGCCATTCGTCCTTTGTACTTACAGGACTTTATCATCACATTTGTTGCCCCATATCCTTGGTGGACCCGTCGATGTCAGCTCTGAATAAGCAGATGACCTAAGACACGATCCAGGATTATGGCTAAATACAAATGGGGGTGATAAGTGATTCTGTGAAGGATTCATCTCTCAAGTGTAGCACAGGAGAGCACTGCTCATAGTCTGCATAGTTGTGTTGGTAAAGTCACTGGCCAGTGCAAATGATATATTATGATGGTCATAAGTATATCTTAACCAAGCAACTCCCTGAGACGCCCGTGGATGTATTATTGGGATAGACACTTCATCGATCCTAGATACATTCGAGCAAGTCAGATGAAGGGACGTTACCATCGCAACGTTGAGCGCAACAGGCTTCGCAACGAAAGGGTTAGCTTTGAGAAACCTCTCAAACGTCCTCACGTATTAATATTGCAAATGGAACCGTCTAGGAATTCCATGTTGCCTAGTCTAGGACTTGCTTAATACGGTGAGGCCCTATGGGTCACACTATGTGGTGATTCAGTCTATCAGAATATCCTTGAAGATGGAATCGTAGTTAATTTGGAATTAATTGTGATTGATGGATTATAATTAATTTGGAATTAATTATAATATTTGGTGGCTAAATTAATGATTTAGAATTATTAATTGAATTGGCTAATTAATTGTATTTTATGTAAATACAATTAAAGATTATATTTTAGAAATATAATGGAGGTTCGATTAGAAATGATATGTTAATTTAGAATTAACATATGCACTTGGGCAAAATCAACTTGGAGTTTGGATTGCCTTATAAATATAAGTGGGTCCCAAAGTGGGACCCACCTCCCGTAGGACAAGGCGCGCGCGCGCGCGTGGCTAGATAAGGGGAAGGAGTTCGACTCCTTCCTTTATTAGAAGTCCAAGGGATAAGTTAGATTTTCCTGATTGAGTTTTGATTTGATTGGGAATGAATCTAGACTTGATATTGGTTTCCTTGTGCGATAAGAATTAGATTCTTATTCCTTTACGAAGTCTAATTGCTTATGCTTTAGGCTTCTATAGACTACTATATATAGTAGACTATTAGAGAGCTTTACACACAGTTTTGAACACAGTTATTCTACCCAGTTTTCTTAGAGAAAATAAAAGCTCTCCCCTCCTCCCTTAGCCACCCACGCGTGCGCCACCACCGGAGGGAATTGCCGCCCCGTCTTCTTGGTCACATAAAGAATATCCTAGCATTCTTCCGATAGGCTGTTCATCCGTGGATACCAAGGTTGAGGTTCTAGGAGCTGGAAACTAACTCTTATTGTCTTGCAGATATAAGGAGCATTGTAGATATCTTCGACTTCGACGAAGGAGAAGATACACCGGATTATTACGAAGACTTGGAAGCTGCTTTGGAAGTAAGGTTAGTCTTCTAATTGACGTGTTTATATATATACGACATATGCATAATCAATTAACCTGTATGTTAAGAAAATTTTTTGAAATTCCGCTGCGTACCCTAGGGGTAAATCTGACCGTATTTTCTTACAGTAGCAAAATTCTTAAACCAACAAACCAAGCATAATTGAACATGCAATTGATAGTGAATAACGTTTCTAATCACACAAACACCCTACCCATACATCATATAAGCCTAATTGAAGCACAAATAAGAAAACCCCCAAATTTGAAAAACTAGGGTTCAAGTGAAGATACCTCAGATCTGGAAAACGAATGCACTAGTGTGAAAGTTGTTCGGATGAAAAGAAAGAGTACGTAACGGGCTTCGATTGAAGCTAAAGAACACAAAATTTGATGGAAGATTCAAAGTGTTATGAAAGATTGAAGAATTTTCGATTTTCTTGGAGTTTGGGGAGTAAGAGAGTGAAAAGATGGAGAAAATGAGGAAAAAGGGGGGTTTCCCCGTTTTTAATCTGCAGGTGCCGTGGGGTGAGTCGCCCCCCACCTCCTGAGGTGGGGAGACGAAACCTTTCGAAAAAACTTAGTTTTTAATCCCCGAAAACCATTTTACTCATAAAACCACTCGAAAAAGTTCACTCAAACATAAACATAAGCACAAACGACACAGAAACGAACAAATTCACATAAGAAAAGCAAATTGTTCAATGTATGCATGCAATAAAACAGTAAAAAAGCGATAAAAACTCCAGGTTGCCTCCCGGATAGCGCCATTGTTTATAGTCTTAGACTCGACTTCTTCTTGAGGGTACTAGACTTCCCCTTCATGGATCTTCTCCTCATGCCACGAACCTGTGAATAAGAATGAACATAGACAGTAAGACCACAATAGTTAATGGTGTGAGAAGCATTGAAGTGATCAGGTGGATCAGATATGGCTCGCAACCCATGTCGCTCTCCATCCACCTCAATGGTGCAAGTCCTTCGGTAGATGTCTATTACGGAGCGTAGTTTAATCAAGAACGTTCGTCCCAAGAGAACAACATCCCCCATCCCAGGTGTAGACGCCGACATAACTACAAAATTGGTGTACACAGAAGCTTCACCAATCTTAACCAGTACGTTCTTCACAACGCCTTCGGGTCTCACAAAGGATCCATCCGCCAATTGCACAATAGCCTTATGCTCAGATAGTTTTCCAAGGCTACTCTTCTCAAACACATTCATTGGGAGCACATTAGAATAAGATCCCGTATCTAGTGTAGCACGAACATCTTCAAGTTCACCAATCCCGACCTTAACATCGAAACTTTGAGGGATTGGCTCGGGATCCTCTTGCTCCTCTTCACTCTCATCAGAACCAAGGTCCTTCTCTTCTTCCTTGGCTAGTGGGGGTTCCTTATCCTTGCAACACTCACACTTAGCAACCTTCCTAATGGTGATTTCAACAGGTAGATCACCCACCAAGGTAATGGACATCGACTTCTCAGTGTTGCTAGGCAGCTTCCCTTGCTCCCTACTTGCTCTTCGGTCAATCAACTCTTGCATCTTTTGATGGGCAAGCCTAGTGCTCTCTTCCAATCGATCAAGCCTTGCCCTAGTTTTCTCGGAATCTTCTTCATAACGCTTAAGAAAACTTTTGGTGTGATCAACCATCTTTTGCAAGTTCTCCATGAGTAGAGCTGTCTTCGACTTCGGTTGCTCTTTCGGAGCGGGATTTTCGCAGTGATCATTACCATAGTTAAGCCTACTACGGTCTTGGTTAGGGCCATAAGTTTGGCTAACCGGTGCATATCCTTGATTGTTTCGGAATCCTCTTCTCCAAAATCCACCTCGAGGATTCCTACCATCTTGTCCGTAGCTAGCTTCTTGAGTACCAAATTCCGTAGCAAATGCTTCCTCTTCGCCTCCTTGAACCCAATTGCCATCATCATATCCAAGATCCGATCTACACATATGAGCTCCATGCCCATAGTTCTTGCATATTCGGCAAACTTCGTTCGACACAGATGTTCCAGTGGCACTCTTGAGGACTTGCTTCAACTCATTGGTAAAGCACTCGAATCGATCCTCATTCCCCCCATACATAGGGGCCTCCTGAGTAGGTGGAGCTTCAGGTCCACGTCTCCTAACCATTGCTCTTGGATCCTTGAATTGCGAACCCTTAGCAAGCCTTTCGAAAACCGCCCAGACGGCTTCCGCGGTTTCCTCCCAAATATTTCCACGGCATTGGAAATCCACCACTTCTTGGTTCTCAAAGGTTAGTCCATTGTAGAAGTGTTGGACAAGATCCGAGAGTTCAAAACCATGGTGAGGGCACTTGTTCATGAGGTCTTGGAACCTCTCAAACGCGGTGTAGATGGTCTCATCATAGTCTTGTTTGAACCCAGTGATTTGCGCCTTAAGCGCGGTAGTCAAGGTGTGAGGGAAGTATTTCTCCATTAAAGCTGAAAAAACCTTCTCCCAAGTGTCCAGCGAGCCCGCCGGTAGAGAACTCAACCATGACTTGACTCTGTCACCAAGCCCCATAGCAAAAACTGATGGTGTATATGTCCTGGAGACAGTCCTTATTAAGGGCATATATGTACTATTACACAGGTCAACGTAATATAATATATGTTTGTTGCTTTTACTATTGAGTATCGCTTTCATATTTATATTACAATAGGCATGCAGCATGTCATATCTCTATTACTGTCTGTATTGATATTAAACATGTCCCCTCGGATAGATGACCGATCACACAGATAGTGGGAGCTATGTGAGTTATCATCTATCCCAAACTCTCCCTAGTCGAGATTCATCTCGGATGTAGGGGTCTGAATGAACCAGACGAGACTAGTATGCGTGGAGGTTATACTTGTTGGAGCAAGTGTGAGCCGATCCCACGGCCACGGAACGGATTGTTGGACAATCGAAAAACGTTCCCATAACTGCGCATAGTTTTTCGAAGAAGGATTATCGAACAATGGAAGTACCCACCGGATACTCCCATCGAGGTATACTCTACACCGAAGTGTCTATGGGAACCGGTAAGTTGTCGAAGTGATGCCAGTCGTCCTTTGTACTTACAGGACTTTATCATCACATTTGTTGCCCCATATCCTTGGTGGACCCGTCGATGTCAGCTCTGAATAAGCAGTTGACCTATGACACGATCCAGGATTATGGCTACATACAAATGGGGATGATAAGTGATTCTGTGAAGGATTCATCTCTCAAGTGTAGCACAGGAGAGTACTGCTCATAGTCTGCATAGTTGTGTTGGTAAAGTCACTGGCCAGTGCAAATGATATATTATGATGGTCATAAGTATATCTTAACCAAGCAACTCCCTGAGACGCCCGTGGATGTAT
Source organism: Plantago ovata (assembly GCA_028274465.1). Classification (NCBI taxonomy): domain Eukaryota; kingdom Viridiplantae; phylum Streptophyta; class Magnoliopsida; order Lamiales; family Plantaginaceae; genus Plantago; species Plantago ovata. The sequence continues at coordinate 96,807,249 of CM051456.1, read as the reverse complement.
TATTGGGATAGACACTTCATCGATCCTAGATGCATTCGAGCAAGTCAGATGAAGGGACGTTACCATCGCCGCGTTGAGCGCAACAGACTTCGCAACGAAAGGGTTAGCTTTGAGAAACCTCTCAAACGTCCTCATGTATTAATATTGCAAATGGAACCGTCTAGGAATTCCATGTTGCCTAGTCTAGGACTTGCTTAATACGATGAGGCCCTATGGGTCACACTATGTGGTGATTCAGTCTATCAGAATATCCTTGAAGATGGAATCGCAATTAATTTGGAGTTAATTGTGATTGATGGATTATAATTGATTTGAAATTAATTATAATATTTGGTGGCTCAATTAATGATTTGGAATTATTAATTAAATTGGCTAATTAATTGTATTTTATGTAAATACAATTAAAGATTATATTTTGGAAATATAATAGAGGTTTGATTTTAAAGGATATGTTAATTTGGAATTAACATATGCACATTGGCAAAATCTACTTGGAGTTTGAATTGACTTAGAACTATAAGTGGGTCCCAAAATCGGGACCCACCTAGTGTCCCTGGGAGAGCGCGCGCGCGTAGGCTGGGTAGGGGAAGGAGTTCGACTCCTTCCTCTAGTAGAAGTCCAAGGGATAAGTTAGATTTTCCTGATTGAGTTTTAATTTGATTGGGAATGAATCTATACTTGATATTGGTTTCCTTGGACTGCATATCTGCAAGACAATAAGAGTTAGTTTTCAGCTCCTAGAACCTCAACCTTGGTATCCACGGATGAACAGCCTATCGGAAGAATGCTAGGATATTCTTTGTGTGACCAAGAAGACGGGGCGGCGTATTCCTCCGGTGAGGTGGCGCGCGCGAGTGGCTAAGGGAGGAGGGGAGAGCTTTTTATTTTCTCTAAGAAAACTGGGTGGAATAACTGTGTGCAAAACTGTATCCAAAGCTCTCTAATAGTCTACTATATACAGTAGTCTATAGAAGCCAAAAGCATAAGCAATTAGACTTCGTAAAGGAATAAGAATCTAATTCTTATCGCACAAGGAAACCAATATCAAGTCTAGATTCATTCCCAATCAAATTAAAACTCAATCAGGAAAATCTAACTTATCCCTTGGACTTGTAATAGAGGAAGGAGTCGAACTCCTTCCCTTACTCTATCCATGCGCGCGCGCGCTTCCTAGGGACAGTAGGTGGGTCCCAATTTTGGGACCCACTTATAGTTCTAAGGCAATTCAAACTCCAAGTAGATTTTGCCCAAGTGCATATGTTAATTCTAAATTAACATATCCTTTCTAATCAAATCTCCATTATATTTTCAAAATATAATCTTTAATTGTATTTACATAAAATACAATTAATTAGCCAATTCAATTAATAATTCCAAATCATTAATTGAGCCACCAAATATTATAATTAATTCCAAATCAATTATAATCCATCAATCACAATTAATTCCAAATTAATTGCGATTCCATCTTCAAGGATATTCTGATAGACTGAATCACCACATAGTGTGACCCATAGGGCCTCATCGTATTAAGCAAGTCCTAGACTAGGCAACATGGAATTCCTAGACGGTTCCATTTGCAATATTAATACGTGAGGACATTTGAGAGGTTTCTCAAAGCTAACCCTTTTGCTGCGAAGCCTGTTGCGCTCAACCCTGCGATGGTAACCTCCCTTCATCTGACTTGCTCGAATGTATCTAGGATCGATGAAGTGTCTATCCCAATAATACATCCACGAGCGTCTCAGGGAGTTGCTTGGTTAAGATATACTTATGACCATCATAATATATCATTTGCACTGGCCAGTGACTTTACCAACACAACTATGCAGACTATGAGCAGTGCTCTCCTGTGCTACACTTGAGAGATGAATCCTTCACAGAATCACTTATCATCCCCATTTGTATGTAGCCATAATCCTGGATCGTGTCTTAGGTCAGCTGCTTATTCAGAGCTCACATCGACGGATCCACCAAGGATATAGGGCAACAAATGTGATGATAAAGTCCTGTAAGTACAAAGGACGAATGACATCACTTCGACAACTTACCGGTTCCCATAGACACTTCGGTGTAGAATATACATCGATGGGAGTGTCCGGTGGGTACTTCCATTTTTCGATAAAGCTTCTTCGAACAACTATGCGCAGTTATGGGAACGTTTCTCAATTGTCCAACAATCCGTTCCTTGACCGTGGGATCGACTCACACTTGCTCCAACAAGTATAACCTCCACGCATACTAGTCTTGTCTGGTTCATTCAGACCCCCACATCCGAGATGAACCTCGACTAGGGAGAGTTTGGGATAGATGATAACTCACATAGCTCCCACTATCTGTGTGATCGGTCGTCTATCCGAGGGGACATGTTTAATATCAATACAGACAGTAATAAAGATATGACATGCTGCAGCCTAGTGTAATATAAATATGAAAGCGATACTGAATAGTAAAATGCAACAAGCATATATTATATTACGTTGACCTGTGTAATAGTACATATATGCCCTCTATAAGGGCACCATGCCCCTAGTAAGGACTGTCTCTAGGACATATACACTATCAATCTCTAACTTGAACTAGAGCCAGTCACCTTTATGCCTAATGCCCAGATTAGCATAATGTCTTAAGTGGACTTCCACTGATAAGACCTTGGTGAAAGGATCTGCCACGTTGTCCGTGGTAGAGACACGTTCTATACTAACTTCTCCTCTATCTATAATCTCATGTATAACGTGATATTTTCTAAGTACATGTTTGTTCTTGTTTGTAGATCTAGGCTCCCTAGCTTGAGCGACGGGCCCTGTATTGTCACAATAAATCGTTATTGGACTGGGAGCAGGAACAACCCTCAATTCCTTCAAGAACTCTGAAATCCAGACAGCTTCTTTCGATGCTTCTGATGCAGCAATGTACTCGGCTTTTGTGGATGAGTCAGCAACCGTGGCTTGCTTAGAGCTCTTCCAACAGACAGCTCCTCCGTTCAATTTGAATACGTATCCTGTCTGTGACTTAAAGTCATCAGGATCTGATTCAAATCCAGCGTCGACATACCCAGACATCTTTAATTCTAGTTCTCCACCAAACACCAAGAACATCTCTTTAGTCCGTCTAAGGTACTTAAGAATGTTCTTCACAGCAGTCCAGTGAGGTACTCCTGGATTCTGTTGGTGTCGACAAGTGACACTGAGCGCATATGCCACATCGGGCCTTGTGCAATTCATTGCATACATTATAGACCCTACTGCCGAAGCATAGGGCACACGACTCATTGCATTTCTCTCTTCATCAGTTTTAGGACCATCCTTAACTGATAAGACAATCCCATGCCTAGCTGGGAGAAAGCCTCTCTTTGAGTCGTCCATCTTATAACGCTTCAGTATTTTGTCGATGTAGGTGGACTGTGTCATTCCTAACATCCTCTTGGATCTATCTCTAATGATCTTGATCCCTAGGATGTAGTTCGCTTCACCCAAGTCCTTCATCGAGAAGGTACTTGATAACCAAACTTTAGTCTCTTCTAGCATAGAGACATTGTTTCCCATGATCAAAATGTCATCTACATAAATGATCATGAAAACAACTCCTTTGTCGTTGTGTCTCGCGTAGACACAGGGATCTTCCTTGCTTCTGATGAAGTCAAACGATTTGACGGATTCATCACAGCGGATATTCCAGCTCCTTGACGCTTGCTTTAGCCCATAGATGGATCTTTGTAATTTGCATACAGCAGTTGGCCTGGTTTTACTAATAAAACCTTCCGGCTGTACCATATAGACCTCTTCCTCAAGGTTGCCATTGAGGAAGGCTGTCTTTACATCCATCTGCCAGATTTCATAATCATAGTAGGCAGCTATTGCAAGTAGAATTCGAATGGACTTCAATTTGGCTACCGGTGAAAAGGTTTCATCGTAATCGATGCCATACCTTTGCGTGTAGCCTTTCGCCACAAGCCTAGCTTTGTGCGTTTGTACCTTGCCATCGGCATCTGTCTTTCGTTTAAAGACCCATTTGTACCCAATTGGTCTAACCCCTTGGGGCAAGTCTACCAAGTTCCAAACTTGGTTCTGGTACATTGAATCCATTTCTAATTCCATGGCCTCTTGCCATTTGTCTGAGTTAATATCAATTATTGCCTCTTTGTAGGTCTCGGGATCTTCCCGATCTGATAAACCGACATCAAGTTCACTGATGTCTTCTATCATAAGGCTTTGCTTCTGAGGTCCTCTTAGGATCCTCTTCGACCTACGGAGCTCGACTTGTTCTGGTACTTTTCTTTTCTGGCTTCGTGTAACACGAAAATTATCAGTGGGTACTGATGCAGCTGGTCATTGGGCGCGACCCTGTTCCCTTGCGGGAGGCTGCTCTTGTGCAACTTGTTGCACAGGTTGGTTGACAACGGGTTCTATTGGTGTGGTTTCAACTGTTGATCTAATCACAGGACTCCCACTGACTATGACATGCCTAGCAAGTGTCATATCATCACCCTTGTCTGCTTCGAAAGCTCCCACTGAACTTGAGTCCAAATCAGAAGATTTAGAGACCTCATGTTCGCGCGTGTCAAAGTCTTGAATTTTTCTTCAAGTTCTATCATATCATCTAACCTCTCTTCTTCGAGGTATTCAACTTCTAAAAACTTCACGTTTCTAGACACGATGACCTTGTGATCTTCAGCATGATAGAATTCATAGCCTCTCGTCTAACGAGGATAACCTATGAAATATACTTTGACACCCTTGGCATCTAACTTATCAGTGAGCATCAGCTTGACTATCGCAGGACAGCCCCAAGGTCTAAGATAGCCTAGTGAAGGCTTCTTTCCCTTCCATAACTCATAAGGAGTTTTCTCCACTGATTTAGATGGTACACGGTTCAGAATGTAGATTGCAGTTTGTAGTGCATATCCCCACAGATACTTTGGAAGAGTCGAGAATCTAATCATTGATCTTACCATGTCTAACAGGGTTCGATTCCTCCTCTCAGACACACCATTAAACTGTGGTGTTCCAGGAGGAGTCCATTGCGATTGAATTCCATTTTCCTTCAAGTAATCGATAAATTCTTCGCTAAGGTATTCACCTCCTCGATCTGATCGAAGAGTGACTATCCTTAGGTTCAATTCATTCTCGACCTCGTTCCTAAACTCCTTGAATTTTCCAAAGGTCCCGGATTTATTCTTCATAAGATAAATATACCCATACCTTGAGAAATCGTCAGTAAAGGTAACGAAGTAAGGATAACCCCCACGCGCATGAACTTTAAATGGTCCACATACATCGGTATGTATGAGCTCTAAGCACCGAGTGGCACGAACACCTTGTCCAACAAAAGGTTTGTTCGTCATCTTACCCTTAACACAAGATTCACATGTACCATATGATTCAAAATCAAATGGTTCTAAGTAGTCCAACTTCCTTAGTCTTTGAATCCGTGTTTCATTGATATGGCCTAGTCGACAATGCCATAGATAAGATGGATTATTCTTCTTACTTGAAGACGGTTGTTTGTTATGTATTCGAAATAAAGGTAGACTACTTTGCAAAATATATAAACCATTCACCAAGCGAGCTTTTCCATAATACTGATCATTTAATGAAAAATAACAAGTATTATTCGCAAATCGAAAGGAAAAACCCATATTGTCTAACAATGGAATGGAAATAATATTTCTGACAATGGATGGAACAAAATAAACATTATCAAGTTCTAAACATTGTCCCGAAGGTAAATCTATCTTGCTGCGTCCAACGCGTTTGGCTTCAACTGGATTGCCGTTCCCAACATGCAAGTCGATTTCACCTTGCTTGACTAGCCTGTGATCAATTAGCCCCTGCACATTATTACAAATCTGTGAGCCACAGGCTGTATCTAATACCCAACCATTGGAGTCAAAAGTAGTCATGTTCATTTCAATAACAAACATACCTGAGCCAGAAGCTGATGACGTCTTAGCTTGATCTGCCCTAAGCTTTGGGCAATCTTTCTTCCAATGTCCTTTCTGCTTACAGAAAAGACATTCATCTGTGCGTACCGTTCCGCTTCTCTTGAACTTCCTTTTCTGGTTCGGACGCTTAGGATTATCACTCCAAGTGTTAGCCTTGGCTCCCGACTTTCCCTTTCCCTTAGCACCTTTGCTTCTCGGGTTTGGGTTAGACGGTTGCCCAACAAGCATGATCGACTTTTCCTTCTTAGGAAGAGTTTGATCATATGTATTCAGCAGATTATGAAGTTCAGGCAGTGTTACGTCCTTCGCATTCATCGTGTAATTAATGATGAACTGCGAATACGAACTCGTCAATGATTGAAGGACAAAGATCATCGTGATCTTGTTCTCTAGTTTAACGCCGACATCGGCAAGCTTTTCAAAGAGACCAATTATTTTTGAGAACATGCTCAGACATGTTCCCTCCTTCACTGAGCTTGCATCTGTGTATGTCTTTGATCAAATCAAATTCAACACTTCTAGCTGTCGTCTTAAAGAGCGACTCAAGATGCTTTAACATCTCATACGGCAACATGCTTTCATGTTGCCTCTGCAGCTCATTGCTCATTGCCGCCAGCATAATACACTGCGCGGATCTAGCATCCTCAAGATGCTTATCAGACCTTGTCTTGTTGGCTTGATTCCAAGCAGCAACCTGATCGACAGTCTGATTTTCGGGGCACACGGGAATGACCTCGTCCAAAACGTACTCAATCTTTTCGTACCTCAGCACCAAACGTATATTCCTGATCCAATCTAGGAAGTTTGGTCCGGTTAAAATTTGCTTCTCCAAGACAGCACGGAGCGAGATACTCGCCATATCTAATATCCTAAGGAGAAATAATATAGAACGAAAACAATAAATCAACTATTGAAATATTATTTCTAAATACACAGTCAACATAACTAAATAACAAGGTCCTTTAGCTGTTTAGCTCCCACTATTTTCACATATGCTTGCCCCCACAACAAACATACGGGTAATGTCCAACAAGTTACCGTAGTGGCCAAGATCCAAATCCATACTATGCTATACTCCAACGGGGGCTGGTCACATAGCATAATATGACCGGTAGGACTAGTAAGACTATCCAATTGCGTCACGCAACTCTTGGTTGTTAAATCTAATTTAACCCAATGCCCTACATATTGTAGCTATCGAGGTCGCCAGATACAATATGCAGTAAGTCATAACCATAGGCTTACTCTAATCTGACGATTACTGCGAGTCTGCAAGACGAGGTCGCCAATACAAGAAAACGCAATGAAAGTTCAGAATTAAAGCACCCTATGGAAAGCATCTCAGAAATGCATACATATATATATATATATATATATATATATATATATATATATATATATATATATATATATATATATTTCTATATTTATATTGGTTGGGGCTTGTAGCTTGAGGGTTGTTATCAGTCATCTACAAACAAATAAGGGCGCCGCCTACCCATCATGCATGAACGGTCTACACGTAATGGATGCCGCCTATCCATTCTAGTTCTAAACGCGGTCAAGCACATAATGGGTGCCGCCTACCCATACATAAATATGCGTTCCGACATATAAGAGGGCGCCGCCTACCCTCGCATGCATAGCGGTCGAACGGAATGTAAAAACATGGTATTTAAACATGCATTGTCAAACAATAGCATATAGAGCATATGAAACAAGTAGTAGCCTATGTGGATGACAAATGACTTCATAATTTCATTATGAAAAAATTATAATCTCATACTTATAATCTCTATGAAATATTTGAAAATTTGGACTAGATTGAATAATCGAAAATTCTATTGACCAAGTAGCAATATTCGAAAACCCGAAGAACTTAATTGTAATTTTAAAAACCTTGGAGATGTTAAATCTAAAATTCAAAGTAGAAGGACAAATTTGCAATAAACAACAAATTGATAAATTACAAATAAGCCCTTTAACTTTATACTAATTAAATTTAACCCCTCTAGTTTAAAACAATTACAATTAAATCATATTTATATTCCAAATATGAAATTCAATCAAAACTTTCAAAAATTCGATTTTGGGTCCAACCCGAAAATATATACTCCCTCCGTCCCAAAACAGTTGCACCGTTTTGACTTTTTACAGTCAATAAAATTGAAGTTTGACTCCAAATTACTCTTAAATTATAATGTTAAAATATTTAACAAAATTACATATTGAAAATTTAGGATGGAAAGTTTCATATATAATTTTGATAAATATTTTACTATTATAGTTTAAGAGTAATTTGTAGTCAAACTTCAATTCTGTTGACTGCAAAAAGTAAAAACGGTGCAACTGTTTTGGGACGGAGGGAGTATATATATATATATATATATATATATATATATATATATATATATATATATATATATATATATATATATATATATATATATATATATATATATATATATATATATATATTTTTTTTTTTTTAAAACGTGGGACGGGACCTAGTCCCCGGTGCCCGCGGCACGCGGGTGCCGGCTCCTGGCGCCTGCGCCCGCAGGCCCCGGGTGACCGCGGCACACGGGCGCCCGTGCCGCGGGCACGGGGAGCGCCTGCGGTACCGCAGGCGGCCGGCCGCCGCCTGCGTCGCGCAGGCGGTCCGGTCCAAATATATATATTTAGTAATTTTTTTTTTTGAAAAATATAAATTCTAAATTTATATAAAAAAACAAAGCTTTTGAAAATCGAATTCATCATAGAATCAATTGCATCCACATATCTACAAAATCACACAATATATATACGTATATACGTAATCAATTAACCTCGCTCTGATACCACCGTAAGAAAATATGGTCAGATTTAGCCCTAGGGTACGCAGCGGAATTTCAAAATTTTCTTAACATATAGGTTAATTGATTATGCATATGTCGTATATATATTAACACGTCAATTAGAAGACTAACCTTACTTCCAAAGCAGCTTCCAAGTCTTCGTGATATTCCGGTGTATCTTCTCCTTCGTCGAAGTCGAAGATATCTACAATACTTTGTATATCTGCAAGACAATAAGAGTTAGTTTTCAGCTCCTAGAACCTCAACCTTGGTATCCACGGATGAACAGCCTATCGGAAGAATGCTAGGATATTCTTTGTGTGACCAAGAAGACGGGGCGGCGTATTCCTCCGGTGAGGTGGCGCGCGCGAGTGGCTAAGCGAGGAGGGGAGAGCTTTTTATTTTCTCTAAGAAAACTGGGTAGAATAACTGTGTGCAAAACTGTATCCAAAACTCTCTAATAGTCTACTATATATAGTAGTCTATAGAAGTCCAAAGCATAAGCAATTAGACTTCGTAAAGGAATAAGAATCTAATTCTTATCGCACAAGGAAACCAATATCAAGTCTAGATTCATTCCCAATCAAATTAAAACTCAATCAGGAAACTCTAACTTATCCCTTGGACTTCTAATAGAGGAAGGAGTCGAACTCCTTCCCTTACTCTATCCATGCGCGCGCGCGCTTCCTAGGGACAGTAGGTGGGTCCCAATTTTGGGACCCACTTATAGTTCTAAGGCAATTCAAACTCCAAGTAGATTTTGCCCAAGTGCATATGTTAATTCTAAATTAACATATCCTTTCTAATCAAATCTCCATTATATTTCCAAAATATAATCTTTAATTGTATTTACATAAAATACAATTAATTAGCCAATTCAATTAATAATTCCAAATCATTAATTGAGCCACCAAATATTATAATTAATTCCAAATCAATTATAATCCATCAATCACAATTAATTCCAAATTAGTTGCGATTCCATCTTCAAGGATATTCTGATAGACTGAATCACCACATTGTGTGACCCATAGGGCCTCATCGTATTAAGCAAGTCCTAGACTAGGCAACATGGAATTCCTAGATGGTTCCATTTGCAATATTAATACGTGAGGACGTTTGAGATGTTTCTCAAAGCTAACCCTTTCGTTGCGATCACATTGTGTGACCCATAGCTGCCTACTATGATTACGATCTGGCAGATGGATGTAAAGACAGCCTTCCTCAATGGCAACCTTGAGGAAGAGGTCTATATGGTACAGCCGGAAGGTTTTATTAGTAAAACCAGGCCAACTGCTGTATGCAAATTACAAAGATCCATCTATGGGCTAAAGCAAGCGTCAAGGAGCTGGAATATCCGCTTTGATGAAGCTGTCAAATCGTTTGACTTCATCAGAAGCAAGGAAGATCCCTGTGTCTACGCTAGGCACAGCGACAAGGGAGTCGTTTTCATGATCATTTATTTTGATGACATTTTGATCATGGGAAACAATGTCTCTATGCTAGAAGAGACTAAAGTTTGGTTATCAAGTACCTTCTCGATGAAGGACTTGGGTGAAGCGAACTACATCCTAGGGATCAAGATCTTTAGAGATAGATCCAAGAGGATGTTGGGAATGACATAGTCCACCTACATCGACAAAATACTGAAGCGTTATAAGATGGACGTGTAATGAACTAATATAGATGAATATTGGAATTGGAAATCAAAACAGAAGTTTATACAGCCTTTGAAATGGTTTGAATGGAAATTACAACTGAAATAGAAACTAAGCAATGAAGATTAGCCGCAGACAGAGCTCCAGGAAACCTGAGATTGATGATAATTAATAGTTAGAGATATTTTTCTTGTAGAAGGGGCTATTTAGAATTCTATGAATTGAGACATACCTCAATTCACTCCTGTGGTTGCTGCTGCTCTTTCTCCCTTTTGTAAGTCTGCAGGTAGCTCAATTGCCAGCTCACCAAGTAGGCGTGTCCACAGTTAAACATCCAGATAAAAACAAAATAGAGAAACTAACCAACAAAGCAAAATAGAATTAAAGTGCTGTAGACACATTATGGATCAACAAGTAACTAGACCATGATTCCTTGGGCCTGTTATGACTACACTCTTGGGCCGGATATGACAATACTCCCTCCTCAAAATTGCCTTGTCCTCAAGGCAAAGGAAAATCCGGAAACTGAGCAGAAAATGATGCAGAACGTTCCCATGTAGCTGCTTCGGGTGGCAAGTTGCTCCAATGCACAAGAACTTCAGAGACCGGTTTGTTTCTGGCTGAGATGGTACGCTGGTCCAAGATGGCAATAGGATAAACCAGTGGCGTACCTTCTGAGTTAACATCAGGCAGTATGGTGAGAGGAGTATATTTATTCTTGATCATCTTTTTGAGGAGCGAGACATGGAAGACATCATGCATCTTGGTAGTAGAAGGCAGTTGGAGACGATACGCAACAGGCCCAATTCGTTCCAATACCTGGAATGGACCGTAGTACTTAATGGATAACTTGGTCTGCCGTTTGAGCATGGTGTTTCCAACTTTAAATGGTTGCATCTTGAGATAAACAAAGTCACCCACAGCAAACTCTCTTTCAGAACGGCGTTGATCGGCATAGATCTTCATGCGTTCTTGAGCTACCTCCAAATTTCGTTTAAGAATCTGAATCATTTGTTGGCGCCCTTGAATGGTTTGCTGGACTGCAGTATTGTTGCTCTGCAAATATGGTCCCAATGACAAGTGAGGAGGTTCATAACCATAGAGTGCCTTGAAGGGAGAGGTCTGCAATGAATGGTGATAACAGGTGTTATACCACCATTCGGCTAAGGGTAGCCAGTAGCTCCACCTTTTCTGGTGGTCATGAATGAGACAACGTAGATATGTTTCAATGCACCTGTTCACCCGCTCCGTTTGGCCGTCAGTTTGTGGATGGTGAGCCGTGCTCATCCTCAACTTGGTCCCCATAAGGCTGAAAAATTCCTTCCAGAATTGACTCTGGAAAACAACATCCCTGTCGGATAGAATAACTTCTGGGACACCATGCAACTTATGTATATGGTCCATGTATAACTCGGATAGATACTCAGCTGTATAAGGATGTTTAATGGCCAAGAAGTGACTGTATTTCGTGAGACGGTCAACAATAACCCAAATAACCTTTTTACCGTCAGACATCGGTAAACCTTCAATAAAATCCATCGAAACATGAGTCCAAGGCAATGAAGGAATCTCCAACGGCTGCAGCATGCCAGGGTACAATACGTTCTCGTCCTTGCATTTTTTGCAAATGTCACAACTTAGTATAAACTGCTCCAAATCAGATTTCATGCCCTTCCAATAAAATATTTGTTTAGCTTTCATGTAACTGGAATGAATTCCTGAATGTCCGCCCACCGCCGAACTGTGTATAGCCTCAATAATTTTCAGCCTGATGCCACTGTTATTTCCCACAAGAATACGGCCCTTGTAACGGATGATGCCATCGATCAAAGTATAATCACTGGTTTGGCCTTTCTGCAATAATAGCCCAGCCTTGATGTCTTTCACAAAAGCATCATTATCATAACTTAACTCGATTTCTTCTACCCAACTGGGCCTAATGTGAGTAATTAAAAGGCACTGCCCATCGTCTACTTCCTCTTGCTTGTCGTTGTCACCTTCCAATTGATATTCAAACTTGCGGGAAAGTGCATCCGCTACCACATTGGCCTTGCCTTGTTTATATTCGATGGTAAAGTCGAATCCCATAAGCTTATACAACCATTTTTGTTGTAAAGCATTCACAATCTTCTGCTCTTTTAAGTACTTGAGGCTTATATGGTCCGTCTTGATAATGAATCGTGTCCCAATCAAGTAACTGGACCATTTCCCGACCGCGGTCATGATAGCAAGAAGCTCCTTCTCATAGGTAGAGAGTGATTGATTCTTGGGGCATAGAGCTTGGCTAAAATATGCTATTGGTCTCCCGCGTTGCATTAGCACCGCACCGATTCCTGTTTGGCTTGCGTCAGTTTCCAGTACAAAAGGTTCGTCGAAACTTGGAAGAGCTAAAATTGGTGCTTCAACCAGTCGTTGTTTCAGTTGTTGAAAAGACTGTTCTGCCTCGTCAGACCATTTGAAAGCACCTTTCCGAGTCAAATCTGTCAGAGGCTTGGCGATCACTCCATAGTTTGCTGCAAAATGACGATAGTAGCCCGTGAATCCCAAAAATCCACGAAGGGCTTTGAGTGACTTAGGAGTTGGCCAGTCGAGCATAACTTGAATTTTCTGTGGGTCAGTCGAAACTCCCTCTTGGCTGATCACATATCCCAAATACTCTACTTGTTTCATGGCAAACCCACACTTGGAACGTTTTGCATATAACTCATGCTGCCTCATTAAGTCAAAAACCATAGCCAAGTGTTTGCAATGGTCCCTTTCATCTTTACTGTACACCAATATATCATCGAAAAACACCAAAACACATTTTCTCAATAGCTTGGAAAATACCTCATTCATCAATTTCTGGAAGGTAGCAGGGGCGTTGGTAAGCCCGAATGGCATCACATTGAACTCGTATTGCCCATTATGAGTTACAAAAGAAGTTTTGTACTTATCTTCATCCCGAATTCGTACCTGGAAATAACCTTGCCTAAGGTCCAACTTGGAAAAAATAACGGCTCCATGTAACTCTGACAGGAGGTCTTCTATAACTAGGATGGGAAATTTGTCCTTAATTGTCAAGTCATTAAGCTTCCGGTAATCGACGCACATCCGCCAAGTGCCATCCTTCTTCTTAACAAGGATTACAGGGGAAGAAAAGGGACTAGAACTGTTAGCCACAAGGCCTTGGTCAATCATTTCTTTCACAAGCCTTTCTACTTCATTCTTAAGTGTATGAGAGTATCGATATGGTCTCTGTTGCACGGCCAATGCTGATTCCTTCAAGTTGATACTGTGCTGTATAGCACGAATGGGTGGCAACGTTTTTGGTTCTCCAAAAACATCCTGATATTCCTCCAGAAGTTGCTGAATATGGCTAGGAACAGAATCTAGGATTGAAACGGCGGTAATCTGAAAGAGTTGAGTAACCCATTCCTGCGTGTTCTTATTTAAGAGCCGTTTAATTCCCCGTCCACTCATCAGATTAAGAGATATTTCATCAGACTCACCTCTGAGTTGCACCCGCTTGTCCTTCTTGGTGACTTCTAAACAATTCTTCTTCAGATGGAAGGTGATTGGATCATACTTCCACATCCAATCACACCCCAAAATAACATCGCAGCCACCCAAAGGAATTAAACGCAAATCAGCTTCAAACTGTTGTCCTTGTGAACTCCATTGAAAACTCTTGCAAATCTCCTTACTCACAGTTCGTTCACCATTAGCAACGGTTATAACCCATGGTGGAGTCCCTTCGATGGAACATTGCAGCTCTTGGGCAGTTGATTGATTGAGATAACTGTGTGTACTCCCACTATCAACGAGGATGGATAATCTCTTTTTCCCAACAGCCCCCCTAATTTTCATAGAGTTGCTAGCAGATTTACTTCCAAGCAAGGTATGAAGGCTTATCTCGCCATCGGATGGTAAGTCTTCCATTCGTAAGTCATCATCCTCTTCACTCACAATCTCTTCCTCGTAAGCCAGAACAATTTGAAACAGTTTCGCACATTTATGGCCAAAGGAGTACTTCTCGTTGCAATTAAAACATAGACCCTTTTCTCTCCGAGAGTCGTATTCCGCCTTAGACAGTTTCTTCAACGGTAAGACAGTACTTCCCTTATTAGACACAGCAGTACTATTTGTTCCATAGTTTCCCAAACTTCTGCCAGTATGAGGTGCAACAGCCACAGATTTAACAGGTACTTTTCCTCTTTTTCCCCACACATCTAAAGTACTTTCTAGCAGTTTGGCTTGGCTCATTGCAGCTGGTAAATTCCTAGGCCTGAACAATTGTACCGGCACCCTAACCTCTTCCTTTAACCCCTTTATAAAACATGAGACAAAAAATTCTTCTGACATTAGAGGATGTTTAGCCCGTACCAACGATTTTAACTCCTCAAACTGTTCAATGTATCCTGCAACATCAGTCTTCTGTTCTAACTGAGTAAACTCAATGACTACATCCTCATGCCCAACCATCAAAAACCTCTCCAGAATCATGTTACAGAACTTATCCCAATTAATATGGTTTTTACCCTCCACATACTCGAAAAACCATAAATCAGCTTGATCCCGAAAATAATACGAAGCATGAATCACTTTATTAAATTCATCCAGAGGGTTCACTTGGTAATACCTGTTGGCTCGTCTGATCCATGTTCGTGGGTTCTCCCCGTCAAATTCAGGAAACTCTAACCGATGAGCCGGCATCTCTGGTTGACTAAACATTGAATACCCAGAGCGCTTGAATGAGTACTCTAATCCTTTCTCCTTGTTAGGCCCTTCGAGATTGACTGGAGGTTCCTGTGGGGTTCGCAGATGAGGAGGTATGTATGTTTCCTGCTTCTTTTCTTCCTCGTCCTCTGCCCCATCCTTCTGCGTTTGTTTCAAAAGCAAAGCCAGCTGTTCCTTGAGCTCGATCATTGAAGAATCCATCGAACCCACCTTCTCATACAGAGTATCCATCTTCATACTCATCCCATCGATCTCAGCGTCGTGTTTCGCTTGTTGAGCAAATATATCCTTCATCCTTGTTTCATGATTACTAGCACCCATGGTGAATAGATCAAAAATTCACCGTAACCTGTCTCTGGATACCAATTGTAATGAACTAATATAGATGAATATTGGAATTGGAAATCAAAACAGAAGTTTATACAGCCTTTGAAATGGTTTGAATGGAAATTACAACTGAAATAGAAACTAAGCAATGAAGATTAGCCGCAGACAGAGCTCCAGGAAACCTGAGATTGATGATAATTAATAGTTAGAGATATTTTTCTTGTAGAAGGGGCTATTTAGAATTCTATGAATTGAGACATACCTCAATTCACTCCTGTGGTTGCTGCTGCTCTTTCTCCCTTTTGTAAGTCTGCAGGTAGCTCAATTGCCAGCTCACCAAGTAGGCGTGTCCACAGTTAAACATCCAGATAAAAACAAAATAGAGAAACTAACCAACAAAGCAAAATAGAATTAAAGTGCTGTAGACACATTATGGATCAACAAGTAACTAGACCATGATTCCTTGGGCCTGTTATGACTACACTCTTGGGCCGGATATGACAATACTCCCTCCTCAAAATTGCCTTGTCCACAAGGCAAAGGAAAATCCGGAAACTGAGCAGAAAATGATGCAGAACGTTCCCATGTAGCTGCTTCGGGTGGCAAGTTGCTCCAATGCACAAGAACTTCAGAGACCGGTTTGTTTCTGGCTGAGATGGTACGCTGGTCCAAGATGGCAATAGGATAAACCAGTGGCGTACCTTCTGAGTTAACATCAGGCAGTATGGTGAGAGGAGTATATTTATTCTTGATCATCTTTTTGAGGAGCGAGACATGGAAGACATCATGCATCTTGGTAGTAGAAGGCAGTTGGAGACGATACGCAACAGGCCCAATTCGTTCCAATACCTGGAATGGACCGTAGTACTTAATGGATAACTTGGTCTGCCGTTTGAGCATGGTGTTTCCAACTTTAAATGGTTGCATCTTGAGATAAACAAAGTCACCCACAGCAAACTCTCTTTCAGAACGGCGTTGATCGGCATAGATCTTCATGCGTTCTTGAGCTACCTCCAAATTTCGTTTAAGAATCTGAATCATTTGTTGGCGCCCTTGAATGGTTTGCTGGACTGCAGTATTGTTGCTCTGCAAATATGGTCCCAATGACAAGTGAGGAGGTTCATAACCATAGAGTGCCTTGAAGGGAGAGGTCTGCAATGAATGGTGATAACAGGTGTTATACCACCATTCGGCTAAGGGTAGCCAGTAGCTCCACCTTTTCTGGTGGTCATGAATGAGACAACGTAGATATGTTTCAATGCACCTGTTCACCCGCTCCGTTTGGCCGTCAGTTTGTGGATGGTGAGCCGTGCTCATCCTCAACTTGGTCCCCATAAGGCTGAAAAATTCCTTCCAGAATTGACTCTGGAAAACAACATCCCTGTCGGATAGAATAACTTCTGGGACACCATGCAACTTATGTATATGGTCCATGTATAACTCGGATAGATACTCAGCTGTATAAGGATGTTTAATGGCCAAGAAGTGACTGTATTTCGTGAGACGGTCAACAATAACCCAAATAACCTTTTTACCGTCAGACATCGGTAAACCTTCAATAAAATCCATCGAAACATGAGTCCAAGGCAATGAAGGAATCTCCAACGGCTGCAGCATGCCAGGGTACAATACGTTCTCGTCCTTGCATTTTTTGCAAATGTCACAACTTAGTATAAACTGCTCCAAATCAGATTTCATGCCCTTCCAATAAAATATTTGTTTAGCTTTCATGTAACTGGAATGAATTCCTGAATGTCCGCCCACCGCCGAACTGTGTATAGCCTCAATAATTTTCAGCCTGATGCCACTGTTATTTCCCACAAGAATACGGCCCTTGTAACGGATGATGCCATCGATCAAAGTATAATCACTGGTTTGGCCTTTCTGCAATAATAGCCCAGCCTTGATGTCTTTCACAAAAGCATCATTATCATAACTTAACTCGATTTCTTCTACCCAACTGGGCCTAATGTGAGTAATTAAAAGGCACTGCCCATCGTCTACTTCCTCTTGCTTGTCGTTGTCACCTTCCAATTGATATTCAAACTTGCGGGAAAGTGCATCCGCTACCACATTGGCCTTGCCTTGTTTATATTCGATGGTAAAGTCGAATCCCATAAGCTTATACAACCATTTTTGTTGTAAAGCATTCACAATCTTCTGCTCTTTTAAGTACTTGAGGCTTATATGGTCCGTCTTGATAATGAATCGTGTCCCAATCAAGTAACTGGACCATTTCCCGACCGCGGTCATGATAGCAAGAAGCTCCTTCTCATAGGTAGAGAGTGATTGATTCTTGGGGCATAGAGCTTGGCTAAAATATGCTATTGGTCTCCCGCGTTGCATTAGCACCGCACCGATTCCTGTTTGGCTTGCGTCAGTTTCCAGTACAAAAGGTTCGTCGAAACTTGGAAGAGCTAAAATTGGTGCTTCAACCAGTCGTTGTTTCAGTTGTTGAAAAGACTGTTCTGCCTCGTCAGACCATTTGAAAGCACCTTTCCGAGTCAAATCTGTCAGAGGCTTGGCGATCACTCCATAGTTTGCTGCAAAATGACGATAGTAGCCCGTGAATCCCAAAAATCCACGAAGGGCTTTGAGTGACTTAGGAGTTGGCCAGTCGAGCATAACTTGAATTTTCTGTGGGTCAGTCGAAACTCCCTCTTGGCTGATCACATATCCCAAATACTCTACTTGTTTCATGGCAAACCCACACTTGGAACGTTTTGCATATAACTCATGCTGCCTCATTAAGTCAAAAACCATAGCCAAGTGTTTGCAATGGTCCCTTTCATCTTTACTGTACACCAATATATCATCGAAAAACACCAAAACACATTTTCTCAATAGCTTGGAAAATACCTCATTCATCAATTTCTGGAAGGTAGCAGGGGCGTTGGTAAGCCCGAATGGCATCACATTGAACTCGTATTGCCCATTATGAGTTACAAAAGAAGTTTTGTACTTATCTTCATCCCGAATTCGTACCTGGAAATAACCTTGCCTAAGGTCCCACTTGGAAAAAATAACGGCTCCATGTAACTCTGACAGGAGGTCTTCTATAACTAGGATGGGAAATTTGTCCTTAATTGTCAAGTCATTAAGCTTCCGGTAATCGACGCACATCCGCCAAGTGCCATCCTTCTTCTTAACAAGGATTACAGGGGAAGAAAAGGGACTAGAACTGTTAGCCACAAGGCCTTGGTCAATCATTTCTTTCACAAGCCTTTCTACTTCATTCTTAAGTGTATGAGAGTATCGATATGGTCTCTGTTGCACGGCCAATGCTGATTCCTTCAAGTTGATACTGTGCTGTATAGCACGAATGGGTGGCAACGTTTTTGGTTCTCCAAAAACATCCTGATATTCCTCCAGAAGTTGCTGAATATGGCTAGGAACAGAATCTAGGATTGAAACGGCGGTAATCTGAAAGAGTTGAGTAACCCATTCCTGCGTGTTCTTATTTAAGAGCCGTTTAATTCCCCGTCCACTCATCAGATTAAGAGATATTTCATCAGACTCACCTCTGAGTTGCACCCGCTTGTCCTTCTTGGTGACTTCTAAACAATTCTTCTTCAGATGGAAGGTGATTGGATCATACTTCCACATCCAATCACACCCCAAAATAACATCGCAGCCACCCAAAGGAATTAAACGCAAATCAGCTTCAAACTGTTGTCCTTGTGAACTCCATTGAAAACTCTTGCAAATCTCCTTACTCACAGTTCGTTCACCATTAGCAACGGTTATAACCCATGGTGGAGTCCCTTCGATGGAACATTGCAGCTCTTGGGCAGTTGATTGATTGAGATAACTGTGTGTACTCCCACTATCAACGAGGATGGATAATCTCTTTTTCCCAACAGCCCCCCTAATTTTCATAGAGTTGCTAGCAGATTTACTTCCAAGCAAGGTATGAAGGCTTATCTCGCCATCGGATGGTAAGTCTTCCATTCGTAAGTCATCATCCTCTTCACTCACAATCTCTTCCTCGTAAGCCAGAACAATTTGAAACAGTTTCGCACATTTATGGCCAAAGGAGTACTTCTCGTTGCAATTAAAACATAGACCCTTTTCTCTCCGAGAGTCGTATTCCGCCTTAGACAGTTTCTTCAACGGTAAGACAGTACTTCCCTTATTAGACACAGCAGTACTATTTGTTCCATAGTTTCCCAAACTTCTGCCAGTATGAGGTGCAACAGCCACAGATTTAACAGGTACTTTTCCTCTTTTTCCCCACACATCTAAAGTACTTTCTAGCAGTTTGGCTTGGCTCATTGCAGCTGGTAAATTCCTAGGCCTGAACAATTGTACCGGCACCCTAACCTCTTCCTTTAACCCCTTTATAAAAAATGAGACAAAAAATTCTTCTGACATTAGAGGATGTTTAGCCCGTACCAACGATTTTAACTCCTCAAACTGTTCAATGTATCCTGCAACATCAGTCTTCTGTTCTAACTGAGTAAACTCAATGACTACATCCTCATGCCCAACCATCAAAAACCTCTCCAGAATCATGTTACAGAACTTATCCCAATTAATATGGTTTTTACCCTCCACATACTCGAAAAACCATAAATCAGCTTGATCCCGAAAATAATACGAAGCATGAATCACTTTATTAAATTCATCCAGAGGGTTCACTTGGTAATACCTGTTGGCTCGTCTGATCCATGTTCGTGGGTTCTCCCCGTCAAATTCAGGAAACTCTAACCGATGAGCCGGCATCTCTGGTTGACTAAACATTGAATACCCAGAGCGCTTGAATGAGTACTCTAATCCTTTCTCCTTGTTAGGCCCTTCGAGATTGACTGGAGGTTCCTGTGGGGTTCGCAGATGAGGAGGTATGTATGTTTCCTGCTTCTTTTCTTCCTCGTCCTCTGCCCCATCCTTCTGCGTTTGTTTCAAAAGCAAAGCCAGCTGTTCCTTGAGCTCGATCATTGAAGAATCCATCGAACCCACCTTCTCATACAGAGTATCCATCTTCATACTCATCCCATCGATCTCAGCGTCGTGTTTCGCTTGTTGAGCAAATATATCCTTCATCCTTGTTTCATGATTACTAGCACCCATGGTGAATAGATCAAAAATTCACCGTAACCTGTCTCTGGATACCAATTGTAATGAACTAATATAGATGAATATTGGAATTGGAAATCAAAACAGAAGTTTATACAGCCTTTGAAATGGTTTGAATGGAAATTACAACTGAAATAGAAACTAAGCAATGAAGATTAGCCGCAGACAGAGCTCCAGGAAACCTGAGATTGATGATAATTAATAGTTAGAGATATTTTTCTTGTAGAAGGGGCTATTTAGAATTCTATGAATTGAGACATACCTCAATTCACTCCTGTGGTTGCTGCTGCTCTTTCTCCCTTTTGTAAGTCTGCAGGTAGCTCAATTGCCAGCTCACCAAGTAGGCGTGTCCACAGTTAAACATCCAGATAAAAACAAAATAGAGAAACTAACCAACAAAGCAAAATAGAATTAAAGTGCTGTAGACACATTATGGATCAACAAGTAACTAGACCATGATTCCTTGGGCCTGTTATGACTACACTCTTGGGCCGGATATGACAGGACGACTCAAAGAGAGGCTTTCTCCCAGCTAGGCATGGGATTGTCTTATCAGTTAAGGATGGTCCTAAAACTGATGAAGAAAGAAATGCAATGAGTCGTGTGCCCTATGCTTCGGCATTAGGGTCTATAATGTATGCAATGAATTGCACAAGGCCCGATGTGGCATATGCGCTTAGTGTCACTTGTCGACACCAACAGAATCCAGGAGTACCTCACTGGACTGCTGTGAAGAACATTCTTAAGTACCTTAGACGGACTAAAGAGATGTTCTTGGTGTTTGGTGGAGAACCAGAATTAAAGATGTCTAGGTATGTCGACGCTGGATTTGAATCAGATCCTGATGACTTTAAGTCACAGACAGGATACGTATTCAAATTGAACGGAGGAGCTGTCTGTTGGAAGAGTTCTAAGCAAGCCACGGTTGCTGACTCATCCACAGAGGCCGAGTACATTGCTGCATCAGAAGCATCGAAAGAAGCTGTCTGGATTTCAGAGTTCTTGAAGGAATTGAGGGTTGTTCCTGCTCCCAGTCCAATAACGATTTATTGTGACAATACGGGCGCCGTCGCTCAAGCTAGGGAGCCTAGATCTACAAACAAGAACAAACATGTACTTAGAAAATATCACGTTACACGTGAGATTATAGATAGAGGAGAAGTTAGTATAGAACGTGTCTCTACCACGGACAACGTGGCAGATCCTTTCACTAAGGTCTTATCAGTGGAAGTCCACTTAAGACATTATGCTAATCTGGGCATTAGGCATAAAGGTGACTGGCTCTAGTCCAAGTGGGAGATTGATAGTGTATATGTCCTAGAGACAGTCCTTACTAAGGGCATGGTGCCCTTATAGAGGGCATATATGTACTATTACACAGGTCAACGTAATATAATATATGTTTCTTGCATTTTACTATTGAGTATCGCTTTCATATTTATATTACACCAGGCTGCAGCATGTCATATCTTTATTACTGTCTGTATTGATATTAAACATGTCCCCTCGGATAGATGACCGATCACACAGTTAGTGGGAGATATGTGAGTTATCATCTATCCCAAACTCTCCTTAGTCGTGGTTCATCTCGGATGTGGGGGTCTGAATGAACCTGACAAGACTAGTATGCGTGGAGGTTATACTTGTTGGAGCAAGTGTGAGCCGATCCCACGGCCACGGAACGGATTGTTGGACAATCGAGAAACGTTCCCATAACTGCGCATAGTTGTTCGAAGAAGCTTTATCGAACAATGGAAGTACCCACCGGACACTCCCATCGATGTATACTCTACACCGACGTGTCTTTGGGAACCGGTGAGTTGTCGAAGTGATGCCATTCGTCCTTTGTACTTACAGGACTTTATCATCACATTTGTTGTCCCATATCCTTGGTGGACCCGTCGATGTCAGCTCTGAATAAGCAGCTGACCTAAGACACGATCCAGGATTATGGCTAAATACAAATGGGGGTGATAAGTGATTCTGTGAAAGATTCATCTCTCAAGTGTAGCACAGGAGAGCACTGCTCATAGTCTGCATAGTTGTGTTGGTAAAGTCACTGGCCAGTGCAAATGATATATTATGATGGTCATAAGTATATCTTAACCAAGCAACTCCCTGAGACGCTCGTGGATGTATTATTGGGATAGACACTTCATCGATCCTAGATACATTCGAGCAAGTCAGATGAAGGGAGGTTACCATCGCAGCGTTGAGCGCAACAGGCTTCGCAGCAAAAAGGTTAGCTTTGAGAAACCTCTCAAATGTCCTCACGTATTAATATTGCAAATGGAACCGTCTAGGAATTCCATGTTGCCTAGTCTAGGACTTGCTTAATACGATGAGGCCCTATGGGTCACACTATGTGGTGATTCAGCCTATCAGAATATCCTTGAAGATGGAATCGCGATTAATTTGGAATTAATTGTGACTGATGGATTATAATTAATTTGGAATTAATTATAATATTTGGTGGCTCAATTAATGATTTGGAATTATTAATTGAATTGACTAATTAATTGTATTTTATGTAAATACAATTAAAGATTATATTTTAGAAATATAATGGAGGTTGGATTAGAAAGGATATGTTAATTTAGAATTAACATATGCACTTGGGCAAAATCTACTTGGAGTTTGGATTGCCTTAGAAATATAAGTGGGTCCCAAAAGTGGGACCCACCTCCAGTAGGACAAGGCGCGCGCGCGCGGCTAGATAAGGGGGAGGAGTTCGACTCCTTCCTCTATTAGAAGTCCAAGGGATAAGTTAGATTTTCCTGATTGAGTTTTAATTTGGTTAGGAATGAATCTAGACTTGATATTGGTTTCCTTGTGCGATAAGAATTAGATTCTTATTCCTTTACGAAGTCTAATTGCTTATGCTTTAGGCTTCTATAGACTACTATATATAGTAGACTATTAGAGAGCTTTACACATAGTTTTGAACACAGTTATTCTACCCAGTTTTCTTAGAGAAAATAAAAGCTCTCCCCTCCTCCCTTATGATCATGAATGTGTATTTTACACTTTCATTCGAGTCTTTTTCACCTATTTTAGCTATCCTCTAAGTTAATTTAGCTATATTTTAGTACATTTTATTAGAATAGTGTCACGTTTCCCTTTAGATTTTATTTTACAGGTTTTGGTTGAAATTCGAGGATTTCCGGGCAATTATATTGAAGTTGACAAGGAATTGGTGTTCCAGAAGCCTTTTTGGAGTATCTGAAGGTTTCCGGATAGGATTTGACGTCTAGGGGCCGAATCTGGAGGTTAGAAGGCTACTAGAAGTCAGAAACCGAGTCCGAAAAGGTGAAGAAATCCAAAAAGGCGTCGAAAACGCGGAAATTCCGCGAAAATACCGGGTGGCGAACCGCCCCGTAGTTTTTCGGGGCCTATATATAGTGCTCAGTTTTTCTCCGAAAATCATATCTTTCCAGACCTACTTTCTCACCTCTCTCTATAGTTTTAGGTAGGAACTTCCCGGGGCCTGTCCTGGGAGTTCTGTAGCTTAGGGGATACTTTTTCATAGCAGTTTGGAGTTTGTAGGACCGCAATCATCCGGAGATTGACAACCTTCGGTAACTTTGTATATACAGTTTTATTCTACTTATTTTATTATATTCTTTCAACATGTTTTCTTCTATGATTTCTGTTGATTGCATGCCTATTATGAGTAGCTAAACTTATCGTTGGTGGTAGTATGTGAATTCTTAGCGAAGGGAAGATAATCATGCTAATGGCTATATCGCGCATTATACTCCGTGTCATTGCTTTATTTCGTTGATCAGTTGTAACCAAAATTCTCGTATGTTGTATTGATTATTATGCACAATTGGATACTTGTCGACCATCAGACCAATTATCTTCGTAGTGTTGAATAATTACGGAACACATTAGGACAATCGTGATTGACTTGTCAGACCAAATTATCTTCGTAGTGCTTAATACTTGCAACGGGACACTAGATTGATTCAAAGATCTCTATGCAAGACCGAGGAATTTATGCATGATTATCGACCCGTTATGTTAAGAAGGACCATACTATCACCAGTCTCCATTATCTGCTAGAACCCCCTCTGCTATCTGTTTGCTGTTTTTATATTCTAAATTAGATTTGATAAAGCTAGTTATAGTCCTGAGAGAACGACACTCGAGTCATGATACTGCTACACTACGGTTTTCGTTGTAGTTGTGGATTGCCTTTGGCTAATTACAAATTTATTTGACTGAACCGGGACCTGACAAATCTCCGTTCATCAAATTGGTGCCGTTGCCGGGGACTATACTCCTTTTTTCTATTTAATTTGTTTATATTTACAGCTTTAGATTCCTAATTCTATTAGTTTTAATTTTCCTTTTTAATCTCTTTCTGATACTGCTTTCCTAGTCTGTTTCTAATCACCTTTCCTAGTCTGTTTCAGATTGTGTATGCCGCATACACGTTCTACAGGAACACCGCTTGCTGATTCAATTGCTGAGATCGACAGAGTCTACCACCAAAGAAGGCGACTACTTGAAAGGCGCGCACTAGAGGAAATAGAGGAAACCGATTTCTCTGAATCTCTACTTAGTCTCTTCAAGGAAATCGACGGAATGGCAGAAGCTAGACCACTGAAAGCATGGGTTCAACCCACCAAGGATCGTATGAGGGGATCGGCGATTGTTCTTTCGTCTGCAACCCGAGATCTGGAGATCAAGAACCACGCATTCCAACAACTTCCGAGGTTCTATGGCTTATCAAGGGAAGATGTGATGGGGTACTTGCACGATATCGATGATTTCGTCAACCAACTCCCACGACCCGGAGCTGACATAACAACGGACGAGTTGAGAATGAAGGTTTTTGCTATGGGACTTGGCGACAGAGCCAAGTCATGGCTGAGTTCTCTTCCAGCAGGCTCGCTAGACACTTGGGAAAAGGTTTTTTCAACTTTCATGGAGAAATACTTCCCTCACACTCTGACTACCGCGCTCAAGGCGCAAATCACTGGATTCAAACAGGACTATGATGAGACCATCTACACCGCGTTCGAGAGGTTCCAAGATCTCACGAACAAGTGCCCTCACCATGGTTTTGAACTTTCTGACCTAGTCCAACACTTCTACAATGGACTAACCTTCGAGAACCAACAAGTGGTGGATTTCCAATGCCGAGGCAATATTTGGGAGGAAACCGCTGAAGCCGTCTGGGCAGTTTTCGAAAGGCTTGCTAAGGGTTCGCAGTTCAAGGACCCAAGAGCAATGGTTAGGAGACGTGGACCTGAAGCTCCACCGACTCAAGAAGCCCCTATGTACAGGGGGAATGGGGATCAGTTCGAGTGCTTTACCAACGAATTGAAGCAAGTCCTCAAGAGCGCCACCGGAACAACTGTTTCGAACGAAGTATGCCGAATATGCAAGAACTATGGGCATGGGGCTCATATGTGTAGATCGGAGCTGGCATACGATGATGGCAACTGGGCTCGAGGAGGCGAAGAAGAAGCCTTTGCTACGGAGTTTGGCACTCAAGAAGTTAGCTACGGACAAGACGGTAGGAATCCTCGAGGTGGATTTTCAGAGAAGAGGATACCGTAACAATCAAGGATATGCACCGGCTAACCAAACTTATGGACCTAACCAAGACCGTAGTAGGCTGAACTATGGTAATGACCACTGCGAAAACCCTACTCCGAAAGAGCCACCGAAGTCGAAGTCGGCTCAACTGATGGAGAACTTGCAAAAGATGGTTGATCATACACAAAGTTTTCTCAAACGGTATGAAGAAGATTTTGAGAAGACTAGGGAAAGGCTCGATAGGTTGGAAGAGAGCACTAGGCTTGCCCATCAAATGATGCAAGAGTTGATCGACCGAGGAGCAAGTAAGGAACAAGGCAAACTGCCTAGCAGCACTGTGAAGTCGAATGCCATTACATTGGCTAGTGATGTACCTGACGAAATCACCATCACGAAGGTTGTTAGGTGCGAGTGTTGCATGAAGGAAGAACTTCTACAGGCTGAAGAAGAAGAGAAGGACCTTGGTTCTGACACAAGTGATGAGGAGCAAGAGGATCCCGAACCACTCCCTAAAAGTTTCGATGTTAAGGTAGGGATTGGTGAGCTTGAAGATGTCCGTGCCACACTAGACACGGGATCCTACTCAAACATAATTCCTTTGAATGTGTTTGAAAAGAGCAACATCGGAAAACTATCTGAGCAAAGGGCTATTGTGCAACTGGCGGATGGATCATTTATGAGACCCGAGGGCGTTGTGAAAAATGTGTTGGTCAAGATTGGTGAAGCATCTATATACACCAATTTCGTAGTTATGCCGGCGTCTGCACCTGGAACGGGGGATGTCATACTCTTAGGGCAAACATTCTTGACTAAACTACGCTCCGTGATGGATATTTTCCAAAGAACTTGCACTATCGAAGTGGATGGCAAGAAACACGTGTTGCAAGCCATACCTGATCCACCTGAACCGCCTGATATTACTACTCACTACTGTGGTCTTGCAGCCTATATTCTTTCTTATTCACAAGTTCGTGGCATGGAAAGGAGATCAATGAAGGGGAAGCCTAGTACCCGCAAAAAGAAGAGATAGGCGCATACAGGAGTCGAGTCAAAGACTTTAAACAATGACGCTATCCGGGAGGCAACCCGGAATTTTTATCGCTTTCTTTACTGCTTTTCTGCATGCATTCATTCTTGAACTATTTGCTTCTCGTATGCGAATTTGTTCATGTCTGTGTCGTATATGCTTGTGTTTGAGTGAGATATTTCGAGTGGTTTTTGAAAAAATTGGTTTCGGGGATTAAAAACTGCATTTTCCGACGACGGGATCCGTCTCCCCGCATCAGGGAGCACGGGGCGAACCGCCCCGCACGTGGGGCGAACCGTCCCACGGCCCCAGATCTTCAAAAAACGTGGATTTCAACCCCAAAACCTTATTTTCTTCATTCTTCTTCATCCATCCTTCCAAAAAACCCGTAAAGTGCGATTTTACATCTAAATCTTCATAACTTCTTCATTTCTTGACCAAATTGAGTGTTCTTTAGCTTAATCGAAGCCTATTACATGATCTATCATCTTATCCGAACAGATTTCATCCTAATTTGTTAGATTTGCAGATCTGAGGTATCATCCTTAGAACCCTAATTTTCGAATTTGGGGGTTTTCTATTTTGAGCTTCAATTATGCTTATTTGATGCATGGGTATGTTGTTTGTGTGATTAGACATGTTATTTACTATCAATTGCATGCTCAATTTTGCTTGGATTGTTGATTTGGGTATTTTGCTGCTAGATGATATTTCTTGTTCTGCAATATGTCTTTATCTTTGATTTCTTGCATATGATTGTGTTTATTGATGTAATAATGGTGGATTTGACATTAGAATGCTTAATAGTTGAGTATGAGGATTTATGATGGTAGAATTTTTGCGCTGCTATGGTATGAATTGAGCCTTGTTATCAAGGATATTGGTTGTCTAGTAAGAGCAAGATGTGATGTATTGCATGTAGTAGTTACATTGGTATGTTGCATGATGAAGAAGCTAGGTTAGACATTACGGTTTGGGGAGCTTGATTGTTGATTTTCTCACTTGATTATTTCTCTCTTGCACTAGCATATATTTGAGTCTGTTTTGTGGCATATGAGGTGCTAACCGCTGTTTGTAGGTACCATACCAAGGGAAGGGAGCATTCCCGTATGATTGCTGTGAAGAACCATGTCAAGGAAGGTGATCTCGCTAGATGTGCGTTCGAGCCAAGGGGTTTTGCAACAACGTCGTGGATTATCCAAGAGGAGGAGCTAGAGTACACCTGGAGTAAGGACTCCTATGCCTATTCATGCACCACCGAAGGGACAGAAACCATTATTACGTCAGCACTCCATCACAAGGACTGCAAAGTTCGTGTGAACTGGAAGGCACCGGGACATTCTCGCCGCGACGGATTCGATCTTGAGTTCGTAGTTGCTAGAAGGTTCCGAAGCGCTAGCTTGGTTCCAAAACATAATGACATGGGTGCTCAGCACCTTGTTGAGGTGGCCCTTGCCTGCCTCTAAAGTGAGCATCATATAGACATCGGTCGGAGCAACAATGGAGAATGTGGTCGAAATTGGAGAAAAAGGTAGAAGACTTCTGAGTATCCGAGCAGCCTACTGTAACCTTCTCGTGGTGTAAAACGTTGGAGGGGGAGGTCCTGATACCACTGCCCTTTCCCCTTCAACAGTTCACATCCTATTGGAGGGCTACAGGATGGAGGATTCCATAACATCGGCGTCTAGTCTTGAGAATTCTACCTGCCACTGCAACTCTACTGGTGATGATGATGGTGACAATAGTGACAATGAAGGTCATACGGGCAATGATGATTCTGATAGAGGAGTTGTTCCTGTCCGGCCTAAAAATGGAACTACCGCACCCACCAGAAGACCTGATGACACCCTATAAAGCTCACAGAAGAGGCCCAATAACTCACAAGCAGCATACTCAGCCGACCGAGGCCAAACCATGGGGTAACATCTAGTATCACATCTTATTTCCTCATTTTCTTACTGCTAGGGACTAGCGTTAATTTCATGAGGGGGGATGGGATTTAAGTGATCTGATGTTGATAGTTTGGAGCTTGGTATTGGTAGGATGAGTATAGTACCTCGCATGCTTTATCCGTCTGCATTTGCATTTGCACGTTTACCGCTTTTTTAGATTTTTTAGGTTTCATTTCACTACATTCATCCTAGGATAGTCTTGCATGTTTTATATGGAGTTTATTGCCGATTTTTTTTGAACTTTTTTATTGGGTAGATCAACTAGCTATACCATTAATCGTATGCTTCATCTCTATGAATTTTTTTGAGGTTTTTCTCGCTTGGCTTGTCACATTTATGTATTACACTTAGTTAAGCTTGGTAGTCTCGACATCACTTAGTGGTGTTTTCTCTACTGCGGTTCACGAAGGCCTTTATAATAGGATGATGCATGTTAGGGTCTTCTGGTTGTTTCCCGAGTAATTATGTACCTAAGAGGCAACAAGTCTTCACCATGCTTTGAGATTGTTAAATGCCTAGGAAGGAGGTAGTGTGAGGTTGTGTGATCCTTTGTTTATAACCTATTCTTCCGAATAGGTTTGGGGAGGGGGTTACACCATCATTAGACTTGTTTCTGTTTTTCATTTTCGTATCGTGAGTTTATTTTCTTTTTCCGTAAATTTTGTACTCCAACCTATTCTTTCGAATAGGTTTGGGGAAGTCGTGTGAGTCATTTTGTTTCTCTTTTTATTATGCTACTGCTGGCTAAAAAAAAATCGAAAAAAAAAGAAAGAAAAATTCTAGAAATAAAAGAAAAAGCAAAAAAGAATCTGGAAAGACAAAAAAAAAGAAAAGAAGACCCCAAAAAAGCAAAGAAGGGTCCAAAAAAGAAAAAGCCAAATAGCAGTTTAGCAAATTTTGAGTCTTTTCCATTTTTTTAAATGTTCGTAATCGTGTTTTTCTATTTTTTATCTTTTTTGTCTTGAGTGTCATCTGTTCTAGACCACCCTCGCCCTGCCATTCAGGAAGTGGTGAATAGCTTAAGACTTTACTTGAGAGATGGGTAGAATAGGGGAGTGTTATCTTTTATAGGGAACCCTCCTTCGTTTGATGAGAGCCAGTACTGGTTCGACCTCTTTTGAGGAAAAGTCTTAACATGGTGGAACAACAGTAAGTCCTCAGTTTCATAGGCACGGGGCAACCATTCGTATCTTAGCATGCATCATTACGTCGTCACTGACTAGGTCCAGGTAGAGAATGTTACGAGAGACTATCTTGTCTTGACATAAGTGCTTATGTGGATGTGTATAAGTCAATCGAGGTATTCTTCAACCTATATTCATGCATTGATTTATATGGTTTTTGTTCATACGTTATTTGGTAGGTTCAGTAGATTAGTTCATTTTATTTTGCATGAGACTCCATTTTGTGTCTTGCATGTTTTTTGTATTAGAGTCTAGCTTAGTTGCTTGAGGACAAGCAAATGTTCGGTTTGGGGAGTTTGATGAATGTGTATTTTACACTTTCATTCGAGTCTTTTTCACCTATTTTAGCTATCCTCTAAGTTAATTTAGCTATATTTTAGTACATTTTATTAGAATAGTGTCACGTTTCCCTTTAGATTTTATTTTACAGGTTTTGGTTGAAATTCGAGGATTTCCGGGCAATTATATTGAAGTTGACAAGGAATTGGTGTTCCAGAAGCCTATTTGGAGTATCTGAAGGTTTCCGGATAGGATTTGAAGTCTAGGGGCCGAATCTGGAGGTTAGAAGGCTACTAGAAGTCAGAAACCGAGTCCGAAAAGGTGAAGAAATCCAAAAAGGCGTCGAAAACGCGGAAATTCCGCGAAAATACCGGGGGGCGAACCGCCGCACCATGGGGCGAACCGCCCCGTAGTTTTTCGGGGCCTATATATAGTGCTCATTTTTTCTCCGAAAATCATATCTTTCTAGACCTACTTTCTCACCTCTCTCTATAGTTTTAGGTAGGAACTTCCCGGGGCCTGTCCTGGGAGTTCTGTAGCTTAGGGGATACTTTTTCATAGCAGTTTGGAGCTCGTAGGACCGCAATCATCCGGAGATTGACAACCTTCGGTAACTTTGTATCTTACAGTTTTATTCTACTTATTTTATTATATTCTTTCAACATGTTTTCTTCTATGATTTCTGTTGATTGCATGCCTATTATGAGTAGCTAAACTTATCGTTGGTGGTAGTATGTGAATTCTTAGCGAAGGGAAGATAATCATGCTAATGGCTATATCGCGCATTATACTCCGTGTCATTGCTTTATTTCGTTGATCAGTTGTAACCAAAATTCTCGTATGTTGTATTGATTATTATGCACAATTGGACACTTGTCGACCATCAGACCAATTATCTTCGTAGTGTTGAATAATTACGGAACACATTAGGACAATCGTGATTGACTTGTCAGACCAAATTATCTTCGTAGTGATTAATACTTGCAACAGGACACTAGATTGATTCAAAGATCTCTATGCAAGACCGAGGAATTTATGCATGATTATCGACCCGTTATGTTAAGAAGGACCATAATATCACCAGTCTCCATTATCTGCTAGAAACCCCTCTGCTATCTGTTTGCTGTTTTTATATTCTAAATTAGATTTGATAAAGCTAGTTATAGTCCTGAGAGAACGACACTCGAGTCATTCTACTGCTACACTACGGTTTTCGTTGTAGTTGTGGATTGTCTTTGGCTAATTACAAATTTATTTGACTGAACCGGGACCTGACAAATCTCCGTTCATCACCTTAGCCAACCGCGCGCGCCACCTCTGCCGGAGGAATTGCCGCCCCGTCTTCTTGGTCACATAAAGAATATCCTAGCATTCTTCCGATAGGTTGTTCATCCGTGGATACCAAGGTTGAGGTTCTAGGAGCTGGAAACTAACTCTTATTGTCTTGCAGATATAAGGAGCATTGTAGATATCTTCGACTTCGACGAAGGAGAAGATACACCGGAATATTACGAAGACTTGGAAGCTGCTTTGGAAGTAAGGTTAGTCTTCTAATTGACGTGTTTATATATATACGGCATATGGATAATCAATTAACCTGTATGTTAAGAACAATCGCCGGTCCCCTCATATGGTACATGAGAATCATGTGTTAAGGGTAAGATGACGAACAAACCTTTTGTTGGACAAGGTGTTCGTGCCACTCGCTGCTTAGAGCTCATACATACCGATGTATGTGGACCTTTTAAAGTCCATGCGTGTGAGGGTTATCCTTACTTCGTTACCTTTACTGACGATTTCTCAAGGTATGGATATATTTATCTTAAGAAGAATAAACCCGAGACCTTTGGGAAATTCAAGGAGTTTAGGAATGAGGTCGAAAATGAATTGAACCTAAGGATAGTCACTCTTCGATCAGATCGAGGAGGTGAATACCTTAGTGAAGAATTTATCGACTACTTGAAGGGAAATGGAATTCAATCGCAATGGAACACCACAGTTAAATGGTGTGTCTGAGAGAAGGAATCGAACCCTGTTAGACATGGTGAGATCAATGATTGGATTCTCGACTCTTCCAAAATATCTATGGGGATATGCACTACAAACTGCAATCTACATTCTGAACCGTGTACCATATAAATCAGTGGAGAAAACTCCTTATGAGTTATGGAAGGGAAAGAAGCCCTCACTGGGCTATCTTAGACCTTGGGGCTGTCATGCGATAGTCAAACTGATGCTCACTGATAAGTTAGATGCCAAGGGTGTCAAAGTATATTTCATAGGCTATCCTCGTTAGACGAGAGGCTATGAATTCTATCATGCTGAATATCACAAGGTGATAGTATATAGAAACGTCAAGTTTTTAGAAGCATAATACCTCGAAGAAGAGAGGTTAGATGACATGATAGAACTTGAAGAAATTCAAGACTTTGACACGCGCGAACATGAGTTCTCTAAATCTTCTGATTTGGATTCAAGTTCAATGGGAGCTTTCGAAGCAGACAAGGGTAATGATATAACACTTGCTAGGCATGTCATAGTCAATGGGAGTCCTGTGATTAGATCAACAGTTGAAACCACACCGATAGAACCCGTTGTCAATCAAACTGTGCAACGAGTTGCACAAGAGCAGCCTCCCGCTAGGGAACAGGGTCGCGTGGCGCGACAAGATGCATCAGTGCCCACTGATAATGTTCGTGTTACACGAAGCCAGAAAAGAAAAGCACCAGAACAAGTCGAGCTCCGTAGGTCGAAGAGGATCCTAAAAGGACCTCATAAGCAAAGCCTTATGATAGAAGACATCAGTGAACTTGATGTCGGCTTATCAGATCGGGAAGATCCCGAGACCTACAAAGAGGCAATAATTGATATTGACTCAGACAAATGGCAAGAGGCCATGGAATTAGAGATGGACTCAATGTACCAGAACCAAGTTTGTAACTTGGTAGACTTGCCCCATGGGGTTAGACCTATTGGGTGCAAATGGGTCTTTAAACGAAAGACAGATGCCGATGGCAAGGTACAAACGCACAAAGCTAGGCTTGTGGCGAAAGGCTACACGCAAAGGTATGGCATCGATTACGATGAAACCTTTTTACCGGTAGCAAAATTGAAGTCCATTCGAATTCTACTTGCGATAGCTGCCTACTATGATTATGAAATCTGGAAGATAGATGTAAAGACTGCCTTACTCAATGGAAACCTTGAGGAAGAGGTCTATATGATACAGCCGGAAGGTTTTATTAGTAAAACCAGGCCAACTGCTATATGCAAATTACAAAGATCCATCTATGGGCTAAAGCAAGTGTCAAGGAGCTGGAATATCTGCTTTGATGAAGCTGTCAAATCGTTTGACTTCATCAGAAGCAAGGAAGATCCCTGTGTCTACGCTAGGCACAGCGACAAGGGAGTCGTTTTCATGATCATTTATTTTGATGAGATTTTGATCATGGGAAACAATGTCTCTATGCTAGAAGAGACTAAAGTTTGGTTATCAAGTACCTTCCCGATGAAGGACTTGGGTGAAGCGAATTACATCCTAGGGATCAAGATCTTTAGAGATAGATCCAAGAGGATGTTAGGAATGACACAGTCCACCTACATCGACAAAATACTGAAGCGTTATAAGATGGACGACTCAAAGAGAGGCTTTCTCCCAGCTAGGCATGGGATTGTCTTATCAGTTAAGGATGGTCCTAAAACTGATGAAGAAAGAAATGCAATGAGTCGTGTGCCCTATGCTTCGGCAGTAGGGTCTATAATGTATGCAATGGATTGCGCAAGGCCCAATGTGGCATATGCGCTTAGTGTCACTTGTCGACACCAACAGAATCCAGAAGTACCTCACTGGACTGCTGTAAAGAACATTCTTAAGTATCTTCGACGGACTAAAGAGATGTTCTTGGTGTTTGGTGGAGAACCAGAATTAAAGATGTCTGGTTATGTCGACGGTGGGTTTGAATCAGATCTTGATGACTTTGAGTCACAGACAGGATACGTATTCAAATTGAACGGAGGAGCTATCTGTTGGAAGAGTTCTAAGCAAGCCACGATTGCTGACTCATCCACAGAAGCCGAGTACATTGCTGGATCAGAAGCTTCGAAAGAAGCTGTCTGGATTTCAGAGTTCTTGAAGGAATTGAGGGTTGTTCCTGCTCCTAGTCCAATAACGATTTATTGGGACCATACGGGCGCCGTCGCTCAAGCTAGGGAGCCTAGATCTACAAACAAGAACGTGTCTCTACCACGGACAACGTGGTAGAGATTATAGATAGAGGAGAAGTTAGTATAGAACGTGTCTCTACCACGGACAACGTGGCAGATCCTTTCACCAAGGTCTTATCAGTGGAAGTCCACTTAAGACATTATGCTAATCTGGGTATTAGGCATAAAGGTGACTGGCTCTAGTCCAAGTGGGAGATTGATAGTGTATATGTCCTAGAGACAGTCCTTAGTAAGGGCATGGAGCCCTTATAGAGGGCATATATGTACTATTACACAGGTCAACGTAATATAATATATGTTTGTTGCTTTTACTATTGAATATCGCTTTCATATTTATATTACACCAGGCATGCAGCATGTCATATCTCTATTACTGTCTGTATTGATATTAAACATGTCCCCTCGGATAGATGACCGATCACACAAATAGTGGGAGCTATGTGAGTTATCATCTATCCCAAACTCTCCCTAGTCGAGGTTCATCTCGGATGTAGGGGTCTGAATGAACCAGACGAGACTAGTATGTGTGGAGGTTATACTTGTTGGAGCAAGTGTGAGCCGATCCCACGGCCACGGAACGGATTGTTGGATAATCGAGAAACGTTCCCATAACTGCGCATAGTTGTTCGAAGAAGGATTATCGAACAATGGAAGTACCCACCGGACACTCCCATCGATGTATACTCTACACCGAAGTGTCTATAGGAACCGGTAAGTTGTCGAAGTGATGCCAGTCGTCCTTTGTACTTACAGGACTTTATCATCACATTTGTTGCCCCATATCCTTGGTGGACCCGTCGATGTCAGCTCTGAATAAGCAGTTGACCTAAGACACGATCCAGGATTATGGCTACATACAAATGGGGATGATAAGTGATTCTGTGAAGGATTCATCTCTCAAGTGTAGCATAGGAGAGTACTGCTCATAGTCTGCATAGTTGTGTTGGTAAAGTCACTGGCCAGTGCAAATGATATATTATGATGGTCATAAGTATATCTTAACCAAGCAACTCCCTGAGACGCCCGTGGATGTATTATTGGGATAGACACTTCCATTGATCCTAGATGCATTCGAGCAAGTCAGATGAAGGGACGTTACCATCGCCGCGTTGAGCGCAACAGACTTCGCAACGAAAGGGTTAGCTTTGAGAAACCTCTCAAACGTCCTCATGAATTAATATTGCAAATGGAACCGTCTAGGAATTCCATGTTGCCTAGTCTAGGACCTGGTTAATACGATGAGGCCCTATGGGTCACACTATGTGGTGATTAGTCTATCAGAATATCCTTGAAGATGGAATCGCAATTAATTTGGAATTAATTGTGATTGATGGATTATAATTGATTTGGAATTAATTATAATATTTGGTGGCTCAATTAATGATTTGGAATTATTAATTGAATTGGCTAATTAATTGTATTTTATGTAAATACAATTAAAGATTATATTTTGGAAATATAATAGAGGTTTGATTTTAAAGGATATGTTAATTTAGAATTAACATATGCACATGGGAAAAATCTATTTGGAGTTTGAATTGCCTTAGAACTATAAGTGGGTCCCAAAATCGGGACCCACCTAGTGTCCCTGGGAGAACGCGCGCGCGCGTAGGCTGGGTAGGGGAAGGAGTTCGACTCCTTCCTCTATTAGAAGTCCAAGGGATAAGTTAGATTTTCCTGATTGAGTTTTAATTTGATTGGGAATGAATCTAGACTTGATATTGGTTTTCTTGTGCGATAAGAATTAGATTCTTATTCCTTTACGAAGTCTAATTGCTTATGCTTTAGGCTTCTATTCACTACTATATATAGTAGACTATTAGAGAGTTTTTGATTTCCAGATCACGAGTTGTTGGAATGCGTGGTTCTTGATTTCCAGATCACGAGTTGCAGACGAAAGAACAATCGCCGGTCCCCTTATACGATCCTTGGAGGGTTGAACCCATGCCTTCAGTGGTCTAGCTTCTGCCATTCCGTCGATTTCCTTGAAAAGACTGTTGATGAGACGTTTGTCAATCGTCAACCAAATAAATTTGTATTTAGCCAAAGGCAATCCACAACTACAACAAAAACCGTAGTGTAGCAGTAGAATGACTCGAGTGTCGTTCTCTCAGGACTATACTAGCTTTATCAAATCTAATTAAGAATATAAAACAGCAGATAGAAAGCAATAGGGGGTTTCAAGCAGATAATGGAGATTGGTGATAGTATGGTCCTTCTTAACATAATGGGTCGATAATCATGCATAAATTCCTCGGTCTTGCATAGAGATCTTTGAATCAATCTAGTGTCCTGTTGCAAGTATTAAGCACTACGAAGATAATTTGGTCTGACTAGTCAACAATGAATGTCCTAATGTGTTCCGTAATTATTGAACACTACGAAGATAATTGGTCTGATGGTCGACTAGTGTCCAATTGTGCATAATGATCAATACAACATACGAGGATTTTGGTTACAACTGATCAACGAAATAAAGCAATGACACAGAGTATAATGCGCGATATAGCCATTAGCATGATTATCTTCCCTCGCTAAGAATTCACATACTACCACCAACGATAAGTTTAGCTACTCATAATAGGCATGCAATCAATAGAAATCATAGAAGAAAACATATTGAAAGAAGAATAAAATAAGTAGATAAAAACTGTAAGATACAAAGTTATCGAAGGTTGTCAATCTCCGGATGATTGCGATCCTACGCGCTCCAATCTGCTATGAAAAAGTATCCCCTAAGCTATGGAACTCCCAGGACAGACCCCGGGAAGTTCCTACCTAAAACTATAGAGAGAGGTGAGAAAGTAGGCTTGGAAAGATATGATTTTCGGAGAAAAAACTGAGCTCTATATATAGGCCCCGAGATTTCTCTGGGGCGGTTCGCCCCCCACCTTTTTCGCGGAATTCCGCATTTTTCGACGCGGATTTGGATTTCTTCACCTTTTCGGACTCGGTTTTAGACTTCTAATGGCCTTCTAACCTCCAGATTCGACCCCTAGACTCAAAATCCTATCCGGAAACCTTCAGATACTCCAAATAGGCTTCTGGAACACCAATTCCTTGTCAACTTTAATATATTTGCCCAGAAATCTCCGAATTTCAACCAAAACCTGTAAAATAAAAACTAAAGGGAAACGTGACACTATTCTAATAAAATGTACTAAAATATAGCTAAATTATCATAGAGGATAGCTAAAATAGGTGAAAAAGACTCGAATGAAAGTGTAAAATACACATTCATCAAACTCCCCAAACCGAACCTTTGCTTGTCCTCAAGCAACTAAGCTAGACTCTAATACAAAAAACATGCAAGACACAAAAATGGAGTTACATGCCAAATAAAATGAACTAATCTACTGAATCTACCAAATAACATATGAACAAAAACCATATAAATCAAAGCATGAATATAGGTTGAAGAATACCTCGATTGACTTATACACATCCACATAAACACTTATGTCAAGACAAGATAGTCTCTCGTAACATTCTCTACCTGGACGTAGTCAGTGACGACGTAATGATGCATGCTAAGATACGAATGGTTGCCCCGTGCCTATGAAACTGAGGACTTACTGCTGTTCCACCATGTTAAGACTTTCCCTCAAAAGAGGTCAAACCAGTACTGGCTCTCATCAAACGAAGGAGGGTTCCCTATAAAAGATAACTCTCCCCTATTCTACCCATCTCTCAAGTAAAGTCTTAAGCTATTCACCACTTCCTGAATGGCAGGACGAGGGTGGTCTGGAACAGATGACACTTAAGACAAAAAAGATAAAAACACGATTACGAACAATAC
This sequence comes from Plantago ovata, assembly GCA_028274465.1. Taxonomy (NCBI): domain Eukaryota; kingdom Viridiplantae; phylum Streptophyta; class Magnoliopsida; order Lamiales; family Plantaginaceae; genus Plantago; species Plantago ovata. Next base: position 96,768,670 of record CM051456.1, on the reverse strand, counting down.
GAAAATGGAAAAGACTCAACACTTTGCTAAACTGCTATTTGGCTTTCCTTTTTGGACCCTTCTTTGCTTTTTTGGGGTTTTCTCTTTTTCCTTCCAGATTCTTTTTCTTTTTTTTTTTTTTTTTCTTTTTCCTTTTTCTCTTTTTTTTTCTGGAATTTTTCTTTCTTTTTTTTTCGAAATTTCTAGCTAGCAGTAGCATAACAAAAAGAGAAACAAAAAGACTCACACGACTTCCCCAAACCTATTCGAAAGAATAGGTTGGAGTACAAAATTCACGGAAAAAGAAAAATAAACTCACGATACGAAACGAAAAACAGAAACAAGTCTATCGATGGTGTAACCCCCTCCCCAAACCTATTCGGAAGAATAGGTTATAAACAAAGGATCACACAACCTCACACTACCTCCTTCCTAGGCATTTAGCAATCTCAAAGCATGGTGAAGACTTGTTGCCTCTTAGGTACATAATTAATCGGAAAAATAACCATAAGATCCTAACATGCATCATCCTATTATAAAGGCCTTAGTGAACCGCAGTAGAGAAAACACCACTAAGTGATGTCGAGACTACCAAGCTCAACTAAGTGCAATACATAAATGAGACAAGCCAAGCGAGAAAAACCTCAAACAAATTCATAGAGATGAAGCATACGATTAATGGCATAGTTAGTTGATCTACCCAATAAAAAAGTTCAAAAAATTCGGCAATAAACCCCATATAAAACATGCAAAACTATTCTAGGAAAGCAGTAAACGTGCAAATGCAAAAAAATATCACGAGTTTATCATAAGCAAGATAAGTATAGAGATAATCAGCGATAACCTCCTCCCCAAACCTGAACGTCGTCGCTCGTCCCGAACGTCGAAAGTTGATCCAAGGTGAGAGATAATGCTTGTATAAGTGACCTATAATACTCAATCAAACTCGTGAGATAAAATCTAAAGCGGTAAAGAAAGCGATAAAATCTCCGGGTTGCCTCCCGGATAGCGCCATTGTTTAAAGTCTTTGACTCGACTCCTGTCCGCGCCTATCTCTTCTTTCTGCGGGTACTAGACTTCCCCTTCATCGATCTCCTATCCATGCCATGAACCTGTGAATAAGAAGGAATATAGGCTGCAAGACCACAGTAGTGAGTAGTGAAAGAATTATCAGGCGGATCAGGTGGATCAGGTATGGCTTGCAACACGTGTTGCTTGCCATCCACTTCGATAGTGCAAGTTCTTTGGTAGATGTCCATCACGGAGCGTAGCTTAGTCAAGAATGTTTGTCCCAAGAGAATGACATCCCCCATCCCAGGTGCAGACGCCGGCATAACTACAAAATTGGTGTATACAGATGCTTCACCAATCTTGACCAACACATTTTTCACAACGCCTTCGGGTCTCACAAAGGATCCATCCGCCAGTTGCACAATAGCCCTATGGTCAGATAGTTTTCCAAGGTTACTCTTCTCAAACACATTCAAAGGGAGCACGTTCGAGTAAGATCCCGTGTCTAGTGTGGCACGGACATCTTCAAGTTCGCCAATCCCGACCTTAACATCGAAACTTTGAGGGAGTGGCTTGGGATTCTCTTGCTTCTTTCCACTCTCATTAGTACCAAGGTCCTTCTATTCTTCCTTGGCTAGTGGAGGCTCTTCATCCTTGTAACACTCGCTCTTAGCAACTTGCTTAATGGTGATTTCCACTGGTTGATCTCCCACCAAGTTGATCGACATGGACCTCTCAGTGCTGCTATGTAACTTCCCTTGCTCTTTACTAGCTCTAGCTTCCAATTGATCCAGACGAGCATTGATCTTTGCCGAATCCTCCTCGTATCTCTTCAAAAACACTTGGGTAAAATCCACCAATTTCTGTAAATTATCCATGAGAGTTGCTGACTTGGATGTAGATGCTTCGTCCTTAGGAGTAGGATTACTACGGTTTCCCAAGTGAACATCTTCTTGTGCTAGATCTGATCTACACATATGAGCCCCATGCCCATAATTCTTGCACACCCTACATACCTCGTTGGAGAGAGAAGTTCCGATTAGGCCACTTAGAACTTGCCTCATATGATTGGCGAAACCTTCGAACCTATCGCCACTCACACCATTCACTTCATGCATTGGGATCTCCTGGTTTGGTGGGGCCTCAGGTCCACGCCTTCTAACCATTGCTCTTGAATCCTTGGATTGAGATCCTTTAGCAAGCCTTTCGAAACACGCCCACACATCCTCGGCGGTCTCTTCCCAGATAGTACCACGGCATGGAAATCCACCACCTGTTGACTCTCATATGTGAGTCCATTGTAGAAGTGCTGGACAAGATCAGGAAGCCCAAAACCATGGTGTGGACACGTATGCATGAGGTCCTTGAACCTCTCGAAAGCGGTGTAGATGGTCTCATTATAGTCCTGTTTGAATCCTGTGATTTGCGCCTTAAGCGCGGTAGTCAATGTGTGAGGAAGTGATTTGCGCCTTAAGCGCGGTAGTCAATGTGTGAGGAAAGTATTTCTCCATAAAAGCAGAATACACCTTGTCCTAGGTGTCTAGTGATCCGGCTTCCAGAGAGCCTAACCATGCCTTGGCTTTATCACCAAGCCCCAAAGCAAAAACCTTCATCCTTAGCTCATCGTCCGTTATCCCTGCTCCGGGCCTTGGAAGATTGTTGATAAAGTCGTCAATATCATTCAGGTATCCCATAACATTTTCCCTAGCCAACCCATAGAACCTCGGGAGTTGCTGGTACATGCAACTTTTGATTTTCAAATCTCGAGTTGCAGCAGAAAGAACAATAGTTGGACCTCCCATCAGTGCTTTGTTGGGTTGAACCCATGATTTCAAAAGTGGGCGAGCCATCACAAGACCTGAATATCTGTGACAAAACTGGAGTAACTCAAAACTAAAAATTAGCCTCGTTAGAAAATTCGAAAAATCGAGAATAATTCTAGATATCGAATACTACTAAGGCTAGGAAAGGTGATTAGAAACAGACTAGGAAAGCAGTATTAGAGAGAGATTAAAAAGGAAAACTAAAACTAATAGAATTAGGAATCTAATGCTGTAAATATAAACAAATTAAATAGAAAAAAAGAGTATAGTCCCCGGCAACGGCGCCAATTTGATGAGACGTTTGTCAATCGTCAACCAAATAAATTTGTATTTAGCCAAAGGCAATCCACAACTACAACGAAAACCGTAGTGTAGCAGTAGAATGACTCGGGTGTCGTTCTCTCAGGACTATACTAGCTTTATCAAATCTAATTAAGAATATAAAACAGCAGATAGAAAGCAATAGGGGGTTTCAAGCAGATAATGGAGATTGGTGATAGTATGGTCCTTCTTAACATAATGGGTCGATAATCATGCATAAATTCCTCGGTCTTGCATAGAGATCTTTGAATCAATCTAGTGTCCTGTTGCAAGTATTAAACACTACGAAGATAATTTGGTCTGACTAGTCAACAACGAATGTCCTAATGTGTTCCGTAATTATTCAACACTACGAAGATAATTGGTCTGATGGTCGACTAGTGTCCAATTGTGCATAATGATGAATACAACATACGAGGATTTTGGTTACAACTGATCAACGAAATAAAGCAATGACACGGAGTATAATGCGCGATATAGCCATTAGCATGATTATCTTCCCTCGCTAAGAATTCACATACTACCACCAACGATAAGTTTAGCTACTCATAATAGGCATGCAATCAATAGAAATCATAGAAGAAAGCATATTGAAAGAAGAATAAAATAAGTAGATAAAAACTGTAATATACAAAGTTACCGAAGGTTGTCAATCTCCGGATGATTGCGATCCTACGCGCTCCAATCTGCTATGAAAATGTATCCCCTAAGCTATGGAACTCCCCGGACAGGCCCCGGGAAGTTCCTACCTAAAACTATAGAGAGAGGTGAGAAAGTAGGCTTGGAAAGATATGATTTTCGGAGAAAAAACTGAGCTCTATATATAGGCCCCGAGATTTCTCTGGGGCGGTTCGCCCGAGGCTGGGGCGGTTCAACCCCCGCCTTTTTCGCGGAATTCCGCATTTTTCGACGCGGATTTGGATTTCTTCACCTTTTCGGACTCGGTTTTAGACTTCTAATGGCCTTCTAACCTCCAGATTCAACCCCTAGACTCCAAATCCTATCCGGAAACCTTCAGATACTCCAAATAGGCTTCTGGAACACCAATTCCTTGTCAACTTTAATATATTCGCCCAGAAATCTCCTAATTTCAACCAAAACCTGTAAAATAAAAACTAAAGGGAAACGTGACACTATTCTAATAAAATGTACTAAAATATAGCTAAATTATCATAGAGGATAGCTAAAATAGGTTAAAAAGCCTCGAATGAAAGTGTAAAATACACATTCATCAACTGTGTAAAGATTCAGAGAAATCGGTATCCTCTATTTCCTCTAGTTCACGTCTTCGAAGTAGTCGCCTTCTTTGGTGGTAGACTCTGTCGATCTCAGCAATTAAATCAGCAAGCGGTGTTCCTCTAGATCGTGTATGTCGCATACACTATCTGTAACAAGCTAAGAAAGGAGTATCAGAGAGATTAAATAGAAAAAATAAAAACAACTAAAACTAGAAATTGAATGCTGAAAATATATAAAAGCTAAACAGAAAAAAGGAGTATAGTCCCCAGCAACGGCGCCAATTTGATGAACCGGAATTTGTCAGATTCTAATTAATCAAATAAATTTGTATTTAGCCAAAGGCAATTCACAACTACAACGAAAATCGTAGTGCAGCAGTAAAATAACCTCGAGTGTCGATCTCTAAGGACTATAACTAGCTTTATCTAATCTAACTTAAACTATAAAATCAACAAACGACTTAGCAAAGGTTTTTCTTATCATATAATGGAAGTTAGTGATAGTATGATCATTCAAAGCATAGCAGGTTAATAATCATGCATGAAGTACCCGATCGTTTTGCATAGAGATCTTTGATCAATGAATTGTCCAAGGTTTTTATTCAACACTACGAAGATAGAGGGCTTAGATAGATCAAAGAAATAAAGCAATAACTCAAAGTCTGATTCGCTTTACCGCCATCAGCATAATTATTAAGCCTTCACTAAGAATTCACATACTATCTCCAACGATAGGTTTAGCTACTCATAGCTGTCATGCAATCAACAGAAATCATAGCAAGATTGAATGAAAACATGTTGAAAGATAAATAAATATAAATAGAAAAACTGTAAGATACAATGTTACCGAAGGTTATCAATCTCCGAAGAATCGCGATCTCACAAGCTCCAAAATGATAAGAAAAAGTATCCCCTATGCTAAGAATCCCAAGAACAGGCTCTGGAGAATTCCTACCTAAAACTAATGAGAAAGGTGAGAAAAAAGGTCTGAGAAAGTATGAAAAACGGAGAAAACTAAGCAACTATATATAGGGGTTCGGACGGTGTGGGGCGAGTCGCCCCACACACCGGGCGAATCGCCTGGTGTGGGGCGAACCGCCCCATGTCCCGGGCGAATCGCCCGGGACCTCCAGTCGGCAGGTTACGCGTTTTCGATGCATTTTTGGATTTCTTTTCCTTTTCGGACTCGGTTTTTGCCTTCTAGTGACCTTTTAGCCTTCAGACTCGACCCCTAGACTTCAAATCCTATCCGGAATCTTCTAGATACTCCAAAAATGCCTTCGGAACACCAATTCTTCATTCTCTTCAATATAATTGCCCGGAAAACCTCATTTTTCACCCAAAACCTGTAAAATACAAACTAAAGGGAAACGTGACACAATTCTAATAAAATGCACTAAAATATAGCTAAATTAACATAGAGGATAGCTAAAATAGGTGAAAAAGACTCGAATGAAAGTGTAAAATACACGTTCATCAATAAGTAAATTGCATAATCAAAAACCAATAAGAGTCAAAAGCTTCATTGGTGATAGTTATCTTTCAGTAAGTTTAGAGGAAAGATCAGAGATAACTACACAAAATCAGCAAACAAAACTTAAACAGAACTATTACAGAGAGTTAAGCTCTTTCAGAGGATTTTCTCAAAATCTCTCTTACACTCTTCTCAGCAAGTGCAGTAAATTCAACACAGTCCTTTGCGTAATCTTCAAGTAGCTTACGGACTTGTAGTTGAAGAATCCTTGCATTTTTGCAGGTGGTATGATGATGCTTTTCAGCATTCATTTCCATGTAGTGAACTACCCACAAATGCATGCCCCAATTGCTGGCATGGAGAAGTTGTGTATCTGAAATGCTTTTAGCATGAATCTTCCTTAACCAGAGAAGATCTTCTTCTTTATCCTTAGCAGTGAGATAGAAATACTCATAAGAAATCAATCCAAGTTTCTTCTTTGATTTCTTGGTCACAGGGTCAAAGTAATAGGCAACACCAATTGGTTTTATCAAATCAGGTTCTTGTTTTATGGTCTTACCAATTGAAGTTCTTCTTACCGAGACTTCCAGATTCAGCCATCTCCCAGCAATATTTCTTGGTAGGGAAGGAGGATCCCTTTCTTTTCTTTTCACCTTGAGATCAATCCAAGTATACATTTGGTTCAGTATAGCAGTTGGAAAGAACTCATTCACTAGCAAGTTTTCCAGCCTTAAGATCCAGCAACCATGAACGTTTCTGATCACATTCTGAGTGGTTTCTTCATTGTTGGTTTCTGTATATTCAATGTCGGAGCCAATAGCAATGCTGGCCAGCCTCTTTTCTTCCTGTCTTTGCCTTCTTCTTCTTGACTTTGCATTTTCTTGATCTCTTGCTGAAGATCTTGAGTCAGAAGAGAAATGCTTTGAATGGCCAGACGGAGTTAAGGATGTTATTGGTCTAGCTCTTATGGATTGAGCTATGGTCTGATTGTCATCATCATCATCATCTTCTTCATTGAGAGCTTGATGACTTTCAGTGTGACAGAATTCATGAGTTTCAACAGCAGTTTTTCTCTTTTTCGGACTTGCTGAATTCAACTCAGAATCTGCTTGTCTTTTAGAACTTTGCTCTCTTTCAGCAAGAGGTTCTATAGTCAGTGGCGCTTCAGTAGGGGTTTTCTTCCTTGAAGATCTCTTTTGCTTATCTTCCCCCTTAGACATGGATTGCATCATTGGAGTAATGTGCAAAGAGAAGAACTCATTGCAATTTTCAGCAAGAGTACTTAGGCTGTTGTATTTCATAATTATTGCTTGCTGATCAGAGGTCAGCTTTGACAATTCTTGTTTAATACTCACCATATTCTCCTCATGTATGCGCTCTGTTGCGACTGTAAGAAAATACGGTCAGAGTTACCCCTAGGCTACGCAGCGGAATTTCAAAAATTTTCCTAACATACAGGTTAATTGATTATGCATATGTTATATATAAACACGTCAATTAGAAGACTAACCTTACTTCCAAAGTAGCTTCCAAGTCTTCGTAATAATCCGGTGTATCTTCTCCTTCGTCGAAGTCGAAGATATCTACAATGCTCCTTATATCTGCAAGACAATAAGAGTTAGTTTTCAGCTCCTAGAACCTCAACCTTGGTATCCACGGATGAACAACCTATCGGAAGAATGCTAGGATATTCTTTATGTGACCAAGAAGACGGGGCGGCAATTCCCTCCGGTGGTGGCGCGCGCGTGTGGCTAAGGTAGGAGGGGAGAGCTTTTATTTTCTCTAAGAAAACTGGGTAGAATAACTGTGTTCAAAACTGTGTGTAAAGCTCTCTAATAGTCTACTATATATAATAGTCTATAGAAGCCTAAAGCATAAGCAATTAGACTTCGTAAAGGAATAAGAATCTAATTCTTATCGCACAAGGAAACCAATATCAAGTCTAGATTCATTCCCAATCAAATTAAAACTCAATCAGGAAAATCTAACTTATCCCTTGGACTTCTAATAGAGAAAGGAGTCGAACTCCTTCCCCTTATCTAGCCACGCGCGCGCGCGCCTTGTCCTACGGGAGGTGGGTCCCACTTTTGGGACCCACTTATATTTCTAAGGCAATCCAAACTCCAAGTAGATTTTTCACAAGTGCATATGTTAATTCTAAATTAACATATCCTTTCTAATCGAACCTCCATTATATTTATAAAATATAATCTTTAATTGTATTTACATAAAATACAATTAATTAGCCAATTCAATTAATAATTCCAAATCATTAATTGAGCCACCAAATATTATAATTAATTCCAAATTAACTATAATCCATCGATCACAATTAATTCCAATTAATTGCGATTCCATCTTCAAGGATATTCTGATAGACTGAATCACCACATAGTGTGACCCATAGGGCCTCACCGTATTAAGCAAGTCCTAAACTAGGCAACATGGAATTCCTAGACGGTTCCATTTGCAATATTAATATGTGAGGACGTTTGAGAGGTTTCTCAAAGCTAACCCTTTCGTTGCGAAGCCTGTTGCGCTCAATGCGGCGATGGTAACGTCTCCTCATCTGACTTGCTCGAATGTATCTAGGGTCGATGAAGTGTCTATCCCAATAACACATCCACGGGCGTCTCAGGGAGTTGCTTGGTTAAGATATACTTATGACCATCATAATATATCATTTGTACTGGCCAGTGACTTTACCAACACAACTATGCAGACTATGAGCAGTGCTCTCCTGTGCTACACTTGAGAGATGAATCCTTCACAGAATCACTTATCACCCCCATTTGTATTTAGCCATAATCCTGGATCGTGTCTTAGGTCAGCTGCTTATTCAGAGCTGACATCGACGGGTCCACCAAGGATACGGGGCAACAAATGTGATGATAAAGTCCTGTAAGTACAAAGGACGAATGACATCACTTCGACAACTCACCGGTTCCCATAGACACGTCGGTGTAGAGTATACATCGATGGGAGTGTCCGGTGGGTACTTCCATTGTTCGATAAAGCTTCTTCGAACAACTATGCGCAGTTATGGGAACGTTTCTCGATTGTCCAACAATCCGTTCCGTGGCCGTGGGATCGGCTCACACCTGCTCCAACAAGTATAACCTCCACGCATACTAGTTGTCAGGTTCATTCAGACCCCCACATCCGAGATGAACCACGACTAGGGAGAGTTTGGGATAGATGATAACTCACATAGCTCCCACTAACTGTGTGATCGGTCATCTATCCGAGGGGACATGTTTAATATCAATACATACAGTAATAAAGATATGACATGTTGCAGCCTGGTGTAATATAAATATGAAAGCGATACTCAATAGTAAAATGCAACAAACATATATTATATTACGTTGACCTATGTAATAGTACATATATGCCCTCTATAAGGGCACCATGCCCTTAGTAAGGACTGTCTCTAGGACATATACACTATCAATCTCCCACTTGGACTAGAGCCAGTCACCTTTATGCCTAATGCCCAGATTAGCATAATGTCTTAAGTGGACTTCCACTGATAAGACCTTGGTGAAAGGATCTGCCACGTTGTCCGTGGTTGCGACACGTTCTATACTAACTTCTCCTCTATCTATAATCTCACGTATAACGTGATATTTTCTAAGTACATGTTTGTTCTTGTTTGTAGATCTAGGCTCCCTAGCTTGAGCGACGGCGCCCGTATTGTCACAATAAATCGTTATTGGACTGGGAGCAGGAACAACCCTCAATTCCTTCAAGAACTTTGAAATCCAGATAGCTTCTTTCGATGCTTCTGATTCAGTGATGTACTCGGCTTCTGTGGATGAGTCAGCAATCGTGGCTTGCTTAGAACTCTTCCAACAGATAGCTCCTCCGTTCAATTTGAATACGTATCCTGTCTGTGACTCAAAGTCATCAGTATCTGATTCAAATCCAGCGTCGACATACCCAGACATCTTTAATTCTGGTTCTCCATCAAACACCAAGAACATCTCTTTAGTCCGTCTAAGGTACTTAAGAATGTTCTTCACAGTAGTCCAATGAGGTACTCCTGGATTCTGTTGGTGTCGACAAGTGACACTAAGCGCATATGCCACATCGGGCCTTGTGCAATTCATTTCATACATTATAGACCCTACTGCCGAAGCATAGGGCACACGACTCATTGCATTTCTTTCTTCATCAGTTTTAGGACCATCCTTAACTGATAAGACAATCCCATGCCTAGCTGGGAGAAAGCCTCTCTTTGAGTCGTCCATCTTATAACCCTTCAGTATTTTGTCGATGTAGGTGGACTGTGTCATTCCCGACATCCTCTTGGATCTATCTCTAAAGATCTTGATCCCTAGGATGTAGTTCGCTTCACCCAAGTCCTTCATCGAGAAGGTACTTGATAACCAAACTTTAGTCTCTTCTGGCATAGAGACATTGTTTCCCATGATCAAAATGTCATCTACATATATGATCATGAAAACAACTCCTTTGTCGCTGTGTCTCGCGTAGACACAGGGATCTTCCTTGCTTCTGATGACGTCAAACGATTTGACAGCTTCATCAAAGCGGATATTCCAGCTCCTTGACGCTTGCTTTAGCCCATAGATGGATCTTTGTAATTTGCATACAGCAGTTGGCCTGGTTTTACTAATAAAACCTTCCGGCTGTACCATATAGACCTCTTCCTCAAGGTTGCCATTGAGGAAGGCTGTCTTTACAATCCATCTGCCAGATTTCATAATCATAGTAGGCAGCTATCGCAAGTAGAATTCGAATGGACTTCAATTTTGCTACTGGTGAAAAGGTTTCATCGTAATCGATGCCATACCTTTGCGTGTAGCCTTTCGCCACAAGCCTAGCTTTGTGCGTTTGTACCTTGCCATCGGCATCTGTCTTTCGTTTAAAGACCCATTTGCACCCAATTGGTCTAACCCCTTGGGGCAAGTCTACCAAGTTCCAAACTTGGTTCTGGTACATTGAATCCATTTCTAATTCCATGGCCTCTTGCCATTTGTCTGAGTCAATATCAATTATTGCCTCTTTGTAGGTCTCGGGATCTTCCCGATCTGATAAACCGACATCAAGTTCACTGATGTCTTCTATCATAAGGCTTTGCTTCTGAGGTCCTCTTAGGATCCTCTTCGACCTACGGAGCTCGACTTGTTCTGGTGCTTTTCTTTTCTGGCTTCGTGTAACACGAACATTATCAGTGGGTACTGATGCAGCTGGTCGTTGGGCGCGACCCTGTTCCCTTGCGGGAGGCTGCTCTTGTGCAACTTGTTGCACAGGTTGGTTGACAACGGGTTCTATTGGTGTGGTTTCAACTGTTGATCTAATCACAGGACTCCCACTGACTATGACATGCCTAGCAAGTGTCATATCATCACCCGTATCTGCTTCGAAAGCTCCCACTGAACTTGAGTCCAAATCAGAAGATTTTGAGACCTCATGTTCGCGTGTGTCAAAGTCTTGAATTTCTTCAAGTTCTATCATATCATCTAACCTCTCTTCTTCGAGGTATTCAGCTTCTAAAAACTTCACGTTTCTAGACACGATCACCTTGTGATCTTCAGCATGATAGAATTCATAGTCTCTCGTCTGACGAGGATAGCTTATGAAATATACTTTGACACCCTTGGCATCTAACTTATCAGTGAGCATCAGCTTGACTATCGCAGGACAGCCCCAAGGTCTAAGATAGCCTAGTGAAGGCTTCTTTCCCTTCCATAACTCATAAGGAGTTTTCTCCACTGATTTAGATGGTACACGGTTCAGAATGTAGATTGCAGTTTGTAGTGCATATCCCCACAGATACTTTGGAAGAGTTGAGAATCCAATCATTGATCTTACCATGTCTAACAGGGTTTGTTTCCTCCTCTCAGACACACCGTTTAACTGTGGTTTTCCAGGAGGAGTCCATTGCGATAGAATCCCATTTTCCTTCAAGTAATCGATAAATTATTCACTAAGGTATTCACCTCTTCGATCTGATCGAAGAGTGACTATCCTTAGGTTCAATTTATACTCGACCTCATTTCTAAACTCCTTGAATTTCCCAAAGGTCTCGGATTTATTCTTCATAAGATAAATATATCCATACCTTGAGAAATCGTTAGTAAAGGTAACGAAGTAAGGATAACCCCCACGCGCATGGACTTTAAACGGTCCACATACATCGGTATGTATGAGCTCTAAGCAGCGAGTGGCACGAACACCTTGTCCAACAAAAGGTTTGTTCGTCATCTTACCCTTAACACAAGATTCACATGTACCATATGATTCGAAATCAAATGGTTCTAAGTAGTCCAACTTCCTTAGTCTTTGAATCCGTGTTTCATTGATATGGCCTAGCCGACAATGCCATAGATAAGATGGATTATTCTTCTTACTTGAAGACGGTTGTTTGTTATGTATTTGAAATAAAGGTAGACTACTTTGCAAAATACATAAACCATTCACCAAGCGAGCCTTTCCATAATACTGATCATTTAATGAAAAATAACAAGTATTATTCGCAAATCGAAAGGAAAAACCTATATTGTCTAACAATGGAATGGAAATAATATTTCTGACAATGGATGGAACAAAATAAACATTATCAAGTTCTAAACATTGTCCCGAAGGTAAATCTATCTTGCTGCGTCCAACGCGTTTGGCTTCAACTGGATTGCCGTTCCCAACATGCAAGTCGATTTCACCTTGCTTGACTAGCCTGTGATCAATTAGCCCCTTCACATTATTACAAATGTGTGAGCCACAGGCTGTATCTGATACCCAACCATTGGAGTCAAAAGTAGTCATGTTCATTTCAATAACAAACATACCTGAGCCAGAAGCTGATGACTTCTTGGCTTGATCTGCCCTAAGCTTAGGGCAATCTTTCTTCCAGTGTCCTTTCTGCTTACAGAAAAGACATTCATCTGTGCGCACCCTTCCGCTTCTATTGAACTTCCTTTTCTGGTTCGGACGCTTACCCTTAGCACCTTTGCTTTTCGGGTTTGAGTTAGACGGTTACCCAACAAGCATGATCGACTTTTCCTTCTTAGGAAGAGTTTGATCATATGTCTTCAGCAGATTATGAAGTTCAGGCAGTGTTACGTCCTTCGCATTCATCGTGTAATTAATGATGAACTGCGAATACGAACTCGACAATGATTGAAGGACAAAGATCACCATGATCTTGTTCTCTAGCTTAACGCCGGCATCGACAAGCTTTTCAAAGAGACCAATCATTTTGAGAACATGCTCAGACATGTTCCCTCCTTCACTGAGCTTGCATCTGTGTATGTCTTTGATCAAATCAAATTCAACACTTCTAGCTGTCGTCTTAAAGAGCGACTCAAGATGCTTCAACATCTCATACAGCAACATGTTTTCATGTTGCCTCTGCAGCTCATTGCTCATTGCCGCCAGCATAATACACTGCGCGGATTTAGCATCCTAAAGATGCTTATCAGACCTTGCCTTGTTGGCTTGATTCGAAGCAGCAACCTGATCGACAGTCTGATTTTCGGGGCACACGGGAATGACCTCGTCCAAGACGTACTCAATCTTTTCGTACCTCAGCACCAAACGTATATTCCTGATCCAATCTAGGAAGTTTGGTCCGGTTAAAATTTGCTTCTCCAAGACAGCACGGAGCGAGATACTCGCCATATCTAATATCCTAAGGAGAAATAATATAGAACGAAAACAACAAATCAACTATTGAAATATTATTTCTAAATACACAGTCAACATAACTAAACAACAAGGTCCTTTAGCTGTTTAGCTCCCACTATTTTCACATATCCTTGCCCCCACAACAAACATACGGGTAATGTCCAACAAGTTACCGTAGTGGCCAAGATCCAAATCCATATTATGCCATACTCCAACAGGGGCTGGTCACATAGCATAATATGACCGGTAGGACTAGTAAGACTATCCAATTGCGTCACGCAACTCTTGGTTGTTAAATCTAATTTAACCCGGTGCCCTACATATTGTACCTATCGAGGTCGCCAGATACAATATGCAGTAAGTCATAACCATAGGCTTACTCTAATCTGACGATTACTGCGTGTCTGTAAGATGAGGTCGCCAATACAAGAAAACGCAATGAAAGTTCAGAATTAAAGCACCCTATGGAAAGCATATCAGAAATACATACATATATATATTTCTGTACTTATATTGGTTGGGGCTTGTAGCTTGAGGGTTGTTATCAGTCATCTACAAACAAATAAGGGCGCCGCCTACCCATCATGCATGAACGGTCTACACGTAATGGATGCCGCCTATCCATTCTAGTTCTAAACGCGGTCAAGCACATAATGGGTGCCGCCTACCCATACATAAATATGCGGTCCGACATATGAGAGGGCGCCGCCTACCCTCGCATGCATAGCGGTCGAACGGAATGTAAAAACATGGTATTTAAACATGCATTGTCAAACAATAGCATATTGAGCATATGAAACAAGTAGTACCCTATGTGGATGACAAATGACTTCATAATTTCATTATGAAAATTATAATCCCATACTTATAATCTCTATGAAATAATTGAAAATTTGGACTAGATTGAACATTCGAAAATTCTATTGACCAAGTAGCAATTTTCGAAAACCCGAAGGACTTAATTGTAATTTTAAGAAACTTAGAGGTGTTAAATCTAAAATTCAAAAGTAGAAGGACTAATTTGCAATAAACAATAAATTGATAAATTACAAATAAGCCCTTTAACTTTATACTAATTAAATTTAACCCCCTAGTTTAAAACAATTACAATTAAATCATATTTATATTCCAAATATAAAATTCAATCCTCAAAACTCTCAAAAATTCGATTTTGGGTCCAACCCGAAAATAGATATAATTTTTTTTTTTTTTTTGAAAACGTGGGACGGGACCTAGTCCTAGTCCCCTAAACCCTAAACCCTAATTCCCTCCGGTGGTGGCGCGCGCGTGTGGCTAAGGTAGGAGGGGAGAGCTTTTATTTTCTCTAAGAAAATTGGGTAGAATAACTGTGTTGAAAACTGTGTGTAAAGCTCTCTAATAGTCTACTATATATAGTAGTCTATAGAAGCCTAAAGCATAAGCAATTAGACTTCGTAAAGGATTAAGAATCAAATTCTTATCGCACAAGGAAACCAATATCAAGTCTACATTCATTCTCAATCAAATTAAAACTCAATCAGGAAAATCTAACTTATCCCTTGGACTTCTAATAGAGGAAGGAGTCGAACTCGTTCCCCTTATCAAGCCACGCGCGCGCGCCTTGTCCTCGGGAGGTGGGTCCCACTTTTGGGACCCACTTATATTTCTAAGGCAATCCAAACTCCAAGTAGATTTTGCCCAAGTGCATATGTTAATTCTAAATTAACATATCTTTTCTAATCGAACCTCCATTATATTTCTAAAATATAATCTTTAATTGTATTTACATAAAATACAATTAATTAGCCAATTCAATTAATAATTCCAAATCATTAATTGAGCCACCAAATATTATAATTAATTTCAAATTAATTATAATCCATCAATCACAATTAATTCCAAATTAATTGCGATTCCATCTTCAAGGATATTCTGATAGACTGAATCACCACATAGTGTGACCCATAGGGCCTCACCGTATTAAGCAAGTCCTAGACTAGGCAACATGGAATTCCTAGACGGTTCCATTTGCAATATTAATACGTGAGGACGTTTGAGAGGTTTCTCAAAGCTAACCCTTTCGTTACGAAACCTGTTGCGCTCAACGCGGCGATGGTAACGTCCCTTCATCTGACTTGCTCGATTGTATCTAGGATCGATGAAGTGTCTATCCCAATAACACATCCACGAGCGTCTCAGGGAGTTGCTTGGTTAAGATATACTTATGACCATCATAATATATCATTTGCACTGACCAGTGACTTTACCAACACAACTATGCAGACTATGAGCAGTGCTCTCTTGTGCTACACTTGAGAGATGAATCCTTCACAAAATCACTTATCACCCCCATTTGTATTTAGCCATAATCCTGGATCGTGTCTTAGGTCAGCTGCTTATTCAGAGCTGACATCGACGGGTCCACCAAGGATATGGGGCAACAAATGTGATGATAAAGTCCTGTAAGTACAAAGGACGAATGGCATCACTTCGACAACTCACCGGTTCCCATAGACACGTCGGTGTAGAGTATACATCGATGGAAGTGTCCGGTAGGTACATCCATTGTTCGATAAAGCTTCTTCGAACAACTATGCGCAGTTATGGGAACGTTTCTCGATTGTCCAACAATCCGTTCCGTGACCGTGGGATCGGCTCACACTTGCTCCAACAAGTATAACCTCCACGCATACTAGTCTTGTCAGGTTCATTCAGACCCCCACATCCGAGATGAACCACGACTAGGGAGAGTTTGGGATAGATGATAACTCACATAGCTCCCACTAACTGTGTGATCGGTCATCTATCCGAGGGGACATGTTTAATATCAATACAGACAGTAATAAAGATATGACATGCTGCAGCCTGGTGTAATATAAATATGAAAGCGTTACTCAATAGTAAAATGTAACAAACATATATTATATTACGTTGACCTGTGTAATAGTACATATATGCCCTCTATAAGGGCACCATGTCCTTAGTAAGGACTGTCTCTAGGACATATACACTATCAGCGACCTTATCTTCAATGAAAGTCTGAGCCTTGACTAATGCAGACTTTGCTAACCGGAGTGCTTGACTTACATCTTCTTCATAGCTTTTGTGGTAAAGACTGATGTCTTTTTGAGCTATTGTAAGAGTAGTAGTGCGTTTCAGCACCAAGCCAAAAAATTTCCAATGTCAAGCGGACTCTCAGCAAGCAGTGCATCATCTTCTGCTTTGTAGGCTTTGTGGACTTCCATAAGTGCCAAAATTCTTGGAGTAAAATCCTCCACACGTGGGAACGACACTAAATTTGGGGTCAAGGAATGAACTTTGAGCTCAGAAGCAAATTGATCATCTTTTGTCAGCAAATGACTTCTCAAGTCATCTCCTACATCATGTTCATAGTCAGTGATGAATGTGTATTTTACACTTTCATTCGAGTCTTTTTCACCTAATTTTGCTATCCTCTATGTTAATTTAGCTATATTTTAGTACATTTTATTAGAATAGTGTCACGTTTCCCTTTAGATTTTATTTTACAGGTTTTGGTTGAAATTCGGAGATTTACGGGCAATTATATTGAAGTCTACAAGGAATTGGTGTTCCAGAAGCATATTTGGAGTATCTGAAGGTTTCCGGATAGGATTTGGAGTCTAGGGGCCGGATCTGGAGGTTAGAAGGCCATTAGAAGTCTAAAACCGAGTTCGAAAAGGTGAAGAAATCCAAAACCGCGTCGAAAACGCGGAAATTCCGCGTTTACACTGTGGGGCGAACCGCCCCGTGCCTCGGACGAACCGCCCCAGAGGAATTTCGGGCCTATATATAGTTGCGAGTTTTCTCTCCGAAAATCATATCTTTCCAAGCCTACTTTCTCACCTCTCTCTATAGTTTTAGGTAGGAACTTCCCGGGGCCTGTCCTGGGAGTTCCATAGCTTAGGGGATACTTTTTCATAGCAGATTGGAGCGCGTAGGATCACAATCATCCGGAGATTGACAACCTTCGGTAACTTTGTATCTTACAACTTTTATCTACTTATTTTATATATTCTTTCAATATGTTTTCTTCTATGATTGCTATTGAGTGCATGCACATTATGAGTAGCTAAATTTATCGTTGGTGGTAGTATGTGAATTCTTAGCGAGGGAAGATAATCATGCTAATGGCTATATCGCGCATTATACTCCGTGTCATTGCTTTATTTCGTTGATGATTTGAACACCAAAATTCTCGTATGTTGTATTGATCATTATGCACACTAGGACACTTGTCGGCCAATCAGACTTAATTATCTTCGTAGTGTTGAATGATTACGGAACACAATAGGACGTTAGTTGTTGACAGGTCAGACCCATATTATCTTCGTAGTGCACAATACTTACAACAGGACCCAAGATTCATTCAAAGATCTCCATGCAAGACCGAGGAATTTATGCATGATTATCGACCCATTATGTTAAGAAGGACCATACTATCACCAACCTCCATTATCTGCTTGAAAACCCCCTATTGCTTTTTATTTGCTGTTTTATATTCTCTTAATTAAATAGATAAAGCTAGTTATAGTCCTGAGAGAACGACACTCGAGTCATTCTGCTGCTACACTACGGTTTTCGTTGTAGTTGTGGATTGCCTTTGGCTTAAATAACAAATTTATTTGACTGAACCGAGACTGACAAACTCGCGTTCATCAAATTGGCGTCGTTGCCGGGGACTATACTCCTTTTTTCTATTTAATTTGTTTAAATTTACAGCTTTAGATTCCTAATTCTATTAGTTTTAGTTTTCCTTTTTAATCTCTCTCTAATACTGCTTTCCTAGTCTGTTTCTAATTTCCCTTTCCTAGCCTTAGTAGTATTCGATATCTAGATTTATTCTCAATTTTTCGAAATTTCTAACGAGGCTAATTTTTAGTTTTGAGTTACTCTTACTACAGACATACAGGTATGATGTCCATGCGCGCTCGCATGACACCCCAATTCTCGCAGGTGAGGAGACGATCTTCCATATACCTGGAAGATGAGTTAAGGAGGTATGAGGTGACGGAGTCCATGGTGAGGTACTTACCGAGGTACGAAGATGGAGTAGGGATGGACCCATGGAGTTTCATTCGATCCTATGAGGAGGAAATAGAAAGAATTCCAGCAGAAGGGTTTACTAAGGACCAATTATGCAGGAAACTATTTTCTTTTGCTCTTGGGTATGAGCCGAGGCGTTGGATTGCAAGGTTTGAACCAGGATCGCTGAAAACTTGGGGCCAAGTAGTAGAGGAGTTCTTGGCGCGGTTCATGCCTTATCATGAGACAATTGCCTTACATGATAGGATCCAATATTTCGAGCAAGGATAGTATGAGCAGTTTTGTGACGCCTACGAACGTTTTGAGATGTATAAACGTGAGTGCCCCCATCACCGTTTCGAAGATGGGTAGTTGATTTGGTGCTTCGTTGGTGGACTTCGTGAAGAGGAACGACTTAGAGTGGACCAGTTGAGCGGCGGTCTGGGAGAATGTACGGTCGACGAGGCAGAAGAAGTCCTCCGTAAGTACGCCAGAGGTTCAACACAATCCGATGAGGTCATACCAATTCACATCACCGCAAAGGAAGTAGATCGAGGTGAAGCAGGAAGCTCATCCGAGGAGTATTTTGAAACCGAAGAAATCAGTGAGGAAGATGCACATGCCGAGCAAGTTGAAGATGACCTTCGTATAGCAAAAGTTGTTGAAGGAGTTGAAGTAACTGAGCATCTTACGGAAGAATTCAGCTTGTTGAATTGTGCTGAAGTAGAAGAGGTTCGAGAACTTGAAGAGGAGAAAGGATTGGAAGGCGACGCCCCCCTGAAGGTGGGGGGCGAGTCGCCCAGCATGGGGGGAGAACCGCCTCCCATGACCAGTGAGCTGGACGACCCCAGCTCCCCTGTTTCTTTACTCCCAGACATTCGCATCAACCCAAAACCACTTCCTTCCGTTACTACTGAGGTTCTTAAGTACAAAGAGGTGAATCTACTTCTCCGAGGTGGAAAGCTTGACAAGCAAGATACACAGGAGCCACCACTAAACAAGCACCTCGATGAAGTCAAAGTGAATGTCCTCCTATTGATGAAGTCCTTATTGGATATGCCTGCAAAGCAAACTAGTCCATTCACCATGGTGAGATCTTTGAGGCTTCCTAGGTCTCTTTGCTACATCGGACCAAGAGAATGGCGGCCACCCTGGGGAGGTACTCTTGAGTCCATTCTTGAATACTCAGCCGACCGAGGCCCAACCGTTCGGTAACATCTAGTATCACTTTTTATTTACTCATTCTCTTTTGCTAGGGACTAGCTTAAGTTTCATGAGGGGGATGGGATGTGAACCATGATGTTAAGTATTATTTGGCTTTGTGATGTTGAGTACGATAGTCTTGTTTTTTTTTTTAATTGCATTTGCACGTTTACTGCTTTCCTAGGATAGTTTTGCATGTTTTTATATGGAGTTTATTGCCAAATTTTTTGAACTTTTTTATTGGGTAGATCAACTAGCTATGCCATTAATCGTATGCTTCATCTCTACGAATTTGTTTGAGGTTTTTCTCGCTTGGCTTGACACATTTATGTATTGCACTTAGTTAAGCATGGTAGTCTCGACATCACTTAGTGGTGTTTTCTCTACTGCGGTTCACGAAGGCCTTTATAATAGGATGATGCATGTTAGGGTCTTATGGTTGTTTTCCCGAGTAATTATGTACCTAAGAGGCAACAAGTCTTCACCATGCTTTGAGATTGCTAAATGCCTAGGAAGGAGGTAGTGTGAGGTTGTGTGATCCTTAGTTTATAACCTATTCTTCCGAATAGGTTTGGGAAGGGGGTTACACCATCATTAGACTTGTTTCTGTTTTTCATTTTTCGTATCGTGAGTTTATTTTTCCTTTTTCGTAATTTTGTACTCCAACCTATTCTTTCGAATAGGTTTGGGGAAGTCGTGTGAGTCATTTTGTTATGCTACTGTTGGCTAGAAAAGAATCGAAAAAAAAGGAAGAAAAATTCCAGAAAAAAAAAAAGGAAAAAAAAAAGAATCTGGAAAGAAAAAAAGAAAAAAAGAGAAGACCCCAAAAAAGCAAAGAAGGGTCCAAAAAAGAAAAGCCAAATAGCAGTTTAGCAAAGTTTTGAGTCTTTTCCATTTTTCGTATTGTTCGTAATTGTGATTTTCTATTTTTTATCCTTTTTGTCTTAAGTGTCATCTGTTCTAGACCACCCTCGTCCTGCCATTCAGGAAGTGGTGAATAGCTTAAGACTTTACTTGAGAGATGGGGAGAATAGGGGAGTGTTATCTTTTATAGGGAACCCTCCTTCGTTTGATGAGAGCCAGTACTGGTTCGACCTCTTTTGAGGAAAAGTCTTAACATGGTGGAACAGCAGTAAGTCCTCAGTTTCATAGGCACGGGGCAACCATTCGTATCTTAGCATGCATCATTACGTCGTCACTGACTAGGTCCAGGTAGAGAATGTTACGAGAGACTATCTTGTCTTGACATAAGTGCTTATGTGGATGTGTATAAGTCAATCGAGGTATTCTTCAACCTATATTCATGCTTTGATTCATATGGTTTTTGTTCATATGTTTTTTGGTAGATTCAGTAGATTAGTTCATTTTATTTGGCATGAGACTCCATTTTGTGTCTTGAATGTTTTTTGTATTAGAGTCTAGCTTAGTTGCTTGAGGACAAGCAAAGGTTCGGTTTGGGGAGTTTGATGAATGTGTATTTTACACTTTCATTCGAGTCTTTTTCACCTAATTTAGCTATCCTCTATGTTAATTTAGCTATATTTTAGTACATTTTATTAGAATAGTGTCACGTTTCCCATTAGATTTTATTTTACAGGTTTTGGTTGAAATTCGGAGATTTACGGGCAATTATATTGAAGTCTACAAGGAATTGGTGTTCCAGAAGCATATTTGGAGTATCTGAAGGTTTCCGGATAGGATTTGGAGTCTAGGGACCGAATCTGGAGGTTAGAAGGCCATTAGAAGTCTAAAACCGAGTTCGAAAAGGTGAAGAAATCCAAAACCGCGTCGAAAACGCGAAAATTCCGCGTTTACACTGTGGGGCGAACCGCCCCGTGCCTCGGGCGAACCGCCCCAGAGGAATTTCGGGCCTATATATAGTTGCGAGTTTTCTCTCCGAAAATCATATCTTTCCAAGCCTACTTTCTCACCTCTCTCTATAGTTTTAGGTAGGAACTTCCCGGGGCCTGTCCTGGGAGTTCCATAGCTTAGGGGATACTTTTTCATAGCAGATTGGAGCGCGTAGGATCACAATCATCCGGAGATTGACAACCTTCGGTAACTTTGTATCTTACAACTTTTATCTACTTATTTTATATATTCTTTCAATATGTTTTCTTCTATGATTCCTATTGATTGCATGCACATTATGAGTAGCTAAATTTATCGCTGGTGGTAGTATGTGAATTCTTAGCGAGGGAAGATAATCATGCTAATGGCTATATCGCGCATTATACTCCGTGTCATTGCTTTATTTCGTTGATGAGTTGAACACCAAAATTCTCGTATGTTGTATTGATCATTATGCACACTAGGACACTTGTCGGCCAATCAGACTTAATTATCTTCGTAGTGTTGAATGATTACGGAACACAATAGGACGTTAGTTGTTGACAGGTCAGACCCATATTATCTTCGTAGTGCACAATACTTACAACAGGACCCAAGATTCATTCAAAGATCTCCATGCAAGACCGAGGAATTTATGCATGATTATCGACCCATTATGTTAAGAAGGACCATACTATCACCAACCTCCATTATCTGCTTGAAAACCCCCTATTGCTTTTTATTTGCTGTTTTATATTCTCTTAATTAAATAGATAAAGCTAGTTATAGTCCTGAGAGAACGACACTCGAGTCATTCTGCTGCTACACTACGGTTTTCGTTGTAGTTGTGGATTGCCTTTGGCTTAAATAACAAATTTATTTGACTGAACCGGGACTGACAAACTCGCGTTCATCAGTCAGGAGGAGGAATTTCAACCACTTTGGGGTCTTTCTTTGAATTATCATCCTCATTTGCTGAAAGATCATCTTCATCCTCAGATTCATCAAGGCCAGCAACCTTGGAACCTAAATCGGCAGCTTCATTCCTTTCTGGTTGAGTGGTTGCTGATGGCAACGCTTCAGACTCAACGAATGGAGTTTCACCAGTAGTAAGTTTTAATTGAGTAGTTGCTGAGGGCAACGTTTGAGACTCAATTGCTGGAGTTTCACCAGTAGTAAGTGGAAGGGATGGGACTTCCTGTGGCTTTACTCCTGAAGATTGAGCAATATCCAAATTCTGCGTATGTCTTGCATGAATTAGGAGACTGTTTTGAAGTGCTCTTTGGTAATCTTCATCCATTTATTCATCATCATCAAGGTTTGGATCAGTGACCTTGGCATCGAGTAAAGATAACTCGGCATCAGAAAGCTTGCCTTTTCCATGTTTCAAAGCGGCTCGCTTTCTAGCGTATTCTTCCTCAGTATCAGCGCCTTGAACAGGTGCTTGTGTACTTGTCTCATCAGGAGCAGGTTGAGATTCTTGCTGAGTTGGTGTTTGTTCAGCTTGCTGATTGTCTTGATTCTCAGTTTCAGCAACTGTTAGTTTAAGTCCACCAACATCAGGACTAGGACCTTGATTGTCATCATCGTCGTCCTTTTTATCCTTAGAATCTTTCCCTTCATCATCACTGGGATCAGTAGGGATGTTTTCATCTTCTTCCTCTTCATCATCATCTGTTAATATAACCAACTCGAGATGCTTGTACAAAGCAATACTCGTAACTTCCTCTTCTTCATTGATTTTGTGAGGATCAGCCACCACGGGTACAAAAGAACCCTTAAGCATCACAGCTTGTTCAGCTGGAGAGGCACTCTTAAATTTGGCCTTCATATTCTCTCTGATTTGAGCAATCAGATTCGAGCTCATTAGCTGAGAATATGACATGTCTTCCGGAAGTATAGAGTGGACAAAGGTCTCGAGCTTCAGCAAAGAAGACCTCTTTTTCTCATTGGATAGATGAAGATGAAGGTCAGAAAAGTCCATCCTTATGTACCTTTGCCAGTTGCTGACAGACTTAGCAACCCTTGACAAGGTAGTTCTCTTGAAGTCTAAGTAAAGTTCCTCAGAACTTACTTTTGGATCTTCAGTGATGTGAACCACTTCAGTGGTCTCCTTTTGAGCCTGAAAAAGAATAACATTAAGTTCAGGAAAGGTTTGGAAAATAGTCTTAGAGTCCAAAGCTGAAACATGATTTACCTGCTGAGATTCAACAAGCTCATGTTGCACACTTGTTTGTGCTGGTACTATTTCCATTCCTTGAGGAGCTTGAGAAACATCCTTCATTTGTTCATCCTGAAATAAATGTGAGTTAGATACAAGTACTAAGTTGTCAAACTTAGTTGTATTACCAAAAACTTTAACTACCTGCTGAGCAGGAAGTGTTTATTCTGGTGCAGAGGCTTCAGCAACCGTCTGACTTGTATCTTGAGAAGTCTGTAGAGAAATCATCATATTAGCAAAAGATTGAGTTTCAGAAAGTGAAGATTTGCTTATGGTTGAGTTAACTACCTGTTGAATAAGGACAGGTGGTGACTCAGTCACAGCTTCTTCAGTTTCTAGGACTGTTTCTTCAGCAGACTTCTTTTCTTGCTCTGTTTGAGAAAGCTGTGCGGTTTCAGCAATCTCCCTTGTCTCTGAAATGACAAGTTGAGCAGAGGCATCTTGACCCTTGAGTTCACTGCTTGTCATGAAAACATCGATTGATTTGTTGGATGTTTCTTCAATATCCAACTCCATTTGATGGCTTATTTCTTTCAGCACAAGCTGAACTTTGTCAATGGATGTTTTTGGTGAACTGGGGCCAGTATTCTTAGCATTACGAGATGCGTCGTCGAATAATGTCTCCTGTGTTGTTTCAGCAACTTCTGGGACTTAAACCATTGCGGTCTCAGCAACTAGTTCTTTAGCAACTTGGTGAGTTGCTTGTTCAGCAACTATCTTTTCAGCAACGGCAGCTTCAGCAAGTGCCGCGGTTCTTATATCAGCAGCGATATCAGTCACTGGTTCCAGAGCCTGGTCATCAAGATTATCTACAATGTAGATATCTGGGATTGAGGCAGGAATTTCATTTCCACTGCCTTGTGGTCTATTCTCAGTAGATGAATCAACATTAAGTTGATTGTTGAAGGCTTCCGCAAACACTTCAACATTGCTGACATAGGTCTCAGTAACCACCTTGTCAACATCTACTGGAGCTTGCTTTTCAGCAACTGCTTGAGAATTGTCCGAAAGATCATGGACAATTGGTATTGACTTGCGAGCCAGTGTTTTCTTTCTTGGGTTACTTGTCCTTTTTCTTTTGGGGACGGGGTTAGCTGATGACACTGCAGTCTGAGTGTCATCATCAACTTTCCTCTTTTTCTTCTTGGATTTCTCCAATTTCTCAGCAGTGGCGTTAGTAGTTGCATATTCAGCAACGGGTGTAGTGGTGTTAGCATGATCACCATCTACAGCAGTTTCATCATGATCACCATCTACAACAGTTTCATCAACAACTTTTTCAGTTGCTGGAACATTTTCTTGCCGAGTGGTGACATCTGCAGCTGTTGTATACCTTTCTTGCTGGCTTGTGCGGACAACATTTGCAGCTGTTATCTTCTTTGATTTTTCGAGTTTCTTGCCAGCAGTCTTAGGTACATTTTGCTTATAGAAGGCTCTTCCCACATTGCATACAGATTTCTTGATTGGCAATGGGTTTCTCAGCTGAATCCTGAAGTGTTCAAGGATATAGCATATCTTCAGTCCATACATGACTGGGAAGCTAGGTGACACCTTGTTGTCTTCAACCTTGACCTTGAATTTAGTAACACAATCAACAAGTCTGTTGAAAATGTACTTTGCCCAGTTGAGCTCCGTTTTGTTCTCATAGATATGCATCAGCAGCGGCCACCTTCTCAAGCCTACTTGGTCTATTCCTCCGACTTGGGAGTCTAAGACTTTGATTAGTAGCAGAGCTACTAGACCAAGTGAGTGGCAGAGATGCTTCCTCTTAACGTGCTTTGTCCAAGTCACGGGAGCAATCTCTCATTTCTTCATTTTTTTTATTTCTGACATCACTATAGAAGGCTTCTATCTCTTTATCAGTGGCAGTGATGTCATCTTCAGTTCCAGTGGTTGGAATCTGAAAGATTTCTGCTAAATCAGTCCATTTCAGGACGATTTGCGTGTTATGAACTGTAGAAAAGATCACTTTTTCAGTGACTCCTTGACTATCAGTTAGGGACTGGATTTCTGCATTATTGTAGAATTCCATAGTATCTAACATGCTCACTCGCTTAGGCGAGCAGTTATAAAGTGAATGAGGCCTTGCTGTTTAATGAAGTCAAGCGCCTCTTCATTGTCACCGTCTAGTTCTTGTTCATAGAAGTATCGGATATACTTCTCTTTTGCAAAACCACCCCATTGCATCATCATCTCACACTTTGCAGTGTCAAGATATGACGGAGGCATAGGGTTTTTTGTTATTCTATCGTTTTTCAACACAACTTTTGCTGTGTTAGTCACCGGAGTTGTCACCGGAGCAGTGCGTTTTTCAGCACTGTCAACCTTAGACGACTTTGATGTCTTAGATGACTGTCTCTTTGGTGCCATTTCTTTATATAGAAGAGAAATGTGTACGAAAAAGATTGTTTGCTTTTTGACCGGAGGTACAGTAGATTCAGGCTAAAATTTGCAGAGAAAGGAAATGTGAGTTAAAGAATTTTGTCTTTCTCTAACTCCTTCTTTATATAGTGTCTCTGATGTGCGAGAAACTCAATCGATTTGAGTTCTCAGCAAGGGTAAAACAGAGAAACAATTGCGTTAGTGGAGCCTTTGCATTAAATGCGTAGTGGCCCACTAACAAAAACCGCAGAGCACTCTTTCTCTTTGTAATGTTAACCGTTAGATCAATAACTCCTTTTAATCAATGGCCACGATTGTATTTCATGTCAAGTTTATATGTGCCCGATTAACGTCACAAATTGATTTTACCGAGATTTATGGGATTTGATTGCTTGCTGAAATAAACAAGAATCTTTTCAGCGAGTTTGCATAAATAGCCTTGTTGCTTGCTGAAAGTTCCTCCTTACTCAGACATCTCATATTTCCTTAAGTAAGAGTACTTTGGCTTGCTGAATACTTGTTTCAGCATTCTGCCAATTGTATCCCTTATTGAGGTAATTCAATCAATCCAAGGTTATACCTTAGCATTGCGAATCTATTGTCTGGTAGGGGCTTGGTAAAGATGTCAGCAAGTTGATCATCAATACCTACTTTTACGACCTCAATATCCCCTTTTTCCACATGATCTCTAATGAAATGATGTCTAATATCAATGTGTTTTGTCCTTGAGTGAAACTTAGGATTTTGCGTGATAGCAATATCACTCGTATTATCACAAAAGATTGGTATTTTCTTTGCAGAAATACCATAATCTCTTAATTGTTGCTGAATCCATAGGATTTGAGCTGTGCAACAACCAGCCGCAATGTACTCAGATTCAGTAGATGAATTGGCAACACATGTTTGTTTCTTGCTGAACCATGATATTAATCTAGTACCCAAAAACTGACAAGTTCCAGAGGTACTTTTTCTATCAAGAGTTGATCCTCCATGATCAACATCAGAATAACCAACCAATTCAAGTCCAGAATCTTTAGGATACCATAATCCAACATTGACTGTACCTTTGACATATTTCAGTATCTTAAGTGCCTTTTTGTAGTGTGATTCTCTTGGATGAAATTGGAATCTTGCACACACACAAACAACATACTGAATGTCAGGTCTACTTGCTGTTAAATACAACAAGGAACCAATGAGCTTCCTATACTTGTGTTCTTCAACACTTTTATCTTCTTTAGTATAGCCCAATTTGGTACGAACACTCATAGGGATCTTTTCAGAAGAGTCATTGTCAGAATCATCATTTAGTTCAATTGACTTGATTTGCCTAGCATTAGATTCAGTTCTTTGCTCATGTATGATTAACTTTTTCATACATTCTGATATTTCTTCTTCAGCAGGCACTCCTTGTGTCTTTTCATAGAATACAACATGCACTAATTCTTCGATCTTTTGTGCCTTTTTGTTGTAAACTCTATAGGCTTTACTATGCAAGGAGTAACCAAGAAATATCGCTTCGTTTGCCTTTGGTTGAAACGTTCTTAGGTATTCTCTACCGTTATTAAGAACGAAACACTTACAACCAAATACTCTTAGATGAGTGATATTAGGAGGTCTTCCAACAAACAACTCAAATGGAGTTTTGTTGTATTCCTTAGTAATCAAACATCTATTTTGAGTGTAACAGGCGATATTAATCGCTTCAACCCAGTAAGCCTCACTTATTTCAGTGTCAGCAAGCATTGTTCTTGCGGCTTCTTTTAGGGTGCGATTCTTCCGTTCAGCAACACCGTTTTGTTGTGGTGTCCTTACTGAGGATAACTGATGTTGTATGCCTTTTGAAGTGCAATACTCAGTTATGTACTGGTTTACAAACTCAGTACCATGGTCTGTCCTTATGACTTTTACCTTGTCATTTTTCATGACTTCAAGCTTATTCAGCAAGTTAGGTATTTCAGTCCTTGTTTCAGATTTGTGTTTGATAAATACTACCCAAGTGAATCTTGAATAGTCATCTACCACCACCAGACCATACTTCTTACCAGCATAGCTTGTTGAAGAAGATTCAAACAAGTCCATGTGCAAGAGTTGTAAAGGTTTTGTAGTTGACGGTACTGCCTTGTTCTTAAAAGAAGATTTGGTTTGCTTTCCTTGCTGACATGCATTGCAAGCACCATCCTTCTTAAAAGTAACCTTAGGTAATCCAACTACAAGTACCTTATTAGACAGCTTATTCAGCGTCTTGAAGTTTAGATGACTTGTTCGTTTATGCCATAACCATGCATTTTCAGCAAGGCAATCGTGATCTGAGACAAGGCATTTTTCAATGATTGCTGAAGACCAATCTACAGTGTACAAGCCTCCTGATCTTCTTGCAATCATAATAACCTTCTTTGTCTCGAAATCTATAAGTTTACATTCATCACTTTTGATTTTGATGAAGTATCCTTTGTCAGCAAACTGACTCATGCTGAAAAGATTAAACTTAAGATTTTTGACATAAAGAACTCCCGTAATGGTAATGCATCCTAACTTCACGTCACCATAGTCTTTTGTAGAACCAGAGCCTCCACCAGCAAACCTTATTGTTGGACCTTTAGACCACCGTCTATAGTTTATAAGGTTATTCTTGTTGCCCGTCATGTGCTTTCCACAACCACTGTCAAAGTGCCAGATTGCATCGTTTGTCTCCGTGGCTGAAGTCTACACAATCAAGAACAAACAAGTTAATTATCCAATATTGGATGTCCATTAACATGTTCAAGAATGCGTCTAGTGGAAACCCAAGTCTTAAGTTTTTCAACTTTGACTTGTTTTCTACTTGCTGAGGAACTAGGAGGTTTTGAGCTAAAAGACTTTTGATTCGTGCTGATCAAATCCACTTTCTGATGTGGTGTCTTGCTCGGTTGACCTTTTTGCTGAACATACTTTTCAGTAAGTTCTTTTCTAGCAAGGTTCCTTCTAGCCCTAGCATTTTGAGTCTTTTCAGAACTCTT
The DNA here is from genome assembly GCA_028274465.1 of Plantago ovata. Taxonomy (NCBI): domain Eukaryota; kingdom Viridiplantae; phylum Streptophyta; class Magnoliopsida; order Lamiales; family Plantaginaceae; genus Plantago; species Plantago ovata. The sequence continues at coordinate 96,739,517 of CM051456.1, read as the reverse complement.
AGGCTTGATTTTGTTTATCTCTTTGAAGTATCTTTGCTGACTTTGCTTATACTCGTGAAAAAGTTGACTTTTCTTGGTTTGGAAACCGAGTCCACTTTTCGGAGAATGCTGAGCTTTTGTGTCAGCAACCTTACTTGATTCAGGTTTGTCAGCAAAGGTCTTCTGATTACTTTTAGTAATCTTGCCTTTTGATTTAACAAATTGCTTTTCAGCAACTTGTTTGGCGGAATGCTTTACAACATCCTTTTTCTTTTCAGTTTGCTTCTCAGCAACCTGTTTTCCTTTTAAAGTCTTGTTACTTTAAGTAGCAACAGCGGGCTTTACGACCGTAGGTACTTAATTGCATTTTTCAGCAACCTTAGATTGACCAAACTGATAGAGTTCTGGTTGACCACTATCAGTAGCGCGTACAAAGGAAATCGGTGATTTGTCTTTACTCAAGATTATTACATCATCACCTTCATACGTTGCACCTAAACCTTCTTTCTAAGATGGATCTCTCAAATAAGAGTTTAGTTCAGTCAGCGTATTACTTTCATCAGCATAAGATTTGAAATTGATTTTCATCTTTTTCATCTCTTGGATTTCAGCAAGTAACTTTAGAATTGAGGACTGATACTCTTCCAATTCTATTGCCATTTGAGAATTCTTCTCTGTAGCTTCAGCAATCAACTTCTTAAGACGCCTTATTTCAGCATCCTTTTCTTCTTTCTCTTCCTTCAGCAAGATATACTTTTCAGTAGTCTGCTTGGTCAGAGTTTCAGCATTCTGTAGTTTCTCTTGCTGTTTGCTCAGAGTTTTCTCAAATCTTTCGATTTCTCCTTGAATCTTGTCAAGGTCAATCTCGTCTTCACTTTCTGAGTCAGAGTCAGAGGTAGGATTGTTTACCTGACCGGCCATGAGGCAAAACTCGAAGTTTGACACATCTGGATAAGCTTCCATGGCTATTCCACAAACTTCCTTGCCAATCTCTACGTCAAGAGTGGCTTCTTCATCGTCAGTGTCTGAGCTTTCTACCTCACTGTCTTCGGAGCTAGTAGCAATGCACAATGCATCGATTTTTGCTTGAAGCTTCTTCTTTTCTTCAGCAATAAAAGCTCTTTTGAACTTCTTCTTTTCAGCAGATTTGCCTTTCAGCAAAGGACAATTTGCTTGAAGTGTCCAGGCTTTTTGCAGTAAAAGCAGAGATCATTTCCAACTGCTGGTTCTGCTGATGAGGTTGCTTGCTGAGCTTGCTTGTTCAGCGAGCTAGTCTCATTCTTGTACTTATGGTAGTTGTTACCAAGATGCTTTTTCAGCTTCTCGTTTGCTTTTCGCCTTTTGAGTTCCTTACTGATGAATTTCTTCATGTTTTTAACAACCAAAGCATTTTCATCAGCATGCACTTTATCATTCTTCTTTTCAGAAGATGACGGCTTTGCAGCAAGAGCAATGTTTTGCGATTTTTCAGCAAACACATTTTCTCTTTGCTTTGTCTCGTAGTTGACAGTAGCAAGATGAGAGAACAACTCTGTTGGTGTAATGTCTGGCATTCTTTGATTGTAGTAGAAGTTCTGAGTGCGGATCCATTCTTGGTTCAGACTTCTGATGATGGTTTTCACCTTCTCAGAATCTGAGTAAAGATTTCCAACACCCAAGGCTGCCATTTCACTAACCAGAGTTGTGAATCTGAAGTCCAAGTCTTCCAGTGACTCATTTGTACCTTGTTTAAAGTTCTGGAACTTTAACTTCAGCACTTCGAGTTTGTTTTCCTTTGTTTTGTCAGATCCAGCACAAAGATCTTGAACCATTTTCCAAGCTTCCTTAGCAGTTTTAGCACCCCACAGTTTGCACTGTATAGTATCCGGAGTTGATCGAATGATGATGTTTCTTGCTTGGCCATCAAGATGGAATCTCTTGGATTCGTCGGAAGTCCATTCCTCTCTTGGTTTTGGAACGACAGTATCAACTGGTTCGCCTGAGATAGTTTCCTTTCCAGCTTCTGTGGTTTTGTGAGAAAAACTTCTTTCAACCTTAGTGATTTTGATAGATCCATCATTAATGACGGTAACCATCTCATCACTAATGGCCTCAAGATGTAGCATCATGTTGTTTCGCCATTTTTTGTAGTTTTCCCGCTTCAGCAAGGGAGCGTCTCCTAAAGACATCCTGTCAGCAAAAGACTACCAAACTGATCAAGTGAGAGTGATTTACGGAAAGCACCTAAGGGGATCTAGGTTCAGTGCTGAAGGTTAAAGAACCTCCAGCTCTGATACCACTTGTTGGTCCCTTTAAATAACAAGAAAAGACTAGAGGGGGGGGTGAATAGTCTTTTCAAACTTTCGTCGTTTAAAAACATTCTCAGCAAGTACTTATTACTTTTCAGTAATGAGTTTGCTGATACTTAACTTTCTCAGCAACAGCAAGTTACTTCTCAGTAACTAATTTTGCTGATACTTAAAATCAGAGAGCGGAAGTCTTTGATACAATAAGTGATAGTTTCAGCAAGTGAAGTGAGTGACTGTGTACAGATAGATATGCTTTGCTGAAAACTAAATGCAGTAAGTAAATCACACAAACACTTTTATAGTGGTATCTGAGAGTGGCGTAATCTCTCAACTAATCCACTTTGTCCTTTCTAGGACTGAATCCACTAAGAAAAGTTTGAGGTTCCTTACAACACCTATCTAGAGCGATTCAAACAGAAACCAAAGCACACTTGCTTCGTTTCCAACCTAACTAGAGAACGAAACCTTGTTCTCCACCAAACTTGGGACTTTTAATCAGCAACACTATGCTCGATTAAGTTCCCCCTGAATATCACGCTCGAAAGGGTGTATTTTCAGTTAGAGAGGTTTGGGATGAGATAGCTTAATTATAACTTATTCAGTTACAACAAGTAATCTAAGAAACAAAACTTTGAATACTTTGCAGTAAACAAGTTTGATTGTTTCTGGTGTCAAGACTTGTTCTTGTTCGAAAGAAAGAACACTTAACTAATTTATTAGCCGTGTGAGTTCTACTTCTTCACAAGTAGCTTTTTCAAGCTTTAAGTCTTGGAACGGATCAATGGCAGTAAAGAGTGTTTGAAGGGTATGTGAGTTTAAGCACAAGTGAGAGTTTGATCACGTTGTTGACACACTTCAACTCTTTGCCGGATGACCTCTATTTATAGTGAATCAAGGAGCCGTTTGAATTTTAAATTCTAAGGCTTTTGTTCCTTAAGATGTCACTATCTTGCTTTTGTACTTTCAGCAGCGTCCTTTATTTGTCTTCTAGTCTTCATGTCCTTCGCGTGCATGCTTTGCGTTTAATGTTCATTTGAATGAAATTCAAACAGTAACATTGGAGCGCAAATGCAAGTACTTTCAGCAAGAGGTCACAAATGTTCATCAGCAAGTGGTCAATCTCAGTTTCAGCAAGCACAACCTACTCTGTCGTTTAGATTTTCACTTATGCAATGTTGTTGCTGAAGTTTCCACTTTCTGAGCAACATGTGCCTTTGTAGATACCAGTCTTCAGAAATCTTCTAGTCTTCAGTTCCTCGAAATCTTCAAGTTTCTGAACGGTTCTAAATGCTTCAATAGTTTGTTTGTGTAAACAAAGTACATCATCAGCAAATGCTTCAATAGGTTGTATTTCTTTTCAGAAAACAAGATACATCATAACCGGTAAAACTAACCTATCTAGCACCTACTCTAAGTCTTCAGCAAACGTTCCTCTTTTACAATGTCCTTAAAATTCTAAATTCCTATGGACCTTAAGAGTACTAGTTACTGGACTTTCCTTAATTTAGCATGGTTAATTGCTCATCAAAATTACAAGTTTCCTAACAATGTCATATCTCTATTCATGTCTGTATTCATATCAAACATGTCCCCTCGGATAGATGACCGATCACACAGATACTGGGAGCTATGTAAGTTATCATCTATCCCAAACTCTCCCTAGTCGAGGTTCATCTCGGATGTAAGGGTCTGAATGAACCATGTGAGACTAGTATGCGTGGAGGTTATACTTGTTAGAGCAAGTGTGAGCCGATTCCACGGCCACGGAACAGATTGTTAGACAATCTAGAAACGTTCCCATAACTCTGCATAGTTGTTCGAAGGGTGATTACCGAACAATGGAAGTACCCACCGGAAACTCCCATCGATGTATACTCTACACCGAAGTGTCTATGGGAACCGAAAAGTTGTCGAAGTGATGTCAGTCATCCTTTGGACTTACAGGACTTTATCATCACATTTGTTGCCCCATATCCTTGGTGGACCCGTCGATGTCAGCTCTGAATAAGAAGTTGACCCAAGACACGATCCAGGATTATGGCTACATACAAATGGGGGTGATAAGTGATTCTGTGAAGGATTCATCTCTCACGTGTAGCACAGGAGAGCACTGCTCATAGTCGTTCATAGTTGTGATTGGTTAAACCGCTGGCCAGCGTATCAATATTATTATGATAGTCATAATAGATATTGGATTCACCAAGCAACTCACTGAAGACGCTCGTGGATGTATTATTGGGATAGACACATCATCGATCGTAGATGCATTCGAGTCAGTCAGATGAAGGGACGTTACCATCGCCGCGTTGAGCGCAACAGACTTCACAACGAAAGGGTTTGCTTTGAGAAACCTCTCAAACGTCCTCATGTATTAATATTGCAAATGGAACCATCTAGGAATTCCATGTTGCCTAGTGTAGCACTTGCTTAATACAATGAGGCCCTATGGGTCACACTATGTGGTGATTCAGCTTATCCGAATATCCTTGAAGATGGAATCGCAATTAATTTAGAATTAATTGTGATTGATGAATTATAATTGATTTGGAATTAATTATAATTATTTGTGGCTCAATTAATAATTTGGAATTATTAATTGAATTGATTGATTAATTGTATTTTATGTAAATACAATTAAAGATTATATTCTAGAAATATAATAGAGGTTGATTTGAAAGGTATATTAATTTAGAATTAATATATGCAAAATCTACTTAGAGTTTGAATTGCCTTCGAATTATAAGTGAGTCCCAAAATTGGGACCCACATACCCCCACTTGGCTGGCCGCGTATAGTAGTAGTATGGGAGGGAGTTTCGACTCCTTCCCATATTAGAAGTCAAGGGTTAAGTTAGATTTTCCTAATTGAGTTATAACTTAATTGGAAATGAATCTAGACTTAAATTGGTTTCCTTGTGCAATAAGAATTAGAGTTCTTATTCCTTTATGAAGTCTAAAAGAATCTTCTTTAGGCTTCTATTGACTACTATATAAGTAGGTCATTAGAGAGCTTTTTCAATGCCAAATTGTTAGAGAATTATTCTACCTTTCTTAGAGAAAATAAAAAGCTCTCAACTACCTCTATACCCTAGCCGCGCGCGCCACTCTGCACCGGAGGAAAATCGCCGCCCCATCTTCTTGGCCACAAAGAATATCCTAGCATTCTTTCCGATAAGATGTTCATCCGTGGATACCAAGGTTGAGGTTCAAAGAGCTGGAAACTAACTTTTATTGTCTTGCAGATAATCAAAGTATTGCAGATATCTTCGACTTCGACGAAGGAGAAGATTCACCGGACTATTATGAAGACTTTATCAATTGGCATATCGATTCAATATCTATTCTTGCTTTGGAGTATTGTAAGTCTTCTGATTAATGTGTTTATTATATACGTTATATGCATGATCAATTAACCTGCATGTTAAGAAAATTTTAAAATTCCGTTGCGTACCCTAGGGGTAACTCTGACCATATTTTCTTACAGTGGTATCAGAGCGAGGTTAATTGATTATGTATATACGTATATATGTTATGTGATTATGTAGTTTATGTGGATGCAATTGATTCTATGATTAATTCGATTTTTGAAAGTTTTGTTTTTATATAAATTTCGAATTTATATTTTTGAAAAAAAAAAGGAATTATACACACACACACACACACACACACACACACACACACACACACACACACACACACACACACACACACATATATATATATATATATATATATATATATATATATATATATATATATATATATATCCCGCCTGAGTGACGCAGGCAGGTGCCCTAGGGGACGGGATTCGATCCCGTCCCCGTATATTATTATATATATTTATTTCATTTTTCCGGGTTGGATCCAAAATTGAATTTTTGAAAATTTTGAGGATTGAATTTTATATTTGGAATATAAATATGATTTAATTGTAATTATTATTAACTAGAGGGGTTAAATTTAATTAGTATTAAGTTGAGGGGCTTATTTGTGATTTATCAATTTATTGTTTATTACAAATAAGTCTTTCTACTTTTGAATTTTGTATTTAACATCTCCAAGGTTTGGAAAATTACAATTGAGTCCTTCGAGTTTTCGAAAATTGCTACCTGGTCAATAGAATTTTCGATTTTTTAATCTAGTCCAAATTTTCAATTTTTCATAGAGATTATAAGTATGGGATTATAATTTTCATAATGAAATTATGAAGTCATTTGGCATCCACATAGGCTACTACTTGTTTGTTTGCTCGATATGCTATTGTTTGACAATGCATGTTTAAATACCACGTATTTTACTTTCCGTTCGACCGCTATGCATGCGAGGGTAGGCGGCGCTCTCTTATTTGTCGGACCGCATATTTTTATGTATGGGTAGGCGGCGCCCATTATGTGCTTGACCGCGTTTAGAACTAGAATGGATAGGCGGCATCCATTATGTGTAGACCGCTCATGCATGATGGGTAGGCGGCACCCTTATTTGTTTGTAGATGACTGATAACAACCCTCAAGCTACAAGCCCCAACCAATATAAGTGCATAAATATGTATACGTATGTGTTTTTGAGATGCTTTCCATGGGGTGCTTTAATTCTGAACTTTCATTGCGTTTCCCTGTATTGGCGACCTCGTCTTGCAGACTCGCAGTGATCGTCAGATTAGAGTAAGCCTATGGTTATAACTTACTGCATATTGTATCTAGCGACCTCGATAGGTACAATATGTAGAGCGTCTGGTTAAATTAGATTTAACACCCAAGAGTTGCGTGACGCAATTGGATAGTCCTACCGGTCATATTATGTTATGCGACCAGCCCCCGTTGGAGTATAGCATAGTATGGATTTGGATCTTGGCCACTACGGTAACTTGTTGGACATTACCCGTATGTTTGTTTTTGGGGCAATCATATGTGAAAATAGTGGAAGCTAAACAGCTAAAGGACCTTGTTGTTTAGTTATGTTGACTGTGTCTTTAGAAATAGTATTTCAATAGTTGATTTATTATTTTCGTTCTATATTATTTCTCCTTAGGAAAACAGAAATGGCTATACCGTCCTCCGAGCTCATTGCCAACTTGGAGTTGCAAAAGCTAACAGGACCAAACTACGTGGATTGGATCCATGAGGTACGAAGGGTGCTATGGCACAACGAGGTTGAGTATGTGTTAGACGAACCTATCCCTCCACCTTCCACTGAGTTGACTACTGCAACCTATGATTTCTATTATGAGATGTCAGTGTTTAGGCCGAGTTTGTGAAGAATTTGTTGCTGAATGCTATGTCTGACAATATGGTTGGACCATGTCGAGACAAGGAACCATATGAGATTGTGAGATAGCTCTCCTCATTCTTGGATACTCCAAGGATGTAGAAGCTAAGGCTTCCATTATCTTGATCGTGGAAAGATTGTTGCGATCTATTCAGAATCCCGAAGTCGGGACAGTAACAGAGTCGATTGCTGAGAGACCTATTGCCAACGCGTTTCTAAGGGTCAATCGTAGACCCAAAGGGAACAAGGGTGGCAAGAATGCACACAATCGTAAGATGGCTAAGTTTCGACTTAGGATGGAGATTTGTCTCTATTGCAAACTCAAGGGCCATTGGAAGAAGGATTGTCCTCAGCTGAGGGCAGATCAAGCTATGGAGCCATCGGCTTCTAGCTCAGGTATGTTTGTTATTGAAATGAACATGACTACTTTAGACTCCAATGGTTGGGTATTAGATACAGCTTATGGCGCACACATCTGTAATAATGTGTAGGGGCTAATTGAACACAGGCTAGTCAAGCAAGGTGAAATCGACTTGCATGTTGGGAACGACAATCCAGTTGAAGCCAAACGCGTTGGACGATGCAAGATAGATTTACCATCAGGACAATGTTTAGAACTTGATAACGTTTATTTTGTTCCATCCATTGTCAGATACATTATTTCCATTCCATTGTTGGACAATTTGGGTTTTTCCTTTCGTTTTGCCAATAATACTTGTTATTTTTCGCTAAATGACCAGTATTATGGAAAAGCTCGCTTAGTGAATGGTTTATATATTTTGCAAAGTAGTCTACCTTTATTTCAAATACATAACAAACAACCGTCTTCAAGTAGGAAGAATAATCCATCTTATCTATGGCATTGTCGGCTAGGCCATATCAATGAAACACGGATTCAAAGACTAAGGAAGTTGGACTACTTAGAACCATTTGATTTCGAATCATATGGTACATACGAATCATGTGTTAAGGGTAAGATGACGAACAAACCCTTTGTTGGACAAGGTGTTCGTGCCACTCGCTGCTTAGAGCTCATACATACCGATGTATGTGGACCTTTTAAAGTCCAAGCACGTGGAGGTTATTCTTACTTCGTTACCTTTACTGACGATTTCTCAAGTTATGGATATATTTATCTTATGAAGAATAAATCTGAGACCTTGGGAAATTCAAGGAGTTTAGGAATGAGGTCGAGAATGAATTGAACCTAAGGATAGTCACTCTTCGATCAGATCGAGGAGGTGAATACCTTAGTGAAGAATTTATCGACTACTTGAAGGAGAATGGAATTCAATCGCAATGGACCCCTCCTGGAACACCACAATTAAATGGTGTGTCTGAGAGAAGGAATCGAACCCTGCTAGACATGGTGAGATCAATGATTGGATTCTCGACTCTTCCAAAATATCTATGGGGATATGCGCTACAAACTGCAATCTACATTCTGAACCGTGTACCTGATGAACTGTAGAATTTGTCAGATTCTAATTAATCAAATAAATTTGTATTTAGCCAAAGGCAATTCACAACTACAACGAAAACCGTAGTGTAGCAGTAGAATAACCTCGAGTGTCGATCTCTAAGGACTATAACTAGCTTTATCTAATCTAACTGAAGAATATAAAATCAACAAATGACTTAGCAAAGGTTTTTCTTAACAGATAATGGAGATTGGTGACAATATGGTGATGAACCGGAATTTGTCAGATTCTAATTAATCAAATAAATTTGTTATTAGCCAAAGGAAATCCACAACTACAACGAAAACCGTAGTGTAGTAGTAGAATGACTCGAGTGTCGTTCTCTCAGGACTATAACTAGCTTTATCTATTTATCAAGAGAATATAAAAACAACAGACAGATAGCAAGGGGTTTTTCTAACAGATAATGGAGATTGGTGATAGTATGATCCTTCAAAGCATAACGGGTCGATAATCATGCATAAATTCCTCGGTCTTGCATAGAGATCTTTGAATCAATCTAGTGTCCTGTTGCAATTATTAAGCACTACGAAGATAATTGGTCTGACAAGTCAATCACTATTGTCCTAATGTGTTCCGTAATTATTCAACACTACGAAGATAAACTCGCGAACAGGTCGACAAGGGTCCAATTGTGCATAATAATTAATACAACATATGAGAATTTAGGTTGTGCCTGATCAACGAAATAAAGCAATGACACGGAGTATAATGCGCGATATAACCATTAGCATGATTATCTTCCCTTCGCTAAGAATTCACATACTACCACCAACGATAAGTTTAGCTACTCATAATAGGCATGCAATCAACAGAAATCATAGAAGAAAACATGTTGAAAGATAAATAAGAATAAGTAGATTAAACTGTAAGATACAAGTTGCCGAAGGTTGTCAATCTCCGAAGAATTGCGATCCTACAAGCTCCAATCCGATATGAAAAAGTGTCCCCTAAGCTACGGACCCCCAGAACAGGCTCTGGGAAGTCCCTACCTAAAACTACAGAGAGAGGTGAGAAAGTAGGTCTGGAAAAGTATGATTTTCGGAGAAAACTGAGCAACTATATATAGGCTTCGAATTACTGTGGGGCGGTTCGCCCCACACACCGGGCGGTTCGCCTGGTGTGGGGCGGTTCGCCCCACCTCTGGGGCGGTTCGCCCAAGAGAATTTCTCGCGAAAATTCTGCGTTTTCGACGCGTTTTTGGATTGCTTCCCCTTTTCGGACTCGGTTTCTGACTTCTAGTAGCCTTCTAACCTCCAGATTCAGCCCCTACACTCCAAATCCTATCCGAAAACCTTCAGATACTCCAAATAGGCTTCTGGAACACCAATTCCTTGTCAACTTCAATATATTTGCCCGGAAATACTCGAATTTCAACCAAAACCTTTAAAATAAAATCTAAAGGGATACGTGACACTATTCTAATAAAATGCATTAAAATATAGCTAAATTATCATAGAGGATAGCTAAAATAGGTGAAAAAGACTCGAATGAAAGTGTAAAATACACATTCATCAAACTCCCCAAACCGAACATTTGCTTATCCTCAAGCAACTAAGCTAGACTCTAATACAAAAAACATGCAAGACACAAAATGGAGTCTCATGCCAAATAAAATGAACTAATCTACTGAATCTACCAAAAAACATATGAACAAAAACCATATGAATCAAAGCATGAATATAGGTTGAAGAATACCTCGATTGACTTATACACATCCACATAAGCACTTATGTCAAGACAAGATAGTCTCTCGTAACATTCTCTACCGTGCCTATGAAACTGAGGACTTACTGTTGTTCCACCACGTTAAGACTTTCCCTCAAAAGAGGTCGAATCAGTACTGGCTCTCATCAAACGAAGGAGGGTTCCCTATAAAAGATAACACTCCCCTATTCTACCCATCTCTCAAGTAAAGTCTTAAGCTATTCACCACTTCCTGAATGGCAGGACGAGGGTGGTCTAGAACAGATGACACTCAAGACAAAAAAGATAAAAAATAAAAAACACGATTACGAACATTACAAAAAATGGAAAAGACTCAACACGTTGCTAAACTGCTAATTGGCTTTCTTTTTTGGACCCTTCTTTGCTTTTTTGGGGTCTTTTCTTTTTTCCTTTTTTTTTCTTTCCAGATTCTTTTTTCTTTTTCTTCTTCTCTTTTTTTCTGGAATTTTTTCTTTCTTTTTTTCGATTTTTTAGCCAGCAGTAGCATAATAAAAAGAGAAACAAAATGACTCACACGACTTCCCCAAACCTATTCGAAAGAATAGGTTGGAGCACAAAATTTACGGAAAAGAAAAAAAATAAACTCACGATACGAAAATGAAAAACAGAAACAAGTCTATGATGGTGTAACCCCCTCCCCAAACCTATTCGTAAGAATAGGTTATAAACAAAGGATCACACAACCTCACACTACCTCCTTCCTAGGCATTTAGCAATCTCAAAGCATGGTGAAGACTTGTTGCCTCTTAGGTACATAATTACTCGGGAAAACAACCATAAGACCCTATCATGCATCATCCTATTATAAAGGCCTTCGTGAATCGCAGTAGAGAAAACACCACTAAGTGATGTCGAGACTACCAAGCTTAACTAAGTGCAATACATAAATGTGACAAGCCAAGCGAGAAAAATCTCAAACAAATTCATAGAGATGAAGCATACGATTAATGGCATAGTTAGTTGATCTACCCAATAAAAAAAAGTTCAAAAAATTCGGCAATAAACTCCATATAAAACATGCAAGACAATCCTAGGATGAATGCAGTGAATGCAACCTAAAAAATCTAAGAAAGCGGTAAATGTGCAAATGCAAATGCAAACGGAAAAAATATGCAAGGTACTATACTCATCCTACCAATACCAAGCTCCAAGCTAACAACATCAGATCACTTAAATCCCATCCCCACTCATGAAATTAACGCTAGTCCCTAGCAGTAAGAAAATGAGGAAATAAGATGTGATACTAGATGTTACCCCATGGTTTGGCCTCGGTCGGCTGAGCATGCTGTTTGTGAGTTATTGGGACCGCTCCGGGAGCTTTATAGGGTGTCATCAGGTCTTCTGGTATGCATGGTAGTTTCAATCATAGGCCGGATAGGAACAACTCCTCCATTAGTATCATCATTGCCCGTATGGCCTTCATTGTCACTACTATCACGCACATCCCCACTAGTAGAGTTGTAGTGTCGAGTAGAATTCTCAAGATTAGCCGCCGCTGTTATGGAGTCCTCCATCCTGAAGCCCTCCAATAGGATGTGAACTGTTGAAGGGGAAATGAAAGTGGTATCAGGACCTCCCCCTCCAACGTTTTACACCACGAGAAGGTTACAGTAAGCTGCTCGGATACTCAGAAGTCTTCTACCATCTTTTCCAATGTCGACCACATTCTCTACTGTTGATCCGACCGATGTCTATATGATGCTCATTTAGAGGCAGTCAAGGGGTACCCCAACGAGGGACCGGGCACCCATGTCATTATGTATTGGAACCAAGCTAGCGCTTCGGAACCTTCTAGCAACTGCGAACTCATGATTGAATCCGTCGCGGCGAGAATGTCCCGGTGCCTTCCAGTTCACTCGAACTTTGCAGTCCTTGTGATGGATTGCTGACGTAATAATGGTTTCTGTCCCTTCGGTGGTGCATGAATAGGCATAGGAGTCCTTACTCCAGGTGTACTCTAGCTCCTCCTCTTGGATAATCCACGACGTTGTTGCAAAACCCGTTGGCTCGAACGCACATCCAACGAGGTTACCCTTCTTGACATGGTATTGATCGTTCCCCCTCCAATTCTTCACAGCAATCATACGGGAATGCTTCTTTCCCTTGGTATGGTTCCTACAAACAGCAGTTAGTATCTCGTATGACACAAAACTGACTCATGCATATGCTTGTGTAAGAGCAAAACACACAAGTGATAAAATCAACAATCGAGATCCCCAAACCGTACTGTCTAGCCTAGCTTCTTCATCATGCAACATGCCAATGTAACTACTACATGCAATACATCACATTATGCTCTTACTAGACAACCAATATCCTAAATAACAAGGCTCAATTCATACCATAGTAGCGAAAAATCCTACCATCATAAATCCTCATACTCGACAATTAAGCATTCTATCGTCAAATCCACCAACATTACATCAATAAACATAATCATATGCAAGAAATCAAAGATAAAGACATATTGCATAACAAGATATATCATCTAGTAGCAAAATTCCCAAATCAACAATTCAAGCAAAATTGAGCATGCAATTGATAGTAAATAACATGTCTAATCATGCAAACAACATACCCATGCATCAAATAAGCATAATTGAAGCTCAAATTAGAAAACCCCCAAATTCGAAAATTAGGGTTCTAAGGATGATACCTCAGATCTGAAAATCTAACGCATTAGGACAAAATCTGTTCGGATGGGATGATAGATCATGTAATAGGCTTCGATTTAAGCTAAAGAACACTAAATTTGGTCAGAAATGAAGAAGTTATGAAGATTTGAAGATGAAATCGCGATTTTCGGTTTTTTTGGGAAGAGGAAAGATGAAATATGAAGAAAATAAGGTAAAGGGGAAGAAATCCGCGTTTTTGAGTTTCTGGAACCGTGGGGCGGTTCGCCCCTGGTGCGGGGCGGTTCGTCCCGTGCTCCCCGATGCGGGGAGACGGTTCCTGTCGTCAGAAAATGCGGTTTTAATCCCCGAAACTAATTTTTTTCAAAAAACCACTCGAAAAATCTCACTCAAACATAAGCATATACGATACAGACATGAACAAATTCGCATACGAGAAGCAAATAGTTCAAGAATGAATGCATGCAGAAAAGCAGTAAAGAAAGCGATAAAAATTCCGAGTTGCCTCCCGGATAGCGTCATTGTTTAAAGTCTTTGACTCGACTCCTGTTTGCTCCTATCTCTTCTTTTTGCGGGTACTAGGCTTCCCCTTCATTGATCTCCTCTCCATGCCATGAACCTGTGAATAAGAAAGAATATAGGCTGCAAGACCACAGTAGTGAGTAGTAAAAGAAATATCAGGTGGATCAGGTGGATCAGATATGGCTTTCAACACGTGTTGCTTGCCATCTACTTCAATAGTGCAAGTTCTTTGGTAGATGTCCATCACGGAGCGTAGTTTAGTCATGAACGTTTGCCCTAAGAGTATGACATCCCCCGTCCCAGGTGCAGATGCCGGCATGACTACAAAATTGGTGTATATAGATGCTTCACCAATCTTGACCAACACATTTTTCACAACGCCCTCGGGTCTCATAAAGGATCCATCCGTCAGTTGCACAATAGCCCTTTGCTCAAATAGTTTTCCAAGGTTGCTCTTTTCAAACACATTCAAAGGGATTATGTTTGAGTAGGATCCCGTGTCTAGTGTGGCACGGACATCTTCAAGCTCACCAATCCCTACCTTAACATCGAAACTTTTAGGGAGTGGTTCGGGATCCTCTTGCTCCTCATCACTTGCGTCAGAACCAAGGTCCTTCTCTTCTTCCTCAGCCTGTAGAAGTTCTTCCTTCATGCAACACTCGCACTTAACAACCTTCTTGATGGTGATTTCGTCAGGTACATCACCAGCCAATGTAATGGCATTCGACTTCACAGTGTTGCTAGGCAGTTTGCCTTGCTCCCTACTTGCTCCTCGGTCGATCAACTCTTGCATCTTTTGATGAGAAAGCCTAGTGCTCTCTTCCAACCTATCGAGCCTTGCCCAGTCTTCTCGGAATCTTCTTCATAACGTTTGAGAAAACTTTGTGTGTGATCGACCATCTTTTGCAAGTTCTCCATCAGTTTAGCCGACTTCGACTTCGGTGGATCTTTCGGAGCGGAGTTTTCACAGTGGTCATTACCATAGTTTAGCCTACTACGGTCTTGGTTAGGGCCATAAGTTTGGTTAGCCGGTGCATATCCTTGATTGTTTCGGAACCCTCTTCTCCAAAATCCACCTCGAGGATTCCTACCGTCTTGTCCGTAGCTAACTTCTTGAGTACCAAACTTCGTAGCAAAGGTTTCTTCTTCGCCTCCTCGAGCCCAGTTGCCATCATCGTATGCCAACTCCGATCTACACATATGAGCCCCATGCCCATAGTTCTTGCATATTCGGCATACTTCGTTCGAAACAGTTGTTCCGGTGGCGCTCTTGAGGACTTGCTTCAATTCGTTGGTAAAGCACTCGAATTGATCCCCATTCCCCCTATACATAGGGGCTTCTTGAGTCGGTGGAGCTTCAGGCTCACGTCTCCTAACCATCGCTCTTGGGTCCTTGAACTGTGAACCCTTAGCAAGCCTTTCGAAAACTGCCCAGACGGCTTCTGCGGTTTCCTCCCAAATATTGCCTCGGCATTGAAAATCCACCACTTGTTGGTTCTCGAAGGTTAGTCCATTGTAGAAGTGTTGGACTAGGTCAGAAAGTTCAAAACCATGGTGAGGGCGCTTGTTCGTGAGATCTTGGAACCTCTCGAACGCGGTGTAGATGGTCTCATCATAGTCCTGTTTGAATCCAGTGATCTGCGCCTTTAGCGCGGTAGTCAAGGTGTGAGGGAAGTATTTCTCCATGAAAGCTGAAAAAACCTTTTCCCAAGTGTCCAGCGAGCCTGCTGGTAGAGAACTCAACCATGACTTGGCTCTGTCGCCAAGTCTCATAGCAAAAACCTTCATCCTCAACTCGTCCGTTGTTATTTCAGCTCCGGGTCATGGGAGTTGGTTGACGAAATCATCGATATCGTGCAAGTACCCCATCACATCTTCCCTTGATAAGCCATAGAACCTCGGAAGTTGTTGGAATGCGTGGTTCTTGATCTCCATATCTTGAGTTGCAGACGAAAGAACAATCGCCGGTCCCCTCATACGATCCTTGGTGGGTTGAACCCATGCCTTCAGTGGTCTAGCTTCTGCCATTCCGTCGATTTCCTTGAAAAGAATGTGTAGAGATTCAGAGAAATCGGTATCCTCTATTTCCTCTAGTGCGCGCCTTTCAAGTAGTCGCATTCTTTGGTGGTAGACTCTGTCGATCTCAGCAATTGAATCAGCAAGCGGTGTTCCTGCAGAGCGTGTATGCGGTATACACTATCTGTAACAGACTAGGAAAGCAGTATCAGAGAGAGATTAAAAAGGAAAACTAGAACTAGTAGAATTAGGAATCTAAAGCTGAAAATATAAACAAATTAAACAGAAAAAAGGAGTATAGTCCCCGGCAACGGCGCCAATTTGATGAACCGGAATTTGTCAGATTCTAATTAATCAAATAAATTTGTTATTAGCCAAAGGCAATCCACAACTACAACGAAAATCGTAGTGTAGTAGTAGAATGACTCGAGTGTCGTTCTCTCAGGACTATAACTAGCTTTATCTATTTATCAAGAGAATATAAAAACAGCAGACAGATAGCAAGGGGTTTTTCTAACAGATAATGGAGATTGGTGATAGTATGATCCTTCAAAGCATAACGGGTCGATAATCATGCATAAATTCCTCGGTCTTGCATAGAGATCTTTGAATCAATCTAGTGTCCTGTTGCAATTATTAAGCACTACGAAGATAATTGGTCTGACAAGTCAATCACTATTGTCCTAATGTGTTCCGTAATTATTCAACACTACGAAGATAAACTCGCGAACAGGTCGACAAGGGTCCAATTGTGCATAATAATTAATACAACATACAAGAATTTAGGCTGTGCCTGATCAACGAAATAAAGCAATGACACGGAGTATAATGCGCGATATAGCGCCATTAGCATGATTATCTTCCCTTCGCTAAGAATTCACATACTACAACCAACAATAAGTTTAGCTACTCATAATAGGCATGCAATCAACAGAAATCATAGAAGAAAACATGTTGAAAGATAAATAATAATAAGTAGATTAAACTGTAAGATACAAGTTACCGAAGGTTGTCAATCTCCGAAGCATTTTTATCCTACAAGCTCCAATCCACTATGAAAAAGTGTCCCCTAAGCTACGGACCCCCAGAACAGGCTCTGGAAGTCCCTACCTAAAACTACAGAGAGAGGTGAGAAAGTAGGTCTGGAAAAGTATGATTTTCGGAGAAAACTGAGCAACTATATATAGGCTTCGAATTACTGTGGGGCGGTTCGCCCCACACACCGGGCGGTTCGCCTGGTGTGGGGCGGTTCGCCCCACCTCTGGGGCGGTTCGCCCCAGAGAATTTCTCGCGGAATTCTGCGTTTTCGACGCGTTTTTGGATTGCTTCCCTTTTCGGACTCGGTTTCTGACTTCTAGTAGCCTTCTAACCTCCAGATTCGGCCCCTAGACTCCAAATCCTATCCGGAAACCTTCAGATACTCCAAATAGGCTTCTGGAACACCAATTCCTTGTCAACTTCAATATATTTGCCCGGAAATCTTCGAATTTCAACCAAAACCTGTAAAATAAAATCTAAAGGGAAACGTGACACTATTCTAATAAAATGCATTAAAATATAGCTAAATTATCATAGAGGATAGCTAAAATAGGTGAAAAAGACTCGAATGAAAGTGTAAAATACACATTCATCATATGGTCATTCAAAGCATAGCAGGTTAATAATCATGCACAAATTCCTCGGTCTTGCATTGAGATCTTTGATCAATGAATTGTCCAATTGTGTTCCGTAATTATTCAACACTACGAAGATAGAGGTTTTAGATAGATCAAAGAAATAAAGCAATAACTCAGAGTATAATGCGCGATATAGCCATTACCATAATTATTAACCCTTCGCTAAGAAATCACATACTATCACCAACGAGAAGTTTAGCTACTCATAGATGTATGCAATCATCAGAAATCATACCACGAATGAATGAAAACATGATGAAAGATATATAAATATAAATAGAAAAACTGTAAGATACAATGTTACCGAAGGTTGTCAATCTCCGAAAAATCGCGATCTTACAAGCTCCAAATTGCTAAGAAAAAGTATCTCCTAAGCTAAGAACCCCAGAACAGGCTCTGGAGAATTCCTACCTAAAACTACTGAGAAAGGTGAGAGAAAAGGTCTGGAAAAGTATGAAAAACGGAGAAAACTGAGCAACTATATATAGGTATTCGGGAGGTGTGGGGCGAAGGGCCCCACACACCGGGCGATTCGCCTGGTGTGGGGCAATTCGCCCGGGAGCTTTTTTCAACCAGATACGCATTTTCGACGCGTTTTTGGATTTCTTCCCCTTTTTGGACTCGGTTTTTGCCTTCTAGTGACTTTTTAGCCTTCAGACTCGACCCCTAGACTTCAAATCCTATCCGGAATCTTTCAGATACTCCAATTAGGCCTTCGGAACACCAATTCCTTGTCTACTTCAATATAATTGCCCGGAAAACCTCGTTTTTCAACCAAAACCTGTAAAATACAAACTAAAGGGAAACGTCACACTATTCTAATAAAATGCACTAAAATATAGCTAAATTAACATAGAGGATATCTAAAATAGGTGAAAAAGACTCAAATGAAAGTGTAAAATACACATTCATCAAACTCCCCAAACCGAACCTTTGCTTGTCCTCAAGCAACTAAGCTAGACTCTAATGCAAAAAACAATGCCACACAAAAAATGGAGTCTCATGCCAAATGAAATGAACTAATCTACCGAATCTATCAAAAAACATATGAACAAAAACCATACGAATCATAACATGAATATAAGTTGAAGAATGCCTCGATTGACTCATACACATTCACATAAGCACTTATGTCAAGACATGATAGTCTCTCGTAACATTCTCTACCAGGACCTAGTCAGTGACGACGTAATGAAACATGTTAGAATACGAATGGTTGTCCCGTGCCTATGAAACTGAGGACTTACTACTGTTCACCAAGTTAAGACTTTTCCCTCAAAGAGGTCGAACCAATACTGGTTCTCATCAAACGAAGGAGGGTTCCCTAAAAAAGATAACACTCCCCTATTCTACCCATCTCTCGAGCAAAGCCTTAAGCTATTCACCACTTCCTGAATGGCAGGACGAGGGTGGTCTAGAACAGATGACACTCAAACAAACAAAAGACAAAAAGGACAACATGATTACGAACATTACATGAATTGAAAAATGAGACACAACACTTTGCTAAACTGCTTTTTGGCTCTTTTCGTTTGGACCCTTCTTTGCTTTTTTGGGGTCTTTTCTTTTTTTTCATTTTTTTTCTTTTCCAGTTTTTTTCTTCTTTTCCTGGAATTTTTTTTCTTTTTCTCTTTTTTTTAGCCAGCAGTAGCACAACGAAAAAGAAAGTAAAATGACTTACAAACGAATTCCCCAAACCTATTCGAAAGAATAGGTTGGAGTACAAGATTTACGAAGAAGGAAAAATAAACTCACAACACAAAATTAAAAAACGAAAAGCAAGTCTAATGAAAGCGTAACCCCTCCCCAAACCTATTCGAAAGAATAGGTTGCAAACAAAGGATCACACAATCTCACTCTACCTCCTTCCTCGGCATTTAGCAATCTCAAAGCAAGGTGAAGACTTGTTGCCTCTTAGGTACATAAGTACTCGGGAAAACAACCATAAGACCCTAACATGCATCATTCTATTATAAAGGCCTTCGTGAACCGCAGTAGAGAAAACACCACTAAGTGATGTCGAGACTACCAAGCTTAACTAAGTGCAATACATAAATGTGACAAGCCAAGCGAGAAAAACCTAAAACAAATTCATAGAGATGAAACATATGATTAATGACATAATTAGTTAATCTACCCAATAAAAAAGTTCAAAAAATTTGGCAATAAACTCCACATAAAACATGCAAGACTATCCTAGGATGAATGTAGTGTATGCAACTAAATACTAAGAAAGCGGTAAACGTGCAAATGCAAATAAAAAACAAGATACCATACTCAACATCACAAAGCCAAACAATACTGAACATCATAGTTCACATCCCATCCCCCTCATGAAACTTAAGCTAGTCCCTAGCAAAAGAGAATGAGTAAATAAAAAGTGATACTAGATGTTACCGAACGGTTTGGCCTCGGTCGGCGGAGTATTCAAGAGTACCTCCCCACGGTGGCCGCCATTCTCTTGGTCCGATGCAGCAAAGAGACCTAGGAAACTTCAAAGATCTCACCATGGTGAATGGACTGGTTTGCTTTACAGGCATATCCAATAAAGACTTCATCAATAGGAGGACATTCACTTTGACTTTATCGAGGTGCTTGTCTAGTGGTGACTCCTGTGTACCTTACATGTCAAGCATTCCACTTCGGAGGAGTAGATTCACCTCTTTGTACTCAAGAACCTCAGTAGTAACGGAAGGAAGTGGCTTTGGATTGATGTGAATGTCTGCGATTAAAGAAACAGGGGAGCTCGGGTCGTCCAGCTCCCCAGAATCGCCCCCCAGCTCACTGGTCATGGGAGGCGGTTCGCCCCCCATGCTGGGCGAACCGCCCCCCACCTCCAGGGGGGCGTCGCCTTCCAATCCTTCCTCCTCCTCAAGTTTTCAAACCTCTTCTACTTCCGCACATTTTAACAAGCTGAATTCTTCCGTAAGATGCTCAGTTACTTCAACTTCTTCAACAACTTTTGCTATACGAAGGTCATCTTCAACTTGCTCGGCATGTGCAATTTCATCTTCCTCACTGATTTCTTGGACTTCAAAATACTCCTCGGATGAGCTTCCTACTTCACCTCGATCTACTTCCTTTCTGGTGATGTGAATTGGTATGACCTCATCAGATTGTGTTGAACCTCTGGCGTACTTACGGAGGACTTCTTCTGCCTCGTCGACCGTACATTCTCACAGACCGCCGCTCAACCTGTCCACTCTAAGTCGTTCCTCTTCACGAAGTCTGCCAACGAAGCACCAAATCAACTCCCCATCTTCGAAACGGTGATGGGGGCACTCATGTTTATACATCTCAAAATGTTCGTAGGCGTCACAAAACTTCTCATACTCTCCTTGCTCGAAATATTGGATCCTATCACGTATGGCAATTGTTTCATGATAAGGCATGAACCGCGCCAAGAACTCCTCTACTACTTGGCCCCAAGTTTTCAGCGATCCTGGTTCTAACCTTGCAATCCAACGCCTCGGCTCATACCCAAGAGTAAAAGAAAATAATTTCCTGCACAATTGGTCCTTAGTAAACCCTTCTGCTGGAATTCTTTCTATTTCCTCCTCATAGGATCGAATGAAACTCCATGGGTCCATCCCTACTCCATCTTCGTACCTTGGTAAGTACCTCACCATGGACTCCGTCACCTCATACCTCCTTAACTCATCTTCCAGGTATACGGAAGATCCTCTCCTCACCTACGAGAATTGGGGTGTCATGCGAGCGCGCATGGACATCATACCTGTATTTCTGTTGTAAGATTAACTCAAAACTAAAAA
This sequence comes from Plantago ovata, assembly GCA_028274465.1. Classification (NCBI taxonomy): domain Eukaryota; kingdom Viridiplantae; phylum Streptophyta; class Magnoliopsida; order Lamiales; family Plantaginaceae; genus Plantago; species Plantago ovata. The sequence continues at coordinate 96,718,157 of CM051456.1, read as the reverse complement.
TTAGTTCTATTAGCGTAATCAAACACAATATCACCAAAAATTTCGAGAGCACAAACACGCAAGGTAACCAAGATCAGATTAGATGAATTTACTGAAGAAGATAGGAGGAAAGAAATAGGGTAAGAAAGTGAAATTTTTTAGAGACAATCCAAGAGCTGTTCTGGGAATTGAATGCTGAAAATATAAATAAGCTAAACAGAAAAAAGGAGTATAGTCCCCGGCAACGGCGCCAATTTGATGAACTGTAGAATTTGTCAGATTCTAATTAATCAAATAAATTTGTATTTAGCCAAAGGCAATTCACAACTACAACGAAAACCGTAGTGTAGCAGTAGAATAACCTCGAGTGTCGATCTCTAAGGACTATAACTAGCTTTATCTAATCTAACTTAAGAATATAAAACCAACAAACGACTTAGCAATGGTTTTTCTTAATAGATAATGGAGATTGGTGACAGTATGGTCATTCAAAGCATAGCAGGTTAATAATCATGCATAAATTCCTCGGTCTTGCATGGCGATCTTTGATCAATGAATTGTCCAATTGTGTTCTGTAATTATTCAACACTACGAAGATAGAGGTTTTAGATAGATCAAAGAAATAAAGCAATAACTCAGAGTATAATGCGCGATATAGCCATTAGCATAATTATTAACCCTTCGCTAAGAAATCACATACTATCACCAACGAGAAGTTTAGCTACTCATAGATGTCATGCAATCATCAGAAATCATACCACGAATGAATGAAAACATGATGAAAGATATATAAATATAAATAGAAAAACTGTAAGATACAATGTTACCGAAGGTTGTCAATCTCCGAAGAATCGCGATCTTACAAGCTCCAAATTGCTAAGAAAAAGTATCTCCTAAGCTAAGAACCCCCAGAACAGGCTCTGGAGAATTCCTACCTAAAACTACTGAGAAAGGTGAGAGAAAAGGTCTGGAAAAGTATGAAAAACGGAGAAAACTGAGCAACTATATATAGGTATTCGGGAGGTGTGGGGCGAAGGGCCCCACACACCGGGCGATTCGCCTGGTGTGGGGCAATTCGCCCGGGAGCTTTTTTCAACCAGATACGCATTTTCGACGCGTTTTTGGATTTCTTCCCCTTTTTGGACTCGGTTTTTGCCTTCTAGTGACCTTTTAGCCTTCAGACTCGACCCCTAGACTTCAAATCCTATCCGGAATCTTTCAGATACTCCAATTAGGCCTTCGGAACACCAATTCCTTGTCTACTTCAATATAATTGCCCGGAAAACCTCGTTTTTCAACCAAAACCTGTAAAATACAAACTAAAGGGAAACGTCACACTATTCTAATAAAATGCACTAAAATATAGCTAAATTAACATAGAGGATAGCTAAAATAGGTGAAAAAGACTCAATTGAAAGTGTAAAATACACATTCATCAGTACCATCTAAATCAGTGGAGAAAACTCCTTATGAGTTATGGAAAGGAAAGAAGCCCTCACTGGGCTATCTTAGACCTTGGGGTTGTCCTGCGATAGTCAAATTGTTGCTCACTGATAAGTTAGATGCCAAGGGTGTCAAAGTTTATTTCATAGGCTATCCTCGTCAGACGAGAGGCTATGAATTCTATCATGCTGAAGATCACAAGGTGATAGTATCTAGAAACGCCAAGTTTTTTGAAGCAGAATACCTCGAAGAAGAGAGGTTAGATGATATGATAGAACTTGAAGAAATTCAAGACTTTGACACGCGCGAACATGAGTTCTCTAAATCTTCTGATTTGGACTCAAGTTCAGTGGGAGCTTTCGAAGCAGACAAGGGTAATGATATGACACTTGCTAGGCATGTCATAGTCAGTGGGAGTCCTGTGATTAGATCAACAGTTTAAACCACACCAATAGAACTCGTTGTCAATCAACCTGTGCAACAAGTTGCATAAGAGCAGCCTCCCGCTAGGGAACAGGGTCGTAGCACGCGACCGGCTGCATCAGTGCCCGCTGATAATGTTCGTGTTACACGAAGCCAGAAAAGAAAAGCACCAGAAACGCTGACAGAAGCACCAGTCGAGCTCCGTAGGTCGAAGAGGATCCCAAAAGGAACTCAGAAGCAAAGCCTTATGATAGAAGACATCAGTGAACTTGATGTTGGCTTATCAGACTGGGAAGACCCCGAGACCTACAAAGAGGCAATAAATGATATTGACTCAGACAGATGGCAAGAGGCCATGGAATTGGAAATGTACTCCATGTACCTGAACCAAGTGTGGAGCTTGGTAGACTTGCCCCAAGGGGTTAGACCTATTCGGTGCAAATGGGTCTTTAACCGAAAGACAGATGCCGATGGCAAGGTACAAACGCACAAGGATAGACTTGTGGCGAAGGGCTACACACAAAGGTATGGCATCGATTACGATGAAACCTTTTCACCGGTAGCAAAGTTGAAGTCTATTCGAATTCTACTTGCGATAGCTGCCTACTATGATTATGAGATCTGGCAGATGGATGTAAAGACTGCCTTCCTCAATGGCAACCTTGAGGAAGAGGTCTATATGGTACAGCCGGAAGGTTTTATTAGTAAAACCAGGCCAACTGTTGCATGCAAATTACAGAGATCCATCTATGGGCTAAAGCAAGCGTCTAGGAGCTGGAATATCCGCTTTGACGAAGTTGTCAAATCATTTGACTTCGTCAGAAGCGTAGAAGATCCCTGTGTCTACACTAGGAACAGCGACAAGGGAGTCGTTTTCATGATCATTTATGTTGATGACATTTTGATCATGGGAAACAATGTCTCTATGCTAGAAGAGACTAAAGTTTGGTTATCAAGTACCTTCTCAATGAAGGACTTGGGTGAAGCGAACTACATCCTAGGGATAAAGATCTATAGAGATAGGTCCAAGAGGATGTTAGGATTGACACAGTCCACCTACATCGACAAAATACTGAAGCGTTATAAGATGGACGACTCAAAGAGAGGCTTTCACCCAGCTAGGCATGGGATCGTGCTATCAGTTAAGGATAGTCCTAAAACTGATGAAGAAAGAAAGGCAATGAGTCGTGTGCCCTATGCTTCGGCAGTAGGGTCTATTATGTATGCAATGAATTGCACAAGGCCAGATGTGGCATATGCGCTTAGTGTCACTTGTCGACACCAACAGAATCCAGGAGTACCTCACTAGACTGCTGTAAAGAACATTCTTAAGTACCTTCGACGGACTAAAGAAATATTCTTGGTGTTTGGTGGAGAACCAGAATTAAAGATGTCTGGTTATGTCGACGCTGGATTTGAATCAGATCCTGATGACTTTAAGTCACAGACAGGATGTGTATTCAAATTGAACGGATGAGCTATCTGTTGGAAGAGTTCTAAGCAAGCCACGATTGTTGACTCAGCCACAGAAGCCGAGTACATTGCTGCATCAGAAACATCGAAAGAAGTTGTCTGGATTTCAGAGTTCTTGAAGGAATTGAGGGTTGTTCCTGCTCCAAGTCCAATAACGATTTATTGTGACAACACGGGCGCCGTCGCTCAAGCCAAGGAGCCTAGATCTACAAACAATTACAAACATGTACTTAGAAAGTATCACGTTATACGTGAGATTATTGATAGAGGAGAAGTTAGTATAGAACGTGTCTCAACCACGGACAACGTGGCAGATCCTTTCACCAAGGTCTTATCAGTGGATGCCCACTTAAGACATTATGTTAATCTAGGCATTAAGCATAAAGGTGACTGGCTCTAGTCCAAGTGGGAGATTGATAGTGTATATGTCCTAGAGACAGTCTTTATTAAGGGCATACAACCCTTATTAAGGGCATATATGTACTATTACACAGGTCAACATAATATAATATATGTTTGTTTGTTTGACTATTGAGTATCGCTTTCATATTTATATTACACCAGGCATACAACATGTCATATCTCTATTCCTGTCTGTATTGATATCAAACATGCCCCCTCGGATAGATGACCGATCACACAGATAGTGGGAGCTATGTGAGTTATCATCTATCCCAAACTCTCCCTAGTCGAGGTTCATCTCGGATGTAGGGGTCTGAATGAACCAGGTGAGACTAGTATGCGTGGAGGTTATACTTGTTAGAGCAAGTGTGAGCCGATCCCATGGCCACGGAACGGATTGTTAGACAATCTAGAAACGTTCTCATAACTCCGCATAGTTGTTCGAAGGGTGATTACCGAACAATGGAAGTACCCACCAGAAACTCCCATCGATGTATACTCTACACCGAAGTGTCTATGGGAACCGGAATGTTGTCGATGTCAGCTCTGAATAAGCAGTTGACCCAAGACACGATCTAGGATTATGGCTACATACAAATGGGGGTGATAAGTGATTCTGTGAAGGATTCATCTCTCACGTGTAGCACAGGAGAGCACTGCTCATAGTCGTTCATAGTTGTGATAGGTTAAACCGCTGGCCAGCGTATCAATATTATTATGATAGTCATAATAGATATTGGATTCACCAAGCAACTCACTGAAGACGCCCGTGGATGTATTATTGGGATAGACACATCATCGATCCTAGATACATTCGAGTCAGTCAGATGAAGGGACGTTACCATCGCCGCGTTGAGCGCAACAGACTTCACAACGAAAGGGTTTGCTTTGAGAAACCTCTCAAACGTCCTCATGTATTAATATTGCAAATGGAACCGTCTAGGAATTCCATGTTGCCTAGTGTAGTACTTGCTTAATACAATGAGGCCCTATGGGTCACACTATGTGGTGATTCAGCTTATCCGAATATCCTTGAAGATGAAACCGCAATTAATTTAGAATTAATTGTGATTGATGAATTATAATTGATTTGGAATTAATTATAATTATTTGTGGCTCAATTAATAATTTGGAGTTATTAATTGAATTGATTGATTAATTGTATTTTATGAAAATACAATTAAAGATTATATTTTAGAAATATAATAGATGTTTGATTTGAAAGGATATATTAATTTAGAATTAATATATGCACATGGGCAAAATCTACTTAGAGTTTGAATTGCCTTCGAATTATAAGTGGGTCCCAAAATTGGGACCCACATACCCCCCCTTGGCCGGTCGCGTGTAGTAGTAGTATGGGAGGGAGTTTCGACTCCTTTCCATATTAGAAGTCAAGGGTTAAGTTAGATTTTCCTAATTGAGTTATAACTTAATTGGGAATGAATCTAGACTTAAATTGGTTTCCTTGTGCAATAAGAATTAGAGTTCTTATTCCTTTATGAAGTCTAAAAGAATCTTCGTTAGGCTTCTATTGACTACTATATAAGTAGGTCATTAGAGAGATTTTTCAATGCCGAATTCTTAGAGAATTATTCTACCTTTCTTAGAGAAAATAAAAAGCTCTCCCCTACCTCTATACCCTAGCCGCGCGCGCCACTCTTACCGGAGGAAAATCGCCGCCCCATCTTCTTGGCCACATAAAGAATATCCTAGCATTCTTTCCGATAAGTTGTTCATCTGTGGATACCAAGGTTGAGGTTCAAAGAGCTGGAAACTAACTTTTATTGTCTTGCAGATAATCAAAGCATTGCAGATATCTTCGACTTCGACGAAGGAGAAGATTCACCGGACTATTACAAAGACTTTATCAATTGGTATATCGATTCAATACCTATTCTTGCTTTGGAGTATTGTAAGTCTTCTGATTAATGTGTTTATTATATACGTTATATGCATGATCAATTAACCTGCATGTTGAAATTCCGCTGCGTACCCTAGGGGTAACTCTGACCATAATTTCTTACAGTAACCCTCACTCCTAAGTCGTTGAAGTAAGAGTTGCGTGTAAGAGACACACTCCATGGCATTTAATATGTCCACCGCTTCCCCTTGCAATTCTTTGCAAAGCAAATTCGTGACACCCATATTTTTATGCATCAAGTGTAAGATGAATATAAAATCGAATGTTTTCATCACTATTAAAGAACCATCAGCCTCACCACACATAGATCTAGATGAACCATCTTTAACTATCAAGTCCAACACAGTAGAAACCGAGTTGTACATATCCACCAAGCTACAAATGGATTCAAAATGAGAACCCCATCGAGTCTTTCCAGCACGTTGCAAATTACAAACTTGATTTGCTCCTCTACCAGTGTCACGTTCACCACTTGCAACCATATTTTCTACTTCAATAGCTTGGGCCTCTTGCAATTCAGCTTGACGCTTAGGGGATGAACGAATGAGATTCACAATGCAATTTAATTTTGAGAAGAAAAGCCAGATATATGTCTCACTTTCAGCAGCGGCGACTAGTGCTAACTGTAGACGATGAGCAAAACAGTGAACATAATAAGCAGATGGAGAGTCCCTCAAGAAAAGAACCTGCAAACCATTCCATGAGCCATGCATGTTGCTGGCCCCATCATACCCGTGACCACGCATGTCAGAAATATCTAAATTGTATTGAGCAAGAACATCACATATTGCCTTTTTTAGTGTTGAAGTTGTTGTATCAGCAACCTGTACAATCGCAAAGAAACGCTCCCTCAAAAAACCCTTAGAATCAACATATCTCAACACTATGGCCATTTGCTCTTTATCAGATGCATCTCTAGCTTCATCAACCAAAATACTGAATTTTTTGCAGCCCCTATCTCCTCACGAATTTTAATTCGTACCTTATTTGCAAGAATATGCAGAAAGTTTTCCTGGATGTCCGAGGAGGTATAAGTTGCATTTTTTGGTGCTATCTCCAATACTTAACTGATATCAGGATTAAATTTTCCTAGCAATTTGAGCATCCCAAGGAAGTTTCCTCGGCTAGTAGAAGATTCAGATTCATCGTGCCCTCTTAATGCACATCCTTGCATAGTAAGCCACCGAATTGCCTCAATTATTATCTAAAACCGGAACCTGTTCTTCCTCTTTTATTCCGCATTTTTCACCTGCAATAATCTATCCACATGACGATTATCATTCATCAAATTTGTTATACAATTAACAGCACTTCCATGTAATGAATTACAACCGCCACTGCCACCATGGACTACTAAAGGACAACTTCCACCAGCATTCACATGCAAAAAATCATTAATCTAGTTCTAGTAAATGTAGTATACCTAGAATCTTCAATTTCAAAAAGGAAGCATGGAAAATAATAAGCTTTATGTGCGGAATCAGAATATTCTAACCAACGGAATTTTTCAAACCACTTGTACTTAAATTTGCGTTTATATTTTCCACATTGGTCTAGCTTGTACTCACACTATCACGAAGCTTGGGTTGATATGGACCCATCTTAATGTCTGCTCGCCTTATTTCATCCCTTTGATAAACAGGATACCTCCATATCGCAGTCCGCTTGCTTGTATCACGCTCAAGAGAACCAACAACTAATTCAATATTGGGCTCAATATGACCTTGTTGTGGCGATGTGTTTGTTGATATGTCAGCTGCTGGACTGACTGGAGTGCTGGTTGGAATATGCTCCGGCTCCGAAGTGACAATATTAAGTGGAGACTAATCTTCGCTTGTTGATGCTCGGTCCTTTCGTTTAGAAAACGCAAAAATAATACCTTGACCCTCAACTTTAGCTGCTTTTCGTTTTTTTCCTCCTTTAGATGTCATTATATCTGAACAACAAAGAAACAAAAATAATTAAACAAATGGCAGCTTAATAAATAAAGAAACAAACACTGTAAAGTGATGACTAAAATACTACACTGTCTACACATTCCAAGTTCCAACAGTCTACAATACAAATATACAACACAAAGCACAATGATATATCTATATTATTTTCAATCTTCTATGATATGTCAACCTTAAAACTTAAGTCATTAACTTAAATAAATCAACATCAAAAATATGTAAATAATCAACCTCAAATCTGTACTACTACTACAGTATGTTAGGGTTATCAAAATTGAGAAGAAAATTGAATTCATTAAGTTGAAATTGATATCAAATAAGAGAAGAAGGGATTATGATGAAGGCAGAAGCGATTTTACCTGGTTTGATGATTTCGGCATCTGGAAATTGGAATCGAAGTCTGTCTGAGTTCTATAGTATGTATCCCCCAAATTTTGTTTTCGTCTGAGTCTGAGTTCGTCTATCTGTGGATACGTTTAGCAGCAATCAGCAAAGGAGCGAAATTTTGGTTTATCAACCTGGATTGTCTTATTAATTGTTGAGTTGGGCCAAGAGATATGATTTAAAGTAATGTGCCAGGAATATATCAGCCCAATCCCAATTCCATCGAGTATGTCATGCTCAAAATTTGCTATTTCTAAATACTAAAAAAGAAAAAAAAAATTGACCCCATGCAACGCGCGAGATCCCTTTCTATGTCCCTTCGCCCCTGTATATAGCTTGTAGGGAGTCATAAGGTTGTGCGGCAGTAATTAAGGAGCTGAAAAACATGTTATATAGCTTGTGTGATTGTGAAGATACTGTTGCACCTCCTTTTGTGAACCCGAACATTTTGTCAAGTTGATTCAATACATTATTCTTTTCACGAAAAAAATGTTATATAGCTATTACTTTCTCCGAGAGATTATAAGAACCTCATATTTTCCTTTTAGGTGTCCCAAATAAAGATAAAGATCCCATTTCCATTTTAAGTGATTAATAAGTATCAAATATGTTACTCATCTATTTCATTTTAAATTTCCTGACTTTTTCTTTTTGGGTTCCATTACAATTTTTCAATAGAAATGTTAAGTTCCGTCCGAATTTTACTAAGTACCGTCCACCTTTTTTCAATTTTTTTTGTCATATTGCAAAAACAAATCTTAAATTTATAAAATATCAAATTGACCTAATTTTTTTTTAATACTAACTTCAGAAAAAACAAATGCATTGATTGCACTCAACAACACATTGACAACACATTAAATACAATAACAACCACAGTGAATAAACTAAACAACACATTGAATATACAACTAACAATACACTTCAAATACTAGTCAAAGACACAACAAACAATTGGTTCACTTCCCAATACACAACAAACAATTGGTTTACTTCCCAAGACACAACAAACAATTGGCCCCCCTTCAAATTTCAATACACTTCAACATGTGGTTCGATGATGATCGCTACGACCACGGACACTTGCAAAATAGTGAGGTATGAATTTACTTACTTTTATTTTTTAAATTTCAAATTAATTATTTGAATTCATAAACTATTCATAGCCCTGATTATAATGTAATTGAAAATTAAAAAAAAAAAAAGAACAATTATGTGAATTTGAAACTAGCGCCCGAATCTGGGCGCCAGAATACTATTTTAGCGCCCAGATCTGGGCGCCAAAATTTTGTCTGGGCGCCAGTATACAATTCTGGCGCCCAGATCCGGACGCCGAAATTTTCATGTCTTTTTTTTTTGTTTCTAATTCCTAACTTTGTTGAAATGTTTTATTTTTCAGCGTAATCATTACATTGATCCAGATAAATACCCTACTGATTCTGATGAAGAAGATCCTCATTCAAATTATGAGCCAAAATATTATATTCTAGATCCCGAATATGATGATGATGATGATGATGGTGGTGGTGGTGTGTTTTGGCCTAGTTGTGATGGTTATGGTGGCGATGATGACATTGAGTATGAAGATAAGAACCACTTATTTTGTGACATGGGTTCATTTACAAGTAAAGAAGATGCAATAGATGCAATTAGACAAATCGGCAATAAGAACAACATGTTCTTTACTATTACAAGCATGAAGAAAAATCGTATCTACATTGGTTGTGAACGTAGTGGGGAGTATCGAGAGCATTGTAGTAATAAAGTCGATGTTGTGCATCGTAGATCAAGTGGGACAAAGAAGACCGAATGTCCGTTTCAACTAAAATTGAGAAGGAGCGAGGAGTATGGTCCATGGGTTGTATGCATGAGCAATAAAAGAGGGAAGCACAACCATGCACCTGGCGATCATCCAAACTGGCATACATCGGCTACCAAGTTGAAAAAAGACGAGTTGAAATATGTGGGCGAGATGTATAACATTCATATGGCCCCTAAGCACATTCTAGAACATATGGGGAACGAAGTTTCCTGGCAACGTGAGTGGTATCAGGCAGGTGTACAATGCCTTACAGAAGAAGAAGATGAAGGATATGGATGGGTTGAGCACGATGCAGTACTTTGTTAAGTTACTAAACGAGCATCAGTACTACCATTGGCAGAGGAATGTGAACAAAGAACCTTTTCAAAGTTGTGTTTGCTCATCCTCATATTGTGGATTCGATTGTATCCTTATGTTCTAGAGGTTGATGCCACATATGCAACAAACCGATACAACATGTCATTGGTGGAAGTGATTGGGTTATTACCGACGGGCAAGAATTTCCATGTGGCATTTGGATTCATGATCAATGAACAGGAGACTAGCTACATTTGGATGACGAAAACAACTGGTGAAGTTATTTAGTGGTGTTCAGTTGCCGGGTGTTATTGTTATAGATAGAGAGTTGGCCCTCATGAATAGCATTCGTGAAGTTTTTCCAAGTGCTACCAACCTACTTTGTAAAAGACACATTGCCATGGACGTACAACAAAATCATGCAAAGATATTACACAATAAGGAATGGGAAAATGCTATTCGGTCGAGGTGGACGAAGGTTATCAATGCAGAAACTATAGAGGATTACAATAAGAAGTTGGAGGAGCTACTCGATGCTTGGAGTTGGTTACCGGGGTTCAAAGACTATCTCATGAATACATGGTTGGATCCGTATCGAGAAACGTTCTTGATGCATTGGACGAATCAACATTTACATCTTGGAGCTCAAACTTCAAACAGGTTTCCTTCTAAACTATACAAAAAAGAAAAAAAAAATACCCTCATTGGTTTTATTTTGAATTGTATAAGTTAGTTTTTGAAACAATAAAAGAAAAAGAATGAAATGATGAATGAAAGAAATAAAGGGTTGGTGCATGTTTGACCCGTTACTGTATGGTTTTTTCAAATTGTAGGGTTGAGAGTGCACATAATCAGTTCAAGAAATGGTTAGGCAACGCAAGGTGCAACTTTCCTACACTTTTCGGAAAGGTACATGAGATGGTTGAACTAGAGCTAAAATCGACTAGAGCAGATTTCGAGCTAAACAGAACAAAACATCATTGCAGAAAATTTCTATTGTTTCGGAGGCTTGGGGGTGTTGTTTCGCATAAATGCATCAAGTTGTTGGTTGATGAGTTAGTTGACAAACCTGATAGAGAGTGTTGCACTCATGCGTTGCGTACTACACATGGTTTGACATGTGCATGTGACATGATTAACCTTTAAAAAAACTTGATGCCTATTGATCCAAGAGATATCCATCCATTTTGGAGGACTCTTGATTTGGATGCAAAATATGATTGGGGTGAAGATGGAAGAGCGACTGCAGATGATGCTTGTGTTGAAGCGTTTGAGCAGTTTATAGATGTTACATCGGATGCTCAAAAGAGGGTATTAACCGAGTATCTCCATAAGCAAATGTTCCATGATGCCATCGATATTGAAGAGCCAATTCATCACAAGCAGAAAGGACGACCGAAAAAACGTTGGGTCAGAGATACATGAGCCAGTAAACCTGAAGCAACGTCAACCATCTTGCTATCCCCTTACAGTCAGCTCGTGAAGCCTCTCCAAGCTATTTGTACAAGTTGTCCAGTGCAGTTGTACCCCATGGATCTCACATTCAAAAACTCCACAAATCCGGCATGGAAGAGTTGGCTTGTTTTATCAACAAACAATGTGGTGCTCAAAATCCATAGCAATTACAATGTGTATTCACTCGTTGCAAAATGAGGTGTATAGGACTCTAGGGCCTCGAACCTACATCGACCACTCTTCCAACCAATCTTTTCAGCAAACACTTTATCATTAGTCTGACCCAAAAATTTTGCCATTTCCTTCAACCAATCCTTTTTTGGCATAATAGAAACAATTGGCTTACCCTCAACAGGAATTTTCAGCAAATAAAAGACATCATGGACAGCAATATGGCCATAGAATGAAAGCAACAAATCCTTTATCTCAGGCCCTCCATCATCATCAACCCCACCCATCTTACCACCACGGTTACTACCCTCACCATACATGTCTAGAATAATATCATTATCATCATCCTTAGTTTGGTGTCTTGGAGGGTGCATTAGGCCTTTCCATTTCCCGTACACATGTCCTGGATTCCCATGGAAGAAAGCCTCCTTTGCTCGTAACTCATCCGCTCGTACCTCATCCGATGTATACCATTCATCCTCGGAGGAGTTGGCATCCCCTGCGCTCTCTGTTTCATTGGGAGTGGGTTCTGTGTCACTGGGAGTGGGTATTGATAGTATATATGTCCTAGAGACAACCACTTTAAAGGACAAATGTACTATTTCACAATCAACGTAATATAATATATTTTTTCTTATTCATGTTTATGTTTACTTATGTATTTATATTACATCGACATACAACATGTCATATCTTTATCTGGTTGTTCTGTATTGATATTAAACATGTCCCCAGTGGATGAATGACTGATCACATAATTAGTGGGAAATATGTGAATTATCATTTATCCCAAACTCTCCCTAGTCGAAACTCATCTCGGATGTAGGGGTTTGAATGATGCAATCGAGACTAGTATGCGTGGAGGTTATACTTGTTAGAGTAAGTGTGAGTCAATCCCACGATCACGGAACGGATCGTTAGAGCGAGTCCATGATGTTCCCATAACTGCGCATAGTTGTTCGAGGAGAGCAAGTCCATGATGTTCCATGAATACTGAGAATTCAACTCCAAATTCAGAAACAAACCCCGAAAACACATTTTAAGAAACCAAAATGCGAGTTCACGTAGAACATACATCAAACACATGGTGGGCACTACATGTTAAAAGATTTCAAAACACAATCACTACCTTAAATTAGTCCGTTGCAATCAATTATCAATTACTCAAGTATTACATTCATTATACGAGTAACTAAAGGAAGCAAAATGAAAAAAAAAAAAAGAAAAAAGAAAAGAAAAAAAGAGGATTGGTACTGGCCCAGTTGTCTGTGCGCCAGAATTGCAATTCTGGCGCACATACAGCTGCGCCAAAATTGGATTCTGGCGCACAGATCTGTGCGCCAGAATTCAATTCTAGCGCACAGATAGCTGCGCCAGTAAGCACAAACAGTTTCCCGAATCCAATTCTGATACGAAATTAACACAAATTACAATGCAAAATTGATACGAATCTAATTAAAAAATGAATTGGAATTATAAACAAATTAAGTGTACTAACTACTAACCTTGGAGTGATCTCTAAAATCTTTGAATCTTCTTGTGAGTCATGAATTGATAGTTGATGAAGGAGCTTGATGAAGATTTATGTGTGCCGTGTGTATTATTGTGTGTCGTGTGTTTTGTGGTTTCTTTTTGGGTTGGTGATGGTATTAAATGTTGTTCTATTTTTTTTTTTCTTTCTTTTTCTTTCATGAATAAGTTCATATTAGATCCATGTCATATTTAATTTAATTTTAAACTTATATATTTTACAATATTAAGTTTTGGGTAAAAAAGTTAAATTTTATATAATTATGATATTATTGCAATTTGTCAAGTGTGTGGACAGTACTTCGTAAAATTGGGACCAAAAATAACATCTCCCTTTTCCTAACCCAAAAATGAAATTATTTTACCCCACTCGTCAATATTTTAATATTTTTATTTCCTACTTCATCATTATTTTATATATTCTCTGTCATATATATTTTGTCACAAACTAATAATTTTACCAATATAATACACGATACAAAGTAATACGAAGTATTTTATTATTATTTCTTAATTCAACATAAAATAGTTGCTTACCAAATTTATTATGGAATGGAGTGATCACTAAATTTATTATGATGATGAATGCTAGAAGGCATATGGTCCCCTGGTTATGGAAGCTTTTTCTGATCGGTGATGTCTAGTGTTGGTTTTGGGTTGTTGGGTTATGTTTGTTTCACTAGAAAAACTCTGAATTTATCTGAACTGAACATATTTGAACTGAATTGAACTTAATTAATCTGAACTGGACTGAACTTATTTGAAGTATAAATTTTAACTAAGCAAACTTGAACTGAACTTAATTTATCTGAACTGAACTGAACTTAATAAAGCTGAACTGAACTGGATTGAACTTATCTGAACTGAACTTAATAAAACTGAAATTAAGGTGAAACGAGTCTAAGCAAACTTGAACTGAACTTAATATATCTGAACTGAACTCAACTAAACTTATCTGAACTGAACTTAATAAAACTGAAATTAAGATGAAACGAACAGAGCCTTAATGATGTATGTGGGTGGCTGGTGTGATTTGCAAGTTTCAGTTTAGTTTCAAATATATTTTGTTTACTATGGTTTGACCGGAAGTTTGTCTCTGAGTATTTCAGTTGTAATTTGTTCGAACATTCCTTATGCTCTTTATTATTCGATAAAAATTAATTTTGCCGCTTAAAAAAACTAACATTACTACTACTTATGTAATAATATTACACAAGCTTGGTGTCCAGTTTGACCGTGCCCCACAACATTAAACGACTCATCCATTAGAGGGTCCATAACTTTTTAAGGCCAATTAATGGCTTTAATTACAAAAACAATCCCATTAGATTAACAATTACATTTTAGTCCAAAATCACATTTTTGTGTTGACCAACCAAAATCAGATTTTGCAACCAAACAAGGCCTAAGCCTTAGGTCTTAAAAGAAAGAAAAACACATGCCTAAAAAAAAAAAGAATTTTTTATTTTCACTTTAAAAACATACCAAAATATTTTTTTTTCTTCTTTAAAAGTTCCATTTTATTTTAATTTTTTCTATATTTTTTTTTTAAATTTAGCTCTGTTTGGAGCGCGGTGTGTGCAAGGTCCAGATTTAAAAAAAAAACAAAATGGGACAATAAATTAGAGCTCTGGAATTATAAAATCGATTACTAAAATGATAAAATTCACTAAGACAACACTATCACACCACCAGCGCACGCCCTCACACTCACACTTACAAAAATAAATTCTTAGGCCTATTTTTCCTGAAAAAGAAGTTATTTTTCTATTTGATTTTTTACTTAATAGCTTCTTCCAGAAAAAAATGCCATATGTTTTTTAGAAAAATAACTTAAATAAAAAAGAATAGATCTTTTAAGTTATATTTCTATTTTTTAAATCAAAGTTTTAAGGCATGTTTGGTTGTCCAAAATTGAATTTTGATAATCAACCTAAAAATGGACTAGAATGTAATTGTTGTGTCACTAGTTGTCAAATTATAATATTTCTAATCTAGTGAAATTTAAAATGATATGAGTACCACTAAAGACCCCATAAAATGTAATTTTCTCTCCATTTAATTTGTGTGTGAAAGTCAAGTTGGAGTTCTTATAACTTTGATAAAAAATATTTTTATAGGTATATATTTCATTTGTCCCACTGAATTTTTTTAATTTGTTTTGTTGATTTTTTTTTGCAATGTTTGACCTCTAATAAATCCTAGTAAATTTTACCGAAAAGATAATTAATGAAATTATATAATGAAAATAGAGACATTATATCTTCATAATAAATTTTCATAAATTAATTTTTCATTATAGTTTAGGAGTAATCGGAGATCAAACAGAGCACAAAAAAGTCAACAAAAACAAACATAAAAAATAACTGAGAAAAATGAGTACATAAAATTTAATATATTAATTAACATGTATATTTGAAATTTTATATATTTAATACTACGTACTATTATTTTAACACCCAACCATATCCCCGCGGAGAGTAGCTAGGTGCGTCGGTTCATTTTTCACCGGGGCGATATTAAGACCATAAATATCAGCCACCACCCACCACCCACACCACTATCCAATTTCAAATAAAAAATTAATTTCTCTCTCATACACATACCTCATCCTTCAACCAACCCACCACAACACCAAAAACCACATTTATCCATGACCACCCACCATCCAATAAATTCAATTTATTTGTTTTTTTATTTTCTTATTATCATTTAATAATTATAATATAATAATTGTATATTATTATAAAATTACTGTATTAATCTAGAAAAGTTCTCTAATTTTCCGAAATAACAAATTAAGCATTATTATATTAATAAAGTACAACCATTACTAAAATTACTAAAGGAAAAAATTAATATTACAATATTTTTATAAATTGATTACAACGAAAAACATGAAATGCAGAATTATGAAAAAATGAAATAAAAATACATATTTAGTCCTCCTCATCATTGAAATTCTCCCATATGTGCTCAATCAAGTCGTTCATAAGTTCCTTGTGCGCCTCTTTGTTCCGAAGTTGATCCCTGTTAGTCATATATTGGGCAACACTTGCAATTCGTTCCGTGGAGAAGTTGAAAATGGGATCCACATAGCCTTCTTCAGGCTCTTCTTGGTTGACCTGTCTCGTCCGATCATTCATAAATTCTTTGGGATCGGTATAGTTCAGATAAGTGTCTCTTTCATCCTCCACTATCATATTGTGCATGATGATACACGCATGCATAATTGTCCCCATAGCATGTCGATCCCATAGAAAACATGGATTTTTTATAAATGCGAATCGAGCTTGTAGAACACCAAATGCCCGTTCAACATCTTTCCTAACAGACTCTTGATGTTGAGCAAATAACTTGTGCTTACGGACAATAGGAGACTTGATAGATTTGACAAATGCAGCCCATCTTGGATATATGCCATCAGTGAGGTAATACCCCATATTTCTTTGTCGGCCGTTAATGGTTTAATTGACTTTCGGTGCACGGCCTGCTAAAATATCATCGAAAATAGGTGATTTGTTTAGCACATTAATATCATTGTTTGTACCTGGGGATCCAAAAAATGCATGCCAAATCCATAGGTCTTCGGATGCAACAGCTTCCAAAATAATCGTTGGTTTCCCACTTCTTCCTTGATACTGCCTTGCCCAAGCAGTCGGACAATTCTTCCATTCCCAGTGCATGCAATCAATACTTCCCATCATGCCCGGAAATCCACGTTCTTCACCAATGTGTAGTAGTCGTGCCATGTCTTCTTGTGTTGGACGCCTAAGGTATTCATTCCCAAAGTTGGCAACTACGCCTTCTGCAAACTTCATAACTGATTTTCTTATCACTTGTTCGCTCATTCGAAGGCACTCGTCATGCAAATCTGGTGATGTTCCGTAGGCTAAAACTCTTATAGCGCCAGTACATTTTTGGATCAAAGACATACCTAGCCGACCAGTGGCATCACGCTTCTGCTGAAAATATTCATCGGAACTTAGTGCCTCCATTATACGCTCAAAGACGTGCTTTCTCATTCGAAACCTACGACGAAAAATATCTTCATGGTAGATTGGCGTGTCTGAAAAATACATTTTGAACAGTTGTTCATGACCATCCTCACGAATTCGCTCAATATGACGCCTCTTAGCTCTAGTATTGTGGCTTGTGGGTTGTAACATGGTAGGAATTTTCATGACCACATCCTCGAGAATGCGATTAAGTGTTTGGTTTTGTTCTGCCAACTCATCTATTTCGTTGAGACTGGAAGAAGCATAACTTGACATTATTTTTAGTGTGGATACAAGGAAGAGTGAGGGGAAGTAGAAGTGTTGGAAAAGATGTAGGTGTAAGTATGGTAAAGATCACTTTCATATTTAAAGAGAGGTATAGATGAATTTGAGTGGACAATGAGTTGGATCTTAGTCAACAATGAGTTGGATATGAGTCAGCAAATTGGGAGAAGCATGTGAAGTTTAAAGTTTGTCTGACAAAGATGGAATCATTAAAGTTGTAGTGGAAGATGAATTGACTAAAGAGGAAGAAACATGTGAACTTTCTTGAAAAAAACGAAAGTAGAATAGGCTATAGACTGATAAAAGTTCATAGATTTAAATATAGCAGTACATATCAATAAGAAACAACACACCTTACATTTGAAAATAGCAAATACACCCGATTACAAACATAATTATACATAATGGAGCGAAATCAAACATAACTGAAATAATATGAAGACATAGTAATGCATTACGACAATAAAAAGACATAGCGATAATTAAAGGTACTCCGCCAACAAGCGATTCTTGACCTGTTCTTCTTGCTCAGTTAGATTCGGTTTAGCCAACAAAGCATTCAACAAATTGGCATTTAGCTTCTTTTTCTCAAATTCGACCTTCACCTCAAGTTCTTTCTCACGCGTGATCCTCATTGCACGCAACTCACTAGTAAATTCATCTGAAATCACAGTAGTTGATGAAGATGCCACACCCTTGCCCTTCCTTCTAGCTTTTGCCGCATTTCGGCCGGTAGGACGGTTTATTGTTGAAGCACCACTCACTGGAGTATCTGGTGTACCATCATCATCATCATCGGTTCTTGATTTTTTTGAACTACCATGACCTTCTTGCTCGGATTCCATTGCATCTGGATGAGGCCTTCTTTGTCCTCCACCATAACTCAACTCCCACTTGGGTGCGTGGCGCATAACTGTTTCAAACACAAGTTTATGCGGAAATCCAGCCTTCTTGCCCTTAGTACCCTTACTATATAACTTGTTAGCTATAGCGTCAACATCTGCATCACTCATTCCGCTCGTTTTCTGGGCATAGGCTTCCTTGCAACAACCGATCCACTCAGTGACATTTTTGTTGAGCCGCTGATAACGAGCTCTCATTGACTCTGCGGAACGTTGATTGATTTTTCCGGGGTTTCCTTTTCGCGCTTGCTCATATAACTTATAAACCTCACCCCAAAAGGTTTCTTGTTTCTGACCAGTGCCCTTTATCGCATTTTGACTGACGTAAATCCATGCTGACATTAGGGTGCAATCTTCAACGGCATCCCAAGACACCGCCGCTTGATTGTTCGAGTTCGTAACATTTTGAGGGGTCGAGTTCGTAACATTTTGAGGCTCGGGGCTATTTTGTGTGGGATTCAGTGGAAACTGAGTGTATGTTTCATAACTTGGGAAACCTGAAGAGTTTTTGGTACTTTGATAAGTAGAATAAAACTCTGGAAAGAAATCTTCATTTGGATCCATTTGGCTAGGAGAGAATGAGAGAGAGATTGAGAGTAATTTAGGGTTTTTAGAAGTGTGTGAAATATAATGAAGTTAGGTTATATTTATAGATGGAAAAAAATTATGAATTTTAATATATATATATATATATATATATATATATATATATATATATATATATATATATATATATATATATATATATATATATATATATATATATATATATATTAAATAATAAAAATATCAGATAATATAAAAGATAATAATAAAATCTAAAAAGATAATTATAAAATCTAAAAAGATAATTAAAAAGATAAATAGAAAATAAAAAAATGGACAAATAGGAGGGGGACAAGTGTCCCCCTCCATATATGCCACCAGCCGGTGGCTGGTGGCAGCAGTGCGCCCATGCATGTATTACTTTTTTTTAATCTTGTTGGGCACAGTGGGGCCCACTGAACAGTGGCCACCACTTGTGACCCAACAAGACCGATAATGGAGGTCTAATGGTATTAGAGTCTAACCTACCGAATACCCACAAAGGGTAGGTAGTTGGTTGGGATAAAATGCAACGAGAACTCCACACAATTTAAGAGGGGTGAATGTAACGCTCAGAATTTTAAGGATCTTAAAGAGATTGAGAATGCTACTCATGTAAACAAGGTGCATCTCTTTTTTCAGAATTCCATCCATAATAACTCCAGAGTTGAGTTAACAAAGTTAAGCGTGGTTGTTCTGGATCAATCCTAGGATGAGTAATCTACTAGGAAGTACCGTGCCGATCCAAATAGTCGGACATTCGATCCTTATAGCCGGGCATTACAGTTATTAAGATAAATATGAATATTATTGAATGATAAATGGAAGAGAAAGTATTATTCTCGTCAATCAATATGAGAGTACATGAGAGTGTATATATACAAGTAGTAAAGTATCTCTAAAGTCTATCTGGAGATTAACAAACCAGAGAAATACACATAACAAACTAACAAACTAGAGAGATCAGTAAACTCTTTTTACATTTCACACCCCCTCCCACCCAAGGATCACTCCAAAAACTAGTCTCCGAACCTGAACCCACAGCAACTCCAATACTCTCCACAAACCAGCTACTCAAGGCCACTTTAGACACCAAATTCCTCCACCAACTCGACCAGCCACTCGCACACGATCTCTTCTCCTTCAAAGACCGCATACACTCCCAAAGAGACCCATACTTAGAAATCAGAACTCTACCCCAAAAACCTGAGACACCAAGCAACAACCTACATGCCCATTTCCCAAGAAGAGCGAGATTAAACAAGCGTAAGTCCTTCACCCCTAAACCTCCCAACTCTTTTGGCAAACACACCGTCTCCCACTTTACCCAAGCTACCTTCTTATCCCCCACCGCCGACGCCCCCCACAAGAAATTTCTTTGTAAAGAGACAAGTTCCCAAATCACAGCACTAGGCGCATGGAAGAAAGACAAATAATAGATAGGCAACGCCCCCATCACCGATTTCAGCAGCACTATGCGACCTCCAAAAGAAAGATACTTATGCTCCCAACTTGATAACCGACGCTTAACTTTGTCAACCACCACCTTCCACATGTTAACTCTACCCTCCTTTTCACCCACCGGCAGGCCTAGATAAATAAAAGGAAAGCTACCAACATGACAATTCAACCGATCAGCCCAACGAGAGATACTCTCAACATCCACCCCAACACCCACCAACAACTCTTCCTGAAATTAATCTTTAAGCCGGACACCCCCTCAAAAGACCTCAAAATCGCCTTCAGAACCAAAATATTAGACTCTGACGCTTCCCCAAAGAAGATCGTATCATCCGCAAATTGTAGGTGTGACACACACACCCCCTCCTTCCCCAACCTATAAGGGACATACACGCCATCCGCCACCGCCTTCTTCACCATCATACTCAACCCTTCAGCAACAATAAGAAACAAAAAGGGAGACAACTGTAACGATGCAACCAATCCGTCCGGCGTGGTTACTCCTAGACGGACCCACACACGTCCCAACAGTATGATATTGTCCGCTTTGGGTGAGCTGATGAATGTGTATTTTACACTTTCATTTGAGTCTTTTTCACCTATTTTAGCTATCCTCTATGTTAATTTAGCTATATTTTAGTACATTTTATTAGAATAGTGTCACGTTTCCCTTTAGATTTTATTGTACAGGTTTTGGTTGAAAATCGAGGATTTCCGGGAAATTATATTGAAGTTGACAAGGAATTGGTGTTCCAAAAGCCTATTTGGAGTATCTGAAGGTTTCCGGATAGGATTTGGAGTCTAGGGGTCGAATCTGGAGGTCAGAAACTGAGTCCGAAAAGGGGAAGAAATCCAAAAACGCGTCGAAAACGCGGAATTCGCGAGATTATCTCCCGGGCGTGGGGCGAACCGCCCCACAATATTTCGAGGCCTATTTCTCACCTCTGTTTGCAGTTTTAGGTAGGAACTTCCCAGAGCCTATTCTGGGGGTTCGTAGCTTAGTACACTTTTTCATAGCAGTTTGGAGCTTGTAGGATCGCAATTCTTCGGAGATTGACAACCTTCGGTAACATTGTATCTTACAGTTTATTCTACTTATTTTAATTTATCTTTCAACATGTTTTCTTCTATGATTTCTGTTGATTGCATGCCTATTATGAGTAGCTAAACTTATCGTTGGTGGTAGTATGTGAATTCTTAGCGAAGGGAAGATAATCATGCTAATGGCTATATCGCACATTATACTCCGTGTTATTGCTTTATTTCGTTGATCAGGCTCAACCTAAATTCTCGTATGTTGTATTAATTATTATGCACAATTGGACCATCGTCGACCTAGGCGCGTGTATATCTTCGTAGTGTTGAATAATTACGGAACACAATTGGACAATAGTACTTGACTTGTCAGTATCTTTATCTTCGTAGTGCTTAATATTTACAACAGGACATTAGATTGATCAAAGATCTCCATGCAAGACCGAGGAATTTACGCATGATTATTGAACCGTTATGCTTTGAAGGATCATACTATCACCAATCTCCATTATCTGTTAGAAAAACCCTTTGCTATCTGTCTGCTGTTTTTATATTCTAAATTAGATTTGATAAAGCTAGTTATAGTCCTTAGAGAACGACACTCGAGGTCATTCTACTGCTACACTACGGTTTTCGTTGTAGTTGTGAATTGCCTTTGGCTAAATAACAAATATATTTGATTGAACCGGGACCCGACAAACCTGCGTTCATCAAATTGGCACCGCTGCCGGGGACTATACTCCTTTTTTCTGTTTAATTTGTTTATATTTTCAGCTTTCGATTCCTAATTCTATTAGTTTTAGTTTTCCTTTTTAATCTCTCTCTGATACTGCTTTCCTAGTCTGTTACAGATAGTGTATGCCACATACACGATCTAAAGGAACACCACTTGTTGATTCAATTGCTGAGATCGACAGAGTCTACCACCAAAGAAGGCGCTACTTCAAAGGCGTGCACTAGAGGAAATAGAGGATACCGATTTCTCTGAATCTCTACACAGTCTTTTCAAGGAAATCGACGGAATGGCAGAAGCTAGACCACTGAAAGCATGGGTTCAACCCACCAAGGATCGTATGAGGGGACCGGCGATTGTTCTTTCGTCTGCAACCCGAGATCTGGAAATCAAGAACCACGCATTCCAACAACTTCCGAGGTTCTATGGCTTATCAAGGGAAGATGTGATGGGGTACTTGCACGATATCGATGATTTCGTCAACCAACTCCCACGACCCGGAGCTGAAATAACAACGGATGAGTTGAGGATGAAGGTTTTTGCTATGGGACTTGGCGACAGAGCCAAATCATGGTTGAGTTCTCTACCAGCAGGCTCGCTGGACACTTGGGAGAAGGTTTTTTCAGCTTTCATGGAGAAATACTTCCCTCACACCTTGACTACCGCGCTAAAGGCGCAAATCATTGGATTCAACCAGGACTATGATGAGACCATCTACACCGCGTTTAAGAGATTCCAAGATCTCACGAACAAGTGCCCTCACCATGGTTTTGAGCTTTCTGACCTAGTCCAACACTTCTACAATGGACTAACCTTCGAGAACCAACAAGTGGTGGATTTCCAATGCCGAGACAATATTTGGGAGGAAACCGCAGAAGCCGTCTGGGCAGTTTTCGAAAGGCTTGCTAAGGGTTCGCACTTCAAGGACCCAAGAGCGATGGTTAGGAGATGTGGACCTGAAGCTCCACCGACTCAAGAAGCCCCTATGTATAGGGGGAATGGGGATCAATTCGAGTGCTTTACCAACAAATTGAAGCAAGTCCTCAAGAGCGCCACCGGAACAACTGTTTCGAACAAAGTATGCCGAATATGCAAGAACTATGGGCATGGGGCTCATATGTGTAGATCGGAGCTTGCATTTGATGATGGAAATTGGGCTCGAGGAGGCGAAGAGGAAACCTTTTCTACGGAGTTTGGTACTCAAGAAGTTAGCTACGGGCAAGACGGTAGGAATCCTCGAGGTGGATTTTGGAGAAGAGGATTCCGAAACAATCAAGGATATGCACCGGCTAACCAAACTTATGGCCCTAACCAAGACCGTAGTAGGCTAAACTATGGTAATGATCACTGCGAAAATCCCGCTCCGAAAGAGCCACCGAAGTCGAAGTCGACTCAACTGATGGAGAACTTGCAAAAAATGGTCGATCACACACAAAGTTTTCTCAAACGATATGAAGAAGATTCCGAGAAGACTAGGGCAAGGCTTGATAGGTTTGAAGAGAGCACTAGGCTTGCCCATCAAAAGATGCAAGAATTGATCGACCGAGGAGCAAGTAGGGAACAAGGCAAACTGCCTAGCAACACTGAGAAGTCGAATTCCATTACATTGGCTGGTGATCTACCTGACGAAATCACCATCAAGAAGGTTGCTAAGTGCGAGTGTTGCAAGAAGGAGGAACTTCTACAGGCTAAGGAAGAAGAGAAGGACCTTGGTTCTGACGAAAGTGAAGAGGAGCAAGAGGATCCCGAGCCACTCCCTAAAAGTTTGGATGTTAAAGTAGGGATTGGTGAGCTTGAAGATGTCCGTGCCACACTAGACACGGGATCCTACTCAAACATACTCCCTTTAAATGTGTTTGAAAAGAGTATCCTTGGAAAACTATCTGAGCATAGGGCTATTGTGCAACTGGCGGATGGATCCTTTATGAGACCTGAAGGCGTTGTGAAAAATGTGTTGGTCAAGATTGGTGAAGCTTCTGTATACACCAATTTTGTAGTTATGCCGGCGTCTGCACCTGGAACGGGGGATGTCATACTCTTAGGGCAAACGTTCTTGACTAAACTACACTCCGTGATGGACATCTACCAAAGAACTTGCACTATTGAAGTGGATGGCAAGCAACACGTGTTGCAAGCCATATCTGATCCACCTGATATTTCTTTCACTACTCACTACTGTGGTCTTACAGCCTATATTCTTTCTTATTCACATGTTCGTGGCATGGAGAGGAGATCAATGAAGGGGAAGTCTAGTACCCGCAGGAAGAAGAGATAGGCACAGACAGGAGTCGAGTCAAAGACTTTAAACAATGGCGCTACCCGGGAGGCA
Organism: Plantago ovata; assembly: GCA_028274465.1. Classification (NCBI taxonomy): domain Eukaryota; kingdom Viridiplantae; phylum Streptophyta; class Magnoliopsida; order Lamiales; family Plantaginaceae; genus Plantago; species Plantago ovata. The sequence goes on along the minus strand of CM051456.1, from coordinate 96,693,571 downwards.
ACCCGGAGTTTTTATCGCTTTCTTTACCGCTTTATTGCATGCATTCATTCTTGAACTATTTGCTTCTCGTATGCGAATTTATTCATGTCTGTGTCGTATATGCTTATGTTTGAGTGATATTTTTCGAGTGGTTTTTTGAAAAAAAATAGGTTTCGGGGATTAAAACTGTGTTTTCTGCCGAAAGAACCGTCTCCCCACATCGGGGAGCGGGGGGCGAATCGCCCCCCATGAGGGGTGAATCGCCCCACGTGGGACGAATCGCCCCACACCGGGGGCGACTCGCCCCACGGTTCCAGTAGCTAGAAAAACGCGAATTTCTTCCTCTTACCTCATTTTCTTCATATCTTCATCATTCCTCCTCCCCAAAAACCGAAAATCGTGATTTTACCTTCAAAATCTCATAACTTCTTCATTTCTTCACCAAATTTAGTGTTCTTTAGCTTCAATCGAAGCCTATTACGTGATCTATCTTTCCATCCGAACAGATTTCGTCCTAATGCATTAGATTTTCAGATCTGAGGTATCTTCTTATGAACCCTAATTTTCGAATTTGGGGGTTTTCTAATTTGAGCTTCAATTTTGCTTATTTGATGCATGGGTATGTTTTTTGTGTGATTAGAAGCGTTATTTACTATCAATTGCATGCTCAATTATGCTTGGATTGTTGATTTGAGAATTTTGCTACTAGATGATATATCTTGTTATGCAATATGTCTTTATCTTTGATTTCTTGCATATGATTGTGTTTATTGGTGTAATGATGTTGGATTTGATGGTAGAATGCTAAATTGTTGAGTATGAGGATTTATGATGGTAGAATTTTTCGCTACTATGGTATGAATTGAGCCTTGTTATCTAGGATATTGGTTGTCTAGTAAGAGCATAATGTGATGTATTGCATGTAGTAGTTACATTGGTATGTTGCATGATGAAGAAGCTAGGCTAGACATTAAGGTTTGGGGAGCTCGATTGTTGATTTTATCACTTGTGTGTTTCGTTCTTACACTAGCATATGCATGAGTCAGTTTTCTGTCATACGAGGTACTAACTGTTGTTTGTAGGAACCATGCCAAGGGAAAGGAGCATTCCCGTATGATTTCTATGAAGTATTGGAGGGGGATCGATTACAACCATGCCAAGAAGAGTGACCTCGTTAGATGTGCGTTCGAGCCAAGGGGTTTTGCAACAACGTCGTGGATTATCCAAGAGGAGGAGCTAGAGTACACCTGGAGTAAGGACTCCTATGCCTATTCATGCACCACCGAAGGGACAGAAACCATTATTACGTCAGCAATCCATCACACGGACTGCAAAGTTCATGTGAACTGGAAGGCACCGGGACATTCTCGCCGCGACGGATTCAATCTCGAGTTCGCAGTTGCTAGAAGGTTCCGAAGCGCTAGCTTGGTTCCAAAACATAATGACATGGGTGCCCGGCCCCTCGTTGGGGTACCCCTTGACTGCCTCTAAAGGGAGCATCGTATAGACATCGATCGGATCAACCGTAGAGAATGTGGTCGGCATTTGAAAAAATGGTAGAAGACTTCTGAGTATCAAAGCAGCTTACTGTAACCTCCTTGGGGTGTAAAACGCTGGAGGGGGAGGTCCTGATACCACTGCTCTTTCCCCTTCAACAGTTCACAACCTATTGGAGGGCTACAGGATGGAGGATTCCATAACAGCGGCGGCTAATCCTGAGGATTCTACTCGACACTACAACTCTACTAGTGAGGATGTGCGTGACAGTAGTGACAATGAAGGCCATACGGGCAATGATGATACTAATGGAGGAGTTGTTCCTATCCGGACTATAATTGAAACTACCACGCCTACCAGAACACCTGATGACACCCTATAAAGCTCCCAGAGCAGTCCCAATAACTCACAAGCAGCACACTCAGCCGACCGAGGCCAAACCATGGGGTAACATCTAGTATCACATCTTATTTCCTCATTTTCTTACTGCTAGGGACTAGCGTTAATTTCATGAAGGGGGATGGGATTTAAGTGATCTAGTATTGTTAGCTTGAAGCTTGGTATTGGTAGGATGAGTATAGTACCTCGCATGCTTTATCCGTCTGCATTTGCATTTGCACGTTTACTGCTTTCTTAGATTTTTTAGGTTGCATTCACTACATTCATCCTAGGATAGTCTTGCATGTTTTATATGGAGTTTATTGCCGAATTTTTTGAACTTTTTTATTGGGTAGATCAACTAACTATGCCATTAATCGTATGCTTCATCTCTATGAATTTGTTTGAGGTTTTTCTCGCTTGGCTTGTCACATTTATGTATTGCACTTAGTTAAGCTTGGTAGTCTCGACATCACTTAGTGGTGTTTTCTCTACCGCGGTTCACGAATGCCTTTATACTAGGATGATGCATGTTAGGGTCTTATGGTTGTTTTCCGAGTAATTATGTACCTAAGAGGCAACAAGTCTTCACCATGCTTTGAGATTGCTAAATGCCTAGGAAGGAGGTAGTGTGAGGTTGTGGGATCCTTTGTTTATAACCTATTCTTCCGAATAGGTTTGGGGAGGGGGTTACACCATCATTAGACTTGTTTTCGTTTTTTCATTTCCGTATCGTGAGTTTATTTTTCCTTTTCCGTAAATTTTGTACTCCAACCTATTCTTTCGAATAGGTTTGGGGAAGTCGTGTGAGTCATTTTGTTTCTCTTTTTGTTATGCTACTGCTGGCTAGAAAAAATACAAAAAAAAAAAAGAAAGAAAGAAAAATTCCAGGAACAAAAAAAGAAAAAGGAAAAAGAAGGAAAAAAGAATCTGGAAAGAAAAAAAAGAAAAAAAGAAAAGACCCCAAAAAAGCATAGAAGGGTCCAAAAAAGAAAGCCAAATAGAACTTTAGCAAAGTGTTGTGTCTTTTCCAATTCTTGTAATGTTTGTAATCGTGTTGTAATTTTCTATTTTTTATCTTTTTTGTCTTGAGTATCATCTGTTCTAGACCACCCTCGTCCTGCCATTCAGGAAGTGGTGACTAGCTTAAGACTTTACTTGAGAGATGGGTAGAATAGGGGAGTGTTATCTTTTATAGGGAACCCTCCTTTGTTTGATGAGAGCCAGTACTGGTTCGACCTCTTTTGAGGAAAAGTCTTAACATGGTGGAACAGCAGTAAATCCTCAGTTTCATAGGCATGGGACAACCATTCGTATCTTAGCATGCTTCATTACGTCGTCACTGACTAGGTCCAGGTAGAGAATGTTACGAGAGACTATCTTGTCTTGACAAAAGTGCTTATGTGGATGTGTATAAGTCAATCGAGGTATTCTTCAACCTATATTCATGCTTTGATTTATATGGTTTTTGTTCATATGTTTTTTGGTAGATTCAGTAGATTAGTTCATTTTATTTGGCATGAGACTCCATTTTGTGTCTTGCATTGTTTTTTGTATTAGAGTCTAGCTTAGTTGCTTGAGGACAAGCAAAGGTTCGGTTTGGGGAGTTTGATGAATGTGTATTTTACACTTTCATTTGAGTCTTTTTCACCTATTTTAGCTATCCTCTATGTTAATTTAGCTATATTTTAGTACATTTTATTAGAATAGTGTCACGTTTCCCTTTAGATTTTATTTTACAGGTTTTGGTTGAAAATCGAGAATTTCCGGGCAATTATATTGAAGTTGACAAGGAATTGGTGTTCCAGAAGCCTATTTGGAGTATCTGAAGGTTTCCGGATAGGATTTGGAGTCTAGGGGTCGAATCTGGAGGTTAGAAGTCCACTAGAAGTCAGAAACCGAGTCTGAAAAGGGGAAGAAATCCAAAAACGCGTCAAAAACGCGGAATTCGCGAGATTTTCTCCCGGGCGAACCGCCCGGGATGTGGGGCGAACCGCCCCACAATATTTCGAGGCCTATATATAGTTGCTTAGTTTTCTCCGAAATTCATACTTTTCCAGACCTACTTTCTCACCTCTCTCTGTAGTTTTAGATAGGAACTTCCCAGAGCCTGTTCTGGGGGTTCGTAGCTTAGTACACTTTTTCATAGCAATTTGGAGCTTGTAGGATCGCAATTCTTCGGAGATTGACAACCTTCTGTAACATTGTATCTTACAGTTTATTCTACTTATTTTAATTTATCTTTCAACATGTTTTCTTCTATGATTTCTGTTGATTGCATGCCTATTATGAGTAGCTAAACTTATCGTTGGTGGTAGTATGTGAATTCTTAGCGAAGGGAAGATAATCATGCTAATGGCTATATCGCGCATTATACTCCGTGTTATTGCTTTATTTCGTTGATCAGGCTCAACCTAAATTCTCGTATGTTGTATTAATTATTATGCACAATTGGACCCTCGTCGACCTAGGCGCGTGTATATCTTCGTAGTGTTGAATAATTACGGAACACAATTGGAAAATAGTGTTTGACTTGTCAGTATCTTTATCTTCGTAGTGCTTAATATTTACAACAGGACATTAGATTGATCAAAGATCTCCATGCAAGACCGAGGAATTTACGCATGATTATCGACCCGTTATGCTTTGAAGGATCATACTATCACCAATCTCCATTATCTGTTATAAAAACCCTTTGCTATCTGTCTGCTGTTTTTATATTCTAAATTAGATTTGATAAAGCTAGTTATAGTCCTTAGAGAACGACACTCGAGGTCATTCTACTGCTACACTACGGTTTTCGTTGTAGTTGTGAATTGCCTTTGGCTAAATAACAAATATATTTGATCGAACCGGGACCCGACAAACCCACGTTCATCATGAGTCCGCACGGATTTGCTTTTGGAATCACCCAAAAGTCCTCATACCATGTGAGAGTGGTGGTCTAACATATATACCCTTTATTCCAATCACTCTTAAGCGATGTGGGATGCGGGGCATTACAACAACGGATCACCCTGCCGTAGATCTCTACCCAACTTAAACTCCTTAGTGGGACTCCCATTCACCAACACAGAAGAGCAAGCAGTAGAGACACACTCCATAATCCACCTGGACCCAAACCCCATCCGTCCCAACATCTCCTCCAGAAAATCCCACCGCACTGAATCGAAAGCTTTTTCGAAATCAATCTTGAAAGCAAACAACCCCCTTCTCTTCTTCACCGGCCCACTTGTAAGAAAATATGGTCAGAGTTACCCCTAGGGTACGCAGTGGAATTTCAAAATTTTTCTTAACATACAGGTTGACTGATCATGTATATGTCGTATATATATATAAACACGTCAATTAGAAGACTAACCTTACTTCCAAAGCAGCTTCCAAGTTTTCGTAATAATCCGGTGTATCTTCTCCTTCGCCGAAGTCGAAGATATCTGCAATACTATGATTATCTGCAAGACAATAAGAGTTAGTTTCCAGCTCCTAGAACCTCAACCTTGGTATCCACGGATGAACAGCCTATCGGAATAATGCTAGGATATTCTTTTGTGTGATCAAGAAGACGGGGCGGCGATTCCTCCGGCAGAGGTGGCGCGCGCGTGGAGGCTATATAGAGGAGGGGAGAGCTTTTTATTTTCTCTAAGAAAACTGGGTAGAATAATTGTGAAAGTCTATGTCAAAAGCTCTCTAATAGTCTACTATATATAGTAGTCAATAGAAGCCTAAAGCATAAGTAATTAGACTTCGTAAAGGAATAAAAATCTAATTCTTATCGCACAAGAAAACCAATATCAAGTCTAGATTCATTCCCAATCAAATTAAAACTCAATCAGGAAAATCTAACTTATCCCTTGGACTTCTAATAGAGGAAGGAAGTCGAACTCCTTCCCCTACTCATCTATGCGCGCGCACGCTCTCCCAGGGACAGTAGGTGGGTCCCGATTTTGGGACCCACTTATAGTTCTAAGGCAATTCAAACTCCGAGTAGATTTTGCCCAAGTGCATATGTTAATTCTAAATTAACATATCCTTTCAAATCAAACCTCTATTATATTTCCAAAATATAATCTTTAATTGTATTTACATAAAATACAATTAATTAGCCAATTCAATTAATAATTCCAAATCATTAATTGAGCCACCAAATATTATAATTAATTCCAAATCAATTGTAATCCATCAATCACAATTAATTCCAAATTAATTGCGATTCCATCTTCAAGGATATTCTGATAGACTGAATCACCACATAGTGTGACCCATAGGGCCTCATCGTATTAAGCAAGTCCTAGACTAGGCAACATGGAATTCCTAGACGGTTCCATTTGCAATATTAATATGTGAGGACGTTTGAGAGGTTTCTCAAAGCTAACCCTTTCGTTGCGAAGTTTGTTGCGCTCAACGCGGCGATGGTAACGTCCCTTCATCTGATTTGCTCGAATGTATCTAGGATCGATGAAGTGTCTATCCCAATAATACATCCACGGGCGTCTCAGGGAGTTGCTTGGTTAAGATATACTTATGACCATCATAATATATAATTTTCACTGGCCAGTGACTTTACCAACACAACTATGCAGACTATGAGCAGTACTCTCCTGTGCTACACTTGAGAGATGAATCCTTCACAGAATCACTTATCATCCCCATTTGTATGTAGCCATAATCCTGGATCGTGTCTTAGGTCAGCTGCTTATTCAGAGCTGACATCGACGGGTCCACCAAGGATATGGGGCAACAAATGTGATGATAAAGTCCTGTAAGTACAAAGGACGACTGGCATCACTTCGACAACTTACCGGTTCCCATAGACACTTCGATGTAGAGTATACATCGATGGGAGTGTCCGGTGAGTACTTCCATTGTTCGATAATCCTTCTTCGAACAACTATGTGCAGTTATGGGAACGTTTCTCGATTGTCCAACAATCCGTTCCGTGGCCGTGGGATCGGCTCACACTTGCTCCAACAAGTATAACCTCCACGCATACTAGTCTCGTCTGGTTCATTCAGATCCATACATCCGAGATGAACCTCGACTAGGGAGAGTTTGGGATAGATGATAATTCACATAGCTTCCACTATCTGTGTGATCGGTCATCTATCCGAGGGGACATGTTTAATATCAATATAGACAGTAATGGAGATATGACATGTTGCATGTCTGGTGTAATATAAATTTGAAAGCGATACTCAATAGCAAAAGCAACAAACATATATTATATTACGTTGACCTGTGTAATAGTACATATATGCCCTCTATAAGGGCACTATGCCCTTAGTAAGGACTGTCTCTAGGACATATACACTATCCACTAACCACCTCATTCGCCACCAACACACTCTCCATAATATTACGAGACCCCACAAACACAGACTGGTTAGGATAAATCAAATCATCCAAAACTAGACTCAACCGATTAGCAAGTAATTTCGCCAAAATCTTATACCCACTTCCAATCAAAGAAATCGATCGAAACTCCTCAATTTCCACCGGATTACTCTTCTTAGGAATCAAAGTAATGAAATTACTGTTCAATCCTGACACCAACTTTGCATTCCCATGAAACTCCGCAACAAATCTCTCCACATCACCCTTTACCTCCTCCCAAAAGAACCTATAGAAATGGAAATTAAACACATCCGGTCCCAGACTCTTATCCACTCCACAATCCCACACCGCCATTTTTATTTCCTCCAAATCAAACCCCCGCTCCAAAGATAATCTATCAGAATCCACTAATCGCGCACACGACAACCTTCCCAATCGCGTCCCACCATCCTCCCGACTACGAAAATGATCACTAAAATACTTCTGAACACCCTCCTTCACCTTCTCCACATCCTCAACCCACACACCACCAATACGTAAGCCTTTTGTAGCACGCAACCTCCCTCGCAACTTCACACACTCATGAAAATAACGAGAGTCCGCATCACCCTCCTTACCCCACTTATCCTCGATTGCTGAAATCGAATATTACACTGGAGCTCCAAAGCTTCCCTCAACTCATCATGAACCCCATTGATAGTGAATCGATCGATCCTCTATACCGTCTAGTAAGGCCCTAGACGTAAGATCCAACACCGACTCCCCATCCATACCAGAAGAATCAGGCAAAAGCTCCCCCTCCAACTCAGCAACAAGCCTCATCAACTCCTGAGATAAAGACAGAATCCTCCCATCAAGATCCAACACACTACTCCCTAGCCACTTCTTAATCTCCCCCTTCAACGCCTTCAACTTATCTTTTAACAGAAACCCACCCCAACCCTCCACAATCGTCGTAGCCCACACCCTACGGACCAAAGCCACAAACTTCTCCTTCTTATGCCACCCACTAACATACCGAAAAGGCCGAGGACCCCAATCTAGTCGCCAAGACTTCAAAAGTATAGCGGCATGATCAGACACCCGTCTACGCAACCCAAACTGAGATAAATCATTCCACTTATCCACCCAAACCTGGGCCAACAGAAACCGATCCAAACGTCTACAACAGCTCCCGTTCTTCCGATACCAAGTGAACCGGCGCCTATTCAAGGCCAAATTAACCAACTGATCATCCTCTATAAACTCAATGAACCCTCTCATGCCTGTCGTCACACCCCCAGACCCCACACCACGCCGTTCCGACAGGCTTCACACCACATTAAAATCCCCACATATACACCACTTATCTACTACCCCCCCAGACACCCTATCCTTCAACCGACGCCACAACCCAACCCTTCCAGCAGCAATACTAGGCCTGTACACGTTCATAATCCCCACATCTACACCCTCCCAAGCCCCAGTCACCTCCAAATAACAATCATCTCCCCAACGTCCACTCCTAACAAAAACCGACGCATCCCAAATGCACAGAAGGCCACCAGAGAAACCTGACGACCCACTAAACGTGTAACGACCCGACCCACTAATGGGACGAGACCCGGCCCAACGGGCCGGCGAGGTTACTCCTGGGCGCTCTCCGGGGTGATATGTTGGCCCCACAGACCAACACGAGTTCTAATCCACGCACTTTGTCCTCACTCGTGCGCGCACTGGGAACTTCCCAGTGGGTCACCCATCCTAGAATTGCTCCAGAGCAAGCACGCTTAACTCTGAAGTTCTTCTAGGTGAATTCCCGAAAAGAAAGGTGCACCTTGTTGATATGAGTAGCGTTCTCAACCCCTTTAAGCCTCTTAAATGTGGGGCGTTACAATCACCCCCTCTTAAATTGCGCAACGTCCTCGTTGCGCGCTGTCCTGAGACCAACCATCCGTGCAGGATTCTAGAGGTGGCCCCTATGGGCTCAAGAGGTGGCTCCCACCGCCCATACAGTGTAGCACTTTGCCCCGTATGGCACTTAGCTCCTGCAGTTCCGGATAGTCCCGCTCTGATACCACTTGTAACGACCCGACCCACTAATGGGCCGAGACCCGGCCCAACAGGCCGGCGAGGTTACTCTTGGACGCTCTCCGGGGTGATATGCTGGCCCCACAGACCAACACGAGTTCTAATCCACGCACTTTGTCCTCACTCGTGCGCGCACTGGGAACTTCCCAGTGGGTCACCCATCCTAGAATTGCTCCAGAGCAAGCACGCTTAACTCTGAAGTTCTTCTAGGTGAATTCTTGAAAAGAAAGGTGCACCATGTTGATATGAGTAGCGTTCTCAACCCCTTTAAGCCTCTGAAATGTGGGGCGTTACAAAACGCCCAATCGAAGCCATCAGAACCCCAAAGTTTCCGCACTAACCGTCTGTCCACAACACCCAACTTCGTCTCTTGCAAACACAAAAAAATCCAACCTTTCTTTACGCACTAACTCTGCAACCTCCCTTCGTTTTACGCCACCACCCAAACCCCGAATATTCAAACTAAGAATCCGCATTAACAACAATTTCAGTAATAACGCCAGAACCCACCTTGTCACGTGCTCCACCCTCTCTATCACGTACCTCCCAATTTTCAAAAGACTCTGCCGCCGCAACTTCAGAACTTTCCTCAAGTAAGCCTAAATCATTCGCAACGGACCAAACCAACCGTGCTTCTTCTTGACACGTCGTCAACGACTGACCACCTTCACTCGCTGAGACCTGCCCCTGCTGTTGATCGACGCCCTGCAACAACAACTCACTCCACGCCACCGCCTCATGTTCCTAATCTAACGGCTGTTGCAACCCGGCTACCGACCTAGCAGCCTGCTCCTGCTCAGTTCGTACGTTGCCAGCCTGCTACTGGACAGAAATTGAACTGGCAGCATGCCCAGTTCCAGTACTCACCATTGCTAGCTGTCGCACATCATCCCTAACAACACCTTCTCCACCTGCTACGAGATCAGACCGCGGTTCCCCAACAAACCCACCTTCTACCACCGTCAAACTATCCCCACGTACCTCCCAAGTGTGAGCCATACGCCTAGCACTCTTCTTCGCCTTAAATCGACTTCTCTATAAGTGGACGTAAATTAAAAATATCCGAATCAGACGAATTTGCATCCGACGCAACCAACTCCTTCAGCACACCTTGCTCCTCCACCCCCGACACTCCCTGAACATTCCCACCCAACTCACTGCCCCCCAAGCCGACAATATCACCCTCATCATCTTTATCACTCAACACATTGTTCACCTCCTCATCTAAATGGCAACCAAACTCACTGTCGGAACCAACTTGCGATTCAGAATTCACACCAAACTCCGAACGCAAATCCTGAACATCAAGTAAGGCCACCGTGTCCTCCTCCACCACACGCACCGGATACACCTCCGACCCCACACAACCAAACGCTGATGAATACGATCAAACACATCCGTTTCAACACACACACGCCCAAACGACAATCTAACCGCAACGTAGTCTCTTCGGCCACCAAAACCACCCTTCCCACTTGACACCCTATCTTCTCAAAAGTCTCCGCACCCCACATCGACAAAGGCACACCATAAACATGTACCCAAACCAAACGCTTCAGATTGACACACCTTACATCCCAATCCTTCACCTCAAGGACACCCTTACCGGACATAGAAGAAAGAAACGACTTTACTGCCTCCCTATCAACCCCATTTGGCGCATCAACAACCACCCAATCAACCGAAAGCCTATAGCTTAACGTCCAAAAAACCTTTATCTCACAACCATTCATCCACCTCCCATAACCTGACTCTATGCTCCATACGACAAACAATGCAACCCACTGCCCGTTGCTCCAAATCAGCATCCACCGCAACACTTACATCTACTGCCACATCCAAATGAGTTGGACAACCCTCTTGGACCTCACCCTGCTCAATAACAGACCGCACACGGCGCTCCGAATGTACCACAGACGCAAAGGATACCTCCTTGCGCCTCCAAACAAGGAGAATGATAAATTAATCATCATTGAGAACCGGACAGTTGAGAAGAAACAGAAAGTAATACTAACCTTTTCACCGACCTCTTATACACACACATACCGTGAGATCGATCCGATCAGTGAAACAGAGTGATCAATACAACATTATAGTCAAAAAAATTTGATCGAATCGATTCAATCAGTTCAACTTGATCAGCAGGTCTGTAAATCGAAGCACGCAAGTTAAACCATGCACGAACTTGTAAGGAAATCGAAGCGGGCCAAAGAATTAACTCCAGGGGATGGATGATCCATGCACTCAATAAATTAACCCTGTATACATAAATAAATTAAATTGTGTTGAGTTCGATTCAACAATAGTCGATTATACCTAATCACAAAAGCTCACAACAAAACTAAACCACCAAGAACCAGCTGCACCAATCAAACACACACCCAAGCAACCAAAGCAGAAAACAGAGCAAGAACGATAAGCAAGAAAGACACAAGAGTTTAACGTGGTTCGGTTGTAAATAACCTACGTCCACGGAGATCACCAGCTTCCACTATATTATATCAATCCCAATTACAAGTCCCTAACAGTATGCAAGAAACAAGAACAAATCTGTCTCTCAAAGCTAGAATCTATAATCTATATAATATCACCCTTCGAAGTAGTCGAACCGGGTCTTCAAGCTGTGTTGTTATTTCTCCAGATCTGGTTATGAGCATGCAATAATCACCCCTTTATATAGCCTTCAATTTGCAGCTATACCTAAAGGAATTCGAATAGGAATTGAATTCAAATAGGAATTGATTTCCTAATGGAGACAATTACCTTTTCCTGATTGCATTCGGAAACAGTTGTTGAGATAACACCTCACAAATCTCCACCTTTAGCTCAACACCAACGACCTCTGTTCCCTGAAGTTAGGACACACCCCTTTGCATCTCTAAGGTTAAGACACGCCCCCATGTACCTCTAAGGTTAAGATACGCCCCCATATGCACCTCTAAGGTTAAGATACGCCCCCATGTGCACCTCTAAGGTTAAGATGCCTCCTCGTATGCACCTCTAAGGTTAATATGCCGCCCCCTTTCCATCCCTGCGGTTAGGATGACCCCCTCAAAGTCTTGACACCCACAAGTTCCATGCAAAACTTGAACTTTGGTCCTGGAAGCGTCTTAGTCATAGCCTCTGAAGCATTCAACGGCGTATGAATCTTCTTTATCTTCACAACTCCCTTGGCAATGATATCTCTGATGAAGAAAAACCTTACATCAATGTGTTTTGTCCTTTCATGATACACATGATGCTTAGTCAACATAATAGCACTTTGATTGTCACAGTGAATATTCACATGATCCTGTTGGATACCCAACTCATTTAATAATTCACCCAACCAGATAGCTTCCTTAACTCCTTCAGTGATAGCCATGAACTCCGCCTCTGTTGTAGATAATGCAACCACAGACTGCTGACTTGCTTTCCAACTAATTGTCGTGCCAAACAAAGTAAACACATACCCTGTGATAGACTTTCTTCCATTCAAGTTCCCTGCAAAATCTGCATCCACATATCCAACCAATGGATTCTGCAAGTCATTGCTTTTCTTGAACCTCAGTCCCATCATCCTTGTGCCACTTAAGTATCTGAGAACATACTTCACAACATCCCAATGCCTTCTCCCAGGATTCCCCATGTATCTGCTGATAACACTCATAGCATATGCAAGATCTGGCCTGCAGCAAATCATAGTATACATAATACTTCCAACTGCACTTGCATAAGGTACTCTTGACATAATCCTTGCTTCTGCATCATCATTAGGACATTGTTCCTCAGATAACTTCACCCCAGGTGCAATAGGAGTAACCACACTACTGCAATTTGACATATTGAACTTGGCTAGAACCTTCATGAGATAACTAGGCTGAGATAGAAACAGATTCTTCTCCTTCTTGTCCCTAGTGATATCCATCCCAAGAATTCTACTTGCATCCCCAAGATCCTTCATCTCAAATTCTTCCCGCAGTTTCCCTTTAAGTGTTTCAATCTCCTCCATTGACCTGCTAGTAATCAACATATCATCCACATATAAGAGTAAGTAAACTCTCTTAGCAGCTTCATTCCCAGACTGATATATGCAACTGTCATAAGCACTCCTTACAAATCCAATCTCCGACATGTAGCTATCAAACTTTAAGTACCACTGTCTTGGACTCTGCTTAAGACCATATAATAATTTCTTCAGCAAACATGCTCTCTTATGCCTCTTGTCAACAACAACTCCCTCTGGTACTGTCATGTATATCTCTTCTTCCAATTCTCCATGTAGAAACGCAGTTTTCACATCCATTTGGTGAAGAAACATGTCATACTGAGTAGCAAGAGCTAAGATTACCCTGATAGATGTGTGCCTAACCACTGGTGAGAATATCTCATTGTAGTCCACTCCTTCTCTTTGAGTAAATCCTCTAGCAACCAATCTAGCCTTGTACCTTATGTATTCTGTACCCTTGAGCTCCACCTTCTTCTTGAAGATCCATTTACAGCTGACAAACTTCTGTCCATCAGGAACTTTCACAATTTTCCATGTATCATTCTTCTCAAGTGACATTAGCTCTTCATGAATAGCTCCAATCCACTTTGCACTTTCAGAACATGTAATTGCTTCCTGATAACTCTGTGGTTCAGATGAATCCACACCTTATTTCGCAGTACTAAGACCATGAGCAAGATATGTTTTGCTAACCCTGCCAAAACCATACATATCTGGTGCTTTCCTCTGCCCCCTTTTACTTCTTTCTCTTGCAAGCTATAGTTTGAAGTTTCACCAACTTCCTCATCAAGTCGATCATCACCATCTGACTCTGAGCTACTACTAGACTCCTCATTCACTGGTAATATAGGCTCAGCATCCGCAACATCATCCTCCACTGTGGGCTCCACCTGAGAGTGAACTCTCTCATCTTCTAACTCAATTCTGGTATTTTCTGCAGAGTCGAGGTTGAGTGCGGGGTTGGGTGAACCCCCTCTGTCAACACCTGTCTTCTTGTCCTTCAGAGGTAACACATCTTCAATAAACTGGATATCCCTGCTTATAATGCACTTTTCCTTTCCAGGTTCTATGCACCAAAGCTTATATCCTTTAACCCCCTTTGGGTAACCAATAAAGATACACCTCAATGCTCTAGCTTCCAACTTATCTTGCTTGATATGTGCTAAAGCCAAGCAACCAAACACCTTCAGTTTTGAATAGTCCCCAGTTGTTCCAGTCCACACTTGATCCGGCGTCTTAAACTCCAAAGACACAGCTGGACTCTTATTGATAAGTATTGCTGCTGTAACCATAGCTTCTCCCCAGAAACCTTTGCTTACCCCAGAACTCAGTAACATACACCTAGCTCTCTCCAATAGAGTTCTATTCATTCTTTCCGCAACTCCATTCTGCTGTGGTGTACCTGCAACTGTTCTGTGTCTAGTAATACCTTTCTCTTTACAGAAATTAGTAAACTCAGTAGATAAGAACTCCAATCCATTATCAGTCCTGAGATACTTCAATGATCTTCCTGATTGATTCTCTACCTCAGCTAACCATTCCTTGAACTGATTAAATGCTTGATCCTTAGACTTCAGAATATAAACTCAGACCTTCCTTGAATAATCATCTATGAATGAGATGAAATATTTACCTTCACCTTGAGTGAGTGTCCTGGATGGTCCCCATAAATCTGAATGCACATAATCCAAGTTAGCTTTAGTAGTATGCTTCCCTGTGTTGAAACTGGTCTTGTGCGCCTTCCCCATCACACATGTCTCACAGAATGGTAACTTAGTGAACTTGTCTCCTCCAAGTAATCCCTGCTTGGTAAGTTCCTTCAATCCTTTCTCTCCAAGATGGCCAAGCCTCTTGTGCCATAGATATGTGTTGTCCTTCCCATGAACTGCTGCACTTTCTCCAGCTACTGTGTTACCAGATAAATAGTATAGACCATTCTTCTTAACACCTTCCAGCAAGGTTGTATGAGGTGTTGACCCAACACCCCCCTGAACCCCCGTGCATAACTCGCAGAACACCATGACTACAACTCCATGAATATCCCATAGCATCAAATTGACCAAGTGAGATCAGATTCCTCCTCAAATCAGGTATGTACCTTACACCAGTTAACAATCTAACAATTCCATCATGCAACTTCAATTTAACATCACCAATGCCTTTGACCATGCATGACTGATTGTTCCTCAAAAGTACAGTTCCACCTTTCCCATATTTGAAGTTTGTAAACCATTCTTTAACTGGACTCATATGAAAAGAGCACCCAGAATCAAGTATCCAGGATAAGTCTATATTAGAAGTAGAGACCGTAAGTACCTCTGAGATGTCAAAAGATTGTGTAGCTTGTGCTATGTCAACTGTTCCTGCCTCTCCCCCAGATTGCTTTGGCTTCTTGTTGTTCCACACAGGACAATCCTTCTTGAGATGTCCCTTATTGTGACAGTGGTAGCACCTCCTATTCTCCACAGAATCTGATGACCTCTTACTCTCTTGCTTCTTATATTTCTCCTTTGGTAATCTTTCCCTTGAAGAACCCTTCTTGGAACCATGGTACTTCATAGCAAGACTCTCAGCCGAATGTCCACCTTCCTGCAGATTCTTCTGCTTATGGAACTCCCTAGTCTTCAATGATTCCCGTACCAAATCCAAAGTTACTTCAACATTACCAAACATCAACGAATCTCTAAAGTTCTCATAGGAGTTGGGAAGGGAGTTGAGCAACACCATAGCTTTGTCTGCGTCTGTAGTCTTATCACCAACATTCTCCAAGTGTGTTGTGATCTTGTCAAACTCTGCTAACTGCTCCAGAATCGGCCTACCTTCATCCATCCTAAAACCAAGAAACTTCTGCTTGAGATACATCATCTGGGCTGATGATTTCCCCATATAAACTTTTTCAAGTTTATCCCAGATTTCTTATGCATCAGTACACTTAACAACCTCCCTCAATGCTTCGTCGCTCAATGAGTGAATCAGTGTATTGAATGCCTTCTTCTTGATTTCCTTCTTCTTTGCATCGTCTTTAATATCCTTAAGACCGTCATCCCCCAACAGAGCATCGTCAGCTCCATAATCCGATAACAAGGCCTTAACCCTCAGTTTCCACAGGCTGAAATCTGTGTGCTTCGTCAGCTTCTCAATCTCGATTTTAGTTGATGACATTGCTTATATCAAGCTTTGGATTCTCCCGGTAAATTCCTTCGACCCTTCTTCCCACAGACGGCGCCAATTGTTGAGTTCGATTCAACAATAGTCGATTATACCTAATCACAAAAGCTCACAACACAACTAAACCACCAAGAAACTTCTGCACCAATCAAACACACACCCAAGCAACCAAAGCAGAAAACAGAGCAAGAACGATAAGCAAGAAAGACACAAGAGTTTAACGTGGTTCGGTTGTAAATAACCTACGTCCACGGAGATCACCAGCTTCCACTATATTATATAATCCCAATTACAAGTCCCTAACAGTATGCAAGAAACAAGAACAAATCTGTCTCTCAAAGCTAGAACCTATAATCTATATAATATCACCCTTCGAAGTAGTCGAACCGGGTCTTCAAGCTGTGTTGTTATTTCTCCAGATCTGGTTATGAGCATGCAATAATCACCCCTTTATATAGCCTTCAATTTGCAGCTATACCTAAAGGAATTCGAATAGGAATTGAATTCAAATAGGAATTGAATTCAAATAGGAATTGATTTCCTAATGGAGACAATTACCTTTTCCTGATTGCATTCGGAAACAGTTGTTGAGATAACACCTCACAAATTGTGCTAATCACGTAAATATATTTCAATGGAATAGTGCCCATGACTCGCGATCTATCAGCATTGCTTGATCCCTCAAGGTGACAACAGTTTGGTTGGAGAGATATATATATATGCTATATGATTGATGATGGACCAATATACAGTTTAGTCCCAATTAAGATCATGGACCGGTATATCTATCATTCAAGTTCCCAGAAAGGTTAAAAGATTGAAAGGTTTAAGATTTAAGAGCAAAACGATTAGAAATCGGAAGGACTAATGAGTTAGGCTTAATGGTGTAGTAGGTAGACTCGATGGAGTTGACAATCCGTGATGTTGGCGGTGGTGGTATAAATTAACTCTAGAGAAGGAAGGTAAGGAAGAAAGGTTGAAAGCGGATGTCTTAAAAGGCTGTGACTACATGGTGCTGTTGATAACCATGATAACGTATTGAATGATAAATGGAAGAGAAATATTATTCTCCTCAATCAATCAATATGAGATTACATCATCAATTGAGAGTATATATACAAGTAGAAAAGTATCTTTAAAGTCTATCTGAAAATTAACAAATCAGAGAAATACACGTAACAAATTAGAGAGATCAGTAAACTCTTGTTACATTCCTATATTGATCCATAACAAATATTATATTATTTTAAAAATGATTAATTCAATTTAGCCGCCTGTAAACAAGCTGAAAGCTTAGCTTGCGCGGTTTGACTTCTACCAAGAAATCGGCAATTAGTAAGCCCCTCCCCCAAAATTCAACTCGGCTCGGTCATTAATACCTACTCGGCTACTCCTAGGGCTGTAATCGAGTTGAGCCGAGCCGAGCTTTGACAAGGCTCGGCTCGAGCTCGATCGAGCTTCAGCTCTTGGACTCGAGTTCGAGCTCGACTTATATTTTTCTTCTTCGAGCTCGGCTCGCGAGTTCGAATAAAAAATAAATAAATAAATAATTTCAAAATATATACTATATATTATTTATAATAAAAAACATTATAATATATATATTTTTAAAAATATAAAATCAATAAATAAAAGAGTTAATCTCACATTAGTACCCTGATAGACGCCCTAATATCATATTTGTTCCCATTAGATCAACAATTACATCCTAGTACATGAAAAATGAATTTTTGGGTTGACTTTGTTGTAATTACACAATTGTCATTGGGTTATCCAAACAAGGCCTTAACTTTCTTTTTCTTTTTTCTTTGTTTCTTAAATTACATAATTTCTAAAACTTTATTACCCTATAAACTTAATATTAAAAATGAAATATCACAAAAAGTAAAATATATATTAAAAAATAAAAATAAAAATATTAAAGAAGATCGGAGCTCCGGTGACCGGAGCTATCGGAAGTTCACATCTCTGATTCGGGGCGTGAAGCTCCAGATCGGAGCTTCACAGTCCCGATTTGGGGATGTGAAGCTCCGATTTGGAGCTTCACATCCCCAAATCGGGACTGTGAAGCTCCGATTCGAGCTTCACTGTAACAGTGAAGCTCCGATCGGAGCTTTCACTGTTACAGTGAAGCTCGGTCGGAGAGCTTCATTGTCTCCATGAGTGAAGCTCGATCGGAGCTTCTGTCGGAGCTCCGGTACCGGACATAATTTCGGTGCCGGAAAATTGAAGAAGAAGAAGATGAAAAAAGAAAAAGAAAAAAGAAAAAGGAAGAAAATAGAAAATAATAAGGGTGAGAATAAAAAGAAAAAGGAAGAAAAAAAGAAAAAGAAAAATTATGAAAAAAATTCTTATTCAATCTATGAAAAATTATGAAAAAGAAAAATTAAGAAAATCATGTTTTTTCACTAAGGCGGTTTGGATCAGTCAAAATTCAATAATTGAAAAGTGAAAAAGTCAATTTTGGGTACCAAAATGTAATTGTTAGTCTAGTGCGAACAAATATGATATTAGAGTATCTTGCAGGGTACTAAAAAGATATGGACCCATAAATAAAATATATAAAATAAATAAATTTTTTTTTAGTTTTTTCTAGCAGATCGTCGAGCTTTCGAGCTGAGCTTTTCAATATTCGAACTCGACTCGATAAACTAAACGAGCTAAGAATTTTTATTCGAGCTCGAGCTCAAATAACCGAGTTTCGAACCGAACTAGAGCAGGTCGAAAAAATCTCGACTCAATTACTCGAATTTTTCATGTCGGTACCGGCCTGTAATTTCACCAATACTTGGATCAAGCAATATTGGGTTGGGTCGGAGCAAACACCAAACATACTCTAAGCCCACTAAGAGGAATACAAACCCGTCACAAAAAACAAGCGTATTTCTTACGAAGTGTAACTGCAGTTGCAGACTTCTTCTTCTTCTTCATCGTCTACTCCGACTCACCAAACAGACAGACACAGAGGTATGTATGTATGATTTATGATACCTTCCTACATCTTAATTATAACTTCAGTTAGTTCTAATTCCATTTATTATTACAGTATTATTATTATTATTATTATTCATTCCTCTCTCAATTTAGGTTTTTTTTTTTCCCAGTACATATAGTAACAATTGTTAGGGTTTGATTTGTCTTTGTTTTATTTCTCGTAAAATTGCAAACAAGTGGTATATTTTGATTTCTCGTTGATGGTGGCACCTTTAATTTACTTTGTTTAGCTGATAGGGTTTTTTGATGGTTTCTCTTTGTGGTAGAATGACTATTCCTTTGGTTTGTAGGTCACTTTTTTTAATTTGTGAATTTTCTTATAAGTGTGTTGTTTGCTTTCTTTGAGGTGAATGCCAACTACAAATTATACTCATTTTTATCTCAAACTAGCACTTACATATATTATGCCTTATGTTTTTGGTAGAGGATGATTGAGTCTTGTAAAAGACCAGTTGTTTTCGGAGATTACGAAATACGACTCCAAACACTTGGGTGGGTGGTGGTGTTGATTGTAGGTTTTACATGATATCTCTAAAATGTGGTCTTTCTTAGAGACTGGTATTTTAGGTCAATTAGAAGAAAGAGTCGTCACTCGAACTCAAATGGTTAAAATCTGTTCGACACTTTTCATTCCCTCCGGTAGAGCTAGCAAGACGAAGTTACAATCAACTGTTAAGTAGAATGACACAGCTGCATACTCCATTAGAAAGAAACACTAGTGCTTCTGTCTCTGTTTGATTGTGATGTTTAGTGACATTGATGTCGAGCAGGTTTATAAGAAATTAGTAATAGTGTGTGCATAAAGTGGTGGTAGATTGTAGCAGGCTGCAAAGATTTTTTAGTGTCTGGTGACTGTCTAGGATCATTACTGTACATACAAGGTCTGCCAAGTGTTTCCTAGGGTGCACAATAACGTTGTTGCTGCTAGAAACAAATATGCTTTGCTCCTTAGAGAGTTTATTCACTAAATTAGATGTTACAAGTCTCAGCTGGCCAGCACCATATACGTTGGATGAAGTCAGCAGTGGTCTTGATGTGGGAATCGTTCAAAATGTAAATTAAAAACTTAGCATGTAAAGTTTTTACCAGTAATTAAGAATGGTAACTGTTACAAGAATGAGATAGATAATCAGTAAATTGTCTAGCCCAGGTCTCCAGAATATCTTTTTCTTGATACAATTGATATGAGGGATGCTTGATTTTTTTGGTATTAAACATTTGAAATAACAGAAGAAGGTTGCTATTGATTCATGGCACTATATGTTATTATTATATATTCCTTGATGTGGGTGCATGTTCCCTGAAGAATATAGAAGTTGAAATTTGCATCTCATTTGAGATTTGTAGGTCTATAAGTATAACCCCACAGTACACAGGCTTCACAATTTCAGTTCTGTTCTGCTTTCATCTCTGATTGGGTTTGTTAACTAAATGCTTCGATGAAATTAATTGCACAGAAATGGGAAAGGACGCCAAGGCTTCAGGAAAGGGCAAAGGAAAACAAGCAGCAGGAGGAAGTGATGACTCTGCATCAAAGGGTAAAGGAAAAGCAGGAAAAAGTGATGGCCTCGGAACTTGCACATATGTGAAAGGTAAATGGTAAATTATGTGCATGATTTGATCCATCTTAGATACTCTTCACTCATTCGCTGTTAGTAACACTTATCTACTGGTTTATCATTTATCAGCTAGGCATATCTTGTGTGAGAAGCAAGGAAAAATTAATGAAGCTTACAAGAAACTGCAAGATGGGTGGCTTAGTAACGGAGATAAAGTTCCCCCAGCTGAGTTTGCTAAGGTATTAACACGAACCATTACTTCCTAGTTTCTATCTGTTCAAGAATCAGATGCATTCATGCACTTGGTGAGTGTTTGATGTAGCCTGTATATATTGTGAAATTCTGAAATTTGTAGAAATAGATTAAAGTGATTTAGTGAATTTTGTTAATGTGCGTAAATAAGGTGGAAACACGGAAGCCGGAAATAAGTCTCCTGCAACTGCAGATAGCCAGTACTTTATTAGGGTGAAAAATGTTACTGTAAAACTTAATTTATTTTGGATAGGATAGAGTACTACTTTCCTATTGCTTTGATAAAAACCAATTATAAGCTTTCCAGAATTAGTTGGAGACACTTGATTAGTCCGCTACTGAAGTGAACTGATGAATACTTAATAAGTGCGCTGCATTGCTAGCTCTAAGGGGAAGAGGTGACCATGGTTTCATTGTGTCTTCTTCAGGTAGCTGCAGAATACTCAGAATGTCCATCAGGGAAGAAGGGTGGAGACCTGGGATGGTTTCCACGTGGCAAAATGGCTGGTCCATTCCAGGAGGTTGCATTCAACACACCTGTTGGAGTAACAAGTGCACCATTTAAATCAACGTATGCTTGTCGTGACGTGTTTTCCTTCTATCACATGCATCTCGAGACTGAGATTATCTCATATTAACTCTATTTTTTTCTTCTTTCCAGCCATGGATACCACATTATCTTGAGCGAAGGAAGGAAGAACTGAGAAACAAGATGTGCATTGAATCTTATGGAGCCTAGACTCTAGTAATGTTATGTCGTTCTTGTTCCAAAACCAATTATTACGTGGTGCCTTTTTTCTCTGAAACTTGTAAACATAATGCTGCCCGTGTAAACAAGGGAAACAACTGTTAATTTTGTGCCATTTCCTCCCATGTTTAGGAATAATCTGCATACCCCAAATGGTCCGGAACCGACTTGTATGAGTTTCTTTTAAATGGCCTCACACATTGTGGACAAAAGTCCTCGTATATATATGAAACGCATGCAGTGAAACCTGAAGCAACATGGGGTACACGGAACTGAGTATATATATGAAACACATGCAGTGAAACCTGAAGCAACATGGGGTTCACGGAACTGAGCCGAAACCAAATTAAGTCTTCTATTATAAAGGTTGGTAGGCTATCAAGCAATAGAAGTGTTGTTAAAGCCTTAAAGGCCCTTATTTCCATGAACTTGGCAAATTGGTGCTTCTAGTTTGTGTGGATGTATATGTTCTGAAGTGCTATATTATGGTACATCTAATAGAGCGCGCGCATCTTGCCAGCACTCGTTTCTGTTCGTGCTGCTTCTT
Organism: Plantago ovata; assembly: GCA_028274465.1. Taxonomy (NCBI): domain Eukaryota; kingdom Viridiplantae; phylum Streptophyta; class Magnoliopsida; order Lamiales; family Plantaginaceae; genus Plantago; species Plantago ovata. The sequence continues at coordinate 96,671,060 of CM051456.1, read as the reverse complement.
TGTGACCACACCCCCACTTCGCCTTGACGTTACTATTATAACTGAATAAGAGAGCCCAAGTATGCATGATGAAATTTTCTGTCTCTCACAAATTTTATAACATGTTGTAGCGAGACAAGTTAGAAAGTGATTTATTCTCAATATATAAAAGTGTCAAGGTCAATGATCTGATTATACCCAGTTGCAGCTCAAGTTTCTGGCCAGAAAGAGAGACTAATAACTACGCAATAACAAAACAGGGTGCTAGTGATACATATATTGGACCATTTGTAGATAAGCAACACTGATACAACCATAAACCATATTATACTATTACTATATCAATATCTAAGAGAGTGAATGGCTTCAAAGTTCACTATGGGGTTCAACTAGCTTAAGACCCCAGCTCATATCCTCACAATGCTTTACATGAGGAACAAGTGTACCTGTATCCGCCCCTCGTCTCATTTTACAATCGTAAAATGGCGGAGCGTGGAAACATGGCTCCATTGACACAACCCTACGACACGGTGGGTCAGGGGCCGTATCATTTTCGGGCTTGTAAAGTATCCAAGGCTTCAAACCTCCGAGACCCTGAGCTACATAACCAAAAGTAGACCAAGAGCTAGTCACCAATTTATCCATCAGGCTAAGTAAATACATCTCTGCCCATGCCTTTCTGTTATGATGGTGTTTCTCTGTTTGTTGATGTTCTTCATGGCTCGGCTGGTGTACTGAAACCACTTCCCCAGTTCTAGTCGGGTTTTCCCAGTACAAGTTTCGTACTTCCTCGAAATAGCCAGAGCTTAGAGAAGTCATTAAAACTGCTATACTCTTCTGCTTCTTCGCAGGGTTAATTTCAGGTTCTTTCTCACCAACTTGTGGCAATATATCCTCATTCTTCGTACAAGACAAAATCTGATCTAACACGTATTTGAAAGGACCAGGTCTGTTGTCAAACACCCTTATTTGGATACCAACTCTAACATCTGCTTCGGACAAATAAGCTTGGTAGTATCTGTTGATAAGTCCCCACACCGTATTTGTAGGGTGGAACAAGTACCGGCTTATGAGGTGGAAAACAGTTTCTTTATCAGGGAATAACTTCTGTAATTCTTGCTCGAAAGATGGGATCAAAAAGAGAGATGGAACAAAATAGTTATCGGTCTTCATTATCAGCCAAGGGTTGCTCTGCAGGCGTGTTTGGTCTGGATCGCAGAAGAAAAGTTTGTCCTGGTCACTGTAATCATGAACAAGGTGGAGATAGACATACGGGTTTCGATATGGCCCATTCAAGCTACTCCCCAATAAATTTCCATAACTTTCATTTGTTTTCTGATTAAAGCCATTGAACTGATGAGCCAACGGGAAATCCAAAGGAAGCAACCAAGAAGTTTCCGGAAAAGGCTCACAGAAAAGATCAGACATATCAAGTCCACGGTCAACAAGGAGCACCCGATCCGTCAAAAGAGCATATAGGAAAGCAGAAGCTAACGTGAGTATCCGGTTCCCCAAACCACTAAAGGATATCCAAACAATGTACTTACATTCGGACCCCGTTGAGGATTTGCCAGATTTAAGATCTTTGACCGCATTATTGTAAAACGCTGTCCCGGGCCCACATTTCTTGTGTAAAGCTTCGTAGCTCCGCAGCTTGGATATGAGGTAAGGTGAAGCTTGTTGTTGAACTTCTTTGCGGTACAAGAGCGATTGGTACCTACTGAGGCAGGATGATTCGTCAAATCCAGTAGGGAGAAGGTCACCGAGTAGTTTGTCTTTCGGTACCCTAACAGGCCAAGGAAGAACATCCTCTTGTATGGCTGCTAAGAGGAATCAAAAAATTAGGGCAGAACTACAAGTAAAAGAATGAAGAGACCACTGAGTGGATAAAAGTATCATTCGGAACTAAAAGCTTCGTAAATACTCTGCATTATTTCATGCTTGAAAAAAGGAAAAAAAAAATAGAAAAAACTTAGCGATATACTCATTGGTGTGTTTTCATTGTATGCTTATTTCAGAATAAATGTAAGAGGAAGCAAAAATCATAAACAGGTCCCAGGTTGTTTTCGCTTGTACTCAAGTCCACCAGAGTTTTTCTTTGAGGAACTACTGAACTAATTCCATAAGAGTTTGCAAAGAGGCACTAGAACTTTATCAAGCAAAAGTACTACATAAGAGCACTCTTTGCTGGAGTCTTAAAATCTATCCCTATCCTATATATAAGCAGAACCACAAAAAAGCAGCTAAAACGTAACAACATCAGGACACTTTAACATATCACAAAAATCATCTCTTTGGCGTATGTTGATGTGGAAAGATAAGCGTGCAGCTGAACATTTTTAGCTGATTATTGTGGGGCCCTTTTCCAAGTAGTATTCCTTTATGCAATATATAGGGGAACTGACATTTTCTCTAATTAGACAGGACTCTTACAATTACAATAGGCAATGAATAGGGGTTATTTTAGAGCAAATTTTTAGGTAACCAGTAAAGAGTTAAGAGCGTGCTAAGGAACACTACACTCATAACATCAGGCAAGTTTATATTGTCAAACCATGGAAATCTCTATGACTGGTTCAAATATGGCAGTTCTATAGTTTGTATTGAATACATATCATCATATTGCTTAGGTACGTCATACATCTGTGTATTATGTACAAGGCTTATATCATATAGAATTTCATTCAGATAAAAAATTTAGGCCAGTAGGTGCAGGCATGCAGCAACTAGCTATGAGTTAAAAGTTACGAGAAGAGAACAAGATGGATCGCATTGTACACTTTGAGAAACATCCGGAGATAGCGATACGATAAAAAATGCTCTATGAAGTAAAATAAGCATGGCCACCAGTATTGTGTTGTTTGCAACTTCAGCCAAATGCCCATAATTTTTGTTGCATATGCTTTTGGACTCAATTTAACTCTGTGCTAAAACCATTTTCCTTCCAAATTCAGTTTTCGGAAATGATGGATTCATAAGGTAGTAAGCTAAAGATAGTCCAGGTAAAAAAGTTCTTATAACAAGACACAAACAAGTGTACAACTCAGCAGAACGCAGATGCTTAGGAGGGCATTTGAATATCAGCTATATGATACTTTGAATGTTGAAATGGATGTCTGAACCACTGGAAACATAATCACATCTGATAACCCGAAACAAAAGACAGATACACACATAAACTAAACAAAGCTATCTTGCAGCTCCACGCGAAAATGCAATCTGGATCTTTTAAAGGTTATCTTGAACATGCGAAATTTCACCACATTATTATTTTATTATTATTATTTTTTTTATTTATCATTCCGAGAAGACAATTGTTTAGATCTCTAACTCATTCTTACAGATCTTTTATTCCTTGGATTTAGACCTTTCTTATTGTCACTTTTAGTACCTCAAGAACTTCACATTTCTATCTCATAACTTACAATAAGTTCATGGAGTATATTAATTCATGCGTCTAAATCAAGTTTCAACTACAATAGTTCAGTCGAAATCTTACAATCCAACAAGTTCATAACTCATTGTTAAAACACCAGTACTCTACAACCAATGCTTCCAAGATTGCCTAACTTCTCAATTCTCATGTTTACCCCAATTCATAATTTGATCTACATTCTACCCCAAATAGGACTTTAAAAAATCGATGCATTTTCGAACCAAGATGCATGTAGTTAGTTCAGATTACACCAAGCACAAATCTAATATAATGCTTTTTAAAAGTAAAAAAAAAATTACCAAAAGAAAGGAGTACTACTATTATTATTATATCTACAACTTGAGAAACATAGAACTCAAATAAGCCAAAACAGTAATGAATGTGAAAATCTAAGTGAAAGAAAAGTGTTACTTAAAATGAAAATGCAGACAATACTAAAATAAATAACAAGAAAAAGACAGACAATTAATTGAGTATACTAGTTGATTTCCAAGAATGGGCATGAAAAATTGCAGAATTGGGAAAGGAAAAGGCAGAATGTTACCTCTTTGAGTTTGTGTGGCATCATCATCATTATGAGCAGCAGTAAGTGTGGAAAGCAGCAAGTGATTAAGAGGGTAGTTCCTAAAAACAACAGAAAAAGAGAAGAAAACAGAGAAAGCCATCAAACCCACAACAAAAAGACCCATCAACTTGATCGGATTATTATTATTATTCAACCCCAATTTCAATTTCCTCGAATAATAATTAACGGCCGCAACATATACCGCCGTTTTGCTACTCAACCCCTTCATCTCAATTTGATAATGTGAATTATGATCGATCACAAGAAAATGTTGTTGATGATGGAATGAATGAATGGCATTAATTAATGGTAGTAGTACTAGAGTACTCGTGTCAGTCTGTGTGAGATTTCTGGGGTATGGTTTCGTTTATAAAATTTCAATGACTACTGTTTAGTCTGTGTTTGTTCAACGCCAAAAACATGGGGATGTCGGCCATGGTTTCTTCAACCCTCCCAGGTGTCTTTTCCCACTTCTATGTTGTTAGATTTTTTAAGGATTGATTGGTGATAGATTATGTTTAGGGTCAATTACATCTAGCTAGCTAACACTTCGGTAACTTAATTACATTTTAATGACACTCAAAATATTATTTTTAAAAAGGATTAGTTATAGACTCTAAAAAAAAAAAAAAAAAAGGATTAGTTATAAATTAGTGTCATTCCTAATACTTTCTTACTGATTAGTGATATATGGAAAGATTATTATATATTAGTGATTAAACATGCATTGCCTAAAATATCCTTCCTTAAGTTTAGTAACTAATCATCTAATTAACTAAACTAATTAATATTTAGCAAGCTTCCGACCGTTTAGTAACTAATCATCTAATTAACTAAACTAAATATTATTTAGCAAGCTTCTTTCGTCAATATTTATGCTATTCTTTCGTCAATATCTATACTATTTCCAATCTTCCTAAACGCATCCGACCGTCATAACAATTTGTTGTTCCTAAACGCATCCGACCGTTTGAAGAATCCCGGAAATCTCTCAAGCAAGCTTCTGCGTTCGTCTTCGTGGAATCAGATGGTTCATAATTGGCATTCCAAGCATCCAATTTCATCACTATTCTTCAAGTACCAATTTTCAGGGTAGCATCCAATTCTATTTATCTCCCTATTGTTTGTTTTTGATTTGAAATCCCGTGTTTTACCCGCCCTTGTATTTCGGAAAGCACCGCTGGCTGATTGCGATTAAACTCCCTAACGAGAAGCATCTTTATCGATAGCAAAGTTTTCGGAATTTAGTTGTTGTTCTGATGATAAATATTTGAAATTATATTTTCCTGTAGATTCTGGACTCCATTACCATAGGCATCTCTTGAACTGGCATCGAAGAACAGTGATAGGCTAATTTTCTAGGTAATTGATTGCTATTTTGTTTACTTCTTTTTGGCTTATTGTTTTTCTCGTTGGATCTTTATTTTAATGGGACTATTTTTCTATTCATCTTCTTGGCTTACAAGCTTCATTCCTTTTGTATACCGTAAAAGAATGGCGAAGCATAACTCGTCTTCGAGAAGGAAGCCAGGCAGTGGGAAGCTATCTCAAAAAGTATGTTTTTTTTTTTTGTGATGCCTGCATTGTTATGATTTTTTGGATGCTTTTGAACTAGCTTGTAATTAAATTGAATGAATTGTAATCAAATTGCTTTATTTGCTTGTTGTATATATATATGTATACATTAGTGTTTTTCTTTTGCATTAATTATGTTGTTTTCATTTTCTTAAGCTTGCTGGTGGATTGAAGGTTGGTACATGTACTAGTAAAGGTGAGATACTTGGGCATTATACATGGTTTTGTCCTACCTTAAGTTTTTTTTACATAGCTGATGCTTGTCTTTTTGTTGTGTTTGTCCTATTTGTTGGAATGTGTAGGTGTTGCGACACGTACTCGTGAGGTTAAGAAGGAAGCTAGCCACAATTCACCTTACAGATGCACTTTTGAAGCTTTTATTAAACTGTTGAATAAAGTAGGTGATAAATTGACTGAGAAGCATATAGATGCTATAAAACTATCACCATTCTGGCTCATTATTAATGCTGCTAGACTAGGGCGTATTGATCTGAAGGACGTGAAAAAGTATGGGAGTGATATCACTAAGGTCATTGAATGTTATGTGAAAGGGGAGAATCTGTTCAATTTTTGTGCATTTACTTGTAGTCCTGTTATTCTTGATGTGAAGTTGATTCTGGGAATTAATGATGGAGGCAAGCACCTGGACTTAGGCTCTTTCAAACCTACAGAATTTCTGAAGAGGTGTTTTCCAGATAAGTATTCAATGTGGATTCTTGTGATGCTAAAGGCAAGAAAAAAGTTCTAAGGTTTTCTCCTGGATTGATTGCGGCGAAGGTAGAAACTGTTATCATGAAAGAAGGTGATGAAGATATAATAGATGTGGCACGTTTATTAACTTTGCATCTTTTATCAGTATTCCTTGTACCATCTGAGTCTATCTATTTTGGTTGGAGGTATACTACTATTGTGGAACGTTTTTCCGAGCTGAAAGATTATGATTGGTCTACTCACATTCTTGATGTCTTGATGAATGGTATAAATGGCAATGATAAAAGACCGAAAGAAGTGAAATACCCTGGTTGCTCTGTGTTTCTACTTGTAAGTCCTTTAATGTGTAATGTTAGATTTGTGTATTGGGTGCATGTATTAACTTTTTTCTACCTATTTATTTTTCTGTAGTTCTGGTTGTGTGAGAAGACAAATATCATTGTTCCAAGAGATGCTCACTGTCTACCCAGGTTTATGAAGTGGAACCTTACTGAGCTGCATCAAAAGATGAAACTCATGAACCTTAGAGTGTTGAGCAGTGCTGAGGTCTGTCTTGTATTAAAGGCATGATTTTGATGCTTGGCTTTATCTCTATCTTATGTTTCTTATTATTTGTTCTTGTATGCAGTTTAAAGAGAATTTTATTAATGGCACAGTAACTGAGATGGATTACTTAATGTTGGCCAATGTAGATGAGGGCAAATCCTCAGTTTTGGAACGTTTTGGCCTCAATGCTAAGTATGACATTCCAGAGTGTGATGCTCTCACTAGTGATCCAATTGTTGATGGACACTCTTATTCTCCAGGGGGTTTATTTGCAGGCACCTCAAACAATGTGGTTGTTGTGCACTCTGATAGTGAGAATGCAACCCCAATTTGTACTCACCCATCGTTTTCTCTTGGTTTTGGATATTCTTCTCCAAAGCCTAAGATTCAGGAAAATGTATTTGCAAGGATACTATCATATGGAACACCTCCCTCATCGCATCATGCGCCCGTTCAAAAGACTACACCTACTCCACAGAAGGTCCATGTTGATGAATATCCTCCAGCAGTCAATGCAGATGACGACTTCAGCCCCATAACTGGTCAGTTAATGGAGCTGAATGCACAACTGTTTGAGTCCAAATCCATTTCTACCGAGAAACTTAGACAGAAAGAATCAGAGCTTACTCTTCTGAGAGAAACCATAGAATTATTGCAAGTGGAGAATGACAAACTTAGGAATGAGAACAATGAATTGAAAGCAAAGTTATCTCATGATACCTTTACTCCTCATCCACAGGTATATGTTTTTGGATTCCACTTTGTTCTTTCACAATTTATTTTGTATTCATTATTTGGATTTCACAATGTTTTGATGCTTGTTGACCATTAGCTTTCATAGTTAAACTTTTTATTTGTTTGTTCAATAATTTATTGAATTACAGGCTGATGCAGAAGTTGTTGGTAATGAGAATCCTTTATTAGTCGGTGAGGAATTAGGGTTTGGTAAGCGTAAAAGGGTGCAGAAAAAGGATCCCGATTTTACTGATCCAACAAAGAGGAAGCCCAAAAACTTAAAAGCACCAGATGTGAGCGAAATAACTATCCTGGACGATGATGGTGATTTTGTTGGTAACGTAGCTAAACAACCAGTGGAAGCAAAATTTAAATTACCAAAGTGCAATGCATCCACGCTAAATGTGTTTGGTACCGATTCTTTGAAGATACTTGAAGACTTTTACAATAGCGGTGGAGAATGGTAATTTCCATATTATCCTTGCAAAAAACTCTTAAATATTAATGGATTGCACTTCTTGTGTATTTTAATAGTTTCTGTTTGTAGGGCCTGTGTATGGATGCATCCTACAAAAAAGAAGGAACCTGTCTTTGTGAAAGACATTATTGATGTTCTTGCTGACAAGTCTCTTGGGAGAAATGTAATGATCTGTTTTATGGATTTGTGTTGGTTGACATGCCAAATTCGTTCATATTTATATATGCTGGTTATAATTTCTTTTTTTTTTTTTTTTGAATTTCTTAAAGGTGATCAATGCTTGGGGGATTATATTAAACAAAACATTAGGTCGACCAAACAGTATGATTCGTTGCATGATTTTGGACAGCTTGACATGGGTGAGTTTGTGTTAATTACTATGTGTGCTAACCTAACGCTGTTACATTGACTGCCTAACGAAAGTGTATTTTTCGACAGTCATACGTTATTAGACGTGTGGGGGGCAAGGGTAAGGGTGTATGTGAGATGGAAAAAATGTTGAAGAACCAATTTTACACGTACATCCATATTATAGTACCATTAAATACTCCAAGAAGACTCAAGCAGACATGCGATCCTTGCCACTGGACTCTTTTAGTCCTCGACGCTAATGAGAATATTTGGACCCATTACAACTCGTTGCTGCCGAGAGGGACTGATGGTCACTTTGATAATGCTATGATAGTGGTAATTCACACAACTTTTGTGGTGATTATAATATACTGAATCTATGGTATGTTTTGTATGAGTACGATGTACTCACTCGTTTATAATTTTCAGAAAAAATATGTGGAAGAGGCTATGACAAATGTAATGGCACTGGAGAAGAACGTCTCACCTACTACTCTGGATTTGGTTAATGAAATAGTGAATGCTAAGGATGCACCACAACAGAAGCCCAATTCGTAAGTTTGATGTACTATACTGTTTTAACATTTGGGCAATGTTTTAATGGTGCTATTATAATAGTGAATTATTTTTGTTATGGTGCTTGTTTTACCTATGGTGCTTTTTTGAAGGATGACTGATATGCGATGTGTAGATTGGATGCATCCAGTATAGATGTCTGTTTTAAATTTTCTAAGCTTAATGTTGCCTGTTACTGATAATTTTGTGTTGTCTTATTCAATGGTGATTGTTATTGATGATAGGGTTTTGTTGGTGACATTGAGTTGCTAGAGCCAATGGTGCTTGTATATTGAAATTATCTGTTCCATGTGTGATACGTCCTAGTGAGATGCTTGCATCATGTTTTATGTTATTGGGTGCTTGTCTTGTGACCGTTTTCTTGGTGTTGCTTGTAATTCCTATGGTATCTTGTTTTTAGATGAGTGCACTCAGAAATTGAATTTTTGCAGCATGGTGCTTTTTAGTACTGTTTTTCAATTGTTGATATGTTTTGGTATGTGTTGACATAATTCTTGTGTTGTGATGTAGGTTGGATTGTGGAGTTTTTGTATGTATTTTGATGGAACGCCTTATGAAGAATACGAAGATGACTGCGAAAGTTTCCCTGGACCAAGTGCAAAAGTATCGTGGCAAGATGGCAAGAGCATTCATAGATGAAGGGCCGAAGAAGAGTTGATTCTGTGGAGTATTGAAATTTGAGCATTTAAATTTGCCTTGAATAAATTTTTTGTTGCGAAAAATAGTGCAGCTGGATTTTCGTTCTCATTTGCATACCTGATATACTGGTTGCAATATTTTCTTTGTTCTTGTTAGTACTTGTCCGATTTGTTCTATATATGTCTTTTATTTGAACCTGAATATTGTGGTTAGAAGTTCCACCGTATTAATAAATGCTTGACATTTCTAGCATGGCTTTTTTTTAATTTTATGTCACGGTTTTGTTATTTTGTTTCATTTTCCGTTTCACATTGATGAACATTGCAGTAATTTTATGAAAGAACGGTTTATGTTGATTAGCGAATAGTTGGTGTAACCATGGTCATTTACTGGGATTTTTAGTAAAAGGTTACTTTGTCTTTACAATGCTTATTTCGACATTGGTTGATCAATCTCTAGTAATTTTACATGCCTATTCAGTAGTGCTTGTATACTTTCTTATCCCTGTATAGTCAAGGATGCTTCTTACTGCACGCAATATATTGTTACTGGGGCAAATTAAACAGACTATTCATTGTTGATATTTTATGCATCACATGCATTTTAAACATCAATTTGTCTATCAGCTAGCATCTTATTCTAATGAAACACAAAACATGGTCATAAAAATTAAAAATTAAGAGATCACAGAGAAATAGCAAAATAATTACTGGAATTATGGAAGTTACAAGTAGTAGATTATTATTATGAACAGAACATCATTGGTAATTGTAAAATAAGTTTAAAGAAGATAAACTAAAGCGTGACATTGTTATTTGGAAATTTGAAATGAAATCTGGAAAGGGATGGCAAGTCTAAATGTGAATCTATTCAGCAACTCTGGCTCATGACTGACTAATTAAGATATTGGAGATGTGCATGTTTTGCGGTTGTGACGGGCCATGTGGTTGCACCTGGTGCAGCGGTGTTTTCTTGCCGGAAGACTGCTTTCGCCTCTGGATGGAATCCTCTTCTTCAGTGGCCTACCGGGTTGTTTCTTTGTAATAGGAGGGCGAATGACTTGCTTGTTCCCCATGTTGTCAGTATATTTGAGCATTGATGGCGCTGGCATTATAATCCCCTCGTAACATCGGATGTACGTATTCGTGAAATGGTATGGATCTACAAAGTCGGATGCTTGCCACTCTGATTGGGATATTGCTTTGACTGCATGAGCACAAGGGAAATCATAAAATTGCCACTCATAACAAGAACAAAATTGTTCCTGTAGATTGACAACAATGGAGGGTTCTATGTCAAACTCAAAGATGCTTGATGTTACTCTTCTAGGAATCCACGGACGAGCTATGACTAGTGAATCATCCCATTTTTCTGCATGACTTCACAGAGTACACCATTCCACCGAGCAGCAGCAGTATTCCTCTTGTCAAACCACTTTGCCAACTTCTTCCGAATGTTGTCAACCAAATGTGTTATCGGAAGCTCCCTTGCTTTAATGATTGCCTTGTTATAAGTCTCTGCGGAGTTGGACGTCATCTCACCGAACCGCACACATGGTGCATATGCATAGGCCCAACGTTCAGGGGAAAGACCCTGTAGGAATGATTGGCCTAGTGCGCCGCTCTGTTCATAAAGCTCAGCGTATTTCTGTTCAAACAAATATAATGTAGGGGCACGTGCACATTCGCTAAGAAGCCCGACCATCTTATTTTTGTATGGTTCATCGAAACCCTTGCCCTTGTACCTGCTACGCAAATTGTCCTTCAGATGTTGTAGACAATAGAAATGAGTCATGTGCTTGAATTTATTGGAGAACAGTTCCATCAAACCAACATTTCGATCTGAGACATAAATAACCTCCCTTCCTGGGTACAAGATGGCACTTAAATGATCCAGAAACCATTCCCAGTTAGCCTTGCTTTCAGAATCCACAATAGCAAATGCTAATGGGAACAACCCTGTGAATTTGATTGAAAAAATAACATTATAGACCTAAGGTTGTACTGTAAACAGGCATCATGATGCTGATCTAATATATTGTACACAAAATATGTGTGCAAGCAGGTTAATGAACATGATGTTTAACATGCACAACAGAAACATAAGACAATACAAAACTTGTTGGATAAACAGCAAGATACATAGTTAACATTTTAAAAAAGGGAGCAAAGAGTTTTGCAATAATAATTATACTAGGGAGTAAATGATATAACTCGTATAAACATTAAGCGATAGCTATCATATTAATCAAAGATCATACAACCTCCACTAAAGAACATAAATTATTGAACAATCAAGCATATTTCGATTATATATAAAATTCCTATAAATTATCAGGGAAGATAAAATTTACCTGGGTTACCATCTTTGTTGGTAGCTGCTAGTAACTGTCCCTTGAACCGTGACTTCAAAAAGGTGCCATCGAGAAAAAGCACTGGACGACAATGCTTGAAACCATCCATGGAAGCACGAAATGATATGAACAGTCTCTTGAAACGGTTGGTATCCGGGTCGACTTCCATTCGAATATAGCTATCTGGATTGGTATGCTTCAAACGCGTGATATAACCATCCAGCTCTTGAAACGGCTCATTGTAGTTGCCATAAATATAGGACCTGGCCTTCTCAATCCCTCTCCATGCCATGTGGTATCCGACAATCATCTTGTAATCCACATCAAAATGATCAATAACATCATTTGCAGAATATGTTGGATCCTGTCGTAGTTTATCAACAATGAGGACAGAGATAAGCGTGGCACTAAGACGTTTAGATGACTGTACCAACAGTGGACATGAGTGTTCATTTTGTAACTTACGGATGTGGAACCATGCATTGCCAGAAGCTTTTGAAGCAGTAATTGACCAACTACATCCACATGAATCTTTGCTTTTACAAACAGCTGAGATAACTCTGTCATTGTTCCTTGTGTAGGCGAATTTAAAGCCAACCTCAAGTGAGTACTTTGCAAGCTCAATCTTGAAATCTTCAGCACCTCCTTTGAAAATTTGACCAACACTCTGTATGATGTTCTTCCAACTGGCGGACAACAATGGCTTGTCACTACGTCTCCACCCCACATCTACCAATGGTGTGGTGTTGCTTGGATGATTGTTTCCCTGACTGATTCCATCGAACCTTGATGACTGTTGGGATGCTTGACTCCCGTTTTCAGTGCTTGTGGATGTTACGTCGACAGTAGATAACTTGTGAACCTTCATAAGAATTAACATATTGCCCCAATGTTCTGCAGAATTCAATACGCAAGTAAATTTGCCAGGAATAGAAAAGCTCAGGTTTCCCAACTCTGCAAGATCCAAATCATTCTCCCTTAACTTAGCTTTGAAGTCATTGTACAATGAAGAAGTGTTTAGCCTAAGAGTGTATGTACGTTCCTTATGACTAATCAACACAATAAATATCGTAATCCATCAAGCCTACATAAACGGAAAAAAGATAAGGAAATATAACAACATTAAAGTCTACATAATCTACTTCGTGCATAATGAATCAAAAGAAATAGAACTATTAATATCTTGACATATCAAATAAAATAGAATCAAAAAAGGATGAGAAATAACCTGTAGGTGATAGATACTTTTTGGTTAAATACAAAACCAATTCTTCCGAAGATGAAAACTGGAAAGCACCGAAGAAAGTATTAGGAATGATGGAAAATCGCAAGAAAGCCTTGTTTGCTGTTCCGGAGTGATCAGGACTGCCGAAAAAAATGGAAGAAGAGGCGTATTTCGGTGAAAAATAGAACTGGACGGAAGTTGATGCTTGTTAACATTAGTCTGGTTTGACTGGGAGTAGAAGGAGTAAAATACGTGGAGAAGATCATGGGGTTAGTTAGAAAAGGTTTAGGAGAGAAGTTAACACTAAAAATACTAAATTAGTATAATCACTAATTTGTAAATAAGTTTTAACTAAATTGTAATAAAGAAATTAGGTCACATTAATTTGGCATAAATGTTTAAAAGTGACACTAATTTATAATTTTCTGTTTTAAAAAAGTGATGTTTGATGTGGTATATCCAAAATAACTCTCTCTCTCTCTCTCTCTCTATATATATATATATATATATATATATATATATATATATATATATATATAAATATATATATATATATATATATATATATATATATATATATATATATATATATATATATATATATATATATATATATATATATATATATATATATATATATATATATATATATCAAATTCCTAATATTTATATATATATATATATATCAAATTCCTAATATTTAGCTACTGGAATACTATAAAGTCAACTTGTAACTGAAACTTGGTATTAAATACGAAGTAGCTTTCTTCTATTCTTGAATGAAATCTCAAAGTCCGGTGCAAAGAGACTACATGTATCAAACCAATTCTTCTCGGTTTTATGCTCATGTCAAACAATCTTATCGGCATGTCATTCTTTCCCGGTGGTTTTCTCTAAGCTCCAGCCAATTGTAACTCGATCGGCATTCAGGTGTACCAAATATATTTAGATTAACGAAGATTCTTGAAGTGAGCCACAAAAAAGGTGCATGAGAATCATTTAAATTGATATATGGTGCACGATATAGATTGTATAATCTGAACCTTGCAGATTGGATTTACAGTGATATTGTCCATGGAAGTATATCTCGAGAGAGAATTTCATTACACTTCCATCCATTACGGGGCGTGGAGGCAGAGGATCATTGTGAAAACTTTTATTGAATTAGAATTAGCAAAAATTTATAATGCCAAATTTCCAATACAAATTAAAGTCAGATACACAATGTAATATTATTACTACACTTTACTTATAATTTTGTGTCATACAAAATGCACTTGAAGCACTCTGTTGGTAATCTGTTCGTATGGACAAGTGTTTGTAGGGCTAATTAACAATGATACCTGATTTGTTACTTTTTTTTTTTTTTATTATACCTGAATTTTTAATATGGCCATGAAACTCCACGGTGGATTATCTCAGTGGTACATGGATAAAATATGGTACACGATTATTATTTTTTCCATACATGATTTGACCTTTGACCACAAACTCTCCCAGAGTGTAGCAGTGATACATGAATCACAAAGTATTGCAAAAGATTTTACAACAATAGTAAATGATTATCGAACAAACCATAGGCTTTAAACATACATATGTTTAAACAATAGTACCAATTTCACATGAGATAGTATGTACATGTTTTGTACTAGTTAACATGAAAATTGAACAAACCAAGCATTATTTGAATCACAAAAATATGTGAGCATTGATCTCAAACTCCCTTATAAAGTGTTTTTATCGGTTAATGTACATGTATAAAAAAATATAGTACATGATATATATGATATATGTGTTGCTGCCTGTATACATGTATAAAAAATATGATACATGACATATATGCACCGACATAAATGGTACATTATATATATGATGTACGTGTTGCCCGTATACATGTATAAAAAATATGATACATGACGTATATGCACCGGCATATAATTGTACATGATCATTTTGCAGCAGTGGTACACACTACAAGACTTCAAACTTTTTTTTTGTTATTCATGATTTGTGAGCATTGATCTCGTGTACATGTATCAAACAATATCGTACTTGATATATATGATGTATGCGCCGCCCGTATTCAAGTATAAAAATATGGTATATAATGTATATGCAGCAACATATAATTGTGCACGACCATTTTGCTGTAGTGATACATGATTGCAGAACAAACTTTAGAATTCAATTTTTTATTTTTTTTTTCATTAAAGGATAGGTATTATAAAAATGATACACTTAGTTGTAAAGGTACATGTTAATTTGTAGAACCTGTTAATGAAAATGATACACTTAAGTTGTAATGTTAATTTGTAGTAGCACCTATGTTATTGGCTAATTTGTATAAGGATAAAATTGATCAAACCCCCTAAACTTTACTACAATTGAGACATTACCCCCTAACCTATTAAGTTTGAGACTTAACCCCCTCATCTATTTAAAGTGTTATGACATACCCCCTATATAATATTTTTCCTTTAATTTAATATTTTTCATTCAATTTAATATTTTTCCTACAATTTAATATGTCAGTTTGACTCCAATTAATCCTAATTCATATCGAAAAATAATTTTAAAAATTATATTATAAAAATATAAGATTTTACTTATATAATATAAGTTCAAATCTTATTTTTTCAATACAATTTATATTATAAAAGTGAAAAAATAATATTTTCATTAATTATACCGGAAATATAATATTTGAACTTATATTATATTATATTATAAAAGTGAAAATCGTGTAGTTTCATATTATAATTTTCAAAATTAGTTTTTCGGTGGGTATTATGATTAATTTGGAATCAAACGGAAATATTTAATTAAAGGGAAAATATTAAATTGAATGGAAATATTAAATTGATAGTAAAATATTATATAGGGGGTATGTTGCAACAATTTATATAGGTAAGGGGGTTAAGTCTCAGATTTAATAGGTTAGGGGGTAATGTCTCTCTTGTAGTATATAAGCCTAATTATGTGGAGAATAATTGATGATGTAGTCAAAGCTGCTAAATTTAAGGTAGAAGATAATGACGTGATTAATTTAGTTATAATGATATGACTTTCCTAATATATGTAAGATAAAAGAAGAAAAAAAAAAATTAATAGAGGGGTAGTTTAGGTAGGAAAAAAGTATGTTTTAGTAAATATTTTCTCCTAATGTCACTTATATGTAATAAAGATTGCATTTTATCATTAGTAATGAAAGAAAGATTTAAGACAACACTAAAGTGTAATAAAGTTCAAAAAGTGACACTAAAATGTAGTTTTCCGTTTCACCTCAATTTCAGTTTAAATAATTTTTTCATTTAAGTTAAGATTTATTAACTTCAATTCAGTTGAGAATAATCAAATTCAGTTTAGTTTAGATAAATTCAGTTCAGTTTAGGTTTGCTTATCAAAATTTAGGGTAAATATCATTGGTACCCCTCTTGGGACATCATTTTGCATCTACAACCCCCTTAGTCCTAGAATTACATCCAGGTCCACGAGCCCATTTTTTTGTTGACCAAGAAATAAGACAATATTCATTTATGGGCAACCAAACATGGCCTTAACTCCTTTCCTTTTCTTTTCATTTTTCTATTTCTTCCTTTTTTTCCCTCATCTTCTTCTTCATCTCCGGTACCGGAATTATTAATTTCGGTACCGGACTCCGACTAAAACTTCGATTTTGGAGCTTTACAGTCCCAGATCGGAGCTGTAAACAGCTCCGATTTGGAGCTGTAGCAACTCCAAATCTTTTGCTTATTTTTTTATTTTTTTTTAAGTTTTTAATAATTTAGGACTTATGTTAAAATATAATTTTTGTAGGATTTGTTTTTAAATAATTTTTTAGACCATTTTGAAATATTGTAAAATTATGTGGGTTCGTTTTTAAATAAATAGTGTAAATTTTGTAAAAATGAAAATAAATATTTGGGTTAAAAGTGTAATAAATAAAAATTCACATTGTTTGGTCAACCAAAAAATCCGATAATTGATTAAGGGTAAAAAAGTAATTTTAATGAATAAGTTCGCGAAAAGTCAAGTTCGTGGATCCAGATGTAATTAATATTATCTAACAAGGTAGTGGATGCAAACTTCGGACTAAGGAGGGGTTAGATGTAATTAAAATTACTAACAGGGATACCATATGCAAATGATCCTAAAATTTATATTTCAAATAAGTTCAGTTCACAGTTCAGATTTATAAAGTTCAGTTCAATTCAGATATCGGGCTTCTTACATTACCGCCCCTGTTAGTCATTTTTATTACAAATAGACCATCGGTAGTCAAACATTTACATCCAACACCCCTGTTAAATAGATTTAATTACATGTAGACCCACGATCTTGACTTTACACGAATTAAAACAATGAAAATACATTTTTACCCTTGGTCAAATATTGAATTTTGACTGGAACCAAACAACCCCAATTTTCATCAATTACACATTTGTCTCAATTCTTTTTAGTTTTACCAATTGCCTTAAACCTTTTTAATTTCAACTAAATTTGATCTCAAATTATTACAAAATAAACCCTAACTTTTTTTATATTTCAAAATTAATCCAAATAAAATTAAAAATAAAAAAAAAAAAAACAGAAATCAACAGCTCCGATCAGGTCGGAGCTTTTACGGCTCCGATCAAATCGGAGCTTTTACAACTCCGATTCAGATTGGAACTGGAGCTTTACAGCTCCGGTGCCGGAGACGTACCGAAACTGTTAAAAGAAAGAAAGAAGAAGAAAAGAAAAAAAGAAGGAGGAGAGAAGAAGGAAAGGAAAACAAAAGTAAAAAGAAAATGAAAATAAAATTAAAAAAAATATCTAAGAGCATGTTTGGATTGAATATAATAATTTCAAATCATAAGTTGGTCAACAAAATTTTAAAATTTTGAACTCATATGTAATAGATTAACTAACAAGGAGTTAAACATAATTGGAATGTCTAGTAGGGGGTAGCGGATTTAAAATTCCCTCCCCCAGATTTATTAAGTTCAGTTCAGTTCAAAAAAATTCAGGCGAAACAAACAGAGTCATAGGCCTCATTAGTCAATTTTTGATAATATGTATTTCGAATCTAATTAACATACATTTCATTTAGTTTGTTTGAAAACAAATAAGGCAACGGGGAAGTTAGATAATAAGGTGGTACTTAGAGTACTAGTAATCTTTTAAGCTCATTCACCTTATTTGTCCAGATATTAAATTTGTTCGTTAAATGTCAATTCGGTAATTTATTAAATAACTTATTTGAAAATTTATTAATCATCTATCAATTACCTTATTTATTTTAAGTATATTGAGAGGTAGATCTTTCCTATATACTAACTATATACTAAGAAAGATAAGGTTCAACCAAATCTCGATCAGATAGTTTTAATATAAATAGATTAAAATTATCCAATCTAACCATTTCACAATCATTTTATATATATATATATATATATATATATATATATATATATATATATATATATATATATATATATATATATATATATATATATATATATATATAATCTGTCTTTCTCTCACTAGATTTTTCACCACCACACCACCGCACCTCCTCCACCACCTGCAGCTTCACGTTCATCGCGTGATCGGAACATTTAGGCAAAACGAGCGAGATCGGAACAGTTAGTGTGGTTTTCCGATAATATCTACTCGATCACGCTTTTCATTCACAATTTTCGTTCGTGAAATTTCAATAAGTACCACTCATTTATTCAATTTCACACTCTTTCGAATCTGACAATTGAAAACATCTCATGTATTAAGATCCAAATTTCATATATACATGTACTAGTAGGTTATTCAATTGATTGAGCTTTAGCTTTGAAATTTTAATAATTAACTTCAATTATACTGTAGATGTTCATTTGTGTCATCGATATCATCAAATTGTTGTTTCCAACATTCCTCTAGTTATTTAGGTTATTTTAGGTTATTGATTTGTTTTTTTAGGCAAAATGAATGGTAATGTTTAAGCTTTGGTTACTTAATTAGATTGTTTACCGTATGTGATTGCTTAATTAGGTCATCCAATAAGCTTTCTGTTTGATGTTACTCTTGTGCTGTGTTATGGTTATCTTCGTGTGGTTTTAATTCCTAATGTTGTGGCTTTAAATATATACACATTGCTCATTGTATTGTATGTATGTGGTTTAAGGAGATATGGTGTGGTTATAAATATTTTTGTTGTGGTTTTAATAATTCGCGTTAAGGTTCTAAGCATCAATGAGTATGATTTTTAGCTTCAGTCTGTTGTATTATAGTGTTAATTGATATTGGAGTGGTTTTAATTCTTGTTGTTGTGGTTTTAACAAATATATAATCATAATGTGTTGGGTTTGTCCATTGTGTATTGTATGGTTTTAAGAGGACATGGTTTCAGTAAGATTTTAAGATTGGATGGTGTGCTTTTAAGATTAGATGGTATAGTTGTAAACTGTCATGTTACGATTTTTTAAGAGTATGTATTATGATTTTGAGAGCGAAAGGTATGCTTTTAAGACTGAATAGTATGGTTTTAAAAATGGATGATACGCTTTTAAGACCGAATAGTATGGTTTTAAAACTGGATGATATGCTTTTAAGACTGAATAGTATGGTTTTAAAATTGGATGATATGCTTTCAAGACACGGTAGTATGATTGTAAGATGTAATGTTATGGTTTTAAGACTGTACGACATGCTTTTAAGACTGGATTGTATGATTGTAAGATGTCATGTTGTGGTTCTAAGATTGGATTGTATGATTTTAATTAAAACTGGATGATATAGTTGTAACATGTCATGTTATGCATATTACTGGTGTATTATAGGTTTAATAGATTTTGGTGTTTCTCTTTTTTTTTTTTTTTTGGAAACGGGATTTTGGTGTATTTTTAATTCTTGTCATTGTGGTTTTAAGCAACCGTGTTGGATATTTACATTGTATGGTTGTAAGAGGACAGGGTGTGGTTGTAATTATCTTTGGTGTGGTTTTAAGAACACATGTCATCCTTGATATGATTTTTAGCTTCAGTTGCATTTTTAAGAGATTTTGGTGTGATTTTAATTTCTGTTGATGTGATTTTCAAAAATATATAATGCTACTGTGTTGGGTTTGTACATTGTATCATAGTATGGTTTCAAGGGGACATGGTGTGGTTATAATTATCTTTGTTGTGGTTTTAACTAGAGTTGTTATGGTTTTAAGCAGGTGCTGATGATGCCAATTGAGTTTGATGAAGAAAAGTCAATAAGCAAAAGTTCTCCAAGAAGTTTGAAACAAAACGCCAAATGTTTCAACACTGTAATTAATGACTAAAAAGTTTTAAGTAGGTTATTGTAAACTCGTTCATTAATGTTTTAATGGCAATTCTTAATTTTTTACACTTGTTTAATAGTGATTTGCTTTATATTTGTGAATGATTTTAGATTGTCGATTAAAACTATAACAAACCATCTTAAAACCATATTGTATCTTCTTAAAACTATCACATCATCTTTTAAAACCACACCAAATGTCGTTAAAATCATAACATAAACTCTCAATACTAACAATTTAAAATCGCACCATAGCGTCTTAAAACCACACCGAATGACGTTAAAACCATAACGAAAACTTTCAATGTTAACAACCGAAAACCACATCATAACCTCTTAAAACCATACCGCGAATGGTCTGGCCGGTTGGGCAGACTAGGTAAGGGAAAAATCAGATCTTTCCATCAATTTAGGAAATGTTGGCCTCTCCCTAAACTTTGGCTTAATTTTTAGTTACCTACTTACATTACATTATGGAGTAAGTCTCATGAGAGACCACCCTTAGAAAGAGACCATAGAGACCAATTTATATTAATTACAAAACAACCCCAAAACAACTACTAGCTTCTAAAACACCCACAACCCATCCAAAATCACATGGGATCCTCACCATCCCCTGCTCATCATCATCAATCGACCGATTTGACATAGATCAAGGTTTTTTTTAGTTGTTTGAATTGATGTTTGTTGGTGATAAAAGTTTGTTGGTGATAGATTTATGTTGAATCCACATTGTTGTTATATGCATCTAGATTTATGTTGAATCCACGTTGTTGTTATATGCATCTAGATTTATGTATATATGTGTTTGAATCGAAGTTTGTTGGTGATAGATATTAGCTTTAATTTGCATCTAGATGTAAATTTATGTTCATCTCATGAATTTTTTACGTTAAGCGATATTCATCATGTTCTGTACAATATTGCCCATGTTCTAGCCAATATTGTCCATGTTCTGACCGATATGCTCATTGTTCTTAATGCTCTGTTTTTTTTTAAACTGGTTTTGTGAGAATTTGACATATGTGATATACGCTATGTTCTCAACAATATAACTCATGTTCTCAACAATATTGTCCATGTTCTGGCCAGTATGCTCTGTTTGACAATTTTAAAAAGTAATTTACTATATATTTATGATTTTGTTTGAGAACATGAGAGATATTCTCAGAAACATGGGTTCTATTTGGAGAAACACATAACATGACACTTATATATAAAAACAAGTTCATGAAAGATATTATGAGAAACATGACTAGTATTCCCATGAAACATCGGAGATATTCTCAGAAACATAGGAGATATTCCCAGAAACATGGTTTCTTTTGGAGAAACACAGATATGGCACTTATATATAAAAACAAGTTCATGAAAATGGTACGAGAAACTTGGATAGTATTCCCATGAACATGGAAGATATTCATTGAAACATGGAAGATATTCTCATAAACATGGGTTCTTTTGGAGAAACACAGATATGGTACATATATATAAAAACAAGTTCATGGAAGATATTATGACAAACATGGGTAGTATTCCTATGAACATGGGCGGTATATTAGAAACATAGGTAATATTTAAACTAACATGGAACATGAACATTATCAATAAACTGTAAGTACATGGGATATATTATGAGAAACATGGATAATATTTACATAAACATGGGATATATTCTCAACAACATGGGTACTATTTCAAACATAAAAAAATTCTTGTACATAAATCCAAGTACATTGGACATACTAATATCATGACTACAATAATAACGATCTAACTTCTAATGACAAGGATACTCCAATTTCTTAAATAGATACAATCCTTTATATCAACATGAATCAAATTGGATTTTTGCTTGCTTCCGCAATTAGTCCTCTTTTTCTTCTGTTGCACATCATCTACAAAAACAAAAACACAAACATAGACAATATTGTAAGGAACATAGGTAATAATCTTAAAAATATGGACCATAATCAGAATAAATATCAACATAGACTAATCAAGATAAGAACATGGGACATATCAAACAAAATGATATGACATAATATAAAAAACATGGGTAATAATGTTCAAAACATGGACATATTAGAAACATGGACAATAATTGGTACATTATGTAAAGCTGCGTCCAATATAGAAACATCGAAACGACAAAAAACAAGGATAACTGATGAACGTGTATTTTACACCTTCATTCGAGTTTTTTTTCACCTATTTTGCTATCCTCTATGTTAACTTAGCCATATTATAGTGCATTTTATTAGAATACTGTCACGTTTCCCTTTAGTTTGCATTTTTCAGGTTTTAGGAGAAAAATGTGTTTTCCGGGCAATTATATTGAAGAGAATGAAGAATCGGTGTTCCGAGGATATTTTTGGAGTATCTAGAAGGTTCTGGATGGGATTTGAAGTCTAGGGGTTGAGTTTCAAGGCTTAAAGGTCACTAGAAGGCAAAATTCGAGTCCGAAAAGGAAAAGAAATCCAAAAACGCGTCAAAAACGCGTTCCTCGCCGACTGGAGCTACCGGGCGGTTCGCCCCACACCAGGCGGTTCGCCCGGTGTCTGGGGCGACTCGCCCCACGCGTTCCGAACTCCTATATATAGTTGCAGTTTCTCTACGTTTTTTCATACTTTCTCAGACCTTTTTTCATACCTTTCTCATTAGTTTTAGTTTTAGATAGGTTTTCTCCAGAGCCTGT
Source organism: Plantago ovata (assembly GCA_028274465.1). Lineage (NCBI taxonomy): Eukaryota > Viridiplantae > Streptophyta > Magnoliopsida > Lamiales > Plantaginaceae > Plantago > Plantago ovata. The sequence continues at coordinate 96,647,891 of CM051456.1, read as the reverse complement.
TCTGGGAATTCTTAGCATAGGAGACTATTTTTCTTATCAATTTGGAGCTTGTGAGTTCGCGATTCTTCGGAGATTGACAACCTTCGTCGGTAACATTGTATCTCACGATTTTTCTATTTATATTTATATCTTTCAACATGTTTTCATTCAATCTTGCTTTGATTTATGTTGATTGCATGACATCTATGAGTAGCTAAATCTATCGTTGGTGATAGTATGTGATTTCTTAGCGAGGGTTCTTAATTATGCATGATGGCGGTAATGCGAATCAGACTTTGAGTTATTGCTTTATTTCTTTGATCTATCTAAGCCCTCTATCTTCGTAGTGTTGAATTGAACGGAACACATTGGACAATTCATGATCTTAGATTTCTATGCAAAACGATTGGGTACTTCATGCATGATTATTAACCTGCTATGCTTTGAATGATCATACTATCACTAACTTCCATTATCTTGATAAGAAAAATCTGTGCTAAGTCGTTTGTTGAGTTTATAGTTTAAGTTAAATTAGATAAAGCTAGTTATAGTCCTTAGAGATCGATACTCGATGTTATTTTACTGCTACACTACGGTTTTCGTTGTAGTTGTGAATTGCCTTTGGCTAAAAACAAATTTATTTGATTACTTGAGTCTGACAAATTCCAGTTCATCAAATTGGCGCCGCTACCGGGGACTATACTCCTTTTTTCTGTTTAGCTTATTTATATTTTCGGCATTCAATTCCTAGAATTAGTAGTATAGTTTATTTTGTTTTTTCTTGATACTATTTTCAAATTTATCTCGATTTATCGTTGAATTTCAGATTTGACGATTTCTAATAGGACTGATTTTCGGTTGTGAGTTACTTCTGTCACAGATATTCAGGTCTTGTGATGGCTCGCTCACTTTTGAAATCATGGGTTCAACCCAACAAAGCACTGATGAGAGGTCCGGCTATTGTTCTTTCTGCTGCAACTCGAGATTTGGAAATCAAAAGTTGCATGTTCCAGCAACTCCCGAGGTTCTATGGGTTGGCTAGGGAGGATGTTATGGGATACTTGAATGATATTGACAATTTTGTCAACAATCTTCCAAGGCCCGGAGCAGGGATAACGGATGATGAGCTGAGGATGAAGGTTTTTGCTATGGGGCTTGGTGATAAAGCCAAGGCATGGTTAGGCTCTCTGGAAGCCGGATCACTAGACACCTGGGCCAAGGTGTATTATGCTTTTATGGAGAAATACTTTCCTCACACATTGACTACCGCGCTTAAGGCGCAAATCACTGGATTCAAACAAGACTATGATGAGACCATCTACACCGCTTTCGAGAGGTTCAAGGACCTCATGCACAAGTGTCCACACCATGGTTTTGAGCTTCCTGATCTTGTCCAGCACTTCTACAATGGACTCAGATATGAGACTCAACAGGTGGTGGATTTCCAATGCCGTGGTACTATCTGGGAAGAGACCGCCGAGGATGTGTGGGCGTGTTTCGAAAGGCTTGCTAAAGGATCTCAGTTCAAGGATCCAAGAGCAATGGTTAGGAGGCGTGGACCTGAGGCTCCACCAAACCAGGAGATCCCAATGCATGAAGTGAATGGTGTGAGTGGCGATAGACTCAAAGGTTTCGCCAATCAGATGAGGCAAGCTCTAAGTGGCCTAATCGGAACATCTCTCTCCAACGAGGTATGTGGGGTGTGCAAGAATTATGGGCATGGGGCTCATATGTGTAGATCAGATCTAGCACGAGAAGATGTTCACTGGGTAAACCGTAGTAATCCTACTCCTAAGGTCGAAGCATCTACATCCAATTCAGCAACTCTCTTGGATAATTTACAGAAATTGGTGGATTTCACCCAAGTGTTTTTGAAGAGATACGAGGAGGATTCGGCGAAGATCAATGCTCGTCTGGATCAATTGGAAGCTAGAGCTAGTAGAGAGCAGGGGAAGTTACATAGCAACACTGAGAGGTCCATGTCGATCAACTTGGTGGGAGATCTTCCGGTGGAAATCACCATCAAGCAAGTTGCTGCGTGCGAGTGTGGTAGAAAAGACGAGCCTCCATTGGCCAAGGAGGAAGATAAATATCTGGGACTCAACGTAAGTAATGAAGAACCTAAGGATCATGAACCAATTCCTGATGGCTTTGATGTTAAGGTTGGGATTGGTAGTCTCGATGACATCCATGCTACACTAGATACGGGATCTTACTTGAATGTGCTACCCATGAATGTGTTTGAGAAGAGTGGCCTTGGAGAACTTTCGAAGCATAAGGCCATTGTGCAACTAGCGGATGGATCCCTTGTACGACCCGAGGGCATTGTGAAGAATGTATTGGTTAAGATTGGTGAAGCTTCCGTGTACACCAATTTCGTTGTGATACCGGCATCTACACCTGGGATGAGTGATGTCGTTCTCTTGGGGCAAACCTTCTTGACCAATCTACGCTCCGTAATCGACATCTACCGAAGAACTTGCACGATTGAGGTGGATGGCAAGCAACATGTGTTGCGAGCCATATCTGATCCTAGTCCTCGCTTTAATGCTTCTCATACTATTAACTATTTTGGTCTTGCTGTGTATGTCCATTCTCATTCTCAAGTACTAGGCATGAGGAAGAGATCAATGAAGGGGAAGTCTAGTACCCGTAAGGGCAAGACCTAAGGAGCGCGAAGGAGTCGAGTTAGAGACTTTTTAAACAATGGCGCTATCCGGGAGGCAACCCGGAGTTTTATCGCTTTCTTGCATTGTATGCATATCATTGTCTTTTATTTTATATCTTTGTATGTTTTTGGTGATAAAATAGGTCTCTAGATGATAATTTAACATTTTAGGAGGAAAACCGACACCTCCATGAGTCTGGAGGTGTCGGGCGAACCGCCCCCCACGAGGGGCGATTCGCCTGGCACGACCAGGTAACCTGGGGCTTACTGAAAGCCCCAGGAGAATCTCCCTCCACGTGTGGCGGTTCGCCCCGGGCATCCAGTAAACCTGGTGTCCGGATTTTCATACGGACACCCCATTTTCTCCGCATATACAAAATTATTGATCTTTTTATCTCTTTTATCACATGTTTTGGTTTCTCACGAGTTTCTTTGAGTACTATAGGTTACAGGTACAAGTTTAGCTCTCACCTTAAATCCACTTTCGACGTTCGGGACGAGCGACGACGTTCAGGTTTGGGGGGGGGGGGGGTTATCGCTGGGTATTTCTATACTTGATTTGCTTATGATTACTCGTGAAACCTTTTGTTTGCATTTGCATTTGCACGTTTATCGCTTTCTTAGTATTTAGTTGCATACACTACATTCATCCTAGTATAGTTTTGCATGTTTTTGTGTGGAGTTTATTGCCAAATTTTTTGACATTTTTTATTGGGTAGATTAACTAATTATGACCTTTGACCACGCGTTTCATCTCTGTGAATTTGTTTGAGGTTTTTCTCCCTTGGCTTGTCACATATATATATATGCACTTAGTTAAGCTTGGTAGTCTCGACATCACTTAGTGGTGTTTTCTCTACTGCGGTTCACGAAGGCCTTTATAATAGGATGATGCATGATAGGATCTTATGGTTGTTTTCCCGAGTAATTATGTACCTAAGAGGCAACAAGTCTTCACCTTGCTTTGAGATTGCTAAATGCCTAGGAAGGAGGTAGTGTGAGATTGTGTGATCCTTTGTTTGCAACCTATTCTTTCGAATAGGTTTGGGGAGGGGGTTACGCTATCATTAGACTTGTTTTTTGATTTTTGAGTGTTGTGAGTTTGTTTTCCTTTTTCGTAAAGTTTGTGCTTCAACCTATTCTTTCAAATAGGTTTGGGGAGGTCGTTTGTGAGTCATTGTAATTTCTTTTTCGTTACGCTACTGCTGGCTTTAAAAAAAAAATCGAAAAAAAGAGAAAAATTCCAGAAAAAAGAAAAAAACTGGAAAAGAAAAAAAAGAAGAAAAAAAAGAAAAGACCCCAAAAAAGCAAAGAAGGGTCCCTAAAAAAAAAGTTAAAAAGCAGTTTAGCAAAGTGTTGGTCTTGTTTTTCAATTCTTGTAATGTTCGTAATCGAGTTGTAATTTTTTGTCTTTTGATTGTTTGAGTGTCATCTGTTCTAGACCACCCTCGTCCTGCCATTCAGGAAGTGGTGAATAGTTTAAGGCTTTGCTTGAGAGATGGGTAGAATAGGGGAGTGTTATCTTTTTTAGGGAATCCTCCTACATTTGATGAGAGCCAGTATTGGTTCGACCTCTTTGAGGAAAAGTATTAACTTGGTGAACAGTAGTAAGTCCTCAGTTTCATAGGCACGGGACAACCATTTGTATTTTAACATGTTTCATTACGTCGTCACTGACTAGGTCCAGGTAGAGAATGTTACGAGAGACTATCTTGTTTGACATAAGTGCTTACGTAAATGTGTATGAGTCAATCGAGGCATTCTTCAACCTATATCCATGTTATGATTTGTATGGTTTTTGTTCATAAGTTTTTTGATAGATTCAATATATTAGTTCATTTCATTTGGCATGAGACTCCATTTTTTGTTTTGCATTGTTTTTTGCATTAGAGTCTAGATTAGTTGCTTGAGGACAAGCAAAGGTTCGGTTTGGGGAGTTTGATGAACGTGTATTTTACACCTTCATTCGAGTCTTTTTTCACCAATTTTGCTATCCTCTATGTTAATTTAGCCATATTATAGTGCATTTTATTAGAATAGTGTCACGTTTCCCTTTAGTTTGCATTTTTCAGGTTTTAGGAGAAAAACGTGTTTTCCGGGCAATTATATTGAAGAGAATGAAGAATCGGTGTTCCGAGGACATTTTTGAAGTATCTAGAAGGTTCCGGATGGGATTTGAAGTCTAGGGGTCGAGTTTCAAGGCTTAAAGGTCACTAGAAGGCAAAATCCGAGTTCGAAAAGGAAAAGAAATCCAAAAACGCGTTCCTCGCCGACAAGAGCTCCCGGGCGGTTCGCCCGGGATGTGGGGCGGTTCGCCCCACACCAGGCGGTTCCCCCGGTGTCTGGGGCGACTCTCCCCACGCGTTCCGAACTCCTACATATAGTTGCAGTTTCTCTACGTTTTTTCATACTTTTTCAGACCTTTTTTCATACCTTTCTCATTAGTTTTAGATAGGAATTCTCCAGAGCCTGTTCTGGGAATTCTTAGCATAGGAGATTATTTTTCTTATCAATTTGGAGCTTGTGAGTTCGCGATTCTTCGGAGATTGACAACTTCGTCGGTAACATTGTATCTCACGATTTTTCAATTTATATTTATATCTTTCAACATGTTTTCATTCAATCTTGCTTTGATTTATGTTGATTGCATGACATCTATGAGTAGCTAAATCTATCGTTGGTGATAGTATGTGATTTCTTAGCGAGGGTTCTTAATTATGCATGACGAATCAGACTTTGAGTTATTGCTTTATTTCTTTGATCTATCTAAGCCCTCTATCTTCGTAGTGTTGAATTGAACGGAATACATTGGACAATTCATGATCTTAGATTTCTATGCAAAACGATCGGGTACTTCATGCATGATTATTAACCTGCTATGCTTTGAATGATCATACTATCACTAACTTCCATTATCTTGATAAGAAAAATCTGTGCTAAGTCGTTTGTTGAGTTTATAGTTTAAGTTAAATTAGATAAAGCTAGTTATAGTCCTTAGAGATCGACACTCGAGGTTATTTTACTGCTACACTACCGTTTTCGTTGTAGTTGTGAATTGCATTTGGCTAAAAACAAATTTATTTGATTACTTGAGTCTAACAAATTCCAGTTCATCAATAACAACACCACGAAAACCAAAGGGGGAAACAACAAAGGTAGTATTGTTTAGAACATGGACAATAATGTTGAGAACATGGGTTATATTACTGAGAACATAGTGTATATCGCAGAGGTCAATTTTTCATAGAAACAGTTGAAAAAACAGAGCATTAAAAACAGTGAGCATATCGGTCAGAACATGGACAATATTGGCTAGAACATGGACAATATTGTATAGAACATGGAAAATATCGTTGAACGTAAAAAATTCATGAGATGAATATAAATCTACATCTAGATGTAAAAGCTAACATCTATCACCAACAAACTTCGATTCAAACACATATCCACATAACTCTAGATGCAAATAACAACAACAACGTGGCCCATATACAGATTACAACCTAAACAAATCTTGCAGTGAAAACAAGTTTACTCCAAATTTTCATCCCTAAATCAACAGGCAACTGAATTACCTAAAGCTCATGATTCCTTTGATGCTGCCTGCGCCTCCTGTTATCGACAACCAAGTATGAGCATATTGAAGACACCTACGAACAAGTTTTGGATCACCTAATCAATACAATATAGAGTATTTCTCATCAGTCGCAGATTCATCAAATCTCAACGATTTTGAGAACCAAACTGTGAAAGTTAGATCATCAGCCTCTCCACCAACGATGAAAAATCGCCACCACAGTTCCTCCCTTGTCATGGCGGAATCTACGGATCTTCACGGGACATTTGGATCTTCTTGGATCGAAGCTAATTGAAGGGGATATTCAGAGCGACAAGAGAGATAAAGAAGGAAGAAAAGGGGGTTGTCTGTTTTACCGGTATGTATTTGATTTAGATTTTAGAAGAAGGAATAAGGGTAATTTGCTAACAGGACCTTAGGTTTACAGGTTATAACACCTTTGCCACCGAATTTTTGGGTTGATTATAAGATTTTGGTAAATTGCATATTAGTCTGGTCTCTATATTACTTAAAAAGAGACAGTCTCTTATGAGACGTTGCGTTACATTATTGGATGTTTTAATAATTATATAGACATTGTATCGAGGAATACTTCATACATAAATGAATGTGGAGCAAGTATAATAATAGAAGGAAGTGATTGATTTAAGAATTTGTAAAATACCAAGAAAGTTTAAATGGGTTAAAAACGCTATTTATACTAATAAGTGCACATTTATTTTTGAAAAAATTCATTCAGAAAACTTTAGAGTTAATCGAGTTTATGAAGCAATTTTAGAATACATGACCAATGCAGAAAATACACCTACGTTAGACGGAGTAACCGCACAAACTTAAAAAAAGATTTGGATTTCGATGGGAAGATTAAAAGAGAAATTTAGTCTAACCCCTGCGAAAAGAAAGTTGCTTTTGTTTTCGAAAAGAAAGTTGCTTTTGTTTTTTATAGACTTCAACTTTATAGGTAGGCCAGGGTGTGATATTCCCATTGACCATTGTAATGTACTTTTATGATTACACACATACACTCGTGTTTAATTAACAAATAATCTCCGTGATTAGTGGAAGTAACCATTAACTTCTTTTTTTGAATCGTTGTTTGTTTTGTTCAAAGGTGATACATATAGTTGAAAGTGGCAAAGCACATAAAAGTCCCATTTTTATTTCATTTACCAGCCCTTTCTTTAAGTCCACCGCTTCTTACGTGCTGTATACTGTAGAGTACTCTCATTCCTTCCATATTCTGCCCGGTTGGTTTATTATTTACGATTAAAAGTGAGGGCGTGTTAATATCATTCTCTACGAATTACTATACTTTTAACCCAATTAGTTATTTTCATTATTTTCATTATAGCTTTCCAATTCAAGTCCTTTAGAAAGAAAACAAACTCAATTTCTTCGGTAACATGGCCCAAGTATTTTAAATGTTAAAATTCTTTCCTGCCAACTAAATCAGAAGTAACACCTCCCTTTTTTTTGGAAGTTGTTCATGAAACCTAAACAAAAGTTGCAGGCTTCTCTTCAAACTCTCGCCTCCTTCAATCTTCTCATGTGATCAAGTTAGACCATGGAAGTGGATGGTGTTGTCGATCAGCAGTGATCAATACCTGAAAAGCCCATATGCTTTATTGGTTAATTCTTATCTTATATTTATTAAAGAAAAGATTATTTAAAGATAATCGTAAAAAAATATTTAAGTAAAGTAACGTATTATAATGAAGTAATTCAAGTTAAAAGTAGAAAATTCATAATCAATGTATAGCAATGGAAATACAAAGGACCATTCATCGCAAATTTCAAAGGACTTCTTTGTACACTACATTAGTGGTAGTGTCGGTGGGTTTACCATCTTGATCAAGTATTAGAACCTTCAACCCTTTCTTGCTAGTAACTCTAAACAACGCAACATAGAGCTGACCATGGCTGAAAACTGGATTAGGAAGATAGAGGTCAACATTACCCAAAGATTGTCCTTGACTCCTGTTGATAGACATTGCGTAGCAGATAGCAATAGGAAACTGTCGGCGCTGGAATCGTATTGGAAACTTGGTGTGGTCAGAAGGTGAAAGAACCATCCGCGGTATGTAAACTCTATTGCCGGCATACTTCCCATGAATTACTTTCGCCTGTATAATCTTTTCACCAAGATCCGTCACCACCAACCGAGTTCCATTACAAAGTTCAGCCGCCGGGTCGATGTTACGCAAGAGCATAACGGGGCAACCAACCTTCAATCGGATCAAGTGGTTTGGCAGCCCAGAAGTTCTGATTGTATTTAGAAATTCAACCGAATAAACATCCTCTCGATTGACAACATCATCCTCATCCGGGCATATATTATCGGAACTCATATACTCAACTGCATCACCCGGCAACAACTCCATGACGTAGTTATTAATCTGTTCTACTACCTCATTTGTCGGCGCCAGTATAGCCCTATCCTGAAAATAAGCTCCATCTCCAACATGATCCAAAAGAGATGGATATGTAGATTTCACCATTGCGGCTATAGGATCATCCAGAGCTTCAAGAATGAGTATATCCTTTGGCAATTTGAAATCAACCTCACCATCGTTATCGCCCCCTTCCACAACATCTCCGACACGCAACAACCAATCAGCAAACTCCTTTATATTAGAAACTTCCTCAGCTGAACTTCCAGACTACAACAATAAACATAAACACTAAGAAACTAAATACAACAGAACACAAATGATAATGAAGTACAAATTATATACTGACCTGTAATCGCATGTTCTTCGTGAGATTCAACACCTTGCAATATCTCCATATACGGTTAGAAGAACATAGTGTTGCATGGACAATATCATGCCTGTTACCCTTGGGTACAACGGGCAAAATCTGACGGAAGTCACCACCAAACACAATAACCTTTCCACCAAACGGTTTAGCGTTCGTCAAACCATCAGACCTCTAATAACGTCCCTCAAACTCCTATCAAGAGCCTCAAAACAAAACTTATTTGTCATGGGAGCTTCATCCCATATGATCAACTTGCAGCGTTTTATCAACGCGTTCAACTCGCTGGTCGGAGTTATTCGGCTGCACATGGTCGTCTCATCAACCTCTATAGGTATACTAAATCTAGAATGCGCAGTACGACCCCGAGGAAGGAGAAGAGAGGCAATGCCACTTGAAGCAACTGGAAGGACAATATGACCACGACCACGAATAGCTGAGCATAATGTTCTCCAGAGGAACGTCTTGCCTGTACCACCACAACCATAGACAAAAAACACACCACTGTTTCTGATTCAATAGCATCCATGATCATTTGATAATTATTCTTCTGTTCGTCCGTCAAACACGGATACAACTTGGCATGCTCAGCTTGCAATTCATGCAAATCATATGTCATCTCTTCGGCAATTAACTTGTTCAATCCATCACCAATGACAACATTATCCGGAAGTTTCATACCTTCGTATTGATCCAAACTGCACCCATTCTTCTTCAGGATGTCCTGAATTGCAGAAAGAGCAAGTTGTTTCCGTTGTTCTTCACTCAGTTGCAAATCTACATTGCACGACGTGTTAATAATAATAAAAAAAACATCAAGTAAAACCGATAAAATATCTCACACCACATACGTACCTGGATTGCTAAACTGATTCCGCATACGGATGATTATATCATCCGATAAATACATCCAAGTGTTCTCCCAAACATGTTTTGGTCTAGACATACTATTAGACATAAGAAGCATGGAAAACAACTGACGAAGGTAGTAACCCCCACCCCAAAAGAATGCCTCCTTAATGCCATCAATATACTCAGCATCATCATCAAGCAGCCCTAGTGCGTAGCAAGCGTCACGGTACGTTTCATAGACAACACCCTTCACCGTTTTCAAATCTTCAAAGCAGGTAGCACCCCTTATGTGATTCAACATTATCCTGAGATGGTATAAAGCACCAGTACCAGGGGGAACATGATAAATCCTACCAATCTTCCTCCTTGATTGTTGTCTATCCTTCCACCTGCGCTCAGGAATACTGTACACGTAATGCTATGGAAACTCCGCATACAAATACTTTCGGGCCTCAGGGTGTTTTTTAATGAAATCCATCCAAGGAAGGAATTTTGAATGTGCAACAGTTTATTTCTCTTTCAAATCCGGAATGTAGTCACCGTCTTTGAAACACATTGTCTGCTCACCTTCCAAGTGGAATGGCAAACGCTCTACGGGAGGATCTCGATAGTGAATGAGATATCCCAACAAACGCCATACTGCTTCGCAAGCAGATATATAACTACAATCCACATAATCCTTAACCTCATTCTCAACCATAATCTTTGCACCGCACCTGTCAACACCCTTATTGACATACTTGAAGAGATACTTGATTGAGTTCGTTGAGTTGCACCTCTCAACATTAATATGGGCTTGATATTTCATCAATAAGTAAGGATCGTACGGGACAATGTACCTGTAAATTTAGATCACGAATCACTGATCCAACTATATAAACATATGATAAAAAAAATGTTAATATAAAGTAACGTAGATTTACCTATTGTCCACTTCAATACCATTCTTAATTATCGTGGCACCAGTATCCCGCCTCCTGTAAACGGGATATCCATTATCATCAAATGTCGTTCTTTCATTAAACGACTTGGAAAATTTCTTTGTGCATTTCCTCTTGTCTCTATCCATACACGGAGAATTCTGGTTCAGCACACCACATGGTCCGTGTACCATGTACTCCGATACGGCCTTATACAAATCCGGATTAAGTTCCTTGTCTGGTATCTCCGCACAAATAACATTATCAATTTCACTCACATCCAAGGACCTATCATTCCTGTCTATCCACAGTAGAATATGGGCATGTGGTAAACCACGCTTCTGAAACTCAACCGTGTAGACAACTGCAAATGATAGGAAAACGATATATGTTATTAATACACATAACACTATATATATATACTGTTCCATTAATGTTCCCAGAAAAATATATAAACAAAATGGTACCTGCTATTGCCTTTCCAAATATATTTTCAGTCTTCAAGTCCTTAATTAGCTGATCCAACTTCATCTTGAAAACACGGCATACTATATCCGACAGGTCTTCTGGTCTCAGTCCCCTTTCTTGAACAAAGCGTGTAATCTCAGGCCATTTAGGATTACACGTGAACGTAATAAACAATTCTGGATACTTCAAGCTTTTGCATATTGCCATGGTGTCCTGAAAATTCTGGACCATATACCTAGGACCCCCGATAAATGTCGAAGGCAACACCAACCGTTTACCTATCATCGAAGCCTCATCAGTCGGATCAATGTCTCCTCTTCGAATAGCATCCTCAATCGACTTATAATTATCTGCCCTCAATAATTTTTGATTTCTTGTAATGAAAGATAATCGCTGGGACTCCATCATCATGTATCCATCAACCAAGAATTGTTGGTATAGCTTCCTACCCATAAGAATTGTTTGAGCATCGTCTTCACGGTCAAACATCCTATAGCACAAAAACTCCTTAGGGGTTATATGCTCTCTCTTAATTGTACTACGATCATGAAGCTTGATCTCCGTATGATATCCATCTTCTCCGTAAGGAAACAATAAAGGATATTGTAATGGAAGATATTTAGCATGCAATTCTGATATACGCTTCAGATTATTATCACGTTCTTCAAGAATTATATCACGGAGTTCCATTTCCATCTCGTCATTACCTGAAATAGTATTAACAGCTTGTGAATATCAAAATTTAAATTGACACTCTATGTACATATTGTGATTTTCCAGTACGAAACAAAAAAGCCGTAATAAATCATATATATTCAAGGATGGTCAAACAAAAGAATCTCATACCAACAATGAGTGCAGTAACTTCATTACATGTCGGTAGATCATACATCCTCCCATCACGTGTTCTCTTACCAATGAGCCTTAATCGCACATTACTATTATCATCGACCTTGAAACGTTTGACAGCCATACGAAAACTCTTAGCCAGGATGTTATGTTCATCTAACATTTCCTTAAGGTCGGATACAACGGAATCAATCGCCCGAGATTTACGATTCTTACTACACAATCAAAAAGAATAAAATTGTTGCTCAATGAGTGAAACAAATGAGATAAGTCATACTACCAAGAAATAAAAACATAAACTAAAATAATAAATTGGCTAATTGCAATGACAAACAAATTTACCTTTGGGCACTAATTCTATCTTTCACCTCATCCTCACCGCAATGCATGTATAGCTGTGCAAACTTGGGTGATTCTCCTTCTGGCGGCAACAAACTACCCGCCAAATGATAATTACTTCCGCCAAGACGATATGTATACGGACAACGCCCATCATTGACCGACGTATCTTGACGCCCATCCATAGAAGTAAAAGCAAACATCATGTTGTAATCACGGTTGTTGTCAATAAAATTTTGACTATCCACGTGCCTTCCATGTAAAAGTTCATCTAGCAGCCTAGGAGGAGGTCGTACACGCGGCAACTGAACTTTACCACGGTTGCAACACAGACTGAATTCAGGATTTCCATTAGATGAATTTTTCACCTTTTCAGCAAACCACATTAGAGCACCACAAAATGGACACTTATATGTTGGATCACCCAAATCCTCATACGCTGAATGCATGATAAGAACAATTTATAAATATACTAAAACGTGAATAAGCATTATGAAAATGAAACATATTAGAGTGCATATCTTTACCAACAACATCAACACCAACAGTCCGTCTAGCTATCAACTCATTCTTCTTTCTATTGCGAACCATTGTTACTTTACGTTTTTCCCTTGCAACAGCAGCAGAAGAAGACTCTGGAATGTCTAGCGATACACCTCTAATCAACTTAATTGTATATTTATCAAGAACCATATCTATTCGTAAATTATATATCTCCAAACAATATATTATCTCAACCGGTGCAGTAATACCTACAATATAAAAATATCGATGAGACCAAATTTAAAAGATTAAACGCAACATGCTAATACAAAATAATTTGGCTTACCGTATTGAAGATTAGACTCACTATAAGAAATGAGCTGGTTCGGACGTGACGTCAACATGCGTTTGTTCTGTCGAACAGTCCGTCTATTGAACTTGGTCACTGCTCTATAAGCTTTGTCGGATGTACCTTTAAATACAATTGTTAGAAATAACGATGAAGATAGAATAAGATGAGTATAATTATAAAGATCATACTAAATTCCCAATTAAATTTACCGTTGTCGGTTGATACCACATCGATACTTCTCATCTCATGCGCTATATCTCTCCTTAGGCTCTCAAGTACCTCTACATCTAGCACAGATCTTCTCTTAGGAGCGCAGAGCGTAGAAGACAAAGAACCATGGAATAAAGTATTTCCTACAACATCCACAATACATTTGAATTACTAAAATATATAATTTAGTAATATATATATATATATATATATATATATATATATATATATATATATATATATATATATATATATATATATATATATATATATATATATATATATATATATATATATATATATATATATATATATATATATATATATATATATATATATATACACACACACACACACACGTAGAATTCCATTGTGAGTGAGTAACAACTAATTACCATTGGTAACGTGGCTTGGCGGAGATATAACAGTATTAACTTCATCCGGAGAGCTCCCTGGAGAACTCTCGAGTATAAAGAACTGTACAGGTTCATGTGAAGGCGTGGCCCTACATGTTGGCGTAATAGGGCCAGGGTACGGGGAATTGTGGTGGCGAACAAACGGTAAGGAAGACTTAGAAGCAACCGAAACTTGAACATTAGTGGATCCAACCACACCAGGACTTGAATAGTTGTCAAGGAGGACACTTGATATAGGATATTGTAAAGGAAAAGTACCTATGGATATAGGAGCGTAACCTGGCGGTGGAGGCAAAGAGGGTCGTGTGACATTATATGGAATTCCATGCGGTTGTGTAGGATTGTAATATTGCGGAATAATAACATGTCCGGATGAATTGGCCTTCAAATTCGATGTTGCCCCGTACATCGAACTTGCTATAGATCCACGAATGTCAAAATCAAGTTATTGGAATCCCATTAAGCGCTGAACATGCTACTACTAATTAAAAACATTCACTAATATAAAAAATATCATACGTGAGAAGTAAAATGAAATGATATTATCATACCAGTGCCAACAATGGACGATGAGTTAATTCGATTTTCATCTTGAGTAACAGTGTTGACGGAAGATTGAGATAGATGTCTCAACGAACGTCCAAGAGGATTGACGTAGTCAATAATACTACTCACATGAACATCGACCAATTTAACTAAAAAAAAAAAAAAACTTACAATACATTAGACATAATCCAAATCTTATCCAGAACAACACACAATGTGGAGTATTGCCAATGTGAAAAACATACCGTTTGTAATGTCACTAAGCGGCGATAAGCTATCATTCACTCTTAACCTTTTTTTGGATTTAGTGACTTTGCGTGATGAATTTGTATTCGAATTGCTCCCTGCTTCTATTATAGAACCTGTTGTAAAAATCAAAGTGACAATATAATTAGAGTCAGAGCAAAATCAAACACTACTCGATTAGCACCATTTTCTAGCTGGAAAATCGAACAAACAGTATATGAGACATAATCATAATTTCAGACTTACCAGTGAACGGTGATGAGATAATTTGATTCTCATCTTGAGTACAATTATTGATAGAGGGTAGCGAAAGATGTCTCGAAGAATGATTAGAATCAACATAATCACTTCTATGAATTACATTAGAATTGAAGGGAGTAGTTGGAAAAGATATCATACAATTTATGAGACATAATCAAAATTTCAGCAAGAACAATTTATATGAGACATAATCACATACCGTTTGTAATATCACTAAGTGGTGATAAGTTCCTAACACCATTGCCTCTTGGCCTCTTATTCGTAATCACACCAGCAGAAACTTCATTAGCATTGTTCAAATGGGAAGCTGCATCACAACTATTTTCAGTATTTCGAGTATAGATTCGCCTATCATTACAATTGGACATCTTGCGATTAGTATCCATGGAGAAACCTGTATGCATAAACTGATTAAGAGAAGAAAACAATTTAGAGAAATATATCCCTCTATCAATGATCTATACACACAAACAGATCTGCCATTGACATTTTCGATTCTAAATATGTCATATATACTGAATAATAAACACAATCATAAGTACTATTGCTACTTACTAAAATTACTTTGCAAATCTTGGAAAATGCTAGCGAATATATATGCTAAGTATATAGTAGATTCGGAAATAATCAACATCGAATAATATCAAATCAAACATTGCATCAAAAATTCTTCCGGTGTAAACATGGCCTATCAAATTCGAGTGAACTTTGAATACGTAACCAATAATTATTTTTGAAATCCTGATTTACTTATATGTCCGGTCTTGTGTACGTATGATGTTAATAAATAACATTGTTTTGCGAATTGCGCTGTTTCTTATCGAGTAATATAATTTAAAGACCTTTCTTAAGTTAAAACAAAATGACAAAACATATTTCTAAAAGTTGAGTGTTGATGAAGTGTATGCAGATGAATGATCAAGTTATGAAGCTCAGAAAAATCGAACATTGAATATGCTTAAGAATTAGTGAAAATCCATATATGTGCATAAGTGTTAGGAAACTTGTAATTTTGATGAGCAATTAATCATGCTAAATTAAGGAAAGTCCAGTAATTAGTACTCTTAAGGTCCATAGGAATTTAGAATTTTAAGGACATTGTAAAAGAGGAACGTTTGCTGATGACTTAGTTAGGTGCTAGATAAGTTATTTCTTTTGCGTATGA
This sequence comes from Plantago ovata, assembly GCA_028274465.1. Classification (NCBI taxonomy): domain Eukaryota; kingdom Viridiplantae; phylum Streptophyta; class Magnoliopsida; order Lamiales; family Plantaginaceae; genus Plantago; species Plantago ovata. Next base: position 96,631,803 of record CM051456.1, on the reverse strand, counting down.
TGTATTTTATTTCTGATAAGAAAATAACTTATTGATGCTTAGCTTATGATGTATCTTATTTTCTGAAAAGAAAATATCCTATTGAAGCATTTGCTGAAGATATACTTTGTTTATTACAAACAAATTATTGAAGCAAATAGAAACCGCTCAGAATCTTGAAGACTTTTGAAGATCTGAAGACTTGAAGAATTTGAAGATCTGAAGACTAGAAGATTGCTGAAGACTGGTATCTACAAAGGCACGTGTTGCTCAGAAAGTGGAAATTCAGCAACAGCATTGCATAAGTGAAAATCTGAAAGACAGAGTAGGTTGTGCTTGCTGAAACTGAGACTGACCACTTGCTGATGGAACATATGTGACCTCTTGCTGAATGTACGTGAATTTTCGCTCCAATGCTACTGTTTGAATTCTATTCAAATGTGCATTTAATGCAAAGCATGCACACGAAGGACATGAAGACTAGAAGACAAACAAAGACGCTGCTGAAAGTACAAAAGCAAGATAGTGACATGTAAAGGAGCAAAAGCCTTAGGATTTGAAATTCAAACGGCTCCTTACTTGCACTATAAATAGAGGTCATCCGGCAAAGAGTTGAAGAGTGTCAACAACGTGATCAAACTCTCACTTGTGCTTAAAACTCACAAACCTTCAAACACTCTTACTGCCATTGATCCGTTCCAAGACTTAAAGCTTGAAAAAGCTACTTGTGAAGAAGTAGAACAAACTCGGCTAAGAAATTAGTTAAGTGTTCTTTCTTTCGAACAAGAACAAGTCTTGACACCAGAAACAATCAAACTTGTTTACTGCAAAGTATTCCAAGTTGTGTTTCTTAGATTACTTGTTGTAACTGAATAAGTTATAATTAAGTCATCTCACCCCAAAACTCTCTAACTGAAAATACACCCTTTCAGGCGTGATATTCAGGGGGAACTTAATCGAACATAGATTTGCTGATTAAAAGTACCAAGTTAGGTGGAGAACAAGGTTGAGTTCTCTAGTTTAGGTTGGAGACAAAGCAAGTGCGCTTTAGTTTCTGTTGAATCGCTTTAGATAGGAGATTGTAAGGAACCTCAATCATATCTTAGTGGATTCAGTCCTAGAAAGGACGAAGTGGATTAGTTGAGAGATTACGCCACTCTCAGATACCACTATAAAAGTGTTTGTGTGATTTACTTACTGTATTTAGCTTTCAGCAAATTATATCTGTCTATACACAGTCACTCACTTCACTTGCTGAAACCTTTACTTACTGAAAGAACACTTATTGTATCAAAGACTTCCGCTCTCTGCTTTTAAGTATCAGCAAACCAAGCTACTGTAAAGTAACTTACGCTTGCTGAGAAAGTTAAGTATCAGCAAACTCATTACTGAAAAGTAATAAGTACTTGCTGAGAAAATTTTAAACGACGAAAGTTTGAAAAGACTATTCACCCCCCCTAGTCTTTTCTTGTTGTTTAAAGGGACCAACAATAAGAATTAGTAAAAGAACTTTCGTTATGTACGAATTATATATTGTCAATAAAAAATCAATACAACGATTCAATGGAACAATGTTCGTTCCAAGAAGTCTTTACCAACGTATTATAAGCTTTTAATTATTCCAAACTAACATGATCATAAGACACAAAAAAAGAACTTCCACCATCAATTTACAAATTAAAAGTCTTATTCAATTTCAAAGTGCATAATACATAATTAAAATTTAACTAAATCATATTTAATATTCGAATACAACTCAAATTCAATAACATAAGGGTTCTCCAACTTCATCGATTCAATGCTAAAAAACAACTCCAAAGTCTCAAGTCTGTACAACTTCAACACCACCATACGAAAAAATAGCGTAGATTATATGATTCCTTAACGACTTGACATAGACTGCAATCGACCTCACCTGCTAAAAAAAAGAAAAAAGAGAGAAAACAAAACATAGAAACACAAATATTGAACAATGATGTATCATTGCAACCTCAACATGGTCATATACTACTTCAAAACGAAAAATGGGTGATAAAAAACAGCAAATCACCAGCAATATCCAAAATGCTATGGTTCGACATGACCATATAGACGCAATATCAAATCAGTCCAAAAACAAAATTTAAACAAACATGTCCAACTTAAAACCATAAACACCAAATTGTTCAATATAAGTTCAAAGGGAAATTACGAAGAAAAAAATTATTTCTCCATTTTGATAGCCTTAATCCTGCTGCTCGATTTCTGAGTACCAGTGTTGACATCCTCATCATCACTATCAAAAGACGAAGTACGTTTGCAAGGTGTGACGAAGCCTTCAGTATCATTGCTAGCATTTTCAGGTCCATCTAGAACCACCTTTTTCTTGCCCTTCCCTACAACCGAATTGTACTTAAAACTGGACACGCCATTGTGGTATATCAGAGAATAAAACATAGAGTTAGGATATTGAAACATCTCATAATAAGATAATCATAACATTAACAATAATAATAATATTCCATAATAATAATAATTCGTTTTATTCTACGAATGACAACAGAAAATACCTCAATGCTAATGCTAACGTACTCCCTGAGAATATCAACATCATTGGTCATCACATCAATGCTAACTCTTTAAACTTGTCACCCTTCAAGTTATACTCCGTGATTCTCACTTTAGTAAGGTAATCACGGTGCAGCATCACGGAGAAGTCCATTGGTATCATATCCTCATCATCCTCCTGTTTGAGGGACATATCAAATAAAATGACAAACACGCTCTTGAATGCTTATAGATAAATATAGATATATAGATGGAATAAATATACCTCTTTCCATTCATCATAAACCTACTGGCACGTTTTCTTGATAAACTTCATCATCATTTCATCAAACACAACAACGTAAAATCTCTCTTCCTTAGCACCTCTAGCTATGAATTTCACTCGGAACCTATATTTGATAATAAATAAAAATTTAGATCATAAATCAATTGATTCAATAAGTATATGGAAACTATCATATAAACTTGATGAAGGAGATTACTTGGGAATGAGAGCTTTGATTGGCTGACCAGCACACTTGATGCTATTGCACGGTTCACCAACTTGAGACTTCTTCGCATTTCCATTGCACGAAGAGCACGACATATAGTACCAAGGAGACATCTCATCAACCTTTTGAAAGCAAACAAAGGTGATGTAGGAACTAGCCTGTCCAAACCAAATTTACTTCATAAGTTTTACTCGAAAAATTATAAATGATATTGTACATCTTCACCAAACCTAATAGAACATACCGTCGTGCAATCCTTAATTTGCCTAGCAGTCCTGTGCATGTCCATGTTGAGCCACTCGTCAGGTCTTAATGACCTAGGGTCAGCAGTGAGATACGTGACCGAATTACCTTCATTGTCCTTTTTCCTAAAACAATTGAAACTCGACAATAGATAGGAAAGATATAAGATATCAATTTAACTTCATGTAAACTACAAATTAACTCACTTTATGTTGAACTCATGGAATTCAGGAAGATCAGCGTTGATGTAAAGCTTGGTTGCATGATAAGCGGTTTGAACACGTGTCTCATCTGTTTTCACATAAAATTTGAACTCATAAATCATAAACTTATAAATCCGTAAATGAATCAGCGCATGGGTTAGAAAGACTTTTTACTTACTGATATGAATTCTTAAGAGCAAATTGAAGAATAATAACAATTCTCGGCTCAACATTTCCGCTAGCAGGGGCCAACTCAATGATCCTATCAGCATAAGACTCCCATAGCACAGCCTTAATAGTGACATTGCTATAAAAAAATAAAAATATATTTGTAAGCTAGAAAACAACATATTAGCTATTAAAGTATACTGTATTTATACTAAAATAGGTACCTATCGTCTCGAAGCTCAACATCAATTTTGCGAGCACGCATCTTCTCGACAAAGGTAACATCACTTCTACTCGTGACTTGTCCAATAACATCTGTATGATATAGGAAGGGAGGAGGCACGGGGTACAACGGTTTTAGGCAGAGCTCATAAACAAAGTATAATATTGATTGATTAAAAGGATGTGATAGATTGCAAGAGTGTACAAATTAGAAGTTCATGAGCTAAACGACCAAAAAAATACGGTACATATACATTTGAAAATATTGGAGCACCACAGCATACACATAAAATTTAAAAAGAATATTGAACATGCAAATCAATAAGTATAAATTTTCGAAATGACATATACATATATAATTTTTACTACTGAACAAATTAAGATATGGCTAAGTAGAACATCTCACCAACATAAAACTGTGGATCAGAATCGTTGATGTCATGATAAGCAACCAAATTGATACCGTTAGTCAGAATGCTGAGATCCGGCCTACACTGGGTAAATTCAGCACCATAACACATCACGAGCCTTGTCCCGTGATTGACCCTCCCCTTCTGATACTTTGGTGGAGTATTTTCCTCCACATCAAACTTGCTGATTCTATATGTTTCTCCCTCCTTAAGCCTTTTGGTTAAAAACTTCAACATTCTCTTCGAAGACGTGCCTTGAATCAAGGTGCCCTATATTATTAAAACAAACCACAAATTAGTGCTTGTTACCACAAACAACAAAACATACTAAAGGAACGCATAATAATAATCACCTCATTATCAACTAAAATAGCCTCAACCCCGAGTGGGTTCTTGTTTGTATCCAACGAATTCCAAAGCTTGATAACCTTAACGGTGACGGTGAAAAGCTCGACACCCTGCATGTCCTTACAAATATCCTTAAGAGCAATTGGATTTATCTTTTTCTCTTTTTTTCTTTGTTCGACTGATTACAGTTTCGTATGCTTAAGATTTTGCATTAGAGTCTGAGATGCAAGCGCATATATATAGTGAGATTTTTGGCATATATATCGTTTTGACATATATTTAAACGTTTCTCTGGGAATATATATCGTTCCTTTTTTGCACATATATTGGTTTTGGCATATATATCGTTTCCGTATATAAGTTGGCACGAATATAAAGTCTAAAAAATGCAAAAGAATAATTGAATTGATTATGCAGAATTTGAAGCAATCAAAAGAATTTTTAGGAAGACTAGTACATACCCGTGGCGATGCCACGGTATGATATAATTCTCAACTTATATAAATTAATAAAAAAAAATTATTCAATATAAGAGGATAAATAAGTTATCAAATGAATGATATTTTTAAAACGCACATAGATGTATCAATGCCTCCGTACAATATACTTCTAACTTATAAGATTTCAATAAATAGAAAGGTGATTCGATTGTAAGAGTATAACAAAAATTAATAAATCAATAATATTATAAAATATAAAACAAAAGTCAACTACCAAAAACATAGATGTTACAAATGTTAAAAAACGCGATTAGCAAGTTCACCTGACAGACTATTATTCGGTGACAGTATTACAGACGATCCAGGTTTCATTACCGGTCGATCTTCTGCATGACCGGTCAATCTTCTGCATGACGTAATAACATAAATTGTTTACAAAATAATATTATAATAACAATATATCGAGTAATTCCAATTTTATAACAATTATAATAACCTATAGATATCCAAGTAAAACATACAATACATTATAGGTAAATTACACACAAAAAGCCATTTTTTGACCTGTCGCGAATTGTCTGAACACCACTACTTCATCAATTTTGTATAAAATTCATGTTATGGTTAACCAAAGTGTGTCATGTTATAAATTGTGTGATGATGAACAATTTTCAATCTTTGCATTAAGATAATGCTGCCTGCTGACCTCAGAGTCATTATTATATGGTGACTAAGAAATAGCACGTTAATATTACCTCTGGGGACAGCTGGCAGGATTATCTAAGACGGTGAGATTGAATTGTCTGAACACTACTATTTCTCTATACATTCTTTCTCTATATATACTTCTCACATTATTACTTTCACCAATTCTTTTCTGCTATATCTCTATACACCACTTCACTATTTATAATATTTCTCTATACACTATTTCTCATTAAATATTCATTACTGAAAGTATATGTGATGATGAAAATAGTAATGTCTAATGTCATTTTTATACCACTCCTTCGGCGATTCTATTAATATTATTAAAAAAAATATAGAAATCATCTTAATAACAATAGAATCATGCGAAGGAGTGGTATAAAAAGACGATGATACTCTATTAAACTGAACATGATTTACTTTCAAGTTAACAACTATCTTTTTTATACATGACCACGAAACAATAACCTTTGATGGTGATAAATAGAATCGGTGGTAGATATATTGTATCTTATTGAACACAACAATTTGTTCATTAAATATTTATCATTTCATCTATTTAATTTCATGTTATAGTGTATGCTCTTTAAAAGGGTGTAATGATGAAAATGATTGATCTCGAATGTTTATTTCACACCGCTCCTTCGGCTATGCTATTATTATCATACGAAAATAATTTTGATATTATAACAATAGCAGAGTGCGAAGGAGCGGTATTAAATCGACAATGAGATTATTAATATCTGAACACACCTCCGATTTAAATTGATTTTTTGAAGCTGTCGAGCCCGAATTTGATAAACACATTCTACCTTTTCATATTTTACCAAAATCGTTCATTATTTTATATTGATATTATTTTACTTTACTTTAAACCATAGTTTTGATGTACCTTTTCATGCTGATATGTATGTTTTTCAAAATAGTGTTATAATGACAAAATTATTTTATTTGAAAATGTGACAATGGCGCACGTATCTCCTTGAAGTCCTTATTACACATTTTGAACAATTCCATTCAAAGTAATAATTACTCAAGCAGATACATGTGACATTGTCCTAAAACTTTGAAATGTCTGAACACTATTGAATAAAATGTATAATTGTGACAGGAATTGTAATTTCAATTGTAACGACTTATTTGTGTGAACACGATTTACTGGAATGTAACAACTATATTTTTTGTACTTGATGATGAGATAATAATCCTTGTACTAAGATAATGCAAGTAGCCTCCGGTGAAGTCATTATTATACGTTGATTAGCTGGAAATAATAATAATATTGCCTTTGCCGGAGGCTTCTTGGACTATCTAAGTTTCAATAAAGGGTTATTTGTATCTGATTAATTCATAGCTGTTATTTTATTTTAAAAATTAATTTATATTTCAATACATATATATTAAACTAATATCCCTAAACTGTGTTATTTTGTGAAGAATCAACGATGACAATGCCATGAAACAATAAACTTTGATGGTGATAAATAGAATCGGTGGTAGATATATTGTATCTTATTGAACACAACAATTTGTTCATTATATATTTATTATTCCATCTATTTAATTTCATGTTATAGTGTATGCTCTTTAAAAGGGTGTAATGATGAAAATGATTGATCTCGAATGTTTATTTCACACCACTCCTTCGGCTATGCTATTATTATCATATGAAAACAATTTTGATATTATAACAATAGCATAGTGCGAAGGAGCGGTATTAAATCGACAATGAGATTATTAATATCTGAACACACCTCCGATTTAAATTGATTTTTTGAAGCTATCAGAGCCCGAATTTGATTAACACATTCTACCTAAATCCTATTTTTACAATTTCATATTATTTTATATTGATATTATTTTACTTTACTTTAAACCATAGTTTTGATGTACCTTTTCATGATATGTATGCTTTTCAAAATAGTGTTATGATGACAAAATCAATTTATATGAAAATGTGACAATGGCGCTCGTATCTCCTTGAAGTCCTTATTACACATTTTGAATGATTCCATTTAAAGTAATAATTACTCAAGCAGATACGTGTGGCATTGTCCTAAAACATTGAAATGTCTGAACACTCCTTCGGTGAATGTTTATGATGAAAATAATTGATCTCAAATGTTTATTTCATACCACTCCTTCGGTGAATGTTCATCTCCGGTGAATGTTTTTATTACACGCTAAAGAAAAACAAAACAAACTTTCAAATGAAAAAGACAGAGTGTTGTTGTTATAATAACAACTTCACTTATTGAAATTAAAAGACATAGATGTTCACCGTGATTTTTGAACTTGATACTTCATAATCGATTCAATTCCAATCGTATCGGCAGAATCGAGCCAACATTTCAGTCAATTGACCGCAACACTCAATTTCATAGTTGTACTTGAAAGCTTCGGCACACCCCCTTTCAATGTTTTGTTTTTCCATATTTAATATTTTTTGCTTAAGATCTTTGACGGTTTGCTTAATCACAGGATGTTCGAGATAGATGAGATGAAGCTGTGCAACAACTTGAGCATCTTGAAAGATGGGACCGTAGTGGTGCTCATAGACTTCAGCCTTCTCCTTGACATCCAAAAGCTTGATAAGCAGAGTAGGGTCAGAATCCTCTCTTCCATTTGCTTCGTAATACCTATTTTCAAACTAAATTTAGTGGATAAAAGACAGGATAAATATATTCAACAAAAAAGATTTTTATCAATAAGTAAAATACCTGACTCCGTTTGTTAGCATAAATTTGAGATTTCTATCAAACCTCGCCTCAAACTGAGGGTACTGATTCATAGTGAATAGACTTTGAGTGAAGAAGCAAGTAAATGGAGAAGAATGTGAATGAAGTAGGATTTAGGTGGAAGACTATATTTATAGAACCATTGCATGAATTGTGACAAACACTTGTCAATCATGTATTAGAATTTTTGTAACACCATCCACACTTGTCAATTTCAGCCTCTACACTCATCTTCAACACTTGTCGATTATATATTTTTTTGCATCCGAAGTTCACCATGCGGAGCAGATTAGTTACTTTATTTAAGGTTTGAAATCGAATAACTCCCCGTAAATATTTATTTGCTTATGTGAGGATGAAAATTGCAATCTATAATGTCATATTTATACCTCTCCATCGGCAATGCTATTATTATTATTAGAGAAACAAATATGGAAATAACTTTAATTACAATAGCATTGTTCGAAGGAGAGGTATAAATAAAAGATTTAATCGATTTGATATTATACTGAACGTAAGCAACTATATTTTATTATTATTATTTAGCAGTTTTTTTTAACTTCGTATATTTATTAGGGAAAATTACATTTACCTACCTTGCTACGAGCTCTAATTACAAAATTGCCCTTATTAGTTTAACAATTACACTTACCCCCTTAGCCCGGAAAAAGTTTGACTTGGCCGTTATTCAATTTAAAAAAAAAACCGGTCAAACAAGGCCTTAGCATTTTTTATATCATTTTTCCTTTTTTTGCTTCTTCTTTTTTTTTTCTTTTTATCTTTTCTCTTTTCCTTTTTTTTACATCATCTTCACCTTCATCTTACATTTTTCCGGTACCGGATTCCGGTACCGGAACTGCCGATCGGAGCTGTTACCAACTCCGATCGGAGCTCTTTAATAGCTCCGATCGGAGCTATTACCAGCTCTGATCGGAGCTGGTAACAGCTCCGATCGGAGCTCTTTGATCGGAGCTCTTTAATAGCTCCGATCGGAGCTATTACCAGCTCCGATCGGAGCTATTAACAGCTCCGATCGGAGCTCGTCGGAGCTGTTAATAGCTCCGATCGGAGCTGGTAATAGCTCCGATCGGAGCTATTAAAGAGCTCCGATCGGAGTTGGTAACAGCTCCGATCGGAGCTCTTTAACAGCTCCGATCGGAGCTGGTAATAGCTCCTAACCGGAGCTCTTTAATAGCTCCGATCGGAGCTAGATCGAAGCTATTACCAGCTCCGGTAAGCTCCGGTTACCGGAGCTGTGGTCTGGTCGGAGCTCCGACCAGATCCTTTGTTTTCTTTTTTTTTTTTTAATTTTATATTTTGTTTTTTTTTAACTTATATTTTTGGGTAGATTTGAAACAAAACCTTAAATTGGGGTAATTTTACAATTATTATTAGTTCATTTATAAATTTATTTATTTTTTGTGGTTAATTTGAAATAAATTAAAGTTAATTTTGTAAAATAAAATAGTTTAGAGGTAAATGTGTAAATAAAATAAACTGAAGCTGTTTGGCTCAAGCCAAAAAATGAGATTCCGGCAAGGCTAAAACTGTCATTTCTAGCTCTTAGAGCGCGAAAAGTCAAGTTCGTGGGGCTAATTGTAATTGAATTTAACTAACAGGGGACTGTAAGTAATTGTTAAACTAAGAAGGTAAGATCTGTAATAAAAAAAACTAACAAGGGGTGTAGATGTAAATTGCCCTATTTATTATAATCAAACATTGCTTTTCTAATATTTTGCTATTGTTTTCATATTTTTTATTATTCATTTCATTTTTTATTTTTTAATTATTTTATATATCCGGATGATGATCACTTCTAGCCACGGGTATTTATAGAAGGTTTGCATGCTAATACACAAACACTTGTATTTTTTTCAATTCAACATTGAAAAATAATATTTTATTATTAATGCAGCATGGATTACACTTGTCATCTCAAAACAAATTAACTTGGTTCGTAATAACGGAATTAGTAGCAAATGCAGAAATTACGACAAACATAAATGCACAACACATAAGTGTAAAAATGCTACACCATACACTCGAGTCGTCATAGATATCGTATTAGACATTTCTTGGAGTTCGAAACCCACCGTGATTCTTGACTGTGTGAAACATTGTAACCCTACACTGCACAACATAGTTGTGCATGCTCTTCTCACCTAGGCCGAATGTAATATAATCCTTTTCCAAGTCCAAAATCGTTTCTTTCAAACATCTAGCCGACTCCTCAACAGAAGGGTTCTGGCACGATATAACATGAAGTTGTGCAACAACATCTGCAGCTTGATAGATCGGTCCTCTTTGATGTTCACGTAGTTCGGCCTTTGCTCTAACAGCTTTAAGTTGCTCAAGTAGAGAAGGATTTTCAATCCTATTACCATGAACATCATGATACCTACACGTTAAAATATGTGAGAACAAAGTACGAAAAATAGTTAAAATAATAAACAACTACAAAATGTTACCTTACGCCCCATTTGAGCATGTGCTGAAGTTGTTCATCAAAAATAGCTTCAAACTGAGGTTGATTATACATAGTAGCTCTAAAAAACGTTAGTGAATAAGTGTATGTAGTTAAAATCGAACAGATGAGTAGTATAATTCTTGGTGAATTGGCTCACAATTTATAGAAGTGCACATGCATTATAATGCATGCAACCTCACCACACTTGTCAATGCATGCAATTTCAACCACACTTGTCAATGCATGCAATTTCAACCACACTTGCAATTTCAAGTCTATAATGCATATATACTGTTTGATTGTCGTGTATGCGTAAATCAGGATTTTAATTTACTGTGTGTGTTGCAGGAAACCGGATGTTATTCCCTATCGACTAAGGAGTGAATCCAACTCATTGTCAATCTGTTGAAGCAATGCACATATTATTTTTTAAATGTTATCTTGAAGTTTAAATACATTATGGCAGACTATCGTAGTATTGTACATCAAACATGTTACTAAATAATATGGACGCCTAATAGAAAAAATAAAAATCAATATTGATATTGCATGTTAAGATATTATATCAACTTATTAGCCACAGTTACAGTAACGGGGCCAATTGGTGGTGTCGAATAGGATCATCAATTCTCTGTTCCCTAGGCAATAGTGACACCCAGTGCTGGATCCACTTCCACTCGGTGTATGGATACGACACATTGAAACACGTATGAATCACAATATTCTAACCTCCATGGCCCCTAGAATTTCATTCAGTTTTTTGCGACATTCAGTTATATATTTCCGTCCACTACATGTGCCTTCATATGCACGCATTATCGATATACCGTCTTCCCTAACTTGTGGATCATGCATGTGCCACATCTGGAACACACAACTCAAATACGGTGCTTCCACATGACCAGCTAACATTGTCCGTTGAAGGAACTGTTGGGCCGTTTCATATTTTTTATAGAAGAAGTAATCTATCTGCATCAATATTCATTGAAATTTGTGTTAGTGATGATGTAAGAAAAAAATGTTTATGCTGAAGAATTAGTAAGTTCGACTTACCAAGGCGTATCTGTATAGTAAGTCTGGGTTACCATGTTGAAGACACTTGGCATGGAGAAGTAATTCGGATGATGAAACACTCTTTGAATGAAATAACTCGAACTTCATATAGCGGTAAACGAAGGGCTCTGTTGATAGTTTATTCAGACGTTTGCAACTGTAGATAAATCAATGCGACAAAAAAGAAATTATATGAAAATCAAACAATTCGAAATAGCTTGTTGAATGTAATAAATTCTCACGTTAACTGAAGTACAACAATCGATTCTGATGAGTCCACAGCAACACGTTGAATGATTTTTCTGACCAAATCCGTTGGAATAGATAATAGCCGACTATGATGTTTACGGGCGATTTGTTTGCGCTTACGAACATGAAGGATGGCCCTGCAGATCCTGTTCTTGGACTTTAAGACGTCAACATCCATCTGGACGTCGGTTTCAATATATATTGCTCCTAAATTCGGTTTCAATATATATTGCTCCTAAACTATGATAGTAGCAAAGACTATTTATAATGTAATGTATAGAGTATATTAGGTAATGATCATGCAATACAATATTAGGTATGTATCTAACTCCTAATTTAAACAAATAATGTGTTGACTTCACGATTTGCTGAATTACCAAAACTTTGGTATTATTAAATACATACCAAAGATATACCACTATGAGATCAAGTGGAAATAATAAATATTATGGCAAAATTATATCATCGAATCTGTTTTATAAAGGTAAAAAAATAAAAACACAAAACACGAAAGAAAAAAGAAAAAAGAAAAAGAAACTGTAATAATCGTAGATAATCGATACCAGAAAAAATGAGTTATACATCGATACGATGAATTAAATCTCATCTATAGCCGTATGAAATTCATATGCACGACTATAGCATAATACTTCCTGGTCTGCCAAACAACTAAAACACAAGCCGTCATCTATATCATCCATCCCCACGATATGATCATCGTTGCAAAATTTCGGAATATTGAAATCCAAAGCAAACATACCACGATTTAAATAGCGAAGCTGGCCTAATAAATATTTTCTACGCATCTTCAAACGGAACAACCCTCTTGGCATTGTTGCAATCTCTTTGAAGAGACGTAAACCATGTTGTCGAATTTGTTCATCACCATTCAACATTTTAACTATGCATGACAAATATTTGGCCATTGGATGTGATGCTTCGGTTAGTATTCGCAACAACTCTTCGACCCTATGGAAGATCTCATACTGGAAAAAATCCATCTACAATATAAAATCAAATAATATTAGCAAACAGGTTTAGAAAATAAATATTTAAAACAGTGGTATGAAAAAAAAATGGCACTTACGATTAACATCATGTAGTAGAAATCTGGAGTTGCTAGTTCTTCATTACGGACGGATGCAAGATCAAACCTCACATAGTAGAAACCCTTATTGAACATACGCCCAAAACAATACATGCTACGTAAAATAAGAAATGATTAATTAGTATTACCACATACCGTTAAAATTAGAAGTAACGAATAAAACAATTCATTATACTATTAATCTCACCACATCTTGATTGAAATACTGTCGATCCAGCCACCCAACACAATTAAAAACAAATACTTCAAATGAATCTTCTTCTCTTCTTCAACAGATTTCATCGCCACAAAACGAACCGGACCCTCCATAATTCTTGAACGATTAAAAATAAATATAGGGTCGGTTGTAAAATGTCGAATTAAATATAGCACTGATTTTAAAACGAAGGAGAGCACCCCGATTGCTAGCTATATATAAGATTTTTTAGGGCTTAAAAAAGGCTTAAAAATCATGGAATGATTTTTGCTCCGTTTGAATTTTAAAATTACTTACCACATTATTTAAGCAAAAAATCTAAACACTCCATACATGTTGATTTTCAGCATTGATGAGGCGTGCATGGACAGAAAGGAAAGACAATAAAAATTAAGACTTACCAAAATAACTTAAAGATTTTGTTACGAACAAAAATATTAAATCGAACACCAATACTTGATGTTGTCAACAATGAACTATTGAAAAGCTGTGGCCGAGCGGAATGTGGTGATGTTCATGGTATATGCCACCTGGGTTCAAATCCCTCTAGCCACAACTTTTTTTTTTCCAATTAAATGATTTATTTGATTATATGACTGATTTAATAATTAATAATCTAGAGTAATTATTACGGAAAAAAACTTAATTGTTACTAAATAAAATTAAAAGCATAAAATATCAAATCGAACACCAATACTTGATGTTGTCAACAATGAACGATTGAAAAACTGTGGCCGAGCGGAATGTGTCGATGTTCATGGTATATGCCACCCGGGTTCAAATCCCTCTGGCCACAGCTTTTTTTGTTTCCAGCTAAATAATTTATTCGTTTAATCACTGATTTAATAATTAATAATCTAGAGTAATGATTACGGAAAAAAACTTAATTGTTAATAAATAAAATTAAAAGCATAAAATATGAAATCGGACACCAATACTTGATGTTGTCAACAATGAACGATTGAAAAGCTGTGGCCGAGTGGAATGTGGTGATGTTTATGGTATATGCCACCCGGGTTCAATTCTCTCTGGCCACAGCTTTTGCGATTCTGTTTTTAAATTTTTTTCTTACTTCAATTAAAAACAAATATTAGTCTCACATAAAACACAAATAAATTAATCATCAAGTACTTGCATTCTGGATATAAGTATTTGTATAACCGAGAAGATCAAATATTTGAAACAACTTTATTAATATTGTTATTATATCATCTATATAACCATACAAATCAAAGAAGAACATTGAGAATCATTGGGGTCGAGGCTTATGATCATGATTCAGTATGTATGATCATAAGTGAATCGAAAGCCAGACACCTCAACAGATTTTCCTTTGCCATTTAGTGCACCACGTGATGTAGCGGCGCAAAAGCCACCAGGTTCATTCCCAATGTTGTTATGAAAATGGACTGTACCACCAATTGCCTCAATGTGTTTTTTCATCAATCCAGGATCATATCCAGAACCAGTTGAGGATAGGATGAACACGCTGGGATTATTCTCCATGATCTTCTCTTTCATGTAGGATTTGAAATCAATAGATGGCTCATCAATTGGTTGTGCAGCATTTATCCACAACATTTTTGTCTCTTCCTCTTGATCGAGATGGATGTTCTTCTGTTTCATCGTACATGTTATTGTCCCGTCTTCCTTGCACACAAACTTGATCTTCATCTTCATTTGACTCTTGATGTTTGTAGTTTTGCAGCACGCCAGACCTCTGTGGTGACTAATTTCATTGTTGCCAAGGATGACAATGGTTTCTGCCTGAACTTGCGACATCTTTCGATTCTTTTGGTTAGTAGTTCGTACAACTCTGATTTTACTTTCGAATTTAGTGTTCTCCTATGATGAAAAACGTCTTTGTGTAGTATCTTATTTATAGATGGAGTTCAAGATACCAAATTTGAAGAGGCACCTTCTTCAATAGTTGTGACTTTTTATTTGCAAACATTAACTTAAAGAGATGCACTCATTCAGAGATTTAATCCAAGTGTTGTGTCTCTTGAGAATCAAAAGACCTGACTTTTCATCTTTAATCGAACAGTTCTAAATAATAATATTTCGATTCATTAGATAATTTCTAATAATTAGATTATTACGAAACTCAAAGCAAAATAATAATCATAATAATAATAATAATAATAATAATAATAATAATAATAATAATAATAATAATAATAATAATAATAATGTAATCTGATTTGATAATGAAAATAAAAATAAAAGATTCAAGGTTACATAGATCATTACTTCATAACTAAAGGCCTTCAATAGAAGACTGAAAATAGAAATAACGATTGAATGTTCGAATCTCAATGTCAGCAAGGCATTCGTAGCATGTAGTATCGTTATAGTGACCACACTTTGTCCACTCTTTACTACAAAACGAAGGAATATCAAAATTGTTCTCGAAAACTCCATCATGTATCTTGTAAATTTGAGTGCATAGCGACTGTCGCCACATTTTGATACTCGTCAATCCTCCACGACTGCTCGCTAATTCTTTGAAGGCAGTGAAGCCTTGTTGCCTCACTGCACTATTCGGATCGACCATTCTACAAATACACGAAGCATAGGCAGCCATCTTGTGAGAGTGCTTCTCCAGCATCTCAAGCAAATAAGGCACCCTACGAAAAATCTTGTACTCGAACACATCAACCTGTAGAATATAGTTAAGAAGTTGAATATAAAATTTGTTCAAATATTTCCGTAGAAATAAGTAATCAACCAAATACATACTATGAGCATGCTATAGCAAGTGTCCAACGATGCCATTGGATGAATTGGGATTGAAGAGACGTCAAGGTCCTCATAAAATTGATCAATACCAAACATGATCTTGAACGCTTTCATGCTGCAGTGAACATAAATACAAATATCCATCAAGATCCAATAATAAGAAATTCGTATAATTTAAAAATAAAAAATATAAGAAATCAAAATATTATTCATACCAAATGAGCACTTCACCACCATAAACGTAACTGTTGAGGCAGACTACCAACATCAATATGATGTGCTCAAACGTTCCCTCGTCAATTATTTTTCGGAACATTCGAACTCGATTCTCAATATTCGACTGAGCCGCCTCCAAACCAAATGGAGTCCTCATTTTCGCAATATGTAGTGATGATTTCAATTAAACAGACTTCGATTTTATAGTACATTGTTAGTAGTCTAAATATGGTACTCTCATTAGAACAAAATCGAATTGTTTATATATAATGTCTGGCTAAATCAAATTTTGTAATCTAAATATGGTTAAGATTGTAAGAATACTTTGGCTTGCTGAATACCTGTTTCAGCATTCTGCCAATTGTATCCTTTATTGAGGTAGTTCAATCAATCCAACGTTATACCTTAGCATTGCGAACCTATTATCTGGTAGGGGCTTGGTAAAGATGTCAGCAAGTTGATCATCAGTACCTACTTTCACAACCTCAATATCTCCTTTTTCCACATGATCTCTAATGAAATGATGTCTAATATCAATGTGCTTAGTCCTAGAGTGAAACTTAGGATTTTGCGTGATAGCAATAGCACTTGTATTATCACAAAAGATTGGTGTTTTCTTTGCAGAAATACCATAATCTCTTAATTGTTGCTTGATGAACGAGATTGTCAGACTCAATTAATCAAATAAATTTGTTATTTAGCCAAAGGCAATTCACAACTACAACGAAAACCGTAGTGTAGCAGTAGAATGACCTCGAGTGTCGTTCTCTCAGGACTATAACTAGCTTTATCTATAACTAGAGAATATAAAAACAGCAGACGTGAAAGCAAAGGGTTTTTCTAACAGATAATGGAGATTGGTGATAGTATGATCCTTCAAAGCATAACGGGTCGATAATCATGCGTAAATTCCTCGGTCTTGCATGGAGATCTTTGATCAATCTAATGTCCTGTTGCAATTATTAAGCACTACGAAGATAACGATACTCACAAGTCAAGCACTATTGTCCAATTGTGTTCCGTAATTATTCAACACTACGAAGATATACACGCGCCTAGGTCGACGAGGGTCCAATTGTGCATAACAATTAATACAACATACGAGAACTTAGGCTGAGCCTGATCAACGAAATAAAACAATAACACGGAGTATAATGCGCGATATAGCCATTAGCATGATTATCTTCCCTTTCGCTAAGAATTCACATACTACCACCAACGATAAGTTTAGCTACTCATAATCGGCATGCAATCAACAGAAATCATAGAAGAAAACATGTTGAAAGGTATATAAAAATAAGTAGAATAAACTGTAAGATACAATGTTACCGAAGGTTGTCAATCTCCGAAGAATTGCGATCCTACAAGCTCCAATCTGCTATAAAAAAGTGTCCCCTAAGCTACGAACCTCCAGAACAGGCTCTGGGAAGTCCCTACCTAAAACTACAGAGAAAGGTGAGAAAGTAGGTCTGGAAAAGTATGAATTTCGGAGAAAAACTGAGCAACTATATATAGGCTACGAAAAAGTGTGGGGCGATTCGTCCCACACACCGGGCGGTTCGCCCGGTTTGGGGCGAGTCGCCCCACGTCCTGGGCGATTCGCCCGGGAGTAATTTTCGCGGAATTCCACGTTTTCGACGCGTTTTTGGATTTCTTCCCCTTTTCGGACTCGGTTTCTGACTCCTAGTGGCCTCTAAACTCCAGATTCGACCCCTAGACTCCAAATCCTATCCGGAAACCTTCAGATACTCCAAATAGGCTTCTGGAACACCAATTCCTTGTCAAATTCAATATAATTGCCCGGAAATCCTCGTTTTTCAACAAAAACCTGTAAAATAAAATCTAAAGGGACACGTGACACTATTCTAATAAAATGCACTAAAATATAGCTAAATTAACATAGAGGATAGCTAAAATAGGTGAAAAAGACTCAAATGAAAGTGTAAAATACACATTCATCAAACTCCCCAAACCGAACCTTTGCTTGTCCTCAAGCAACTAAGCTAGACTCTAATGCAAAAAACAATGCAAGACACAAAATGGAGTCTCATGCCAAATAAAATGAACTAATCTACTGAGTCTATCAAAAAACATATGAACAAAAACCATATAAATCAAAGCATGAATATAGGTTGAAGAATACCTCGATTGACTTATACACATCCACATAAGCACTTATGTCAAGACAAGGTAGTCTCTCGTAACATTCTCTACCTGGACCTAGTCAGTGACGACGTAATGAAGCATGCTAAGATACGAATGACTGTCCCGTGCCTATGAAACTGAGGACTTCCTGCTGTTCCACCATGTTAAGACTTTTCCTCAAAGAGGTCGAACCAGTACTGGCTCTCATCAAACGAAGGAGGGTTCCCTATAAAAGATAACACTCCTCTATTCTACCCATCTCTCAAGTAAAGTCTTAAGCTATTCACCACTTCCTGAATGGTAGGACGAGGGTGGTCTAGAACAGATGACACTCAAACAAAAAGATTAAAAATAGAAAATTACAACACGATTACGAACATTACAAGAATTGGAAAATGAGACACAACAATTTGCTAAACTGCTATTTGGCTTTCTTTTTTTTGGGACCCTTCTTTCTTTTTTGGGGTCTTTTCTTTTTTTATTCTTTTTTTTCTTTCCAGTTTATTTTTTTCTTTTTTTTCTTTTTTTCCTGGAATTGTTTCTTTCTTTTTTTTTCGATTTTTTTAAAGCCAGACGTAGCATAACAAAAAGAAAGAAAATGACTCACACGACTTCCCCAAACCTATTCGAAAGAATAGGTTGGAGTACAAAATTTACGGAAAAGGAAAAACAAACTCACGATAAGGAAATGAAAAACGAAAACAAGTCTAATGATGGTGTAACCCCCTCCCCAAACCTATTCGGAAGAATAGGTTATAAACAAAGGATCACACAACCTCACACTACCTCCTTCCTAGGCATTTAGCAATCTCAAAGCATGGTGAAGACTTGTTGCCTCTTAGGTACATAATTACTCGGGAAAACAACCATAAGACCCTAACATGCATCATCCTATTATAAAGGCCTTCGTGAACCGCAATAGAGAAAACACCACTAAGTGATGTCGAGACTACCAAGCTTAGCTAAGTGCAATACATAAATGTGACAAGCCAAGCGAGAAAAACCTCAAACAAATTCATAGAGATGAAGCATACGATTAATGGCATAGTTAGTTGATCTACCCAATAAAAAAGTTCAAAAAATTCGGCAATAAACTCCATAAAAAACATGCAAGACTATCCTAGGAAGAATGTAGTGAATGCAACCTAAAAAATCTAAGAAAGCGGTAAACGTGCAAATGCAAAAAAAGGTTTCACGAGTGATCATAAGCAAAACAAGTATAGAAATACCGGCGATAACCCCCCCCCCCAAACCTGAACGTCATTGCTCGTCCCGAATGTCGAAAGTGGATTTAAGGTGAGAGCCAGCTTGTACCTGTAACTTATAGGACTCAAGGAAACTCGTGAGAAACCAAAAACATACGGAAATATAAAATAAAACACAATGATATGCATGCATTAAAGCGGTAAAAAAGCGATAAAAACTCCGGGTTGCCTCCCGGATAGCGCCATTGTTTAAAGTCTTTGGCTCGACTCCTGTCTGTGCCTAGCTCTTCTTCTTGAGGGTACTAGACTTCCCCTTCATGGATCTCCTCCTCATGCCACGAACCTGTGAATAAGAAAGAACATAGGCTGCAAGACCACAGTAGTGAGTAGTGTAAGATTTATCAGGCGGATCAGGTGGATCAGATATGGCTTGCAACACGTGTTGCTTGCCATCCACTTCAATAGTGCAAGTTCTTTGGTAGATGTCCATCATGGAGCGTAGCTTAGTCAAGAACGTTCGCCCCAAGAGAATGACATCCCCCGTCCCAGGTGCAGACGCCGGCATAACTACAAAATTGGTGTATACAGAAGCTTCACCAATCTTGACCAACACATTTTTCACAACGCCTTCGGGTCTCACAAAGGATCCATCCGCTAGTTGCACAATGGCCTTATGCTTCGAAAGCTCTCCAAGGCCACTCTTCTCAAACACATTCATGGGTAGCACATTCGAGTAAGATCCCGTGTCTAGTGTGGCACGAACATCTTCAAGTTCGCCAATCCCGACCTTAACATCGAAACTTTGAGGGAGTGGCTCGGGGTTGTCTTGCTTCTCTCCATTCTCATCAGTACCAAGGTCCTTCTCTTCTTCCTTGGAACACCCGCATTTTAGCAACTTGCTTAATGGTGATTTCCACTGGTTGATCTCCCACCAAGTTGATCGACATGGACCTCTCAGTGCTGCTATGTAACTTCCCTTGCTCTCTACTAGCTCTAGCTTCCAATTGATCCAGACGAGCATTGATCTTTGCCGAATCCTCCTCGTATCTCTTCAAAAACACTTGGGTGAAATCCACCAATTTCTGTAAATTATCCAAGAGAGTTGCTGACTTGGATGTAGATGCTTCGTCCTTAGGAGTACGATTACTACGGTTTCCCAAGTGAACATCTTCTCGTGCTAGATCTGATCTACACATATGAGCTCCATGCCCATAATTCTTGCACACCCTACATACCTCGTAGTGGAGAGAAGTTCCGATTAGGCCACTTAGAGCTTGCCTCATCTGATTGGCGAAACCTTCGAACCTATCGCCACTCACACCATTCACTTCATGCATTGGGATCTCCTGGTTTGGTGGAACCTCAAGTCCACGCCTTCTAACCATTTCTCTTGGATCCTTGGATTGAGATCCTTTAGCAAGCCTTTCAAAACACGCCCACACATCCTCGGCGGTCTCTTCCCAGATAGTACCACGGCATTGGAAATCCACCACCTGTTGACTCTCATATGTGAGTCCATTGTAGAAGTGCTGGACAAGATCAGGAAGCCCAAAACCATGGTGTGGACACTTGTGCATGAGGTCCTTGAACCTCTCGAAAGCGGTGTAGATGGTCTCATTATAGTCCTGTTTGAATCCTGTGATTTGCGCCTTAAGCGCGGTAGTCAATGTGTGAGGAAAGTATTTCTCCATAAAAGCAGAATACACCTTGTCCCAGGTGTCTAGTGATCCGGCTTCCAGTGAGCCTAACCATGCCTTGGCTTTATCACCAAGCCCCATAGCAAAAACCTTCATCCTTAGCTCATCGTCCGTTATCCCTGCTCCGGGCCTTGGAAGATTGTTGATAAAATCGTCAATATCATTCAGGTATCCCATAACATCTTCCCTAGCCAACCCATAGAACCTCGGGAGTTGTTGGTACATGCAACTTTTGATTTCCAAATCTCGAGTCGCAGCAGAAAGAACAATAGTCGGACCTTTCATCAGTGCTTTGTTGGGTTGAACCCATGATTTCAAAAGTGGGCGAGCCATCACAAGACCCGAATATCTGTGACAAGCTAGGAAAGGAGTATCAGAGAGAGATTAAATAGGAAAACTAAAACTACTAGAACTAGGAATTGAAAGCAGAAAATATTAAACAGAAAAAAGGAGTATAGTCCCCGGCAACGACACCAATTTGATGAACGAGATTGTCAGACTCAATTAATCAAATAAATTTGTTATTTAGCCAAAGACAATTCACAACTACAACGAAAACCGTAGTGTAGCAGTAGAATGACCTCGAGTGTCGTTCTCTCAGGACTATAACTAGCTTTATCTATTTAACTAGAGAATATAAAAACAGCAGACGTGAAAGCAAAGGGTTTTTCTAACAGATAATGGAGATTGGTGATAGTATGATCCTTCAAAGCATAACGGGTCGATAATCATGAGTAAATTCCTCGGTCTTGCATGGAGATCTTTGATCAATCTAATGTCTTGTTGCAATTATTAAGCACTACGAAGATAACGATACTGACAAGTCAAGCACTATTGTCCAATTGTGTTCCGTAATTATTCAACACTACGAAGACATACACGCGCCTAGGTCGACGAGGGTCCAATTGTGCATAATAATTAATACAACATACGAGAATTTAGGCTGAGCCTGATCAATGAAATAAAGCAATAACACGGAGTATAATGCGCGATATAGCCATTAGCATGATTATCTTCCCTTCGCTAAGAATTCACATACTACCACCAATGATAAGTTTAGCTACTCATAATCGGCATGCAATCAACAGAAATCATAGAAGAAAACATGTTGAAAGATATATTAAAATAAGTAGAATAAACTGTAAGATACAATGTTACCGAAGGTTGTCAATCTCCGAAGAATTGCGATCCTACAAGCTCCAATCTTCTATAAAAAGTGTCCCCTAAGCTACGAACCCCCAGAACAGGCTCTGGAAAGTCCCTACCTAAAACTACAGAGAAAGGTGAGAAAGTAGGTCTGGAAAAGTATGAATTTCGGAGAAAAACTGAGAAACTATATATAGGCTACGAAAAAGTGTGGGGCGATTCGCCCCACACACCGGGCGGTTCGCCCAGTGTGGGGCGAGTCGCCCCACGTCCCGGGAGTAATTTTCGTGGAATTCCGCGTTTTCGACGCGTTTTTTGATTTCTTCCCCTTTTCGGACTCGGTTTCTGACTCCTAGTGGCCCTCTAACCTCCAGATTCGACCCCTAGACTCCAAATCCTATCCGAAAACCTTTAGATACTCCAAATAGGCTTCTGGAACAACAATTCCTTGTCAACTTCAATATAATTGCCCGGAAATCCTCATTTTTCATCCAAAACCTGTAAAATAAAATCTAAAGGGAAACGTGACACTATTCTAATAAAATGCACTAAAATATAGCTAAATTAACATAGAGGATAGCTAAAATAGGTGAAAAAGACTCAAATGAAAGTGTAAAATACACATTCATCAATGAATCCATAGGATTTGAGCTGTGCAACAACCAGCTGCAATGTATTCAGGTTCAGTGGATGAATTGGCAACACAGGTTTGCTTCTTGCTGAACCATGATATTAATCTAGTACCCAAAAACTGACAAGTTCCAGAGGTACTTTTTATATCTGATGAACGTGTCAGATTCAGTCAAATAAATTTGTTATTTAGCCAAAGGCAATCCACAACTACAACGAAAACCGTAGTGTAGCAGTAGAATGACTCGAGTGTCGTTCTCTCAGGACTATAACTAGCTTTATCTATTTAACAAGAGAATATAAAACAGCAGATAGAAAGCAAATAGGGGGTTTCAAGCAGATAATGGAGATTGGTGATAGTATGGTCCTTCTTAACATAATGGGTCGATAATCATGCATAAATTCCTCGGTCTTGCATAGAGATCTTTGAATCAATCTTGTGTCCTTGTTGCAAGTATTAAGCACTACGAAGATAATGGGGGTCTGACTTGCCAACAACTAACGTCCTAATGTGTTCCGTAATTATTCAACACTACGAAGATAATTGGTCTGATTGGTCGACAAGTGTCCAAGTGTGCATAATGATCAATACAACATACGAGAATTTTGGTTTCAACTGATCAACGAAATAAAGCAATGACACGGAGTATAATGCGCGATATAGCCATTAGCATGATTATCTTCCCTCGCTAAGAATTCACATACTACCACGAACGATAAGTTTAGCTACTCATAATAGGCATGCAATCAATAGCAATCATAGAAGAAAACAGATTGAAAGAATATAAAATAAGTAGATAAAAACTGTAAGATACAAAGTTACCGAAGGTTGTCAATCTCCGGATGATTGTGACCCTACGCGCTCCAATCTGCTATGAAAAAGTATCCCCAAAGCTATGGAACTTCCAGGACAGGCCCCGGGTAGTTCCTACCTAAAACTATAGAGAGAGGTGAGAAAGTAGGCTTGGAAAGATATGATTTTCGGAGAGAAAACTCGCAACTATATAGGCCCGAAAAACCTCTGGGGCGGTTCGCCCGAGTGCTGGGGCGGTTCGCCCCCCAGTATTTCGCGGAATTTCCGCATTTTTCGACGCGGATTTGGATTTCTTCACCTTTTCGGACTCGATTTCAGACTTCTAATGGCCTTCTAAACTCCAGATTCGACCCCTAGACTCCAAATCCTATCCGGAAACCTTCAGATACTCCAAATAGGCTTCTGGAACACCAATTCCTTGTAGACTTCAATATAATTGCCCGTAAATCTCCGAATTTCAACCAAAACCTGTAAAATAAAATCTAAAGGAAAAAGTGACACTATTCTAATAAAATGTACTAAAATATAGCTAAATTAACATAGAGGATAGCTAAATTAGGTGAAAAAGACTCGAATGAAAGTGTAAAATACACATTCATCAAACTCCCCAAACCGAACCTTTGCTTGTCCTCAAGCAACTAAGCTAGACTCTAATACAAAAAACATGCAAGACTCAAAATGGAGTTTCGTGCCAAATAAAATGAACTAATCTACTGAATCTATCAAATAACATATGAACAAAAACCATATAAATCAAAACATGAATATAGGTTGAAGAGTACCTCGATTGACTTATACACATCCACATAAGCACTTATGTCAAGACAAGATAGTCTCTCGTAACATTCTCTACCTGGACCTAGTCAGTGACGACGTAATGATGCATGCTAAGATACAAATGGTTGCCCCGTGCCTATGAAACTGAGGACTTACTGCTGTTCCACCAAGTTAAGACTTTTCCTCAAAAGAGGTCGAACCAGTACTGGCTCTCATCAAACGAAGGAGGGTTCCCTATAAAAGATAACACTCCCCTATTCTACCCATCTCTCAAGTAAAGTCTTAAGCTATTCACCACTTCCTGAATGGCAGGACGAGGGTGGTCTAGAACAGATGACACTTAAGACAAAAAAGATAAAAAACACAATTACGAACATTACAAAAATGGAAAAGACTCAAAACTTTGCTAAACTGCTTTTGGCTTCTTTTTTTGGACCCTTCTTTTGCTTTTTT
This sequence comes from Plantago ovata, assembly GCA_028274465.1. NCBI lineage: Eukaryota > Viridiplantae > Streptophyta > Magnoliopsida > Lamiales > Plantaginaceae > Plantago > Plantago ovata. Next base: position 96,606,408 of record CM051456.1, on the reverse strand, counting down.
GGGGTCTTCTCTTTTTCTTTTTTCTTTCCAGATTCTTTTTTCTTTTTCTCTTTTTTTTCTGGAAATTTTTTTCTTTCTTTTTTTTCGATTTTTTTCTAGCCAGCATTAGCATAACAAAGAGAGAAACAAAATGACTCACACGACTTCCCCAAACCTATTCGAAAGAATAGGTTGGAGCACAAAATTTACGGAAAAGGAAAAATAAACTCACGATACGAAAATGAAAAACAGAAACAAGTCTATGATGGTGTAACCCCCTCCCCAAACCTATTCGGAATAATAGGTTATAAACAAAGGATCACACAACCTCACACTACCTCCTTCCTAGGCATTTAGCAATCTCAAAGTATGGTGAAGACTTGTTGCCTCTTAGGTACATAATTACTCGGGAAAACAACCATAAGACCCTAACATGCATCATCCTATTATAAAGGCCTTCGTGAACCGCAGTAGAGAAAACACCACTAAGTGATGTCGAGACTACCATGCTTAACTAAGTGCAATACATAAATATGACAAGCCAAGCGAGAAAAACCTCAAACAAATTCATAGAAATGAAGCATACGATTAATGGCATAGTTAGTTGATCTACCCAATAAAAAGTTCAAAAAATTCGGCAATAAACTCCATACAAAACATGCAAGACTAACCTAGGAAAGTAGTAAACGTGCAAATGCAAACAAAGAACAAGATACTAATCGACACAAAACCAAACAAAACTTAACATCATGGTTCACATCCCATCCCCCTTACGATTCTTAAGCTAGCCCCCTAGTAAAAGAGAATGAGTAATAAGAAGTGATACTAGATGTTACCGAAGGGTTTGGCCTCGGTCGGCTGAGAGTGGACAAGTGGAATGACTAATCATCGGGATGGTAGTCCCCATAAAAGTCACTCCACATGTCATTCATGAGCTCATTCGACTGTCGTAGAGCTTCCTGCTGTTGCTGGATCAGCTGTTGCTGCTCCCACATGTGCTGCCTATCCTCTCGGCGGAGCTTCTCGAATATCTCCCAATCGCGGTTGTGCTGGACAATGTGCATGTCGATGTCCTGTCGCATGGCCGCGTTGTTGGCATCAATCCTGTCGAAATGGCTGTCGAGGTAGGTACGGAATTCGGAGAAGTCAAATCCTCCAGATCCCTGTGGTGCTCCAGCTGGTGCATGATGGGTAAATGGAATATCTGGAATCGGGGCTTCACCAACATCGGCCTCCATAGCATCCTCATGATCGGAATCATTTGGCTGGAATGGCCCTCCTACATCAGCAGCGGCTGCAGTGGGGTTCCTCAACTGATACCTGTTGAGCTGTACCTCAATGGTCGAGGGTGAAAGGGCAGCGACCTCGCAATCACCCTCCTCAATATCTTCGATCCCATGATATTTGCAGTAAGCTGTGATGAAGCTCGGGAAGATGAAAGGCTTCCTCTTCTTTTCCCAGTGGCGCTCATACTCCTCATACATAATGCGCCCTATGTCGACCTGATGTCCGTCAATGAGGCAGTAGAGGAGCTCGGCGTAGTAGGGCTGAATCCATGTGTCATTCTTCCTCGGGACCAAGTCGGAAATGCAAAATTTCATCATCACCTTAGCTTCGATGCTAAGGTCGCCATAACCGATCCGTCCAGGTGCTCCCCCAACTTCCGGATACCTGTACCCCCTGTTGCAGATCACTTCGGTGATGTCTCTTCCTATTCCCCTACCGGTCCTTGAATACAAGTAGGCGTGTGCGCTCTCTGTGAATTCCAAGTTACCGAAGTGGATGAAGGAAGAAATGTGCTCTGGGCTCCATGGTATAATCAGGCCTCGGACTAACACCCCATTCTTCTCGTCTAAATCCGTATACCCGGTGTAGAAAATCTCGGAGGAGGCTCTCGTCGTAGCCTTTGAACCTTTCAGAACTGTACCATGCCCAATTCCTTTGTGACCCCAAACTTGACAGTGTCCTATACCCCGCTCTATTTGATGCAGACACATGAATGTCAATCCTCCTGTCGGGAATGATAGACCTTCCTCCGTCGGCCATCTCCTCCTCTAACCGTTGTCGCACCTCTATCGCAGCGGCAGACAACTCGTACAAATCGTGAGATGGTTGGGAACTTGATGCCACTCCCTTCCCCTTTTTGCTAGAGCCGGCTCTCCTTGTCCTTGGTGCCATGATTCCTCAAATCCGGAAATTGAATGAGTTAGGAAGAAATTTGTTCGGATAGAATGATAGAGCATGCAACGGGCTTCGAATGAAGCTAAAGAACACACAAAATGATGGAGAGATGAAGAAGTTATGAAGATTTGAAGATATTTTGAATATGGAGGAAATTTTGGAGTTTGGAGGATGAAAAATGGAGGAAAATGGGGATTTGGGGAAGAAACCCCCGATTTTAAGTCTCTGGAGGTGTGGTGCGGACCGCCCCGTGCGGGGCGAACCGCCCAGAGCGCGCGCGCGCTCTGGTCGTGGGGCGATTCGCCCCCCACTTTTAGGTGGGAGACGAACGTTTTTTTGAAAATAAAAATGCGATTTTAAGTCCCCGAAAAAAATTTTAGTCCCCGAAAAATCATTTTTCCTCAAAAAATCACTCGAAAAGTCGCACTCGAACACAACATAAGCACATACGACACAGAACTGAAAAATTCACATATGAAAAGCGAATTGTTCAAGTATGAATGCATGCAATAAAGCGGTAAAGAAAGCGATAAAAACTCCGGGTTGCCTCCCGGATAGCGCCATTGTTTAAAGTCTCTGACTCGACTCCTGTCTTCGCCTATCTTTTCCTTCTGAGGGTACTAGACTTTCCCGTCATGATTCTCCTTCCCGTGCTTTGATCCTGTGAATAAGAGTGAACATAGACGTTAAGACCACTGTAATCAATAGTGTTAGAAGTATCGGATGGATCAGGTGGATCAGTTATGGCTTGCAACACGTGTTGCTTGCCATCCACTTCGATAGTGCAAGTCCTTCGGTAGATGTCCATCACTGAGCGTATTTTGGTTAAGAATGTTCGTCCTAAGAGTATGACATCCCCCGTTCCTGGTGCTGATGCTGGCATAATTACAAAATCGGTGTGGACAGAAGCTTCACCAATTTTGACTAATACATTCTTCACAACGCCTTCGGGTTTCACAAGGGATCCATCCGCCAGTTGCACAATAGCCTTATGCACAGTTAGTTCTCCAAGGTTACTCTTCTCGAAAACGTTCAAAGGGAGCACATTAGAGTAGGATCCAGTGTCTAGTGTGGCTCGGACATCTTCAAGCTCCCCAATCCCGACCTTAATATCGAAACTTTGAGGGAGTGGCTCGGGATCCTCTTGCTCCTCTTCACTCTTGTTGGTACCAAGGTAATTTCCTTCTTCTTCGGCTTGTGGAGGTAGGTCCCTCTTGCAACTCTCGCACTTAGTAACCTTCTTGATGGTGATTTCAACATGTAGATCACCCACTAAGTTAATGGACAATGACTTCTCAGTGTTGCTAGGCAGTTGACCTTGCTCCCTACTTGCTCCTCGATCGATCAACTCTTGCATCTTTTGATGGGCAAGCCTAGTGCTCTCTTCCAACTTATCGAGTCTTGCCCTAGTCTTCTCAGAATCTTCTTCATAACGTTTGAGAAAACTTTGTGTGTGATCAATCATCTTCTGTAAGTTCTCCATCAGTTGAGCCGACTTCGACTTCGGTGGCTCTTTCGGAGCGGGGTTTTCGCAGTGATCATTACCATAGTTCAGCCTACTACAGTCTTGGTTAGGTCCATAAGTTTGGTTAGCCGGTGCGTATCCTTGATTGTTGCGGTATCCTCTTCTCCAAAATCCACCTCGAGGATTCCTACCGTCTTGTCCGTAGCTAACTTCTTGAGTGCCAAACTCCGTAGCAAAGGCTTCTTCTTCTCCTCCTCGAGCCCAGTTGCCAGCATCGTATGCCAGCTCCGATCTACACATATGAGCCCCATGCCCATAGTTCTTGCATATTCGGCATACTTCGTTCGAAACAGTTGTTCCGGTGGCGCTCTTGAGGACTTGCTTCAATTCGTTGGTAAAGAACTCGAATTGATCCCCATTCCCCCTGTACATAGGGGCTTCTTGAGTCGGTGGAGCTTCAGGTCCACGTCTCCTAACCATTGCTCTTGGGTCCTTGAACTGCGAACCCTTAGCAAGCCTTTCGAAAACTGTCCAGACGGCTTCTGCAGTTTCCTCCCAAATATTGCCTCGGCATTGGAAATCCACCACTTGTTGGTTCTCGAAGGTTAGTTCATTGTAGAAGTGTTGGACTAGGTCGGAAAGTTCAAAACCATGGTGAGGGCACTTGTTCGTGAGATCTTGAAACCTCTCGAACGCGGTGTAGATGGTCTCATCATAGTCCTGCTTGAATCCAGTGATTTGCGCCTTTAGCGCGGTAGTCAGAGTGTGTGGGAAGTATTTCTCCATGAAAGCCGAAAAAACCTTTTCCAAGTGTCCAGCGAGCCTGCTGGAAGAGAACTCAGCCATGACTTGGCTCTGTCGCCAAGTCCCATTGCAAAAACCTCCATCCTCAACTCATCTGTTGTTATGTCAGCTCCGGGTCGTGGGAGTTGGTTGACGAAATCATCGATATCTTGCAAGTACCCCATCACATCTTCCCTTGATAAGCCATAGAACCTCGGAAGTTGTTGGAATGCGTGGTTCTTGATCTCCAGATCTCGGGTTGCAGACGAAAGAACTATCGCCGGTCCCCTCATACGATCCTTGGTGGTTTGTACCCATGCCTTCAGTGGTCTAGCTTCTGCCATTCCGTCGGTTTCCTTGAATAGACTAAGTAGAGATTCAGAGAAATCGGTTTTCTCTATTTCCTCTAGTGCGCGCCTTTCAAGTAGTCGCCTTCTTTGGTGGTAGACTCTGTCGATCTCAGCAATTGAATTAGCAAGCGGTGTTCCTGCAGAACGTGTATGCGACATACACTATCTGTGACAGACTAGAAAAGGTGATTAGAAACAAACTAGGAAAGCAGTATCAGAGAGAGATTAAAAAGGAAAACAAAAACTAAAAGAATTAGGAATCTAAAGCTGTAAATAAAAACAAATTAAACAGAAAAAAGGAGTATAGTCCCCGGCAACGGCGCCAATTTGATGAACGTGTTAGATTCAGTCAAATAAATTTGTTATTTAGCCAAAGGCAATCCACAACTACAACGAAAACCGTAGTGTAGCAGTAGAATGACTCGAGTGTCGTTCTCTCAGGACTATAACTAGCTTTATCTATTTAACAAAAAAATATAAAACAGCAGATAGAAAGCAAATAGGGGGTTTCAAGCAGATAATGGAGATTGGTGATAGTATGGTCCTTCTTAACATAATGGGTCGATAATCATGCATAAATTCCTCGGTCTTGCATAGAGATCTTTGAATCAATATTGTGTCCTTGTTGCAAGTATTAAGCACTACGAAGATAATGGGGGTCTGACTTGCCAACAACTAACGTCCTAATGTGTTCCGTAATTATTCAACACTACGAAGATAATTGGTCTGATTGGTCGACAAGTGTCCAAGTGTGCATAATGATCAATACAACATACGAGAATTTTGGTTTCAACTGATCAACGAAATATAGCAATGACACGGAGTATAATGCGCGATATAGCCATTAGCATGATTATCTTCCCTCGCTAAGAATTCACATACTACCACCAACGATAAGTTTAGCTACTCATAATAGGCATGCAATCAATAGCAATCATAGAAGAAAACATATTGAAAGAATATAAAATAAGTAGATAACAACTGTAAGATACAAAGTTACCGAAGGTTGTCAATCTCCGGATGATTGTGACCCTACGCGCTCCAATCTGCTATGAAAAAGTATCCCCTAAGCTATGGAACTCCCAGGACAGGCCCCGGGTAGTTCCTACCTAAAACTATAGAGAGAGGTGAGAAAGTAGGCTTGGAAAGATATGATTTTCGGAGAGAAAACTCGCAACTATATATAGGCCCGAAAAACCTCTGGGGCGGTTCGCCCGAGTGCTGGGGCGGTTTGCCCCCCAGTATTTCGCGGAATTTCTGCGTTTTTCGACGCGGATTTGGATTTCTTCACCTTTTCTGACTCGGTTTCAGACTTCTAATGGCCTTCTAACCTCCAGATTCGACCCCTAGACTCCAAATCCTATCCGGAAACCTTCAGATACTCCAAATAGGCTTCTGGAACACCAATTCCTTGTAGACTTCAATATAATTGCCCGTAAATCTCCGAATTTCAACCAAAACCTGTAAAATAAAATCTAAAGGGAAACGTGACACTATTCTAATAAAATGTACTAAAATATAGCTAAATTAACATAGAGGATAGCTAAATTAGGTGAAAAAGACTCGAATGAAAGTGTAAAATACACATTCATCAATATCAAGAGTTGATCCTCCATGATCAGCATCAGAATAACCAACCAATTCTAGTCCAGAATCTTTAGGATACCATAATCCAACATTGACTGCACCTTTGACATATTTCATTATCTTGATTGCCTTTTTGTAGTGTGATTCTCTTGGATCAGATTGGAATCTTGCACACACACAAACAACATACTGAATGTCAGGTCTACTTGCTGTTAAATACAACAAGGAACCAATGAGCTTCCTATACTTGTGTTCTTCAACACTTTTATCTTCTTTAGTGTAGCCCAATTTGGTACTGACACTCATAGGGATCTTTTCAGGTTTCTCTTCCTCTTTGATCCTAAACTTTATGAGCATTTCTTTCGCATACTTTGCTTGATTTATGAATATTCCATCTTTGAGTTTCTTGACTTGCAATCCTAGGAAATAATTCAATTTTCCCATCATACTCATTTCAAACTTGTTTGTCACGAGTTTGGCAAAATTATCACAAAGTTGCTTGTCCTTAGATCCAAAAATTATGTCATCCACATAAATTTGAACTAAGAGTATTTTATCATCATGGTTCATGGTAAATAAGGTTTTGTCAACTTCACCTTTCTTGAAACCATTTTCCATCAAGAACTTAGCCAAGGTATCATACCATGCTCTTGGTGCTTGCTTTAGACCATATACAGCTTTCTAAAGCTTGTATACCATCTTGATTTCTGAGGGAAGTTCAAAGCCAGTGGGTTGTTCTAAGTAGACTTCTTCGGCAAGTTCACCATTCAAGAATGCACTTTTAACATCCATTTGGTAAACAATGAAGTCATTGTGAGCAGCAATGGCTAAGAAAAGCCTAACTGCATCCAATCTTGCAACTGGTGCATAAGACTCATCATAGTCCAATCCTTAAGTCTGACAGTAACCTTGAGCAACTAAACGTGCTTTATTTCTTGTTACTTCACCAGACTCACTCAGCTTGTTTCTGAACACCCACTTTGTACCAATAGCTTTCTTGCCTTCAGTAAGTGGCACAAGTTTCCAGACTTTGTTCCTTTTGAATTGATCCAGTTCTTCTTGCATTGCCTTTATCCATTCAGAATGCTTTAAAGCTTCTTCTATGGTTTTAGGTTCAATTTCTGAAACAAAGCAAGAGAACAATGATTCTACTTCTACGACAGTTGCTTCTTCAGCAAGTCCATGAGTAGTAGATGCTTTGGATCTAGTCACTTGGCGTTTATTAATATCGTCAATCATATCCGTAGAGGGATGATCTCTAATCCATTTATTAACAGGTTTTCTGCTTGTTGGATCTGGATATGTTTGCTCATCAACATGTGACTCTTCAGTATGTACTTGTTCAGTACTACTGGGATTTTGTGTCTCTGCTGAGATTGGTTCATCAGCAACTGCTTGTTCAGTATTGCTTGATTGTGGTAGTTCATCAGCAGGCACTGGAGGTTGCGTAGTTTCAGCAACTTCCGGAGCAACTGCGTCCTTTGCTAGAAATTCCTTGTCGTGAACTATATTTATCTTGTCATGACTTGGGGGAGGAGAGTCATTGTCAGAATCATCATTTAGTTCAATTGACTTGATTTTCCTAGCATTAGATTCAGTTCTTTGCTCATGTATGATTAACTTTTTCATACATTCTGATATTTCTTCTTCAGCAGGCACTCCTTGTGTCTTTTCATAGAATACAACATGCACTGATTCTTCGATCTTTTGTGCCTTTTTGTTGTAAACTCTATAAGCTTTACTATGCAAGGAGTAACCGAGAAATATCGTTTCGTCTGCCTTTGGTTGAAATGTTCTTAGGTATTCTCTACCGTTATTAAGAACGAAACACTTGCAACCAAATACTCTTAGATGAGTGATATTAGGAGGTCTTCCAACAAACAATTCATAAGGAGTTTTGTTGTATTCCTTAGTAATCAAACATCTGTTTTGAGTGTAACAGGCGGTATTAATCGCTTCAACCCAGTAAGCCTCACTTATTTCAGTGTCAGTAAGCATTGTTCTTGCGGCTTCTTTCAGGGTACGATTCTTCCGTTCAGCAACACCGTTTTGCTGTGGTGTCCTTACTGAGGATAACTGATGTTGTATGCCTTTTGAGGTGCAATACTCAGTTATGTACTGGTTTACAAACTCAGTACCATGGTCTGTCCTTATGACTTTTACCTTGTCATTTTTCATGACTTCAAGCTTATTCAGCAAGTTAGGTATTTCAGTCCTAGTTTCAGATTTGTGCTTGATAAATACTACCCAAGTGAATCTTGAATAGTCATCCACCATGACTAGACCATACTTCTTACCAGCATAGCTTGTTGAAGACGATTCAAACAAGTCCATGTGCAAGAGTTGTAAAGGTTTTGTAGTTGACGGTACTACCTTGTTCTTGAAAGAAGATTTGGTTTGCTTTCCTTGCTGACATGCATTGCAAACACCATCCTTCTTAAAAGTAACCTTAGGTAATCCAACTACAAGTGCCTTTTTAGACAGCTTATTCAGCGTCTTGAAGTTTAGATGACTTGTTCGTTTATGCCATAACCATGCTTTTTCAGCAAGGCAATCGTGATCTGAGACAAGGCATTTTTCAACGATTGCTGAAGACCAATCTACGGTGTACAAGCCTCCTGATCTTCTTGCAATCATAATTACCTTTTTAGTCTCAAAATCTATAAGTTTACATTCATCACTTTTGATTTTGATGAAGTATCCTTTGTCAACAAACTGACTCATGCTGAAAAGGTTAAACTTGAGATTTTTGACATAAAGAACTCTAGTAATGGTTATGCATCCTAACTTCACATCACCATAGCCTTTTGTAGAACCGGAGCCTCCACCAGCAAACCTTATTGTTGGACCTTTAGACCACCGTCTATAGTTTATAAGGTTATTCTTGTTGCCCGTCATGTGCTTTCCACAACCACTGTCAAAGTGCCAGATTGCATCGTTTGTCTCCGTGGCTGAAGTCTGCACAATCAAGAGCAAACAAGTTAATTATCCAATATTGGATGTCCATTAACATGTTCAAGAATGCGTCCAGTGGAAACCCAAGTCTTAAGTTTTTCAACTTTGACTTGTTTTCTACTTGCTGAGGAACTAGGAGGTTTTGAGCTGAAAGACTTTTGATTCGTGATGATCAAGTCCACTTTTCTGATGTGGTGTCTTGCTCGGTTGACCTTTTTGCTGAACATACTTTTCAGTAAGTTCTTTTCTAGCAAGGTTCCTTCTAGCCCTAGCATTAAGAGTCTTTTCAGAACTCTTAGGCTTGATTTTCTTCATCTCTTTGAAATATCTTTGCTGACTTTGCTTATACTCGTGAAAAAGTTGACTTTGCTTGGTTTTGAAACCGAGTCCACCTTTCGGAGAATGTTGAGCTTTTGTGTCAGCAACCTTACTTGATTCAGGTTTGTCAGCAAAGGTCTTCTGATTACTTTTAGTAATCTTGCCTTTTGACTTAACAAATTGCTTTTCAGCAACTTGTTTGGCGGAATGCTTCACAGCATCCTTCTTCTTTTCAGTTTGCTTCACAACAACCTGTTTTCCTTCTAAAGTCTTGTTACTTTGAGTAGCAACAGCGGGCTTTATGGTCGTATGTACTTAATTGCATGTTTCAGCAACCTTAAATTGACCAAACTGATGGAGTTCTGGTTGACCACTATCAGTAGCACGTACGAAGGAAATCGGTGATTTGTCTTTACTCAAGATTTCTACGTCATCACCTTCATACGTTGCACCTAAACCTTCTTTCTGACATGGATCTCTCAAATAAGAGTTTAGTTCAGTCAGTGTATTACTTGCGTCAGCATAAGATTTGAAATTGATTTTCATCTTTTTCATCTCTTGGATTTCAGCAAGTAACTTTAGAATTGAGGACTGATATTCTTCCAATTCTAATGCCATTTGAGAATTCTTCTCTGTAGCTTCAGCAATCAACTTCTTAAGACGCCTTATTTCAGCATCCTTTTCTTTTGTCTCTTCCTTCAGCAAGACATACTTTTCAGTAGTCTGCTTGGTCAGAGTTTCAGCAATCTGTAGTTTCTCTTGCTGTCTGCTCAGAGTTTTCTCAAATCTTTCGATTTCTCCTTGAATCTTGTCAAGTTCAATCTCGTCTTCACTTTCTGAGTCTGAGTCAGAGGTAGGGTTGTTTACCTGACCGGCCATGAGACAGAACTCGTAGTTTGACACATCTGGATAAGCTTCCATAGCTATTCCACAAACTTCTTTGCCAATCTCCACGTCTAGAGTGGCTTCTTCATCGTCAGTGTCTGAGCTTTCATCCTCACTGTCTTCGGAGCTAGTATCAATGCACAATGCATCGATTTTTGCTTGAAGCTTCTTCTTTTCTTCAGCAATAAAAGCTCTTTTGAACTTCTTCTTCTTTTCAGCAGATTTGCCTTTCAGCAAAGGGCAATTTGCTTTGAAGTGTCCAGGCCTTTTGCAGTAAAAGCAGAGATCATTTCCAACTGCTGGTTCTTCTGATGAAGTTGCTTGCTGAGCTTGCTTGTTCAGCGAGCTAGTCTCATTCTTATACTTATGGTAGTTGTTACCAAGATGCTTTTTCAGCTTCTCTTTTGCTTTTCGCCTTTCAAGTTCCTTACTGATGAATTTCTTTATGTTTTTGACAACTAAAGAGTTTTCATCAGAAGGCTCTTTATCATTCTTCTTTTCAGAAGATGACGGCTTTGCAGCAAGAGCAATGTTTTCCGATTTTTCAGCAAACACATTTTCTCTTTGCTTTGTCTCATAGTTGACAGTAGCAAGATGAGAGAACAACTTCGTTGGTGTAATATCTGGCATTCCTTGATTGTAATAGAAATTCTGAGTGTGGATCCATTCTTGATTCAGACTTCTTATGATGGTTTTCACCTCCTCAGAATCTGAGTAAAGATTTCCAACACCCAAGGCTGCCATTTCACTAACAATAGTTGTGAATCTGAAGTCCAAGTCTTCCAGTGACTCGTTTGTACCTTGTTTAAAGTTTTGAAACTTTAATTTAAGTACTTCAAGTTTGTTTTCCTTGGTTTTGTCAGATCCAGCACAAAGATCTTGAACCATTTTCCAAGCTTCCTTAGCAGTTTTAGCACCCCACATTTTGCATTGTATGGTATCCGGAGTTGATCGAATGATGATGTTTCTTGCTTGGCCATCAAGACGGAATCTTTTAGCTTTGTCAGAAGTCCATTCCTCTATCGGTTTTGGCACAACGGTATCCACCGGTTCGCCTAAGATAGTTTCCTTTCCAGCTTCAGTGGTCTTGTGAGGGAAACTCCTTTCAACCTTAGTGATCTTGATAGGTCCGTAATTAATGACAGTGACCATCTCATCACTAATGGCCTCAAGATGTAGCATCATGTTGTTTCGCCATTTTTCGTAATTTTCCAGCTTCAGCAAGGGAGCATCTCCTAAAGATATTCTGTCAGCAAAGCACTACCAAACTTATCAAGTGAGAGTGATTTATGGAAAGCACCTAAGGGGATCTAGGTTCAGTGTTGAAGGTTTAAAGAACCTCCAGCTCTGATACCACTTGTTGGTCCCTTTAAACAACAAGAAAAGACTAGAGGGGGGGTGAATAGTCTTTTCAAACTTTCGTCGTTTAAAACTTTCTCAGCAAGTGCTTCTTACTTTTCAGTAATGAGTTTGCTGATACTTAACTTTCTCAGCAAGCGCAAGTTACTTTGCAGTAACTAGGTTTGTTGATACTTAAAATCAGAGAGCGGAAGTCTTTGATACAATAAGTGCTTTTTCAGTAAAAGAAGGTTTCAGCAAGTGATGTGAGTGACAGTGTACAGATAGATATGATTTGCTGAAAACCAAGTACAGTAAGTAAATCACACAAACACTTTTATAGTGGAATCTGAGAGTGGCGTAATCTCTCAACTAATCCACTTTGTCCTTTCTAGGACTGAATCCACTAAGATAAGATTGAGGTTCCTTACAACACCTATCTAGAGCGATTCAAACAGAAACCAAAGCACACTTGCTTCGTCTCCAACCTAATCTAGAGAACGCAACCTTGTTCTCCACCAAACTTGGTACTTTTAATTAGCAAAACTATGCTAGATTAAGTTCCCCCTGAATATCACGCCTGAAAGGGTGTATTTTCAGTTAGAGAGGTTTGGGATGAGATAACTTAATTATAACTTATTCAGTTACAACAAGTAATCTAAGAAACAAAACTTTGAATACGTTGTAGTAAACAAGTTTGATTGTTTCTGGTGTCAAGACTTGTTCTTGTTCAAAAGAAAGAAAGAACACTTAACTAATTTCTTAGTCGTGTAAATTCTACTTCTTCACAAGTAGCTTTTTCAAGCTTTAAGTCTTGGAACGGATCAATGGCAGTAGGAGTATTTGAAGGGTATGTGAGTTTAAGCACAAGTGAGAGTATGATCACGTTGTTGACACACTTCAACTCTTTGCCGGATGACCTCTATTTATAGTGAAAATAAGGAGCCGTTTGAATTTTAAATTCTAAGGCTTTTGTTCCTTAAAATGTCACTATATTGCTTTTGTACTTTCAGCAGCGTCCTTGTTTGTCTTCTAGTCTTCATGTCCTTCGCGTGCATGCTTTGCATTTAATGCTTATTTGAATAAAATTCAAACAGTAACATTGGAGCGCAAATCCAAGTACTTTCAGCAAGTGGTCAGTCTCAGTTTCAGCAAGCTCAACCTACTCTGTCGTATAGATTTTCACTTATGCAAGTTGTTGCTGAAGTTTCCACTTTCTGAGCAACATGTGCCTTTGTAGATACCAGTCTTCAGAAATCTTCTAGTCTTCAGTCTTCGAAATCTTCAAGATTCTGAGCGGTTGTAAATGCTTCAGTAATTTGTTTGTAAAAACAAAGTACATCATCAACAAATGCTTCAATAATTTGTATTTCTTTTCAAAAAACAAGATACATCATAAGCTTTAAAACCAACCTATCTAGCACCTATTCTAAGTCTTCAGCAAACGTTCCTCTTTTACAATGTCCTTAAAATTCTAAATTCCTATGGACCTTAAGAGTACTAGTTACTGGACTTTCCTTAATTTAGCATGGTTAATTGCTCATCAAAATTACAAGTTTCCTAACACTGGTCTTTGTATAATCAATGCCAGTGCCTATAGCAATGTTAGCTAGCCTTCTTTCTTCTTTTCTTTGCTTTCTTCTTATTGACTTAGCATTTCCTTGATCCTTTGCAGAATATCTGGAGTCAGAAGAGAAATGTTTGGACTGGTGATGAACGTTGGATTGTCGGGTTCCAATTAATCAAATAAATTTGTATTTAGCCAAAGACAATTCACAACTACAACGAAAACCGTAGTGTAGCAGTAGAATAACCTCGAGTGTCGATCTCTAAGGACTATAACTAGCTTTATATAATCTAACTTAAGAATATAAATCAACAAACGACTTAGCAAAGGTTTTTCTTAACAGATAATGGAGATTGGTGATAGTATGGTCATTCAAAGCATAGCAGGTTAATAATTATGCATAAATTCCCCGGTTTTGCATAGAGATCTTTGATCAATGAATTGTCCAGTTGTGTTCCGTAATTATTCAACACTACGAAGATAGAGATTTAGATAGATCAAAGAAATAAAGCAATAACTCAAAGTATAATGCGCGATATAGCCATTAGCATAATTATTAACCCTTCGCTAAGAAATCACATACTATCACCAACGAGAAGTTTAGCTACTCGTAGATGTCATGCACTCAACAAAAATCATACCACGAATGAATGAAAACATGATGAAAGATATATAAATATAAATAGAAAAACTGTAAGATACAATGTTACCGAAGGTTGTCAATCTCCGAAGAATCGCGATCTTACAAGCTCCAAAACGCTAAGAAAAAGTATCTCCTAAGCTAAGAACCCCCAGAATAGGCTCTGGAGAATTCCTACCTAAAACTACTGAGAAAGGTGAGAGAAAAGGTCTGGAAAAGTATGAAAAACGGAGAAAACTGAGCAACTATATATAGGCATTCGAATTGTGTGGGGCGAAGGGCCCACACACCGGGCGATTCGCCTGGTGTGGGGCGATTCGCCCCACGTCCCGGGTGACTCGCCCGGGAGTGTTTTTCGGCCCAAAACGCGTTTTCGACGCGTTTTTGGATTTCTTCCCCTTTTCGGACTCGGTTTCTGCCTTCTAGTGACCTTTTAGCCTTCAGACTCGACCCCTAGACTTCAAATTCTATCCGGAATCTTTCAGATACTCCAATTAGGCTTCTGGAACACCAATTCCTTGTCTACTTCAATATAATTACCCGGAAAATCTCGTTTTTCAACCAAAACCTGTAAAATACAAACTAAAGGGAAACGTGACACTATTCTAATAAAATGCACTAAAATATAGTTAAATTAACGTAGAGGATAGCTAAAATAGGTGAAAAAGACTCAAATAAAAGTGTAAAATACACATTCATCAAACTCCCCAAACCGAACCTTTGTTTGGCCTCAAGCAACTAAGCTAGACTCTAATGCAAAAAACAATGCAACACAAAAAATGGAGTCTCATGCCAAATGAAATGAACTAATCTATTGAATCTATCAAACAACATATGAACAAAAACCATACAAATCATAACATGAATATAGGTTGAAGAATGCCTCGATTGAATTATACACACTCACATAAGCACTTATGTCAAGACAAGATAATCTCTCGTAACATTCTCTACCTGGACCTAGTCAGTGACGACGTAATGAAACATGTTAGAATACGAATGGTTGTCCCGTGCCTATGAAACTGAGGACTTACTACTGTTCACCAAGTTAAGGCTTTTCCTCAAAGAGGTCGAACCAATACTGGCTCTCATCAAACGAAGGAGGGTTCCCTAAAAAAGATAACACTCCCCTATTCTACCCATCTCTCAAGCAAAGCCATAAGCTATTCACCACTTCCTGAATGGCAGGACAAGGGTGGTCTAGAACAGAACTCAAACAAAAAAAAAAAAGAAAAGATAGAAAATTACAACACGATTGCGAACATTACAAGAATTGGAAAATGAGACACAACACTTTGCTAAACTGCTATTTGGCTTTCTTTTTTTGGACCCTTCTTTGCTTTTTTGGGGTCTTTTTCTTTTTTTTCCTTTTTTTCTTTTCCAGTTTCTTTTTCTTTTTTCCTGGAATTTTTTCTTTTTCTCTTTTTTTCGATTCTTTTTTAGCCAGCAGTAGCATAACGAAAAAGAAATGACTCACAAACGACCTCCCCAAACATATTCGAAAGAATAGGTTGGAGTACAAAATTTACGAAAGGAAAAAGAAAAATAAACTCACAACACACACTCAAAAAATGAAAAACAAGTCTAATGATAGCTAACCCCCTCCCCAAACCTATTCGAAAGAATAGGTTGCAAACAAAGGATCACACAATCTCACACTACCTCCTTCCTAGGCATTTAGCAATCTCAAAGCAAGGTGAAGACTTGTTGCCTCTTAGGTACATAATTACTCGGGAAAACAACCATAAGACCCTAACATGCATCATCCTATTATAAAGGCCTTCGTGAACCACAGTAGAGAAAACACCACTAAGTGATGTCGAGACTACCAAGCTTAACTAAGTGCAATACATAAATGTGACAAGCCAAGCGAGAAAAACCTCAAACAAACTCATAGAGATGAAGCATATGATTAATGTCATAGTTAGTTAATCTACCCAATAAAAAAGTTTAAAAAAATTGGCAATAAACTCCATATAAAACATGCAAGACTATCCTAGGATGAATGTAGTGAATGCAACCTAAAAACTAAGAAAGCAGTAAACGTGCAAATGCAAATGCAGACGGATAAACATGCAAGGTACTATACTCAACCTACCAATTCCAAGCTCTAAACCATCATTGTCAAGCTCCAAACTAACAACACTAGTTCACTTAAATCCCATCCCCCCTCATGAATTTAAAGCTAGTCCCTAGCAGTAAGAAAATGAGGAAATAAGATGTGATACTAGATGTTACCGCATGGTTTGGCCTCGGTCGGCTGAGTATGCTGCTTGTAAGTTATTGGGACTGCTCCGGGAGCCTTATAGGTGATCATCGGGGCATGTGGTAGTGGCGGTAGTTCCATTAATAGAGCGGATAGGAACAACTCCTCCATCTGTATCATCATTGTCCCTATGGTCTTCATTGTCACTATTGTC
Source organism: Plantago ovata (assembly GCA_028274465.1). Taxonomy (NCBI): domain Eukaryota; kingdom Viridiplantae; phylum Streptophyta; class Magnoliopsida; order Lamiales; family Plantaginaceae; genus Plantago; species Plantago ovata. The sequence continues at coordinate 96,589,940 of CM051456.1, read as the reverse complement.
ATCACCATCGTCACCAGTAGAGTTGCATCATCGAAGAGAATCCTCAAGATTAGCCGCCGCTGTTATGGAATCTTCCATCCTGTAGCCCTCCAATAGGCTGTGAACCGTTGAAGGGGAAAGAGCAGTGGTATCAGAGCCTCCCTCTCCAATGTTTTACACCTCGAGGAGGTTACAGTAAGCTGCTCGGATACTCAGAGGTTGTCTTCCATTTTTTTCAATGTCGACCACATTCTCTACGGTTGATGCCCCCGATGTCTATATGATGCTCCCTTTAGAGGCAGTCAAGGGGCACCCCTAAGAGGGGCTGGGCACCCATGTCATTATGTTTTGGAACCAAGCTAGCCATTCGGAACTTTCTCACCACTGTTGACTCAAGACTGAATCCGTTGTGGTGAGGTCGCCCCGGTGCCTTCCTATTCACTCAAACTTTGCAGTCCTTGTGATAGATTGCTGACGTAATAATTGTTTATGTCCCTTCGGTGGTGCATGAATAGGCATAGGAGTCCTTACTCCATGTAGATTCTCGCTCCTCCTCTTGGATAAACCGCGACGTTGTTGCAAGAGCCCGTGGCTCGAACGCACCTCTAACGAGATCACTCTCCTTGACATGGTTGTAATCGTTCCCCCTCCAATACTTCATAGTAGCCAAACGGGAGTGCTCCTCTCCCTTTGTGGCATGGTTCCTACAAACAACAGTTGGTACCTCGTATGACACAAAACTGACTCATGCATATGCTAATGTAAGAACGAAACACACAAGTCATAAATCAACAATCAAACTCCGCAAATCCTTCATGTCTAATCTAGCTACTAATATTCAACATACCAAAATAATTTCGACATGTACATATCGCTTTACGCTCGTGCTAGACAACCAATAACCTAAATAATAAGGCTCAATTCATACCATAGTAGCGAAAAATTCTAGCATCATAAATCCTCATACTCAACAATTATGCATTCTACCATCACATCCATCATTATTACATCAGTAAACATAATCATATGTATGGAATCGAAGGAAAAGATACATTGCATAACAAGATAAAAACATCTAGTAGCAAAATTCCCAAATCAACAATTCAAGCACAATTGAGCATGCAATTGACAGTAAATAACGCTTCTAATCACACAAACAACCTACCCATACATCATTTAAGCCTAATTGAAGCTCAAATCAGAAAACCCCCAAATTTGAAAAATTAGGGTTCATAAGAAGATACCTCAGATCTAGAAAATGAATGCACTAGAGTGAAAGTTGTTCGGATGAAAAGAAAGAGCAAGTAATGGGCTTCGATTGAAGCTATAGAACACTAAATTTGGTGGAGTAATGGAAGTTTTATGAGGATTTGAAAATATTTTCGCGTGTTTCGCCCCCACCTCCTGAGGTGGGGAGATGAAACTTTCAAAAAAATGCGGTTTTTTAATTCCCGAAAACCATTTTTCTCATAAAACCACTCGAAAAAGCTCACTCAAACATAACATAAGCACATACGACACAAAGACGAACAAATTCACATATGAAAAGCAAATTGTTCAAGTATGAATGCATGCAAAAAAGCAGTAAAAAAGCGATAAAAACTCCGGGTTGCCTCCCGGATAGCGCCATTGTTTAAAGTCTTTGACTCGACTCCTGGTTGCGTCTAGCTCTTCTTCTTGAGGGTACTAGACTTCCCCTTCATGGATCTTCTCCTCATGCCACGAACCTGTGAATAAAAATGAGCATAGACAGCAAGACCACAATTGTTAACAGTGTGAGAAGCATTGAAGCGATCGGGTGGGTCAGATATGGCTCGCAACACATGTCGCTTGCCATCCACCTCAATGGTGCAAGTCCTTCGGTAGATGTCTATCACGGAGCGTAGTTTGGTCAAGAACGTTCGCCCCAAGAGAACGACATCCCCCATCCCAGGTGTAGACGCCGACATAACTACAAAATTGGTGTATACAGAAGCTTCACCAATCTTGACCAATACATTCTTCACAACGCCTTCGGGTCTCACAAAGGATCCATCCGCCAATTGCACAATAGCCTTATGCTCAGATAGTTTTCCAAGGCTACTCTTCTCAAACACATTCATTGGGAGCACATTAGAGTAGGATCCCGTGTCTAGTGTAGCACGGACATCTTCAAGTTCACCAATCCCGACCTTAACATCGAAACTTTGAGGGAGTGGCTCGGGATCCTCTTGCTCCTCTTCACTCTCGTCAGAACCAAGGTCCTTCTCTTCTTCCTTGGCTAGTGGAGGTTCTTCCTTCTTGCAACACTCGCACTTAGCAACCTTCTTGATGGTGATTTCGACAGGTAGATCACCCACCAAGGTAATGGACATCGACTTCGCAGTGTTGCTAGGCAGCTTTCCTTGCTCCATACTTGCTCCTCGATCGATCAACTCTTGCATCTTTTGATGGGCAAGCCTAGTGCTCTCTTCCAACCGATCAAGCCTCGCCCTAGTCTTCTCAGAATCTTCATCATAACGTTTGAGAAAACTTTGGGTGTGATCAACCATCTTTTGCAAGTTCTCCATCAGTTGAGCCGACTTCGACTTTGATTGCTCTTTCGGAGCGGGGTTTTCACAGTGGTCATTACCATATTTAAGCCTACTACGGTCTTGGTTAGGGCCATAAGTTTGGCTAGCCGGTGCATATCCTTGATTGTTTCGGAACCCTCTTCTCCAAAATCCACCTCGAGGATTCCTACCATCTTGTCCGTAGCTAGCTTCTTGAGTACCAAACTTCATAGCAAAGGCTTCCTCTTCGCCTCCTTGAACCCAGTTTCCATCATCATATGCGAGCTCCGATCTACACATATGAGCTCCATGCCCATAGTTCTTGCATATTCGGCAAACTTCGTTCGATGTCCCAGTGGCGCTCTTGAGGACTTGTTTCAATTCGTTGGTAAAGCACCCGAATTGATCCCCATTCCCCCTATACATAGGGTATTCTTGAGTGGGTGGAGCTTCAGGTCCACGTCTCCTAACCATTGCCCTTGGTTCCTTGAACTGCGAACCCTTAGCAAGCCTTTCGAAAACTGCCCAGACGGCTTCCGCGGTTTCCTCCCTGTTGAAGGGTAATTCGTGTTTCTTTCTAAGTTCGCAATGAGTCGCTATTCTAAATCTTTCTAGTTCTTCTTCTTGTAGTGTCCCTCTAAGGTAGGAAATGAGCCTTCTTGTAGCTTCCTCGTACCTGAAATAGACTAGAGGGGGGGTTAGTGTCTCTTGCCCGGTCTGTAAGGTATCAGACCGGAGAGGCGACTTTACGAGTAGGGAGTTGTGAGGCTTCCCTAGTAAGAGTAGTGAAAGTGGTGCTCGGGTGACGTAGTTAATGCTTACTGTTGGAGAGTAAATGAGGGCCTTTTATACTTGAGACCCTTCATCTTCAGGTCATGTAGGATCACGCCACGTGTACGGCTAGGATTGAGGCCTTCCTCGGCCCTGGCCCATTAAGGAGGTCCGTGGGCCTTGGCCCAGGAGAGCAACCATGGCTGGTCGCTCTGTGGTCCTCGTGCCTTCCTTGTGCGTGGGTGGTGCGAGTAGCGTCCTGCTCAGTTTCTGTCAAGGAGCGTTACCTTGACGTAAGGTCTCCTCGAGCCCGAGAGAGGTGCTCCTCGAGCCCACTGGCAGCTTTGTCCTTGAGAGGAGCTTATTTTGAGGGTTGTCCTCCCAGTGATGGTCGGACCCTATGTTGGTCGATCCACACCTTAGTGACATACTTGGGTGTGGTTGTGCCCCTTGAGGGACGGCCTATGATGATTTGTCGCGCTCTTAGACCGCTCCAGTTCGTACATGCGGACTGGACATATTTCAACCCTAACATATGTCCCCCTAGTTTCCAAGTATCTTTGTAGAAGATAGTTGAGGAACTATGTTGAAGTAGAGGTCGAGCAGAGCCTCGACTAGTAGTGGGCGAAAAAAGATTTCCGTATTCGCACCTTGGTACCTTTCCCTCCTCCTATCTCTCCCTCCCCCCCCCTTTTTATAGGGTGCGAGCAGACGTTGCTCGGACCGTATGAAAAGAGGTATTTTTGCTGGGAAAAGATCGGATCCGGGTAAGTATTCCTTAGTGGAATGGAATGACTTCCTGCCGCTTTTTTGCTTGCAAAGTATCTCGCGGAGTGATACTTGTGTAAAAGGAATGGAATGACTTCCTGCCGCTTTTTTGCTTGCAAAGTATCTCGCGGAGAGATACTGGTGTAAAAGGAATCTCGAGAAGAGATATAATCATGTTTTTGCTAGCAAAGTATCTCGCGGAGAGATACTTGTGTAAAAGGAATGGAATGACTTCCTGCCGCTTTTTTGCTAGCAAAGAATCTCGCGGAGAGATACTTGTGTAAATGGAATCTCGAGGAGAGATGTATTCATGTTTTTGCTAGCAAAGTATCTCGCGGAGAGATACTTGTGTAAAAGGAATGGAATGACTTCCTGCCGCTTTTTTGCTAGCAAAGAATCTCGCGGAGAGATACTTGTGTAAAAAGTAAGAGGAATCCCGAGGAGGCAAGCTGCATGGGCGGCTCCTTGGTCCCCTGACACGTGGCCGTCGAGTTTCCGTGGTTCTGAGATTTTTTGCGATGTTGATCCGAGGAGGACAGATCATGGTGGTCGATCTGTCTCCGCTTGTCTCGAGTAAACTGGTGCTCGCGCCGCGGATTTATTGCCGTGATTAGGTAATTCGTTCCAACCTTGGGAACCGTGCCCGCTCCGGAGCGGGAGCGTGGAGGGTATAAATGGTAATTCGCCAGGCGGCCGCAATCTGGACCGTCGATCTGGGACACGTGGTCGGTCCGGATGGCGCGAGGACATGCGTCGTTTCGTATCCCCGGGATACCCTTCTATAAATAGGTCAACACTCGGTCATTCCACACTTTTTGCAATCCGAACTTTCAGAGCAAATACGAGGGAGCGAGGAACATCTGTGAGATCGACGAGTGTGAGTGATCGAGCTTATTCGTGAGCGAGGAGGATTTCCGACGTCCAAGACTTCATTTCCAGGCGAATTTTTCGGCTTTTCCGGCTTCTTTCCGGTTTCAAACTTCAATCCAGTCAATACCAAGTAAGTTTCCGGCCTTGCATTGCTCTTTCATGCTTTTAATCGCTTGTTTTTTGCTCATTTTCGCCTTGAAGTTTCTGCTTCCTTGCTTTCTCGCTTTGGCTTTTGCATGTTATCCCTTTTCTTTGAGTTTTGCCTCCCGGAAACGTTGTAATCTGAGTAATGAACGGTAGATGACGCCTGAGAACGGCAATGGACCTAAAAATCAGTAAACGGACCTTTAAACGGAATTGACCGGAAGTCTTTCCGACCGATTTGGCTTGAGTAGCCGTAGAAGTAGCTCCCCTTTCTTTACTGTATGCCCCTTGTAGCCTCCTCATTAGCGTACGGCTGTAGAAATTGCTTTTAGGAAGTTTTTCGGGTGGTTGGTCGCTCTTTGCTTTGTGTAACTGCATGTTCTCGCTCCTGTTTGGCTGTACATGCATGTCGTTACGCTGCTCGGTTTTTTACTCGTGTTTAGAGCGGTTGGTCGCTCCTTTGTATGCTCCTCGCTTTACTTTTCCTTTGATGTAGAGTAACTTCTTTACTTTACTTGCTTCTCCTTTTTTGAGATTTTTCTCCGTTCGGGAGGTCGAACTTATAATGAACATACCTAAAAGGACCTCTCGGACTATAACAAACCATCCTAACTTCTTTCTTTGCCCACCTTTAGGATGTCCGAGAGGAGCGACGATAGCCAGAACATCTCGGCCGCCGGAGAGTATGGGAGCGACCATACTACGTCGCCCGATACGTCAGACGTATCGGCGACCTTCCTGGATGAGACGATAGAGGAGGCTGTCGAGGAGCCTCAGCTCGAGCAGGGTGGCGAGCAGGCTGCCGAAGAAGATGAGGAGACCGAGAGTGAGGAGGACCTCTACGAGTTGGTGAGTAGAAAAAGGCGTCGTACCGAGGACGATGATTTTATCGACGACCGTACCGAGGCGGAAGGTGGTCCCCGCAACACCGGTGTATCTGCGGAGTTGATAACTCGCGCTGCCCAAGTCCACGGGCGAAATTACGGGACAGCCGTTAACGTGGTCGCTCCTGAGATCCGGGTCGAGGAGATGGACGACACCGAGAGGCCGGAGTTGGCCTTAGCATTGTATGAAGAGGGTGAGCACTCGGCGAAGCGCGGGAAGGCTTCGATACCCGTTCAAATCATCGATAGTGATGATACGGATGATGAGAGCGAGGAGGACGATGAGGCGACGTCTCCTCGGACTAATTCCCCTGCAAAGAGGGTTAGATTCCCTCCACAAACAGCTAGGAGAGCTGTAATCACGGACGAGGAGGAGGATGAAGTTCCTCTAACAATTGGAGACACTCATAGGAGTGAAGCTGGTCCGAGTACTAGGTCTCCTTCCTTCTCGGAGGGACAGAGGCGCGCGATCAAGGACGCAAAGAGGTTTGCGCGCGAGGAGGAGACTAGTTACCACACCATAGACCCGACCACCATAGACTTTACATATCCGAGTGGGACCCGAGGACCCAACCCACTCGAGGAGCAGGAGTATGAGATGCGCCTTGCTCAGATGGCCGCTGACAAGAAAAAGGCGGAGCGCAGAGCGAGCAGGCCTTCTCGCTCCAAGGCCACTAAATCGAAGAGGGCCAAGGTTGCCGTGGAGCCAGAGCCAAAAACTACTAAGGCTGCTGAGAAGAAGTTCACCAAGAGTGCTCGCACGGTCGACCTCCCCGATCCTAATGGGGAGAAGAACGAGGACGGGATTATACCGACCACCTCCTCTACCGTCAAGCTCGACGAGGTTCCCACACTTAGGTGGAAGTATTCTCTCCCCGAGAATAAGTTTGACATCCTCGTGCCCAAAGAGGATCAGACTTTTTATAATGCTCCACCTGGGTATATGGCCGTTCACTGCCTTAGCTTGGATCGAGGATGGATCCTCCCCTTCTGTGATGCTTTCCGCGATATCTTCAACACGTTGGGGATCGCTCCTTGGCAATTGGTGCCAAGTGCCTTTGGAACCCTCGTATGCTTTGGAGTCTTTTGCATGAAGAGGGGGATCGAGCTCAATTTCCATAACTTCAACCAGTTGTTCCGAGTCTCGATGAGCTCCGGGAACAAGTACTTCTACTACTTCAACGCTCGACCAGGCCTTGGGTTCATCATGGACGCTCCCAGCTCCTCGGGCTACAAGTGGTTCCACAGGTACTTCTACATCAGAAAGAGGAAGTTGCCTAACATGAGCGAGGAGGAGCTGGAGTGGGGAGTGCCCAAGCTGATGTTCAGAGGGAAGATCGCGGACAAGCATCCGTTGCCCGAGGAGTCTGATCCCTGGGTCGCTGAGCTCGAGGAGCAAAATCGGGGACCCCATCCCGAGAAGTACTTCTATTGGGGACTGGTCCTTCAGCCGCTTCATTACTTGGCGGGTCTTTCACCCTATGCTTACACAGGGTATATCGGGAACCGATATACCCGAAAAGTCCTCTTCGGTAACTAGCTCTTCGCGCTTTTCTTTGCTTTTGTACTTGTAATTTTTTCTTTGCTTGCTTTCTGTTTGTGATGTGTCCTCGCTCTCTTGCTTTTCTCTTCGCTTTTTACTACTCCTCGAGTTTACTAACTTGTGTTTATTCTTTTGCAGCTTATTGGTTCCAGTGGATCATGTCGAAGACCCTGGCCGCGAAGGAGGAACAAAGAAGGAAGCAAAGGCTCGCCAACAAACAGACTAAGATTCTCGGGTCTTTGAATTTGACCCCTCCCCGCAACGCCGCGCATCATCGGGATGCCTTGGTGCAGGAGGGACTCGCGACAAGAGAGAACCCTGTTGAGGCCATTAAAAGGGCCGAGGAGGAAGCCGCCGCGAAGAGGGCGAAGGAAGCAAAGGAGGCCGAGGAGGAGGCCTTGAACACGATCGAGGCGGAGTAGAGGCCGGAGAGGCCCGCCGCGAAGAGAGGAGCGAGGAAGCTCAACTTAGGGGGCAACAACGAGCCTGCCCGCAAGAAGGGTAAGGTGGCCGCTTCGGGGGATGAAGTGAAGCGGCTCATCCAGATGAGCGACCTTGATCGGGCGCACGAGCTCAGCCTGTGCTCGCTCCAGGTAACTATCCTTATACTTTTTGTTGTAAAATTTCTCTAAGTATAGAATTTTCTCTCCTCGCTAACATTGTTCTCTTTTTGCAGCTCGAGAACTTGAAGGAGGCCTATGGCCATGTGGCTGCTGATCGGGCCGATATTGGGGTCGTCATCGAGGACCTCGAGAAGAAGCTGGCTGCTTCAGAGAAAAAGGCCAAGGTGTCGGAGACGAAGGCCGGGAAGCTGAAGCTGAAGGTCGAGGAGCTTGAGAAGGAGCTCTCCCGAGAGAAGTCGAGGAGCAAGAGCTTCAAGGGCGCCTATGCTACTTTGTCCATTTGCATGGAAAAGTTTAAGGCAAGCGTCCTCTCCTTCCTCAAAGGGAGCCGAATCACTGCTGCTCGCGACTTCATGTCGTCGGTCACTTATAAACTGGCCCTGAGAGACGTCCAAGTGGCCTCGCGCGAGGAGGGCTTCTTCTCGTGTGTTGGCCAACTAAAGAGGGTCAACCTGCTCCCGGCCGACTTCGATGCTGATGATCGCGAGGACCTTCATCCCGGGCGACGCGAGGACCTGACTCCTTACCCAGATGAGGAGATTACCGAGGAGATGCACGAGGCGTGCGAGTTCGGTGAGCTGGTGACCGACCCAGAGGTACCTTATCCCAGCAAGCCAGCCTATCTTCCAGCCTGGGTGCCCGAGTGTCTAAGGAGCGGGATCATTTACCCATTCGAGAAGGCAGCTCTCCGGAATGCTGCTTGGGTGAAGTTGAGCGAGCCGGTTCTCGGGAGGGCTGCTGACTTTGTCGAGCCAGAGCTAACCATGTATCAAAAGGCAATCGAGGAGGCTCGAGCTCAGGAGCGCGACGACCCTGAAGGCCCAGAAGCGAGCACCGTTCGAGGAGGAGATGCCAGCGCGACCACCCCGGTCACAGAATTCACAGACAGCCGTACATGCTAGGATCGGGGAGCCTCCTTGAAGACCGAGTATGCTCGGGTCATGTTGTAGCCTTTGTCATTTTCTGTACTTGTTTTTATTTTCAAACAATTTCTATTTGGCCATGTGTGGTGCTCCTCGCAACATTTATGCTTGTAACATAAATTTCACTGTTGTTGTTTGTTTGCTACTCTTTTCCTTTCAATAAAAAGCAATGCTCTTCGATTTCCATACTTGTGTTTTTTCTAAATCCAATTTTTGTTATGACGTATAACTTGGATAGAGTAGTTAAACACGTATAAGTTAGAATCGAGAACCAATGTTCTTCGATGTGAGCTCTTCGATCTATCGATGCTTCTCGATCATTTGGATCATTTGAGGAAAAATTCTAAGTGTTTGAACTTAGAAAAATTTCTAAGTGTTGAGTTAGAAAGACTGGAAGTCTCTCTCCTCGATCACTTCCATCTACTCGCTTTTTCTTCTGTGAGTGGTTTCCTGATCGATCCTCTTATAGAGTTTAGAGCGCGGGGAGGGTTCCCCTTGATCATGGAAATCGAATAGCTTTACTCAAAGTAAGCTTTCTCGATCGAGTAGTCTTATTTTTTGAGTATAGTAGCTCTATACTTGCATATTTTCTTGTTGAAAGAGACATTGTATTGATTTGTCGGAAATGCAATTACAATGGGGGCTCTTCGGCCAGCTTGCTTACAGCAACTTTTTAACAAAAGCAAGGGGTGCCTCTCACTTGGACCAGTGAGGAATCCTCCTCGATCAGTGGACCTTCCGCATAAGTTTTCAAAAAGCTTTTTCTCTTGGCAACTTCAAGCGTAGAATCTCTGGAGGTTAGAAGTATTCCAAGGATTTTTCAATACCCTTCCCTCCATGTCTTGAAGCCGATAACTTCCGTTGGACCTTGCTTCAATTATCTTGTAGGGGCCTTCCCAATTGGGTTGCATCTTCCCCACTTTGCCCAAGATGTCTGCTCTTCGGAGTACTAGGTCTCCTACTTGGAAGTCTCTTTCTCTTACGCCCTTGTTGTAGGTCTTCGCGATGAGTGCTTGATATCTGAGGATATTGGCCAAGGCGTTGGTCCTCGATTCGCTGATTGTCTCGAGGTCGAAGAGTCTCTCTGTATGATTGTCCTCGGGTTGGTACCCTTGGATTCTGAGGGTTTCCACCGCCACTTCTGCTGGTATGACCGCCTCGGACCCGTAAACTAGCGAGAAGGGAGTCTCTCTTGTAGCTGTCTTTGAAGTAGTGCGGTATGCCCACACCACTCCATCAAGCTCGTCGACCCAGTCCCTGTTGGTAGCGAACCTCTTCTGCAAGTTGTTGACGAGGATTTTGTTAACGGCTTCTGTTTGCCCATTGGATTGAGGATGTCCTACAGATGTATACCTCCTCTCAATCTTCATTTCCTTGCACCATTCATTGAATCTTTGGCCGCAAAATTGAGCGCCATTATCCGAGATGAGGACCCTTGGCAAGCCAAATCGACACACGATGTTCCTCCAGACGAAGTTCATAACTCTTTGTTCGGTGATGGTAGATACTGCCTCAACTTCCGCCCACTTGCTAAAGTATTCGACCGCAACAATGATGAACTTCTTTTGACCCGTGCCTCTTGGAAGGGACCGACTATGTCGATGCCCCATATGTCGAAAGGGCAAGTGATGGCGATGGGCATGAGAGGTTTCGCCGGGACGTTGATCAAATTGGCGTGCAATTGACACTCCTCGCACTTTCTCACAAATTGGGCAGCGTCTTCGCGAACAGTGGGCCAGTAGTATCCTTGTCGAATGACTTTTTGCGCGAGGGTTCTTCCTCCGGCGTGGTCGCCGCAACTTCCTCGATGCATCTCTCCAAGAAGTTTTTGAACTTCATGCTCGGCGACGCATCTCAAGTAGACTCCCTCGAAAGACCTCTTGTACAAGTAGTCTCCTTGCATGATGTATCGAGGAGCTTTCCTTTGATTCTCCTTGCTTCAGCCTTGTCACGAGGAAGGCTTCCATTTTTGAGATATGTTGTTATCTCTTGCATCCAATTCGGTTGATCGTCAATTGCCAAGACGTTTGGCTTTGATGACCATAAAGATGATGCATTGATCCTCATGAGTATCACGTTCCGGGTATCCACTCCTCCGGATGCTGAGCATACTTTGATAGGGCATCTGCCCTTTGATTGAGATCTCTTGAGAACTTTTCAATCTCACAGCTTTCAAACTTTTGAATTTCTTCCGTGATAGCAGCTCTTGTACTCAGCAAGTGAGTCTTTCTTGGTTCTGAATTTCCCCGAGATTTGCTTCTCGGCCAGTTGAGAATCGGTGAAGAGATGTAGCTTCTTCACTTCCAATGACTTTGCCATACGTAGAGCGATGAGGATGGCTTCATATTCTGCTTCATTGTTGGAGACCGGGAAACTAAGAGTAACGGCGTACTCTAGTTCAGCCCCTCCGGGACTCTTGAAGTATATTCCTATCCCGCCATTTTTTCCTGACGAGGATCCATCAACATGAAGAATCCAGACGTCTCCGTGGTCGACTAGCTCTTTGGGTTTTGGAGAGACGGTCTCCGCACCCTTTAGGCTCGTCGGTTTTCTCTGTCAGGAACACTTCATGCCTCTTCCTTTTGGTTTGGGACATTGCCTTAAGCTCTTTTAAAGCATCCTCAAGAGCTTGCATTGGGTTGTTTTGATGGGGATGCTCTTCGACCATCATCATAGCACTCTTTGTTGCTGAGGAGTTTTCCTCTGAAGTTCCTTTTGAGGGATACTCCACGAGGAAGTCGGCTATGACTTGTGCTTTCTTGGCTACGGGTGCTTGGTAGTCGATGTCGTACTCGCTTAGCTCAATCGCCCACCTTGCCATTCTTCCCGAATTTTCGGGCTTTCCGAGGACTTGCTTAAGAGGTTGCTTTGTCAAAACAATAACCTTGTGAGCCCCAAAGTAGGGTTTTAGCCTCCTTGTCGTATAAACGAGGGCAAAGGAAAGCCTCTCGATATCCATGTACCGCGTTTCAGCCCCGGCAAGTACTTTGCTCAAGTAGTAGATGGGCAAGTGGTCGTTCCCTTGGATTCGCACCAAAACCGAGCTGATAGCTTCCCCGGTTGCTGCTAAGTACAGATAGAGTACCTCTCCGTCCACGGGCTTTGACAATAGAGGAGGAGCGAGTAGGTATTCTTTCAGCTTCTCGAAGGCTTCCTCGCACTCCTTTGTCCACTCGAAGTGGCTGCTCTTTCTCAATACCTTGAAAAAAGGTAGATTTTTCTCGGCCGACCTTGAGATGAACCTACTCAATGCAATTGATTTTCCAACCAATTGTTGCACCTCGTTGATGGACTGAGGTTGGGGAAGATCGAGGATGGCCTTTATCTTTTCGGGATTTGCTTCTATTCCTCTTTCTGTCACCATGTAACCGAGGAACTTCCCCCCTTTGACTCCAAAGGTACACTTCGCCGGGTTGAGCCTCATGCCATACTTTCTCAAGATTGAGAAGCACTTTGCTAGGTAACCTACATGTTGCTCCTCGGTCTTGCTCTTGACGAGCATGTCATCGACATATACTTCCATTGTTTTACCTAGCTCCTCCTTGAACATCTTGTTGACCAGCCTCTGGTAGGTCGCTCCGGCGTTCTTGAGGCCAAATGGCATCACGTTGAAGCAATACACATTGCCGTTAGCGAAGAAGGCGGTTTTAGGCACGTCATCTTTGGCCATTTTGACCTGGTAGAAGCCCTGGTATGCATCCATGAAACTCAGGAGGGCGCATCCAGCGGTGGAATCGACAAGCTGGTCGATCCGTGGCAGGGGGTATGGATCCTTCGGGCAAAACTTGTTTAGCCTTGTGAAATTGTTGCACATTCGCCATTTCCCCGGACCTTTCTCCACTAGGACCACGTTGCATACCCAGTCCGAGTATCTCACTTCTTTGATGTGGCCAGCTTTAAGAAGTCTTTGTACTTCCGCTTCTATGATGGCGTTATCTTCCGCGTTGAAGTCTCTTCGCTTTTCTCTGATGTGGGTGATCGATGGGTCTACGTTCAGACGGTGAACGGCGACACGTGGGTCGATCCCCTTCAGGTCCTCGGTACTCCACGCGAATACATCGTTGTTATCTTTCAAACATCGGATGAGTTTCATCCTGACTTCAGTGGCCATCTCTGTGCCAATTTTTGTGACCTTGTCGGCACTTCCTTCGACAATTTGGATTTCTTCTAGGGCTTCTCTTGCTTCAATTTTGTTTTCCTCAAAGAACTTCTTCTTTTTGGAAGAGGGTGGGACTGGTGGAATCACTTGATACTCCTCGAGCTCCTTAACAGCTCCTACTAGCGTATCTTCGTCTTTCCTCATGGTTGCTTTTCTTCTCCTAAGTGACGGACTTGGCTTTTTCGATTTTCTCTTCACTCGCCGAACCGTGTAGAAACGATAAGGTGCATTGTGAACAAGGGGAGTCTCCTCGGACGATTGTCCGGGGTTGGGTTCTCCAATAGCAACCCTTGAAGTAAACTTGGCAGACAAGGTGTAGCATTCCCATGCTTCTCGTATGTCTCCTACTTCTTGTCCGATTCCCAAAGGAGTGGGGAATTTTAGCTTGTTGTGGACCGTGGACACTACGGCTCGGAATTGAGAGAGAGCGGGTCGCCCTAGGACTGCGAAATAATCGAATGGCATATCGACCACCACGAAAGGAACTTGTTGGGTTACCCTTCTAGGAGCGCTACCCATTGACACTGTGAGGTTGATCATTCCGAGCGGCATGACAGGTTGTCCTCCGAATCCTACCAATGCGCTCCTCACTTCTCTGAGCCCTTCCCTTGGGTTCATGTGCATCCTTTTCAAGGTTCCGGTGAAGATCAAGTTTGCTGAGCATCCAGTATCGACGAGGATTCTACCCAACTTGTAGGATTGAACATCCAAGGACACTACAAGTGGGACGCAAGGATCATAGATGTTGCCTCCTCCAGCATGCTTCAGAGGTATCTCGCTATCATCGAAAGAGATAACGTTGGATCCCGGTCTCGCGGCTTGAGCATACTTCACATCTCGGACCCTAAGGTTGTCCGCGGTAATCTCCCTTTGATTGCGAGTGTCGCCGCCGGCGGGTCCTCCCGCAATTGTGAGAGTGCGGATGCTTCCATTTACAGGGCGGTTCTCATAATTGTTGTAATTATGGATATCGTCGTTCTGAGAGTTTCCTTGGTAGGGTTGCTCGCTCTCAGTTTGAGGAGGTGGGGGCAGGAGTGCCAGGGGTTCCTCCTTCCGGATGTAGTTAACCAATTGACCGTTACGTATCATCCTCTCAATTTCGTTCTTGAGCTCGACGCACTCATCGGAGGTGTGCCCTTTCCCTTTGTGAAACTTGCAAAATTTTTCCGAGTTCTTGTTCCTTTGATTTTCCTTAATCTGGGGCGGCCACGAGACGTCTAGCTTCCTCGAGACTATATAGTTCAAGATGTCGGATCTTGGCCTATTCAAGTCTGTGTAGTTGCTATATCGTCTTGGAGGTGACCTTCTGGGAGGAGACCTCCTGTCTCTGAAATCATTTCTTGAGTTGCCTTCCTTGATCAACCCAAATTTTTGCTCTTTCCTCTGCTTCCCGGGATTCTGGGGTCGAGGAGGGTACTCCTTTTCTTTTTCTTTTTCTTTCCCTTTTTCCTTGGGAAGATTGGTTCTCACGGTGACCGTTCTTCGGAATTCCTCAGCTTCGAGGAAGTCCTTGCAAACTTTGGCAAGTTGCGCTTCATTCTCTATACACGATGCTGAGAGTACATCTTGGAATCTGATGTTGGTAGTGTTACCATACAGGTATTCCTTCCTCTCATTGATCGAGTGATCCTCGACTTGGAGGGCTGCTTCATGAAAGCGGTTGATGAAGTCCCTCAAGTCTTCATTGTTTCTCTGGACAATTTCGGCCAAGTACCTCACCCATCTCTTGGCGTTCATCACTTTCTCGAAATGCTTAGAAAACTCCTTACAAAGGTCTCTATATGATTTGATAGATCGGTGAGGAAGGCGCGACCACCATTTCATGGCTTCTCCGGAAAGGTTAGCCGGGAAGAGGAGTGCCTTAGTCCTTGAGTTATGACCGTAGGCATCCATTTTGGTGCCAAATCTTACCAAGTAGTCCTTCGGACAACTTGTTCCATCATAGCTTTCGAAGGTGGGAAAGCCTCTTTCAATTTTGGCTTGGTGGTTCCTGATCTCGTCGCACAAAGGGCTCGGATCTTGGTCTTGCTCTCTTTCTTGGACAGTTCCACGAAGAGTCTCTATCTGAGAATCAAGTGCGGATTTCCTCGCGTTGAGTTCCTCCAGAGTGAGCCTCCTCCCCGTGATCGGATCGACCAGAGGGGTTACCTCAACTACTGTTCTCAACGCTTGATTCTCTTCCACTGCCTCTTGTTGGTTTTGAGGAGTTACCTGGTTGGGAGTAACTTGATTGGGGAGAGCAGGTGGTGTAGCGACCACCTGAGCTCTATTTTCTTGTTGCGCCACATTTTGCAATGATGCCCGTATTCTTCTATCAATCAGGTCTCTCAAATCATCCGGGGCACCTTGTGGTCCTAACCTCGATTGGATTCTTGATGGTCCAAGTCGAGATTGGATCGGCCTGGTGTTGGCTCTCGAATGTGCTTCATCTTGTGCAACAGGTGCTCTTCCTTGAGATTGACGAGGAGCGACCAATGTAGCCCGAGGTTGCTCTTGCACGGGCGCTTGTGGCTCTACTGGAGCTTGTATCTCGGTATTAACCCTAATAGCCTCATTACCTCCGACATATCCTTGCAAAGTAAGAAGGAATAGACCGTATTGAGCTTCGCCCATCCCGAAATCTGATGGTCGGACGACACGTCCATCAGGAAGGGTGAAGGTCAATGCGGTCGGTTGAGGAGGATTCACTGCCACAGGAGGTTGGTTAATTGCTACCGGATGAGGCTGCCCCCTGGACTCGGCGTTGTTCGCGACTCTCAAAGCTCCATAGGCGTTTCCTACCGGGACTCCTTGCGGGTTATTTTCCCCGGATGTCTCATTTTGGGAGTGAGTGACATTAGTAAATGCCCCCTCCGTGTAATCCCGGTTCCTTGCAACATTGTTATTTCTCGGCTCCCTAGGAACACCCTCCGTTCCTCCTCCGCGACCGTTATTAGAGGGACGGCCTCTAGGTCGAGGAGGATTTGCGGGTGGTGCATTAGCAAGACGGTTGCTTCTTCTGGGAGGCATATTCGTGAAGTGTCACGAGGAGGAAAGTGGCTCGACCAGTAGGGCAAGGAATGACCTTTTGTGTCGGTTCCCACAGACGGCGTCAAATGTTGAAGGGTAATTCGTGTTTCTTTCTAAGTTCGCAATGAGTCGCTATTCTAAGTCTTTCTTGTTCTTCTTCTTGTAGTGTCCCTCTGAGATAGGAAATGAGCCTTCTTGTAGCTTCCTCGTATCTGAAATAGTCTAGAGGGGGGGGTTAGTGTCTCTTGCCCGGTCTGTAAGGTATCAGACCGGAGAGGCGACTTTACGAGTAGGGAGTTGTGAGGCTTCCCTAGTAAGAGTAGTGAAAGTGGTGCTCGGGTGGCGTAGTTAATGCTTACTGTTGAGGAGTAAATGAGGGCCTTTTATACTTGAGACCCTTCAGCTTCCGGTCATGTAGGATCACGCCACGTGTACGGCCAGGATTGAGGCCTTCCTCGGCCCAGGCCCATTAAGGAGGTCCGTGGGCCTTGGCCCAGGAGAGCAACCATGGCTGGTCGCTCTGTGGTCCTCGTGCCTTCCTTGTGCGTGGGTGATGCGAGTAGTGTCCTGCTCAGTTTCTGTCAAGGAGCGTTACCTTGACGTAAGGTCTCCTCGAGCCCGAGAGAGATGCTCCTCGAGCCCACTGACAGCTTTGTCCTTGAGAGGAGCTTATTTTGAGGGTTGTCCTCCCAGTGATGGTCGGACCCTATGTTGGTCGATCCACACCTTAGTGACATACTTGGGTGTGGTTGTGCCCCTTGAGGGACGGCCTATGATGCTTTGTCGCGCTCTTAGACCGCTCCAGTTCGTACATGCGGACTGGACATATTTCAACCCTAACATGTTGTAAACTCTATAAGCTTTACTATGCAAGGAGTAGCCAAGAAATATCGCTTCGTCTGCCTTTGGTTGAAATGTTCTTAGGTATTCTCTACCATTATTAAGAACGAAACACTTGCAACCAAATACTCTTAGATGAGTGATGTTAGGAGGTCTTCCAACAAACAATTCATAAGGAGTTTTGTTGTATTCCTTAGTAATCAAACATCTGTTTTGAGTATAGTAGGCGGTATTAATCGCTTCAACCCAATAAGCCTCACTTATTTCAGTGTCAGTAAGCATTGTTCTTGCGGCTTCTTTCAGGGTACGATTCTTCCGTTCAGCAACACCGTTTTGTTGTGGTGTTCTTACTGAGGATAACTGATGTTGTATACCTTTTGAGGTACAATATTCAGTTATGTACTGGTTTACAAACTCAGTACCATGGTCTGTCCTTATGACTTTTACCTTGTCATTTTTCATGACTTCAAGCTTATTCAGCAAGTTAGGTATTTCAGTCTTGGTTTCAGATTTGTGCTTGATGAATACTACCCAAGTGAATCTTGAATAGTCATCTACCACGACTAGACCATACTTCTTACCAGCATAGCTTGTTGAAGAAGATTCAAACAAGTCCATGTGCAAGAGTTGTAAAGGTTTTGTAGTTGACGGTACTGCCTTGTTCTTGAAAGAAGATTTGGTTTGCTTTCCTTGCTGACATGCATTGCAAACACCATCCTTCTTAAAAGTAACCCTAGGTAATCCAACTACAAGTGCCTTTTTAGACAGCTTATTCAGCGTCTTGAAGTTTAGATGACTTGTTCGTTTATGCCATAACCATGCATTTTCAGCAAGGCAATCGTGATCTGAGACAAAGCATTTTTCAATGTTTGCTGAAGACCAATCAACGGTGTACAAGCCTCCGGATCTTCTTGCAATCATTATTACCTTTTTAGTCTCAAAATCTACAAGTTTACATTCATCACTTCTAATTTCGATGAAGTATCCTTTGTCAGCAAACTGACTCATGCTGAAAAGGTTAAACTTAAGATTTTTGACATAAAGAACTCCCGAAATGGTTATGCATCCTAACTTCACATCACCATAGCCTCTTGTAGAACCGGAGCCTCCACCAGCAAACCTTATTGTTGGACCTTTAGACCACCGTCTATAGTTTATAAGGTTATTGTTGTTGCCCGTCATGTGCTTTCCGCAACCACTATCAAAGTGCCAGATTGCATCGTTTGTCTCCGTGGCTGAAGTCTGCACAATCAAGAGCAAACAAGTTAATTATCCAATGATGGATGTCCATTAACATGTTCAAGAATGCGTCCAGTGGAAACCCAAGTCTGAAGTTTTTTAACTTTGACTTGTTTTCTACTTGCTGAGGAACTAGGAGGTTTTGAGCTGAAAGACATTTGACTCGTGCTTGTCAAATCCACTTTCTGATGTGGTGTCTTGCTCTGTTGACCTTTTTGCTGAACATACTTTTCAGTAAGTTCTTTTCTAGCAAGGTTCCTTCTAGTCCTAGCATTGGGAGTCTTTCCAGAACTCTTAGGCTTGATGTTCTTTATCTCTTTGAAGTATCTTTGCTGACTTTGCTTATACTCATGAAAAAGTTGACTTTGCTTGGTTTTGAAACCTAGTCCACTTTTCGGAGAATGCTGAGCTTTAGCTTCAACAACCTTACTTGATTCAGGTTTGTCAGCAAATGACTTCTGATTACTTTTAGTAATCTTGCCTTTAGTCTTAACAACTTGCTTTTCAGCAACTTGTTTGGCGGAATGCTTCACAACATTCTTCTTCATTCCAGTTTGCTTCTCAGCAACCTGTTTTCCTTTTAAAGTCTTGTTACTTTGAGTAGCAAAAGCGGGCTTTATGGTCATAGGTACTTGATTGCATGTTTCAGCAACCTTAGTTTGACCAAACTGATAGATTTCTGGTGGACTACTATCAGTAACACGTACAAAGGAGATAGGTGATTTATCTTTTCTCAAGATTTCTACGTCATCACCTTCGCACGTTGCTCCTAAACCTTCTTTCTGAGATGGATCTCTCAAATAAGAGTTTAGTTCAGTCAGCGTATTACTTGCTTCCACATAGGATTTGAAATTGATTTTCATCTTTTTCATTTCTTGGATTTCAGCAAGTAACTTTAGAATTGAGGACTGATATTCTTCCAATTCTAATGCCATTTGAGAATTTTTCTCTGCAGCCTCAGCAATCAACTTCTTAAGACGCCTTATTTCATCATACTTTTCTTCTGTCTCTTCCTTCAGCAAGACGTACTTTTCAGTAGTCTGCTTTGTCAGAGTTTCAGCAACTTGTAGTTTCTCTTGCTGTTTGCTGAGAGTTTTCTCAAATCTTTCGATTTCTCCTTGAATCTTGTCAAGGTCAATCTCGTCTTCACTTTCTGATTCTGAGTCAGAGGTAGAGTTGTTTACCTGACCGGCCATGAGGCAGAATTCGTAGTTCGACACATCTGGATAAGCTTCCATAGCTATTCCACAAACTTCTTTGCCAATCTCCACGTCTAGAGTGGCTTCTTCATCGTCGGTGTCTGAACTTTCATCCTCACTGTCTTCGGAGCTAGTATCAATGCACAATGCATCGATTTTTGCTTGAAGTTTCTTCTTTTCTTCAGCAATAAAAGCTCTTTTGAACTTCTTCTTCTTTTCAGCAGATTTGCCTTTCAGCAAAGGGCAATTAGCTTTGAAGTGTTCAGGCTTTTTGCATTAAAAACATAGATCATTTCCAACTGCTGGTTCTTCTGATGATGTAGCTTGCTGAGCTTGCTTGTTCAGCGAGCTAGTATCATTCTTGTACTTATGGTAGTTGTTACCAAGATGCTTTTTCAGCTTCTCTTTTGCTTTTCGCCTCTCAAGTTCCTTACTGATGAATTTCTTCATGTTTTTAACAACTAAAGCATTTGCATCAGCAGGCTCTTTATCATTCTTCTTTTCAGAAGATGACGGCTTTGCAGCAAGAGCAATGTTTTGCGATTTTTCAGCAAACACATTTTCTCTTTGCTTTGTCTCATAATTGACAGTAGCAAGATGAGAGAACAACTCTGTTGGTGTAATGTCTGGCATTCCTTGATTATAATAGAAATTCTGAGTGTGGATCCATTATTGATTCAGACTTCTGATGATAGTTTTCACTTTCTCAGAATCTGAGTAGAGGTTTCCAACACCCAATGCTGCCATTTCACTAACAAGAGTTGTGAATCTGAAATCCAAGTCTTCTAGTGACTCGTTTGTACCTTGCTTAAAGTTTTGAAACTTTAATTTAAGTACTTCAAGTTTGTTTTCCTTCGTTTTGTCAGATCCAGCACAAAGATATTGAACCATTTTCCAAGCCTCCTTTGCAGTCTTAGCACCCCACAGTTTGCACTGTATGGTATCCGGAGTTGATCGAATGATGATATTTCTTGCTTGGCCATCAAGACGGAATCTCTTAGCTTCGTCAGAAGTCCATTCCTCTCTTGGTTTTGGCACAACCGTATCTGATGGTTCGCCTAACATAGTTTCCTTCCCAGCTTCAGTGGTCTTGTGAGGGAAACTCCTTTCAATCTTAGTGATCTTGATAGGTCCATCATTGATGACGTTAACCATCTCATCACTAATGGCCTCAAGATGTAGCATCATGTTGTTTCGCCATTTCTCATAATTTTCCAGCTTCATCAAGGGAGCATCTCCTAAAGACATCCTGTCAGCAAAGCACTACCAAACTGATCAAGTGAGAGTGATTTACGGAAAGCACCTAAGGGGATCTAGGTTCAGTGCAGAAGGTTAAAGAACCTCCTGCTCTGATACCACTTGTTGGTCCCTTTAAACAACAAGAAAAGACTAGAGGGGGGGGGGTGAATAGTCTTTTCAAACTTTCGTCGTTTAAAACTTTCTCAGCAAGTACTTATTACTTTTCAGTAATGAGTTTGCTGATACTTAACTTTCTCAGCAAGCGTAAGTTACTTTACAGTAGCTTGGTTTGCTGATACTTAAAATCAGAGAGCGGAAGTCTTTGATACAATAAGTGCTTTATCAGCAAGAAAAGGTTTCAGCAAGTGAAGTGAGTGACTGTGTACAGACAGATATGAATTGCTGAAAGCTAAGTACAGAAAGTAAATCACAGAAACACTTTTATAGTGGTATCTGAGAGTGGCGTAATCTCTCAACTTATCTACTTCGTCCTTTCTAGGACTGAATCCACTAAGATATGATTGAGGTTCCTTACAATCTCCTATCTAGAGCGATTCAACAGAAACCAAAGCACACTTGCTTTGTCTCCAACCTAAACTAGAGAACGTAACCTTGTTCTCCACCAAACTTGGTACTTTTAATCAGCAAAACTATGCTCGATTAAGTTCCCCCTGAATATCACGCCTGAAAGGGTGTATTTTCAGTTAGAGAGTTTTGGGGTGAGATAACTTAATTATAACTTATTCAGTTACAACAAGTAATCTAAGAAACACAACTTGGAATACTTTGCAGTAAACAAGTTTGATTGTTTCTGGTGTCAAGACTTGTTCTTGTTCGAAAGAAAGAACACTTAACTAATTTCTTAGCCGAGTTTGTTCTACTTCTTCACAAGTAGCTTTTTCAAGCTTTAAGTCTTGGAACGGATCAATGGCAGATGTAGAGAGTTTGAAGGTATGTGAGTTTTAAGCACAAGTGAGAGTTTGATCACGTTGTTGACACACTTCAACTCTTCGCCAGATGACCTCTATTTATAGTGTTAGTAAGGAGCCGTTTGAATTTCAAATCCTAAGGCTTTTGTTCCTTAACATGTCACTATCTTGCTTTTGTACTTTCAGCAGCTTCTTTGTTTGTCTTCTAGTCTTCATGTCCTTCGCGTGTAAGCTTTGCATTTAATGCATATTTGAATAGAATTCAAACAGTAACATTGGAACGCAAATTCAAGTACTTTCAGCAAGGGGTCACATATATTCCATCAGCAAGTGATTAGTCTCAGTTTCTGCAAGCACAACCTACTCTGTCTTTCAGATTTTCACTTATGCAATGTTGTTGCTGAAATTTCACTTTCTGAGTAACACGTGACTTTGTAGATACCAGTCTTCAAGTCTTCAGATACCACGTGACTTTCTGAGTAACACGTGACTTTGTAGATACCAGTCTTCAAATTTCACTTTCTGAGTAACACGTGACTTTGTAGTAACACGTGCCATTGTAGATACCAGTCTTTAGCAATCTTCAAGTCTTCAAGTCTTCGAATCCTTCAAGTCTTCAGATCTTCAAAAGTCTTCAAGATTCTGAGCGGTTTCTATTTGCTTCAATAGTTTGTTTGTAATAAACAAAGTACATCGTCAGCAAATGCTTCAATAGCTTATTTTCTTTTCAGAAAATAAGATACATCATAAGCTTCAGCATCAATAAGTTATTTTCTTTTCAGAAAATAAAATACATCATACGCAAAAGAAATAACTTATCTAGCACCTATACTAAGTCATCAGCAAACGTTCCTCTTTTACAATGTCCTTAAAATTCTAAATTCCTATGGACCTTAAGAGTACTAGTTACTGGACTTTCCTTAATTTAGCATGGTTAATTGCTCATCAAAATTACAAGTTTCCTAACAGAATGAACATAGGCAGAAAGACCACAGTAGTGAGTAGTGTGAGAAGTATCAGGTGGATCAGGTGGATCAGATATGGCTCGCAACACATGTCGCTTGCCATCCACTTCAATAGTGCAAGTCCTTCGGTAGATGTCCATCACGGAGCGTATCTTAGCCAAGAACGTTCGCCCCAAGAGAATGACATCCCCCGTCCCAGCTGTAGACGCCGGCATAACTACAAAATTGGTGTACACAGAAGTTTCACCAATCTTGACCAATACATTCTTCACAACACCTTCGGGTCTCACAAAGGATCCATACGCCAGTTGCACAATAGCCTTATGCGCAGATGGTTTTCCAAGGCTACTCTTCTCAAACACATTCAAAGGGAGCACATTAGAGTAGGATCCCGTGTCTAGTGTGGCACAGACATCTTCAACCTCACCAATCCCGACCTTAATATCGAAACTTTGAGGGAGTGGCTCGGGATCCTCTTGCTCCTCTTTACTCTCGTCAGAACTAAGGTCCTTCTCTTCTTCCTTAGCCTGTGGAGGTTCTTTCTTCTTGCAACACTCGCACTTAGCAACCTTCTTGATGGTGATTTCGATAGGCAGATCACCAGCCAAGGTAATGGACATCGACTTCTCAGTGTTGCTAGGCAGCTTGCCTTGTTCCCTACTTGCTCCTCGGTCGATCAACTCTTGCATCTTTTGTTGCGCAAGCCTAGTGCTCTCTTCCAACCTGTCGAGTCTCGCTCTAGTCTTCTCAGAATCTTCTTCATAACGTTTGAAAAAACTTTGGGTGTGATCAACCATCTTTTGCAAGTTCTCCATCAGTTGAGCCAACTTCGACTTTGGTGGCTCTTTCGGGGCGGGGTTTTCGCAGTGATCATTATCATAGTTAAGCCTACTACGGTCTTGGTTAGGGCCATAAGTTTGGCTAGCCGGTGCATATCCTTGATTGTTTCGGAACCCTCTTCTCCAAAATCCACCTCGAGGATTCCTACCATCTTGTCCGTAGCTAGCTTCTTCAGTACCAAACTCCGTAGCAAAGGATTCATCTTCTCCTCCTTGAGCCCAGTTGCCATCATCATACGCAAGCTCCGATCTACAAATATGAGCCCCATGCCCATAGTTCTTGCATATTCGGCAAACTTCGTTCGAAACAGGTATTCCGGTGGCGCTCTTGAGGACTTGCTTCAATTCGTTGGTAAAGCACTCAAATTGATCCCCATTCCCCCTATACATAGGGGCTTCTTGAGTCGGTGGAGCTTCAGGTCCACGTCTCCTAACCATTGCCCTTGGGTCCTTTAACTGCGAACCCTTAGCAAGCCTTTCGAAAACTGCCCAGACGGCTTCTGCGGTTTCCTCCCAAATATTGCCTCGGCATTGGAAATCCACCACTTGTTGGTTCTCGAAGGTTAGTCCATTGTAGAAGTGTTGGACTAGGTCAGAAAGCTCAAAACCATGGTGAGGGCACTTGTTCGTGAGATCTTGGAACCTCTCAAACGCGGTGTAGATAGTCTCATCATAGTCCTGTTTGAATCCAGTGATTTGCGCCTTTAGCGCGGTAGTCAAGGTGTGAGGGAAGTATTTTTCCATGAAAGCTGAAAAAACCTTTTCCCAAGTGTCCAGCGAGCCTGCTGGTAGAGAACTCAACCATGACTTGGCTCTGTCGCCAAGTCCCATAGCAAAAACCTTCATCCTCAACTCATCCGTTGTTATTTCAGCTCCGGGTCGTGGGAGTTGGTTGACGAAATCATCGATATCGTGCAAGTACCCCATCACATCTTCCCTTGCTAAGCCATAGAACCTCGGAAGTTGTTGGAATGCGTCGTTCTTGATTTCCAGATCTCGAGTTGCAGACGAAAGAATAATCGCCGGTCCCCTCATACGATCCTTGGAGGGTTGAACCCATGCTTTCAGTGGTTTAGCTTCTGCCATTCCGTCGATTTCCTTGAAAAGACTGTGTAGAGATTCAGAGAAATCGGTATCCTCTATTTCCTCTAGTGCACGCCTTTGAAGTAGTCGCCTTCTTTGGTGGTAGACTCTATCGATCTCAGCAATTGAATCAGCAAGCGGTGTTCCTCTAGATCGTGTATGTGGCATACACTATCTGTAACAGACTAGGAAAGTAGTATCAGATAGAGATTAATAAGGAAAACTAAAACTACTAGAATTAGGAATTGAATGCTAAAAAAAATAAACAAATTAAACAGAAAAAAGGAGTATAGTCCCAGGCAACGGCGCCAATTTGATGAACGCGTGGATGTCGGGTCCAACGTATCAAATAAATTTGTTATTTAGCCAAAGACAATTCACAACTACAACGAAAACCGTAGTGTAGCAGTAGAATAACCTCGAGTGTCGATCTCTAAGGACTAATTTAATTTAGAATATAAAACAGCAAATAGTTTAGCAAAGGTTTTTCTTAACAGATAATGGATATTGGTAATAGTATGGTCCTTCAAAGCATAACGGGTTAATAATCATGCGTAAATTCCTCGGTTTTGCATGGAGATCTTTGATCAATGAATTGTCCTGTTGTAATTATCAAACACTACAAAGATATAGATATAGATAGGTCAAAGACCAATGAATTGTCCAGTTGTTTGCAATAATTAATCAACAATACGAAGATAGAGATTTAGATGATCAAAGAAAAAAAGCAATAACACGGAGTATAATGCGTGATATAGCCATTAGCATAATTATCAACCCTTCGCTAAGAATTCACATACTATCACCAACGAGAAGTTTAGCTACTCATAGTTGTCATGCAATCAACAAAAATCATAGAAGAAAACATGTTGAAAGATATATAAAAGGGCTTCTTACATATAGTACCCTTGCTAGTCCTTTTTATTATAGATAGACCATCGTTAGTCAAACAATTACATCCACCTCCCTCACTAGTCGATTTTAATTACATGCAGACCCACGATCTTGACTTTTGGCGAACTAAATCAATGAAAATACATTTTTACCCTTGGTCAAATATTCAACTTTGACCGTGACCAAACAGCTCCAATTTTCATTTATTACACATTTGCCTCAAATCTTTTCAATTTCACCAATTTGACACTTATTAATTCAACATAAGGCGTATAAATTTTTTAAATTTCAAAATTGCCTCAAATATTATTGCAAACTGAACCCTAATAATTTTTAATCTTAAAATTAACCCACAAGGATTTTCAAAAAAATAAAAAAATAATAAAAAAAGAGCTCGCCGGCCGGAGCTGTCGGAGCTGTAAAGCTCCAATCTGAACGGAGCTACACAGCTCCGTTCTGATCGGAGCTGTCAGCTCCGACTAGATCGGAGCTTACAGCAGCTCCGATCTGAACGGAGCTACACAGCTCCGTTCTGAACGGAGCTGTAAAGCTCCGATCTGAACGGAGCTATCCGTTCAGATCGGAGCTTTCTCACAGCTCCGATTGAAGAAGAAGAAGGAAGAAAGGAAAGAAAAAAAGAAAGAAAAAAGAAAAAGAAAAAAATAAAGAAAAATAAATAAAAGGTAGAGAAATGGGTAAGGCCGCGTTTGGATCTAAGTTGGTGAATAGTAATCAGTAAGCTGGTCAACGGAAGCAGCTTAATTTGGACCCATATGTAATAGATTGACTAAGAGGGATTTAGACGTAATTAGGTCGTCTAGTAGGGGTACTATATGTAAAATTTCCTATATAAAAATAAGTAGAAAAACTGTAAGATACAATGTTACCGAAGGTTGTCAGTCTCCGAGGAATCGCGATCTTACAAGCTCCAAACTGCTATGAAAAAGTATCTCCTAAGCTATGAACCCCCAGAACAGGCTCGGGGAAGTTCCTACCTAAAACTACAGAGAAAGGTGAGAGAATAGGTCTGGAAAAGTATGAAAATCGGAGAAAAACTGAGCAACTATATATAGTATTCGAATTAGTGTGGAGCGAAGGGCCCCACACACCGGGCGAGTCGCCTGGTGTGGGGCGATTCGCCCCACATCCCGGGCGATTCGCCCGGGAGTAAATCTCGGGATTTTGCGCGTTTTCGATGTATTTTTGGATTTCTTCCCCTTTTCGGACTTGGTTTCTGACTTCTAGTGGCCTTCTAACCTCCAGATTCGACCCCTAGACTTCAAATCCTATCCGGAAACCTTCAGATACTCCAATTAGGCTTCCGGAACACCAATTCCTTGTAAACTTCAATATAATTGCCCGGAAATCCTCGTTTTTCAACCAAAACCTGTAAAATAAAAGCTAAAGGGAAACGTGATACTATTCTAATAAAACGCACTAAAATATAGCTAAATTAACATAGAGGATAGCTAAAATAGGTGAAAAAGACTCAAATGAAAGTGAAAAATACACATTCATCACTACTCTCGCCCAAGCACGCTTAGCTTCGGAGTTCTGATGGGATCTGGTGTATTAGTGCTGGTATGATCGCAACCGATAGCCTATGCGTAATCTATTGTTTTATCCCATTACCGGTCGCTGCCTCATCACGGCTTCCTGAGTTATACGCTCCCGACACGTGCGATTTTGTTGAAACGATAGAGTTTTCCATGCGGAAACGGTGTTTTGAGCACAAGTCATCCCTCCGCCATGAGCGATGCCAGTTTTCTGTCAAATTTCTTTAGCTCGAGGGTCAAATTCACCACCGACACGTGTGGTCTCCACGGTGGTGACATCGGATATCGGAAACATTGTGTATATCATAGAGGACTGCCAAAATAGGTAATATGTATCTTGTTGGAGGAAGAAAAGAGACACGAAAAGATCCGGTGAAAGGGAAAACCGACAACAAGAACATGCGCAAAAAGGGTTGCAACACGAGGACTTCCCAGGGAGTCACCCATCCTAGTACTTCTCTCGCCCAAACACGCTTAGCTTCAGAGTTCTGAAGTGATGGGATCCGGTGCATTAGTGCTGGTATGATCGCAACCAATAGCCTATGCGTAATCTATCCTTTTGTCCCTTTACCGGCAGCTGCCTCATCACGACTTCCTAAGTTAAACGTCCCCGACACGTGCGATTTTGTTGAAACAATAGAGTTTTCCATGCGAAAACGGTGTTTTGAGCACAAGTCATCGCTCCGCCATGAGCGATGCCCATTTTCGGTCAAATTACTTTAACTCGAGGGCCAAATTCGCCCCCAACACATGCCGTCTCCACGGTGGTAACGCCGGATATCGAACACATTGTGTATATCATATAGGAATGCCAAAATGGATAATATGTATCGTGGTGGAGGAACGAAAAAGACAAAAAAAAAAGATCCGAAAAAAGGGGAAACCGACAACAAGAATATGCAAAAAGGGTTGCAACACGAGGCCTTTCCAATGGGTCACCCATCCTAGTACTACTATCGTCCAAGCACGCTTAACTTCGAAGTTCTGATGGGATCCGGTGCATTAGTGCTGGTATGATCGCAACCAATAGCCTATGCGTAATCTATCCTTTTATCCCTTTACCGGCCGCTGCCTCATCACGGCTTCCTGAGTTAAACGCCCCCGACACGTGCGATTTGTTGAAACAATAGAGTTTTCCACGCGGAAACGGTGTTTTGAGCACAAGTCATCGCTTCGCCATGAACGATACCTGTTTTCGGTCAAATTCCTTTAGCTCGAGGGTCAAATTCGTCCCCGACACGTGTCGTCTCAACGGTGGTGACGCCGGATATCGAAAACATTGTGTATATCATAGAGGACTGCCAAAATAGGTAATATGTATAGTGTTGGAGGATGAAAAGAGACAAGAAAAGATTCGAAAAAAGGGGAAACCGACAACAAGAACATGCAAAAAGGGTTGCAACACGAGGACTTCCCAGCGGTTCGCCCATCCTAGTACTACTCTCGCCCAAACACGCTTAGTTTCAGAGTTCTGATGGGATCTGGTGCATTAGTGCTGGTATGATCGCAACCGATAGCCTATGCGTAATCTATCATTTTATCCCTTTACCGGCCGCTGCCTTATCACGACTTCCTGAGTTATACGCTCCCAACACGTGCGAGTTTGTTGAAAACGATAGAGTTTTCCATGCGGAAACGGTGTTTTGAGCACAAGTCATCGCTCCGCCATGAGCGATGCTTGTTTTCGATCAAATTCCTTTAGCTCGAGGGTCAAATTCGCCCCGGACACGTGTCATCTCCACGGTGGTGACGTCGGGTTTCTGAAACATTGTGCATATCATAGAGGACTGCCAAAATAGGTAATATATATCGTGTTGGAGGAATAAAAGAGACAAGAAAACATCCGGTGAAAAGGAAAACCGACAACAAGAACATGCGCAAAAAGGGTTGCAACACGAGTACTTCCCAGGGGGTCACCCATCCTAGTACTACTCTGGCGCAAGCATGTTTAACTTCGGGGTTTTGAAGTGATGGGATCCGGTGCATTAGTGCTGGTATGATCGCAACCAATAGCCTATTCGTAATCTATCTTTTTACACCTTTACCGGCTGCTGCCTCATCACGACTTCCTAAGTTAAACGTCCCCGACACGTGCAATTTTGTTGAAACGATAGAGTTTTCCATGCGGAAACGGTGTTTTGAGCACAAGTCATCGCTCCGCCATGAGCGATGCCTTTTTTCGGTAAATTCCTTTAGCTCGAGGGTCAAATTCTCTCCCGACACGTGTCGTCTCCACGGTGGTAACGCCGGATATCGAAAACATTGTGTATATCATAGAGGAATGCCAAAATGGATAATATGTATCGTGGTGGAGGAAGGAAAAAGACAAAAAAAAAGATCCGGAAAAAGGGAAAACCGACAACAAGAATATGCAAAAAGGGTTGCAACACGAGGCCTTTCCAAGGGGTCACCCATCCTAGCACTACTCTCGTCCAAGCACGCTTAACTTCGGAGTTCTGATGGGATCCGGTGCATTAGTGCTGGTATGATCGCAACCAATAGCCTATGCGTAATCTATCCTTTTATCCCTTTACCGGCCGCTGCCTCATCACGGCTTCCTGAGTTAAATGCCCCCGACACGTGCAATTTTGTTGAAACGATAGAGTTTTCCACGCGGAAATGGTGTTTTGAGCACAAGTCATCGCTCCGCCATGAACGATGCCTGTTTTCGGTCAAATTCCTTTAGCTCGAGTGTCAAATTCGTCCCCGACACGTGTCGTCTCAACGGTGGTGACGCCGGATATCGAAAACATTGTGTATATCATAGAGTACTGCCAAAATAGGTAATATGTATCGTGTTGGAAGATGAAAAGATTTTAGGAAACTTGTAAATTTTGATGAGCAATTAACCATGCTAAATTAAGGAAAGTCCAGTAAAAGAGGAACGTTTGCTGAAGACTTAGTGTAGTTACTAGTTAGGTGTTTTAGTTTTGCTGATGATGTACTTTATTTTTACAAATGAACTATTGAAGCACTAGAACCGTTTAGAAACTTGAAAATTCGAAGACTGAAGACTTAAGAAGATTTCTGAAGATGGTATCTACAAAGGCACATGTTGCTCAGAAAAGTGGAAATTTCAACAACAACTTGCATAAGTGAAAATCTATATGACAGAGTAGGTTGTGCTTGCTGAAACTGAGACTGGTTGCTTGCTGAAATACATATGTGACCTCCTTGCTGAAAGTACTTGCATTTTGGCTCCAACGTTCACATTTGAATTCCATTGATTCACTATAAATAAAGTTCACATTAAATGCAAAGTAAGCACGCGAAGAACATGAAGACTAGAAGACAAATGAAGGACGCTGCTGAAAGTACAAAAGCAAGATAGTGACATCTTAAGGAACAAAGCCTTAGAATTTTAAATTCAAACGACTCCCTTGATTCACTATAAATAGAGGTCATCCGGCAAAGAGTTGAAGTGTGTCAACAACGTGATCAAACTCTCACTTGTGCTTAAACACTCAATCTTCCATACTCTTTACTGCCTATTGATCCGTTCCAAGACTTAAGCTTGAAACAAAAGCTACTTGTGAAGAAGTAGAACATTCACGGCTAAGAAATTAGTTAAGTGTTATTTCTTTCGAACAAGAACAAGTCTTGACACCAGAAACTACTTAACTTGTTTACTGAAAAGTATTCCAAGTTGTGTTTCTTTAGATAACTTGTTATAGTTGAAAAATTTATACTCAAGTCATCGCATCCCAAACCTCTCTAACTGATAAACACTCTTTTTCAGGCGTGAAATTCAGGGGGAATTAATCAAGCATAGTTTTGCTGATTAAGTGTCCCAAGTTTGGTGGAGAACAAGGTTTCGTTCTCTAGTTAGGTTGGAAACGAAGCAAGTGTGTTTTGGTTTCTGAAGAATCATTATAGATAGGTGTTGTAAGGAACCTCAAGCTTATCTTAGTGGATTCTGTCCTAGAAAGGACAAAGTGGATTAGTTGAGAGATTACGCCACTCTCAGATACCACTATAAAAGTGTTTGTGTGATTTACTTTACCGCATTTAGCTTTCAAAAATCTTTACTTATTGTACACTGCCACTCTGCTCACTTGCTGAAACTAGCACTCTCTGAAAAACACTTATTGTATAAAGACTTCTGCACTCTATTTTTAAAGTACCAATAAAACTCGTTACTGAAAAGAAACCAGTACTTGCTGAGAAAGTTAAGTATCAGCAAACTCATTACTGAAAAGTAATAAGAACTTGCTGAGAAAGTTTTTAAACGGCGAGAGTTTGAAAAGACTATTCACCCCCCCTAGTATTTTTCTTGTTGTTTAAAGGGACCAACAAGTGGTATCAGAGCTGGAGGTTCTTTAACCTTCAACACTGAACCTAGATCCCCTTAGGTGCTTTCTGTAAATCACTCTCACTTGATCAGTTTGGTAGTCTTTTGCTGACAGGATGTCTTTAGGAAACGCTCCCTTGCTGAAGCTGGAAAACTATGAAAAATGGAGAAACAACATGATGCTACATCTTGAGGCCATTAGTGATGAAATGGTCATTGTCATAAATGATGGACCTATCAAGATCACTAAACTTGAGAGAAGTTTTCCTCACAAAACCACAGAAGCTGGTAAGGAAACTATCTTTGGTGAACCAGTCGATACTGTCGCTCCAAAATCAAGAGAGGAATGGACTTCCGACGAAGCCAAAAGATTCCGTCTTGATGGCCAAGCAACAAACATCATTATTCGATCAACTCCGGATACTATACAGTGCAAACTGTGGGGTGCCAAAACTGCTAAGGAAGCTTGGAAAATGGTTCAAGAACTTTGCGCTGGATCTGACAAAACCAAGGAAAACAAACTTGAAGTGCTTAAGTTAAAGTTCCAGAACTTTAAACAAGGTACAAATGAGGCACTGGAAGACTTGGATTTCAGATTCACAACTCTAGTAAGTGAGATGGCTGCCTTAGGAGTTGGAAATCTCTATTCAGATTCTGAGAAGGTGAAAACAATTATTAGAAGTTTGAACCAAGAGTGGATCCATACTCAGAATTCTATTATAATCAAGGAATGCCAAATATCACACCTAAAGAGTTGTTCTCTTATCTTGCCACTGTCAACTACGAGACAAAGCAAAGAGAAAATGTGTTTGTTGAAAAATCTCAAAACATTGCTCTTACTGCAAAGCCGTCATCTTCTGAAAAGAAGAATGATAAAGAGTCTGCTGATGAAAATGCTTTAGTTGTTAAAAACATGAAGAAATTCATCAGTAAGGAACTTGAAAGGCGAAAAGCAAAAGAGAAGCTGAAAAAGCATCTTGGTAACAACTACCATAAATACAAGAATGAAGCTAGCTCGCTGAACAAGCAAGCTCAGCAAGCAAATTCTTCTGCTTTTATTTCAAAAAGCCTGGACACTTCAAAGCAAATTTTCCTTTGCTGAAAGGTAAATCTGCTGAAAAGAAGAAGAAGTTCAAAAGGGCTTTGATGGCTGAAGAAAAGAAAAAGCTTCAAGGAAAAATCGATGCGCTATGCATTGATACTAGTTCTGAAGACAGTGAGGTAGAGAGCTCAGACACTGAAGAAGAAGAAGCCACTCTTGATGTAGAGATTGGCAAGGAAGTTTGTGGAATAGCTATGGAAGCTTATCCAGATGTGTCAAACTACGAATTCTGCCTCATGGCCGGTCAGGTAAACAATCCTACCTCTGACTCTGACTCAGAAAGTGAAGATGATATTGAACTTGATAGAATTCAAGGAGAAATCGAAAGATTTGAGAAAACTTTGAGCAAACAACAAGAGAAACTACAGAATGCTGAAACTCTGACCAAACAAACTACTGAAAAGTATGTTTCGCTGAAAGAAGAGTCAGAAAAGAAGGATGCTGAAATATTGCATCTCAAGAAGTTGATTGCTGAAGCTACAGAGAAGAATTCTCCAAGGGCAATAGAATTGGAAGAGTATCAGTCATCAATTCTAAAGTTACTTGCTGAAATACAAGAAATGAAAAAGATGAAAATCAATTTCAAATCTTATGCTGATGCGAGTAACACGCTGACTGAACTAAAATCTTATCTGAGAGACCCATCTCAGAAAGAAGGTTTAGGTGCAACGTATAAAGGTGATGATGTAATAATCTTGAGTTAAGACATATCACCAATTACCTTAGTACGTGCAACGGATAGTGGTCAACCAGAACTCTATCAGATTGGTCAATCTAAGGTTGCTGAAATATGCAATCAAGTACCTACATCCGTAAAGCCCGCTGTTGCTACTCAAAGTAACAAGACATTAAAAGGAAAACAGGTTGCTGAAAAGCTAACTGTTAAGAAAAAGGATGCTGTAAAGCATTCCGCCAAACAAGTTGCTGAAAAGCAATTTGTTAAGTCAAAAGGCAAGATTCTAAAGTAATCAGAAGACCTTTGCTGACAAACCTGAACAAAGTAAGGTTGCTGAGACAAAAGCTCAGCATTCTCCGAAAAGTGGACTTGGTTTCAAATCCAAGCAAAATCAACTTTTTCATGAGTATAAGCAAAGTCAGCAAAGATACTTCAAAGAGATGAACAAAACCAAGCCTAAGAGTTCTGACAAAACTCAAAATGCTAGGACTAGAAGGAACCTTGCCAGAAAAGAACTTACTGAAACGTATGTTCAGCAAAAAGGTCAACCTAGCAAGACACCACATCAGAAAGTGGACTTGATTAGCAGTGATCAAAAGTCTTTCGGCTCAAAACCTTCTAGTTCCTCAGCAAGTAGAAAACAAGTCAAAGTTGAAAAACTCAAGACTTGGGTTTCCACTAGACGCTTTCTTGAACATGTTAATGGACATCCAATATTGGATAATTAACTTGTTTGCTCTTGATTGTGCAGAATTCAGCCACGGAGACAAACAATGCAATTTGGCACTTTGACAGTGGTTGTTCAAAGCACATGACGGGCAACAAGAAAAACCTTATAAACTATAGACGGTGGTCTAAAGGTCCAAAAATAAGGTTTGTTGGTGGAGTCTTTGGTTCTACTAAAGGTTATGGTGACGTGAAGTTAGGATGCATTACCATTTCGGGAGTTCTTTATGTAAAAAATCTTAAGTTTAACCTTTTCAGCATGAGTCAATTCGCTGATAAAGGATACTTCATCAAAATTAAAAGTGATGAATGTGAACTTATAGACTTTGAGACAAAGAAGGTTATTATGGTTGATAGAAGATCAGGAGGATTGTATACTATAGATTGGTCTTCAGCAATCGTTGAAAAATGCCTTGTCTCAGATCATGATTGCCTTGCTGAAAAAGCATGGTTATGGCATAAACGAACAAGTCACCTAAACTTCAAGACGCTGAATAAGCTGTCTAAAAAGGCACTTGTAGTTGGATTACCTAAGGTTACTTTTAAGAAGGATGGTGTTTGCAATGCATGTCAGCAAGGAAAGCAAACCAAATCTTCTTTTAAGAACAAGGCAGTACCGTCAACTACAAAACCTTTACAACTCTTGCACATGGACTTGTTTGAATCTTCTTCAACAAGCTATGCTAGTAAGAAGTATGGTCTGGTGGTGGTAGATGACTATTCATGATTCACTTGGGTAGTATTTATCAAACACAAGTCTGAAACAAGGACTGAAATACCTAACTTGCTGAATAAGCTTGAAGTCATGAAAAATGACAAGGTAAAAGTCATAAGAACAGACCATGGTACTGAGTTTGTGAACCAATACATAAATGAGTATTGCACTTCTAAAGGCATACAACATCAGTTATCCTCAGTAAGGACACCTCAACAAAATGGTGTTGCTGAAAGGAAGAATCGTACCCTTAAGGAAGAGTTAGAACAATGCTTGATGACACTGAAATAAGTGAAGCTTATTGGGTTGAAGCGATTAATACCACCTGCTATACTCAAAATAGATGTTTGATAACTAAGGAATACAACAAAACTCCCTATGAGTTATTTGTTGGAATACCTCCTAACATCACCCATCTAAGAGTATTTGGTTGCAAATGCTTTGTTCTTAACAATGGTAGAGAATACTTAAGAACATTTCAACCAAAGGCAGACGAAGCGATATTTCTGGGTTACTCCTTGCATAGTAAAGCTTATAGAGTTTCAACAAAAAGGCACAAAAGATCGAATAATCAGTGCATGTTGTATTCTATGAAAAGTCACAAGGAGTTCCTGCTGAAGAAGCAATATCAGATTGTATGACGAAGTTACTCATACACGAGTAAAGAACTGATTCTGATGCTAGGAAAATCAAAACAATTGAACTAAATGATGATTCTGACAATGACTCTCCTCCCCCGAGTCATGACAAGATAAAAATAGTTCATGACAAAGAATTTCCAGCAAAAGACGCAGTTGCTCCGGATGTTGCTGAAACTATGCAACTTCCTGTGCCTGCTAATGAGTTACCTCAAACCAGCAATGCTGAACAAGCAGTTGTTGATGAACCAACCTCAGCAGAGACACAACAAGATACCAGTAGTACTGAGCAAGTACATACTGAAGAGTCACATGCTGAAGAGCAAACTTATCCAGATCCAAAGAGCAGAAAACCTGTTAATAAATGGATTAGAGATCATCCCTCTACGGATATGATTGGTGATATTGACAAACGTCAAGTGACTAGATCCAAAGTATCTACTATTCAAGAACTTGCTGAAGAAGCAAACGTCATAGAAGTAGAAGCTTTATTCTCTTACTTTGTTTCAGAAATTGAACCCAAGACCATAGAAGAAGCTTTAAAGCATTCTGAATGGATCAAGGCAATGCAAGAAGAACTGGATCAATTTGAAAGGAACAAAGTCTGGAAACTTGTACCCCTTGCTGAAGGAAAGAAAGCAATTGGTACAAAGTGGGTGTTCAGAAACAAGCGGAGTGAGTCTGGAGAAGTAACAAGGAACAAAGCACGTTTAGTTGCTCAAGGTTACTGTCAGCCTGAAGGATTGGACTATGATGAGTCTTATGCTCCAGTTGCAAGATTGGATGCAATTAGGCTTTTCTTAGCCTTTGCTGCTCACAATGACTTCATTGTTTATCAAATGGATGTTAAAAGTGCATTCCTAAATTGTGAACTTGCTGAACAAGTCTACTTGGAACAACCCCCTGGCTTTGAACTTCCCTCAGAAACCAAGATGGTATACAAGCTTCAGAAAGCTGTATATGGTCTAAAGCAAGCACCAAGAGCTTGGTATGATACCTTAGCTAAGTTCTTGCTGGACAACGGTTTCAAGAAAGGTGAAGTTGACAAAACCTTATTTATGAACCATGATGGTAAAATACTCTTAGTCCAGATTTATGTGGATGACATAATATTTGGATCTAAGGACAAGCAACTTTGTGATGATTTTGCCAAACTCATGACAAACAAGTTTGAAATGAGTATGATGGGTAAATTGAATTATTTCATAGGATTGCAAGTCAAGCAACTCAAAGATGGAATATTCATAAATCAAGCAAAGTATGCAAAGGAAATGTTCATAAAATTCAGGATCAAAGAGGAAGAAAAACCTGAAAAGATCCCTATGAGTGTTGGTACCAAATTTGACTATACTAAACAAGATAAGAGTGTTGATGAACACAAGTATAGGAAGCTCATTGGTTCCTTGCTGTATTTAACAGCAAGTAGACCTGACATTCAGTATGTTGTTTGTGTGTGTGCAAGATTTCAATCTGATCCAAGAGAATCACACTACAAAAAGGCACTTAAGATACTGAAATATGTCAAAGGTACAGTCAATGTTGGATTATGGTATCCTAAAGATTCTGGATTGGAATTGGTTGGTTATTCTGATGCTGATCATGGAGGATCAACTCTTGATAGAAAAAGTACTTCTAGAACTTGACAGTTTCTAGGTACTAGATTAATATCATGGTTCAGCAAGAAGCAAACCTGTGTTGCCAATTCATCTACTGAATCTGAGTACATTGTGGTTGGTTGTTGCACAGCTCAAATCCTATGGATTCAACAACAATTGAGAGATTATGGTATTTATTCAAAGAAAACACCAATCTTTTGTGATAATACAAGTGCTATTGCTATCACGCAAACTCCTAAGTTCCACTCAAGGACAAAGCACATTGATATTAGACATCATTTCATTAGAGATCATGTGGAAAAAGGAGACACTGAGGTTGTAAAAGAAAGTACTGATGATCAACTTGCTGACATCTTTACCAAGCCTATACCAGATAATAAGTTCGCAATGCTAAGGTATAAACTTGGATTGATTGAATTACTTCAATAGTAAAGGATACATTTGGAAGATTGCTGAAACAGGCATTCAGCAAGCCAAAGTATGCTTACATGTACTCTTTATAAATGTCCCTTCCACTGATTCCTTCTAAAAAAGAAATAATAGCTCACTACATGATTGCTGAAACAGGCATTCAGCAAGTAATTCCTTCAAACCTGGTATTTTTTAGGAAACTTGATCACTTGCTGAGACGGGTACTCAGCAAAGAAAAACTTTAAAGATTGTTGAAACTGGCATTCAGACAATCAAAGATACTGAAATAGGTATTCAAGTATCAAAAGAAAAACCTGAGAAGGGAACTCAGCAAAGAGTAAGAATACTTCTCAGATTTTACCTAAATATATCTCAATATAAAAAAAAAATTGTTGAGACGGGAACTCAGAAATGTCTTTTAACTTAAAAGAAATATGAGATATTTGATTAAGGGGGAATTTTCAGCAAATACAAGGCTTGTTACCTAAAAAGGTATGTGCCAAAGTCAAATTGAATAAAATCGCTGAAAAAATTCTTATTTACTTCAGCAAGCAATTAGCGTTGGAGTAAAAATGATCAAATCCCGTGAATCAAGGTAAAATCAATTCGTGACGTTAATCGTGGCACATATAAACTCGCTGTTAATCATGACATGAAATACAATCGTGGCCATTGATTTTAAAGCAATTTTTTATCCAACGGTTGATATTACAAAGAGAAAGTATGCTCTGACGGTTTTTGTTAGTGGACCACTATGCATTTAATGCAAAGGCTCCACCAACACAGATGAATCTCTGTTTTACCCTTGCTGAGAACTCAAAACCATTGAGCTTCTCACACAACAGAGACACTATATAAATGAAGAGTTAGAGAAAGACAAAATTCTTTAACTCACATTTCCTTTCTCTGCAAATTCTCTAGCATGTGCTCTGAATTCACTATACCTCCGGTGAAAAAGAAAAACTCTCTTTTTCGTACATTTCTTAAAACCCTACTACTATAAAAGAGATGGCTCCCAGTAGACAATCATCTAAGACCTCTAAGTCATCTAAGGCAGACAGTGCTAGAAAAAACACTACTCGGTTGAAATTCCGGCAACCAACACAGTGAAAATTGTGTTGAAAAATGACCATAACCAAAAGACCCATGCCGCCTGCATATCTCGACACTGCAAAGTGTGAGAAGATGATGCAATGGGGCGGATTTGCCAAAGAGAAGTATATGATACTTCTATGAACAAGATTTGGACGAAGAAAATGAAGAGGCGTTGAACTTGATTAATCAACAAGGCCTCTTTTCTTCATTACTACTGCTCGCACTAAGAAAGTGAGCATGTTGGACACAATGGAATTCTACAACAATGCAGAAATCCAAACTCTTACTGATGGACAAGGAGTCACTAAAAAAGTGATTTCTACCTCAGTTCAAGGTGAAAATCACCTGAAATGGATGATTTAGCAAACTATTTCAGATTTGAAACTGGAACTGAAGATGACATCACTGGCCACTAATGAAGAAATTGAA